>JAMPIT010000122.1:0-600000 GCA_026261815.1 Monarcha castaneiventris obscurior
TTCTACACACACCCCTCCCTGTGGATTTTCTGGCAGTTTTGGCTCCCTCTGGCAGAGGGCACCCAGCATTGCCTCCCTCATTCCCCACTCACCTGCTTCTCCACCGCATCGCGGCTCTCCCGGGGACATTGGGGTTCCCCAAATGACATCGGAGCCCCCGAGTCTTCACCCCCTCCCCCGGCCTTTTTTCCCCATCCCCACAGAAAGCACAGAACGAGTCAAGCTGCCCTGGACAGCAGCAGCGCGTCGCTTTAATAAAGCCATTTCCACGTGTATATGCCCCAAAAAGGGGCTCTGCTGCCACAATAGAGGGGGGCAGCCCCCAGCAGCCTCGGCGCTCCTCCCCAGCTCCGGTGCCGCGGGCCGGCGGCCGCCCCACGGCGCGGGGGCAGCGAGTCCCACGCCGGTGCCGCGGCTCCCGCTCGGGCTCCACTCCATTCCTGAGCCCGGGGCAGGGGCAGGAGCTGTCCCATTCCTTCCCTACCGCGCCGCTGCTGCCCCCTGCGAGGCTGCAGCTCCGGGATCTCTGCGCTAACAAATTCGCTTTATATTGTCTCCATTCAGTATTAATTATTTAAACACTGTATTAACAAGCATAAGGACACAATGCTTGGAATTCTCAAAAACGGCTCAGCTTGCCTACTCCAAGCACTTTCACAGCCAGGGAACTGAGCGGTCCCAGATTTAAACACCACATTTCATACAAATCCAATAGATATTTGATATTGTTTGGCTACTAAGCTTTCCTGAAAGCTGTGGAGTCAAGCTGGGAAATCCTCACTGAAGCTTTCCCAAGTCACATCTGGATTTACCGTTGGGACAACCCCACTCTTTAAAGAGGTTGCACATGATGTTAAAGACACAGAATTCCTTTGGGGTTTGGCATTTCCTGCACCTCCAAACACATGAAAAGAATGAAGTGCAGAGTCCTGAGGCTCAATTATTCCCATTCTCCTCACATCCCCTTCCTCAGCTCCACGTGGGTTTGTGCCTCCTCTGAAGGTGTGGAAAGGAATATGGGAATCCCCTTCAGCCTCCAGTTTTCAGCTTTTTCTCTGAGGTGGTCCAAAAGGCAAACAGGAAAAAAACCCCCAGAACAGCACAAAATCCCAGCCCCTCCCAAGATGCAGCTCCTCACAGCAAACCTTGGGAGAATCTGTGGTGCTTCCAACACTGCTGCAATCCCACCTGGAGCTGAGCTTCTGGGGTATTCTGCCTAATTCACATTCAAGCCTGGATAGCCCAAAGCCTGCAGGAAAAGAGGAGGCAAAGTGAAGGGGAGAAGGGAAAAAACAGTTTTGGGTTTTCCCTGTGTTTGCAACAGGACTGAAGGGCAGGATGGAGAGGTTTCATGGAAAATAAGTACCAAAAGCCCCCTAATTCCCAGCAGTTACTGCTGCTGAAGTTGAATCCAAGAGGACAAATCCACTGGGATCAAAGAGGAGTGGCTGCCAGGACGGGTTATGACACAGGTCTGCAAAGCAGGAGCCTTCTTTCTTCTTCTCTGGGGCTCCCAGAAATCCTCCATGCCCGGATATACTCCTGGTCCCCCCCGGGGAGGATGGACTTGGATATCCCAGGTGACTGGTGAGCCTAAAACAATAAAGTTATGCAGTGATCCAAGTGTTTTTCCTGAGGAAATTACATATTGCTTGAAACTGGTAAAACCTTTCCCATGGCCTTCTCCAGGAAGAGTCGCAGCTGGATATGGTCTCCCATAAAGGATTCCATAGGGGCTCACCTTTTGCTTGGAGCTTGGCTGAATTTCCTCAGCAATGCCGGGGAATGTGGCCATTTGAGGTTTTTGGCAGATTTGGCTCATTTGCCTTTTTAGGCTTTGTTTCCTTCTCTCAGCCTTCCTACCGGATTGTGGTGTCCAAGGAATATGTAAATCCCGTTTGATTCCTGTTCTTTTGGACAATATTTGCACAATTCCTGTACAAAATGAGGCCCCCTATTAGGATGTTTTTCCCTACCATTCCCGGGCAGTTTTATCTGCCAGCCCATTCCCTACATTAGTTGGGCTCTTCCCAGATCTCTGCGCTTCACAAGGCAGGAGACTGACTCGGCCTGGGAACTAAACACTCCCGAGGAATTGTCTGATAACATCTCCACGTTTGACAGCTGATCCTTGTGCTCAAAGGATCCCTCTTTCTTCCCTTCCTGCAATTCCAAGCCTTGCTGCTCTCAGCTGGGAACAGGTACCAGTCTGGATCTTCTCCTGGAGTATCCCTGCAGTCTTCCCTGCTGGGATCCTGCTCAGGAATCCATGGGGTACAAATTTAATAATTAATTCTTCTCACCCCTTCCTGGTTCTAATTCCAAAGGATTTGGTGTCTGCCTTACCTGGCTGGAGCCTGCTTCCAACTCTGTTCTTATTGCTTCTGCTGCTTTCCATTTCCCAGGAATTCCATCGACGAGTGACAGCGTTTTCCACCTCCTCCAGGATTCCCTCTGTTGCGTTTGGGTGCTGGAAGAATATCAAAACCTAGGCCCCCAGGGCTTTACTATCAGGAATTACATCCCTGGATTTATTTCAAAATACTATCTCTTCCCAGCAAAGAACCGGGCATCAAAGGAATATAGAAATTGATGTGCTAACCACTGTTTACTCCTTTGGAATGTCAGAGCTTGGAAAAATGGGCAGCTGGGGCTTTTCCCATGAGGTGTATTTTACCTAAGAGCCCCTTCCCATGCCTTTCCCTGTATTCACCAAAAACGCACCTGTTCATTCCCCAGCTGCTTCCTCCCTCTTTTCCTTTATTCCACAGAATTTTAACAGGTGAATATTCCACTCTGGAAAGAGTACTGTTCATTCCAAACCTAAGGACAAATGAATCATTTCCTTTGAATTTCATTTATAGTGATCTTTATGCCTGTAATTCCAACCCCATCCACAACAGCTATTTGCATACAATCCTTTCCATTCTCAATCATTCTTCCTCAGGCTACTTGCCAGATTCAGAAATGTTTTATTACATTGATACTTAGGAGCTGATTCTAAAAAGCAAACTGGGAGTAGCTCTTCAACTTCTCATGGAGAAAAGGACGTATGAAGGATATATTGCAGAGGTGGCAACTGAGTCACAGAGTCTGAAACCTTGAAAAGTGCAATTTAGGTCCCTGACAGCTAAAACAATTTTATGGTTAGTTATGCTGTAATCCTTGTGCAGACTTTTAAATCTGTATGATCTCCTGTCCAGTATCTAACTAAACTTGTTAGAAATTTAGATTTAGGATTTGAATTTGAGTCCATTCACTACAAAATCTTGCAAAGCCTGCAGGACTGGGGTGGTGACTGCTCTCAGCAAAGGTTATTTATTAATATTATGTCAAATGTCCCTCAGCTGCGGGCAGGAAAGGCAAGGGTTTCGGTTAGGAATTCTGCAAACAAGGCCTGTACGACTGTTGATTTATTGTGTGTGTCAGTGAGCCAGGGCTGGGACAAGGACTTGTGCGGGTACAGAGCTGGCACTGGAGCTGTTGCCTTTTGGAGCCATTTCAAAGGTCTGATTATAGAACATTTTGGAGGCTATATCCAGAGTTCATTTTGTAGCTGGATCTCACTCCAAGTACAAGCAATCAGGTGAGGGTTCTTACCTGTCCAGTCCAGTGCCCTCTGCTCAGCCAGGCTGCGGCTGTTGCTGGCACAGATTGGGACTGGGGCAGTTTTTCCAAGGAACTGGAGATCACTAAGGACTGGTGGTGGCATGAGGTGTTTATGAATCCATGGACAGGTGTGCTGTCCAAACAGGAAGTTTATAACACCACACTAAATCTGACCTTCTATCATGCAGGAATTTCTTGGGGTTTGCTGGGTTTTCTTCTGTGGTAAGTAATGTGAACATAATGAAAGGTCAAGGCAGGGGCATTAAAAATTCTGATGGTGCTGACTGACAGGTGGGGAGGAGCTGCCATCCCACGTGGAGCAGCATCCCACCTCTGCAGGCACTGCCACACTCCCGTGGAGGTGTCACCGAGCCGGGAATGCTGCCGAGCCCGACCGCCCTCTGCCAGGCCCGCGCTGCCCGTGGTGGCCAGTGCCACGGCCCCGGAGGGCACGGACCACTCAGGGAGAGCTCTCTGCCACGCAGATGCACCAGCAGCAGGGTAGGTCGCCCCCAGAAGAGCTTATTTGTTGCTTGTTAACTGGTGAAATAACTCAAATGGGACAAGCTGTCTTGTAGACAGTTATTTCGGTGCCATGGGATCAACACTCCAGGCTGATAATGAACACCTTACTGTGGAAGTGAGGTGAAAGATAAGCTCGAAAGATAAAATGGATTTCTGACTGACAGACACCTCACTTTACAAACTATAAAAGCTACACCAAACTTTCACAAAGCAGAAGCCTTCTGCACATTCCCTGCAAATGTGTGGAGTTTCTCTCCAGAGCAGGGGTGCCTGCTTTGTGGTTACTCCTCTGGAGGCTGAGTGAAAGGACTCTGTGTACACTTTTGTATTTTTGGTGGTAAGTTCCATTTGACTCCTAATCAATACTCTTTCTTTAAAGTACGTACCTTGATACAAAGCACTTTTATGTAATCTACTAGTAGTTATTTTTTGTTTATGCTGTGTAATAACTCTGATTAAGACCTTTTGTCTGCTATCTCCTGTCTGTTCAATAAATAACTGATTTTATAAATTGACCTGATCAGCCATCCTTAGAACTTGCAGGCCATAGTACTTTCTTCAATTTAGCTGTTGCCAAAAATCTGAGGCTAAGGCAGGGCTTGTCTGAAGCTCTCACTCATTCCATGACATTTTTGGCATAGTCGAAGACAGGATGGCAAACAGTTCAGAGAAACAGACAAAAGGCTTAGCAGATTACCTACAAAGGCACAGTTTTCATATTGAAACTGATGATCCTTGGCCAGTAGACAATTGGTATGAGTGGGAAAAAATGCAGGAGAAAATAGATGAAAAATGGCGATCACCAAAAGATAAAAAAGGAGAAAGCATTATTTTTAATGCACTTGCACTATGTTTAAAATCTGCAGGGCAATGGAGGGAACAGATGATAAAAGAAAACGGTAATTTGAGAAATGAAATAACGGACAGAAAACGTAGAATTGTCTCTACAATATCAAAATGACCAATTGAAACAACAGTTAAAAGAATCCAAGGGAAAGACAAAAACCTGGGAAGAAAATTTAGAATTGACATTATTTTAAAAACCCAGAGATGATCATATCCCAGGAACCTGATTTTGCAATGTTTTACGGAATTTGCTAAGTAGCTCTTACTTCTGATGTTTACATAGTCTGTTCATGGCAGGTCCAGCCTGTGCTTCAACTTAGTGCCACTCTGAGCTCTCAGTCCACAGGGGAATGAACATTTTGGGAAGTCCTTACAGCTCTATTTAATGCTTCATGGATTATGATGATTTTCTGAGAGAAGGCTGTCCATCTTGACCTGTTTCCTTCCCTCTCCCTGTCAGACTGTACCTGTGGCAAGGCCGAGGTGAGACCGGGATCTGTAAAATCTGACTCTCTGTGTCTTCCCAAGGCTGAAGCCATTTGCTATCAATGCTGATGGAGTGTGAGGTGATAAAGTCTGAAAACGCGCTCTTTTCCCCCTGAATCCCAAGACATTGTGTCCATAACAAGCTCCTTTCTTTGTTGCACCTCAGGGATACTTCCCAAATCAGCAGCAGGCAGAGGAACCTGAGAGCACACTGAGCACAGCTGGAGGTGTTGGGAAGAGATTTCCCTTTGGGCTGTAGTCACAGATTAGGTCAGTGTGGTTCCTTGTGAACATTCCCATAGGACCATACGCTTCGTATTTTCCAGGATTCCACCATGGACATGGTGCTGTAAAATCTTGGTGGCCACAGTTCAGAACTTGGTGAACTTGAAGTAAAGTTGAAGGGTTTATCCGCTAAGAGAAGTGGTGATTTATAAATTAAAGCAGAGTGTTTTTCCACACTAGGGATTCGGGATTGGTGCTAGTAGACTCTGGGCCAGATTTCCATGTGGAGACCTATCTGGTGAGGTCACTGCTTCGTGCGGAGGAAAAAACCCCAAAGATTCCAGGGTCCAGACTGCTAAACTTCAAGTCAACATCTGTGCCTGTGGTGCCTACCAGGGAAGTAAGTATTAACCAGTCTCCAAGCACTTGTCTATATTCCAGGTAGGCATTCATCTGTGGAAATGCCTTTGCTTGAAGTAACCTAGGGATATATCCAGCCAGTATATAACCATGTGTATTTCTGTTCTCAGCCAAATCAAGCTTAGTCTTTTTATTACTTTCCCTCTTGGGAACTTTCTCTACTCAGGATTTTTCTGGGAGGCATTTGTACCATGTCTGCATAACGTAATTAAGATGCATTTGCTGTGCATCCATACGGATGGGCTGCAAGCAAAGGGGAAAAAGTCTCACCTTAGAACGGTGAGTAAAATGAAATCTCCTTCTATTATTATCACACATTTTCTAGTACATAAAATATATTTAATGGAAACCAAACCATCAAACAGTAAGTAGACTGATAAAGTTCAATGCAGCATCACTTGTGCCCTGGCTGAGGCAGGCACCTGACTGCACACGTGAATGGAACGTGTTTCTGGGGACCACTTAGTGCTCCAGATACTAATGCTGCCAGAGCTCAAAATCTAAACTCTCAACAGATAGATCTGAAGCATCTGGAGGAAATGAAACTGCTATCTGATTCCTGCAGCTTCAGGAAGCCACAGTGGCAGATGTTCAAATGTGCAGTCAGTTGGCTACAAGATCTTTAACTCACATGACCAACAGTTAACTGCAGAAAGAGAAATAAAAATCTATCAGAGGAAGCTGTTCACAAATAAAGGTCTTCATGCATGTTTCCATGCAAGTTTCTTTATGCTGTTCTTTCCAAACCTTCTGTTTGTGAAGGTCTCATTCATTCAGGTTGCTTTTTCTCTGGCATTTCATCCGCATGTCTTGCATGAAGTTTCTGAAAGCTGGTTCTTCCTGACTCTCCTCAGTCACTGGGGGAAGAAACGATATTTCAGCACTATTCTACTTTTGTTATTGACAAAAGCTAGAGTCAGGATAGTCAGAACAACATAGAACGTCTGTTGGATCTTCACCTACATTAGAAGGCAAAGGAAATAAGTGATCCTAAACATCAATGGAACAGGAAAAGAATGAAGATTAAGTCTGTGAGCTATATAAGAGAAAAAACACCCTCTAAGAACTTAGAAGATTGCTCCAAGACCACAGTCACATCAAAAGGGAAGAGATCCAAGAGCAGAAACTGTAAGGTCAGCAAGATGATGAAACAGCTGTGCATCAGTCAGGTTCAGAGGTCACCGCGTGCCCCAAGCCTAAGAAGTTCTCAGTTTTCTGTGTGTTATACACCTATCAATTATTTAAATAGAAAATTTACAATTGAACTTTCACAAAGGTTGGAGAGTGATACTCCTGCACCAAACATTGCAGCTGGGCTTCTGCTGTGGATTCTGACATATGTATTTAGGTGACTGAATGTTTGCTTGTTTTCTAGGTTCTCTTTACAGTCCATCCAGGTAATGAAATACAGAGGGGATTTCCTGACTAGATGGGCAGCTTTCAGGCCTCATTCCCTTACCTTCATGGTCAATGTCGTCAGTATCACTCTCCCTCTCTTCTTCCTCTTCATTGAGAGTTCCTCGTGTTAGGATTAGCTCGGAGGGACCCATTGAAGAAGCATCATCGGGTCCTTGAAGGGAAAAGAAATGGCTGTACACAAACCAGCTTGCTAAGGGTACGGTATTGTGAACACTGACAACTTCTATCTGCACATAACACCAACAGCACGGCTTTCCCATATTCTAATCTGTTTCACCCTTTCTAAAGTATTTCATTATTTTTAGTATGTCTGCTGTTTCAGCTACACAGCAGAGTTTCTTCCAGGCCTGTGACTAACACAGGAAGAGCTAAGTGTGGCCAATCCCACAGGGAACTAAAGCCCCACTCCTCTAACACGGAGCTGCTTTCACACTTTTGCTGTGGGAACAGAGAAGCACTTCTCAGTGTGAACTCTTCAGAACTTCTGCAGTGAACTTCATCCTCCTGGTGAGGTACCTGCCAGTGTGCTGCCCTGCACACACACACTGCCCATGTCCTTCCACAAGTGTTCCAGCTGCTCTCTCTTTTGTTTCTCTTGAGCTTCCTCCTGTAGATAGAGTTACATGTGGATTCTGAGAACATTTAAACATCAGTAGAAAAGCAACCTCACCCAAACCCAGCAGTCTGCCCCCCAGCCGGAGCACAAAAGTCACGAAGCAGGTCTTACACTACAACCAAGGTTACACAGAACTTTTGACCAAACATGGACAGCAACCTCCAGTATGGCGGGCTTACAGAACATTTTCAGAAGCATCAGGAAGCCAAACTCAGTGCAGCTGTGCCTGCAGAGAACTGTCCTTTGGACAGCCAGGACTCAAGGTGAGCAGAGCTACTGATTTTGGCACTGCAAATCAGTCTCTGTTACTAAGTCAAACCAGCACATTTCACTGGTACAGGAAGATACATCATCAAATCACTCAAGAATTTATTTTCAAGAACTCTCTATCCTTCTGAATGGAAGATACAAAATTATTTCGCAATAATTTTCTCACAATTAGATCAAATATTAGCACTAAAGCAGCGAACAATATGTGTTTTACAAAACATCTTTATTCTTGTAAAGATATGCTCCACCACATCTAGGGAAAAAAAGGCAGACAGCACACTCCTTCAGGACAGGAGTTTTCCCACACTGAGTATGACTAGTAAATGAAATGTTAGACCCTCTCAACTTAAAGGCAATTGTGTGCATAAAAGTAACCTCAAGATACACTATCTGGGCATACGATAGCTAGAAACACTTACCAGTGTTTTTTTCAGGCGCTCATATTCTGGACGATATTCTCTGAAAAGACAGAGTGCATTCAGTCTGAATCAACACATGATTTATATTAAGTAAGGATCATCTCAGAGGCTTCCTTCTATCCCAAAAAAAAGTTTTCTCTAGGCTTTCATGTTTGAGAGACATTTCAGATGGACTAACAGTACTTTTTACCCAGATTTGGATTCTGAAACCAACAGATGCAAAGTAAGTGAACATACTTCATTGAAACAGCAACAGTTCAAACCTTGATCACTGCATGGAGTTAGAAAAAAATATTACTTCACATATTTGATGGTACAGATAGCTTTGGCTTTTCCTCTATACAGCTAACACAAAAATTCACCTCTGAATAGTTCCTTTTCACTGCCACTTTTTATGCTGATGCTTGAAGTTTATTAGAGACCCTAAACTACCTTGGCTAAGAAAAGTGTAGAGTCCTTCAAATCAAAGGAGTTGCAAATCAATACCTTCAGGAAGTGTTCACTGGGTTAACTATGCCCTTACCTCTCATATTCATCTACAGCTTTAGAAAGCTGGATAAAAAACTCATCCAGTCCTGTGCCAAGCACTGCAGAAACACCAACCACCTGCAAAAGAAACCACACACCAGAGCTGGAGAGTAACTGAACCAGTTTCTAACAACAAATAATTACTAATCTAACGATAGCCATTTAATCAGCACAGTGGCATAGGAATGTGCAATAACACTTCTGCTTCTATCCATCTTGCTTTCAAACTCTTTCGCCACTTGCTGTTCATGTTTGTTGCCTCTGTTTTTTGGTTGTTGCTGGTTTTCTGCTTGGTGAATTGTTGCAGTATTTTGGGGGGTGTCTCTTTGGGGAAGGGGGTTTGTTTGGGTTTTTTTAACAAGTTGGGCATTTCAAGAGAAAGTCAGGTCTTTCTGTTGCTTATTTGTTTACTGTTAATAATCCAATCTGCACCTAGGGTTATAAATAGTTAGTATCAGTATGTATCAGTGTACTAGAACTAAGAGACAAGAATTAAATAGACAAGAACTGACCTTCTGGCTCTGAAATTATGTCTAATAATTTGTATTTAGCCACAGCAGATTTTATAAAGTCCCCAGTCCAACCCCAGAACAGCAAGAGGTGGAGAATTTAATCAGTTGCTATGGCAATACATTCAACATGCACAACTCCTTCCTAATTTGAACTTGTCTATCATTACACTTCTGGCCATTTATTCTGCTTGTATTAAATCAGTTACCCAAAAATATATTTCATTAGGACTATTACCAGCCAGAATCAATCATCTTCTAACGAAAATTCTTCCTGTTTTTCAAAAGCAAGACAGTCTCAACTACTCACTTTCAAATGGAAGACTTTTTGCAATACAGCCTTGGACTTGATCATTAATACAGCAAACATGAGACAGCTCTCCAAAGGATTTCAAGCATTACAATATGGTGACATATATTATTTTTTATACTTTCCCTGCACTTAAGTACAAGCTGCAGTCTATGCTATAATTGTTGTATGACCTGCTCTCTAGTCCAGTGTTCTAATAGCTCTGACATGCAGAGAAATATGACCTAATTAACAAGTAAGGAACAGGAAGTACTTTAATTCTGTGTGTGGCACCACTACAATCCCTTTTGAAATTCTGTATATTGTTCCACATAGAGCACTTAAAATATTTTTGTTCTGGCTACATTATCATTATCTATCTGACTGGAATCACTTATTTTCATTGTCTTTCTTTTAATATCCATAAAGCCAAGAAGGCTTGCTTTTACTTTAGTAAAAGCTGATGACAAACACAGCTGAAACCCTTAGCACAGAGTATGGGATCAGTAACAGGTTCCAATGCATAGGGTTTCCTGAGGAACTGAATTACTTTGTCCTCTCAAAACCTGGTTAAGTGGGAAAAAAACCCCCCAACTTCTTCTTGCCCAAGCAAATATGGGGGGTGGGGGGGAGAGGGTCTTTGTTTGGGTTTGAGATTCTTTCCATTCTCCCTGTGTACTAAATTGCACAACTGTACTAGACACTTTCTGAACAAGGAAAATTGCCTCAGACAGGAAATGCTGCAACAAAGAATGCTGCCTCTTACCAGCCCATCTTAGCTTTCTTCTCATGATTAATCACAATTCAGTATTAAATTACTCAGGCTGCCACTCAGCGTGACAAGTTACTGAAGTTACTGTGCTCAAATTAGCAAATCCTCAACATGGCTCATCAACAGATTACAGTTCAAAAGGGCAGAGCAAAGACCCTTTATAGAAGGACAGAATGGTTAGAGTTGGATGATAGCTCTGGAGATCATCTAGTCCAACTTCTCTGTTCAAAAAGCAGACTTAACTAGAACAGGTTGCTCACAACTTTGCCTGTCTCCAGGGATGGAGTTTATTAGGGATTAGTTTATTATAGGGATGGAGACTTCACAATTTCTCTGGACCATCTGTTCCAGTGCTCAATCAGTAAAAATGAAGTAATTTTTTTCCTCTTTTCCTGCATTTCACTTTGTGTCTATTGCCTCTTTTCCTTTCCCTGAGCACCACTGAGCCGTCTGCCTTTTGCCTTCCTTATACTCTACTCCCACCCTACATCAAAACCATTATTCCTGAGCTTTCTCTTCTCCAGGCTTTTCTGAGAGGTGATAAACAAAAAGAAGATTCATACCTTCAGTGAACTGTAAAATTCATCTAACACTAAACTCATAGAACGAGTCAGGTTACTGACATAGGAGGTCTCTTGATTCAGGGCATCCTGAAAAGTCTCGAAGTCCTGCATCCATTCCACTGCAAAACTGTGGTCAATTATGTCAGTCTGGAAGTAGAAGGGAAAATATTCAGAAGTAATAATCTTAGCCATAGGCTTCTAAGTGCACAAAAAAAAAAAATCAGTGTTTCAAAACATTCATCTTTTCAAAATACTCAGCCCTGGTCTGAAGTTTCTCAAGTTCTGTTTTTATCAAACCAGCTACATGAATACTTGAAAAGAAGACAAACAACTACCCAGGCTTAAGAAGGCAACAACTGTTTGAGGAAACAAACGCAGGTCTAAAGCCTTCTATGATTTACTGGAAAGGAGCATTAAAAAATTGCATACTGTACAACAAAGTTTACGGTGTAAATAGTAGATCATATGATTGAGGCCAGACAGGAACAGTCCTCACTGAAATCCTAGGCTTTCCTGATTGCTTGATTTACTGGGGAGCAAGTGCCACTTCCACACTGGGTAGCAGCCCATGGGGTCTCTATAAACCTGAGCTGTGTTCTGACCCAAAGAAGTTATAACCCAAACTCAGTGCAAGAGACAGTGGACACAAACAGGTGAGATGGTTCTACAATTTTACATGGATTCACATGCAAACAGTCTAAAGAGTTTCACAAACATTTTACCACATGCATATCCACTCTTAGCACAATATGAGGTGCCTAAAACTCTGATATATTTCATTTTCCTGCACCAATGGGAAGGAGAAAGATGAAGTATTGCCTAGCATTACTCAAGAGATTTGAGACAGAACTGAATCCACCAAGGACCAAGGCCCGAGTACTTAGAATTCTAGAAATAAAATTAAATCATCTCTACAAATTGCTTTTTTTCCCTCTGCACATCTTAAAATTCTAAAAGCTGTTCATCACTGCACATGTATCAGTTGCCCAGGAATCTTCCATTCTTATCACGAGTAAATTTTAAAAAATTAAATTTAATTACATTTTGCTAAAAATACTTAAAATGCCTTTACTCGTTAGCAGAGGCAAACATGAAATTAAAATGAGGTTTGAAGTTATGACTCCTAAGCCTCAGGCCTACCTTTCTTACATATACTGATCAAGTCCCACTTCTTTTAGTCTCTCAAAAGGTGTATTTTCTTAAGAGAAAACAATTTTCCTACCTTGTGCCTTTTTCTATGGAAAAAAAAAGCTTAAGAGGTTATTCTAAAATTACTGTCTAGAGTTAGAAAGGAAACAGTGTATAAAATCTTGCTCAGTCAGCAAGTAGGTATCAAAGATATGCATGGTTTGGGTCACTGGGCAGATGGGTGGAGCTGAGGCACAGCAGACACTAATACTACTTGGCTGGTGTGAGGAAAAATGTCACAGTCAAGGCATGGCCTCTGGGAAATGTATGTGTGCACACAGAGCTTACTGTGCTGGGGATCAAATACAAATGATGTCTGTGGGAAGCAGCACTCACACCAAAAATCGAATGGGATTCTTCTAATATATGAAATGATTATGTTTAAAGACACAGTTGTTAAGCTCAAAAGCATTGCTTTAAGGCTGCAAATGCATTACATGACAGTGGATGTGTATCTTTAGACTAGTATCTGCCTCCCAGCAAATACTGGATCAAACATCTTTTGCTAAGTTTTGTCTGGTACAATATGTGGGATTCCTTCCTCAAAGGATGCAGGTGTTACACCATTCCCACTGTGAGTCAGCCTGCTGCTGAGCACAAGCAATAAAGAAGGCAAATGTTCTGTGGAAACAGGGAGTGTAAGAGCAGATTCAATAATGACCTCCTCCTTACATTACAGTTACATTTCCCTATAGCCCAGGCTTAAGGTCCAAAATATGTTTCAAAGTGTTAGTATCCTCTCTGACTTGAGGCTTCGGGTGCAACTGCCCATCCCTGATTATTCCTGTGTATTTGGATACCAGATTAAAGACCCCTTTTAGATTTGGTTGTCAGCCTGCAGCCCCCTCTGTCTCTCTTTCCTAGAAAAATCTATTATTGTGGTAAAACAATGACATCACAGCAAAGAAGCTAAGCAGAACAATGTCCCACTAGGAAATGGAAACCAAAGCTTTAACTTACTTTGTTCATAACTACGATGAAAGGTAGCTTTGTCTTGTACAGGATACTGGGCAGGGAGACACAAAATAAAAAAGTTTAACATTAATTTAAAACTCACTAGAATAGAAAGCAAGTTAAGCATAAGGCAGACAAGACTTGTACAAAACTGAATACATTCGACATTGAAAGATAATTATTTTCTTCTGCAGCAATCAGAATGTAATTTTCACCCATGTCCTGCTTACAAACATTGAACAAAATGTGCCTCCCCTAGACGTAAGTGCACATCTGTGAGACAGAAAATCTCTGACACACCCAGCTGATTTTGGTTACCATTTTCTATGACTCTCAGACCCCAGTTTTTAACTCCCTTTGCATTTTGCATTTGACTCAGACCTCGGGTTCTGAGAGACTGTGAACTGAGTGATGAATTCAAATACCACAGAACATCTATAAAGAAAAGCTACCTCGACACAAGAGATCACACACTCATTTCACTGTATGTGCTATCACCTTTTGCTCAAGTTAGTGTCAGAACATGAAGCATGCACTACGACACGTTTTGCACACTGTTACAGTGACACAGCTCCTGACCTCGGTGCAAGGATTGCGAGGCTGCCCCGGGCCGACGCCACGAAGCGGCTTCGCGCCGCAGCCGCCGCCCCACGCCGGAGGGCGCTGTGCCTTTAAGGTGGGGCCGGGGGCGGGGCCGCGGGGGGCGGGGCCGCGGGGGGCGGGGCCGCGGGGGGCGGGGCCGCGGGGGGCGGGGCCGCGGGGGGCGGGGCCGCGGCCGCGGGGGGCGGGGCCGTTTACCGGCCGATCTGGGCTCGGGGCTCGGGGCCCGGGGCTCGGCGGGGAGGGCGCCGGGAGCGCTGTGCTGTTTTTGGGTTTCCTTTGTGTTTCTTTTGTGTTCCAGCTGGCCAGGAAAAGGTTCTGTTGATTTTTACTTGTTCTTTTTCCCTTCCCTTGCCTCACTGCCTCCTTTCCCTCCTCGCCGGTCCGGGTGGGCCCGCGGGGTAGCTCCAACCCTGGGTGTCTGTTCCCTCTCTGGGAATTTGTTGTATTTCGAGGTTTTGTTTTGTTTTTCCCTGTTCTACCCTGTTTGGTTTTGTGTTAATAAACAGTTTGTTTTGGTTTTTTCCACTTTCACTTCTTGTGACCCACTTGTCTTATTGGTGGAGGAAAAGGACCTTTTCCCTTCGGAGGAGACACTCACTCCAGAGTTTCCTCCTGAAGTTCTGTCTCCAAAACCGAGACAGAGGGTTTTTGAAAACCTTTTACCAACATTTACCATGAATTATGACAGCTCTAGCTATGCTGATCATTCCATAGGTATTTTGCCCCTGATTTAACATGAAAGAAAACAGATAAATTTATGTTTGAGAAAGAATAGAATAAATCAGTAACTCCTTGCTATGCTGAACTCAAAACAAATCTTGAATAATCTCTTAAAGTATCAATAACACTAAAAAATAGAGTAAGAAACGACGTATTTACATGAAGGAGCTTAAACTAGACTATCTTAATACATCTTAGACAAATGGGTTTATAAGCAATAGGCAATGTTAAATCTATTGTAACCAGCATTCATCACACCAGGGTCTCATGGACTATTTAATGCTTTCAGTGGGAGTTTTGAGACAATGACCTCCAGATGTCCATTGACACCTAAATTATTCTGCTTTTTCAATGAGAAAATCACTAAGAGAATAACCAAGCCAGTAGATTAAGTGGATATGAGACATCAAGTGCAAAACTAACTGCACCCTGGACTGCATCAAAAGCAGCGTGGGCAGCAGGGTGAGGAAGGTGATCCTCCCTTTTTTACTCTGTTCTCATCCCACATGGAGCACTGCATCCAGCTCTGGAAACCATGGTACAAAAAACACATAGACCTGTAAAGTGGGCCCACAGGAGGTCATGTAAACCATCAGAGGACTGGAAGGACTCTCCTACGGAGACAGGCCAGAGTTGGGACTATTCAGCCTGGAGAAGGCTTCAGGGAAGCTTTATTGCAGCTTTTCAGTATACAAAGAGGTTTATAAGAAAAATGGAGAGTGACTTTTTACCAAGGCTTGTAGTGACAGGACAAGGGATAATGGTTTTAAGCTGAAAGGGACATGCTGACATTTTTTTTCATGATGACAGTGGAAAGATATTGGAGCACGCTGCACAGGGAAGCTGTGGTTGCCCCTGGATCCCTGGAAGTGTTCAAGACTGGGTTGGATGGGGCTTGGAGCAACCTGGTCTAGTGGAAGGTGTCCCTGCCCATGGAAGAGAGCATGGACTAGATGGCCTCTATAGGTCCCTTTAAACCCAAACCATTCCACGATTCCCCTCCAAAATAACTACCAAAGAGACACAGCAAATGAAGCAGACGGGCTGCATTTCCAGCTTTTCTTACCTGCAGGCATACAGCATGTTGGACATAAAAGTGATAGGGTTAGTACTGCGAGAGGTGTCCATCACATAGACAACAACCGAAGGGAAAGAGGAAGCCTGGGAACACAAAGTAAGAGACAGTAAAATTAGAAGCTCACTGCTCAACAGCCAGGTCATTCACACAACTTCACTGTCCAGTCATGTCAGAAGAACTTACCAAAGCCTCAGTTATGATGGTTCCTGATGCCGACCAAGTAAACACCTCAATTTGCCCTGGTGTGTCAATAATAACATACCTGGTAAGAAGTTACCCCCAAACAACAATAAGGGAAAATTAGTCAAGCACAGGGTCCTGTTCTGACTAGATTATCACCAGCACACAATGGTAAATGACATGGTTATTCTTTAACAGATGAGAAAAGCTTCTTCCCAACACCAATGAGATTTATGGGCATGCCTGAAAATCTCCTGCATGAATTTTGTAACTAAGAAGCATGTACTATCAGGAGTTGAAGGCATCAATTTGACAGACAGTTAGTAGTGCAAAATATTCAGAAAAATTGCTGCCTATTTGAACAGTGTGTGAGAGAAAATGATAGTCTAATGGAAGACAAGAAAAGCAGAACTGTAATAAACAGGCTTTTTTTTGGATGTATCCAAAGAAAATCTAGTTTATCCATTCTATGTGCTTTTCCACATAAAATTTATACCAAGGCTGAAAAAGCCAACTAGAAAACATTCAGAGAAGCTATTTAGAATTTCGCAATTTTCCCACAATGATGCCAGAAAAGCACGACTCAGTAGAATGTACTCACTTGGATGCATTTTGTCTTTTTTCAATAAACTTCATCACCTGATTGAAAAGGCAGAAGTATATTTTGTATTTAGGCTCACAACAGGAAACTTTAATCCTCATTTCATAGCAGACACTACATTAACTTGCACAGCTGCTGGTGTATATCAAAAGGTTAAAGTCTTCACACTTTTCAGAGTGTGAAAATGCCCTACTAAGGAGGGGTGAAAAATGCTCAGACCCTGCATAGGTCAAAGATAACCTTTATTTTGTGTGTTCTAGTACCTGGCTAAAGGCAGCTGATCCCTGCCTTTTCACCAAGAGTGTGTCTCAATATCTGACATCAGTCCTCACCCCAGAGTTGATTTAGTGTTATGATTTAGGAAGTCTGTCAATTATCAAATAACCCTGGGAAAATTTAATGGGTTTCCAGAAGTGAGCTTCCTTACTTCAAAACCAGAGCATTCACATGAAAGATTTTATAGTAAACATGGTGCAACAACAGTCCTACACAAAGACTGAAGAATGCTCCGTACATATGGCTTCTTAATTTTACTTTAAAAAAAGCTGAAAAACTGAAATCTCTCGTATGAAAGCCAGTGTGCTCTGACAGCATTGTAAAATACATGGTTCTGTATGGAAAATAACTCCTCAAAAATATTAGAAGGCTAACCAAACCAAAACTCTGAGACTCGACATACACAAAACGCCCCCAGTCTCCCAGCACAGCATCATAGGAACAGCACACAGAAACAACCTTGTACCTGGTCAAATCTTGTAGCAAAGAGATTGAGAGAGGTCACTATTCCACCATTTGGGCCCAGCCCATATCTGATGCTTCATTTAGGAAAGCAGACGGTTATGCAGACCCCAGAGGTCTTCTTTGTCAACTCTGACAACAGATGCACACTCGATACCTTGAGATCAAGAGACAATAGCCCTAATACACGATTATGTGTTCTAAGTCATTCAGCAGGGTAACAAATACTCTCTTACCCAAACGCGTGCGACTGACAGGAGGAAGAGGGGCTATGTGGCTTCTCCTTGCCATTTTTGCTTTAACTGCACAAGAACCAGCATTGACTCATAACATACTGTCTTCTCTATCACGACCCTCAATATCCAAACATGAGGCCAGATAGCCCCTTTAGGTCCTTATTAACAAGATACAGAAACTCCAGTAATGGCTAACAGACACAATGAAGCAAATAATGCACTTAACATATTAATTTGAAACTCATATTTAGGATGTTTTGCTGGTAACCCCAAATCAAACAACAGCCAAAATAAAGAATCCTACCCCCCACCACCCTTAGTCTTGTCTAGAATATTGAATTTAAGAGTCATACTTGCAAGTCAAAACCAAAGATTGTGTATCACCTCCATCTGCACAAGCCATTCCATAAGAGACCAAGGACCTCCACAGCGCTCTGGAAGTGCAGCCACTTTAGTGTAATGTTACTGCACTACAGTCCCCAACACTGTGAGCAAGAGCAAACACTCCAATGTCCCTGAGATTCAGAGAGACAACAGTGCTTTGATTATGGTCAAATGGAGAAATAGTTTTCTCCATCTACTACAGGCAAGTGAGAATTTCCATATTAGTTTATGACAAAATTAGTCATTAAAACATAGGGGAAAGGCTGCTGGCTTCCACAACAGAAAAAAAAAAAAAAAAAAAAAAGAAAAAAAAAATATTTGAAAGAGCAATCGAAAAAAAAAAAAAAACCTACCTAAGAAGTATCAAATCTTGCAGAACACACATTCCTAACATCCCATGCAAAAAACACACAGTCAAAACCTCTTGATCTTCACACAACACTCTGCCATTAGTGCAATTCCCCCACCTCCTGCTCCTTCATCACAGTGTGCACGTGACAGATTATTCTCAAAAACTTAACATTTCAAACATCATTATTTAGACATAAAAAGGATACTGTTTCATAACTTCTTTGTACTTCACAGTGTCCCTGATATCTAGAGGAGAAAGACATATAAGCAGTTTTCCAACCCCCGCACTGGTCACCATCAGCTAACAAAGCATACCTACCTATCTGCATTACTAGAGATCCACCACTGGAACAGATACTCCAAACATTCCTCTGACATCAGCAAGACAACTTGTGTACCCCTACTGCTTTTCTTATCCTTTGGACAGGCTGGTTGACACACTTCAACAGAGTGTAAGAAACAGGACTATGACAAAACTAGGGATTGGTATGCTCCTTAGAATAGCTAAACATAAGATCTGTTCCATCGCTAAAGTATTTTCTCTAAAATTCGTGTCTCTTAAAGTACTTTATAAAGCTGTTTGTTGGCAGCATATGTGGATGTAGGGAACCAGATCAAATCTGCTAATACTTTCATCGCTGACAAAAAAAAGCCTCCGGAACCCAAACATCTCCAATCACACCAGATGATATAAAAAATGTAAAAACGCATTGGAAGAATGCCTTTGGTTCTAAAAATACCCATATCAACGACTGTTTGGAGAAAAGAGCTACAATAAAAAAAAAGAGTCTCCAAGTCCTTCTTGTATTAGATCTTGGACTCTCTTAATGGAACACAAGCAGCCCAGCTGAACACCTCACGTATCCGCTTCCGGGGAACATTTGAAAAGCACTCTCCGCGAAGAGGTTCTGTCTCTATTCATGGCCCTACGTACCTGCTCTCTCCTGGCGGGCTCCAGGCCGCTCCTCCAGCCCGGGCCCGCCCATCCCGCAGGGCGCAGCACTCACCGATGTTGGCGGGGAAAGGCAGGTTGTGCACGGCAGGGTCCAGGTTGATCACGTACGGAGGGCAGCGCTGCCCGTGCAGGTGGGCGGCCAGGCGCTGCGGAGACACGGGAGGTGTCAGGCCCCGCTGGGCACGGGGGTAGCCCCGGGGGCACCGGCGACTCCCCGCGGCCCCTCGCGACTCCCGCAGCCTCCCGAGGCCGCGGCCCCGCTCACCTGCACGAAGGTGGTTTTTCCGGAGCCGGCCATGCCCAGCACTAGCACGCACACCGGGGCCGCCGCCACGGCTCCCGCCGCCGCTGCCATCTTCCCAGAGCCCGCTTGTCCTTCCGGGGCGGGGGGCGGCTGCGGTCCCGACGTGACGCGCACGGACCTGGTTGTGGCCCCGCTGCCGCCCGGGACGCTCCGCGGGCCCGCGCGGCCTCCCGGCGCTGCACGGCCCGGCGCGGCCCCGGGCGGGCAACAACAGCGCGGCTCGAGGTGGCCGCGCCGCCAGGGCCAGCCGGAAGCGGCGGGCGGGACCGCGCGGGCGGGAGCGGCGCTGACGTGGCGGCGGCACCGGCACCATGCGGGGTGGCGGCGGTGGCTCGGTGAGTGCCCGGAGTCTTTCTGCCGGTGCTGCCGGCGGCTGCCCCGGGGAGCTTGGCTGGTCCGCGGGTCACCGCGAGATGGGCTCCAACGCCGGGATCGCGGGAGCGAGCCGGCTTCCCCGGGCCCGCCGGCGGGGCTGTGCGGCCCGGCCCGGCGCGGTGAGCGGCCCTGAACGGGTGGCGAGCGGGACGCGCTCTGGGCTCCCGGGAAGCAGCGGCGGCAGCGGCTCCTCTCCGCCCGAAGGCCAGGCCGTCCCCCGAGGCCTCGCGCCGGGCCCAGTTTTGTTCGGCCCGGAACCGGGCAGGAACCCCGAGCAGGGCGCTGTTGCTGCCGGCAGTGCGCTTTGTCCGAAAGGCCTTCGTTTACAGGAGGACGTAGTTGATGGAGCGTGCGGGTAGGAACGGGAACGTGGGGCTGGAGCAGGGAGTTCCCCAAAGGATACTTAGCCCTCCGGCGCCTCGCGGGGACAGTCGGGGCCCGCAGGATGCCCGGTGTCCTTACTGGCACCTTCATCACCTCCCGTTGCCGTCTCAGCCTCCTCACCTCGGGGAGTTTCTCTGCTGTGCTTACGCGTCGTCTTGCCCGGCTGGATGCTGTAGAGCAGCAGCCGTGTTCCAGCTCACCGGAATGGCCCGCAGCCCATAGGCAGACAGAATTCACTACTCTCCATCTTTTCAGGCTCTAGGCCCCCGTTTCAGTTTTTCTCACCTGTGCAAAGAAGGTGACTTTTTTGTTTTTCTTATGTCCAGCCGTTGGGCAGTCCTGCATACATCAGGTCTCTGTTCTTTAGGTAGGAAGTAAACTGTATAAATGAAAAAGCATGCAGAACTTAAACACCAATTTCTATAGGTGTTTCCTTCATAATTGCTGCTATTAACTTCTCAGAAAGGAAAGCCTGACAGATCATTTGCACTCTCCTTTTTTGTTGCGGATCCTTAACTGCCAACGAAGTTCTTCATACTAGTCCTTGCTCTTCCGCATTTTTTTTTGGTTATAAAACCCCCATGAATCTTGACACACATGCCATGTTTGTCAGTCATTTCTGTTCTAACGGTAGATTAAGCCAGCGAATTGCAGCAGACTCTGCCTGCCTGTTCATTCATTTTTATAATTGAAACCTTGTAGCCCTGATTTTTTCTGACTGCTGCTCGGTGAGGTTTCTCCACATTTCTCATGTGGGGATTTCCCAGATAATGCTGTTGACACTACTGTTTGGGTGTAAATAATACAAACACAAACATCCAATTGACTTTACTTCCAAAGGAGACAAGATTTGATTGTGAAGTCATTGATCAAGCAGATGGCAATTTCTCTCCTGCTGCTTCCCTGACATTTCCATGAGGAACCTCTGGGGCTGGGGGCCCAAGGAGAGCCTGACACTCCATAGGCACAGTTTAATCATTCATGTATCGGTATCAGTGCCTGCTGCTGGACTTCTTAACTGGTGGTTGGGGTGTCTCTCACTGTTGATAGTGTGCATCACATTTGTCTATAAAGAAGACAGGCAATTTAGCCATCATTTCCTTTTTCTTCTGCTTTCTTTTTTGTGTGTGTTTTTTGTTTGTTTGGTTTAGCTGGATTTTTTGTTTTTGGGGGCTGTTGTTGGTTGCTTGCTTGTTGTTGGGTTTTTTTGGTTGTTTTTTTTTTTTTTTGTTCTTACAGTTTCTTAGCCGGTTCCTGTACATGGCAAAATGCTACCTTTGTTCCCTAGGTTACAGTTTTGGTATTATATATACTTCTGCTAGGCAATGATTTTTATTTTCTAGTCGGCATAACTACTATTTTTTGTCCTGAGTTTTCTAATGAAGAATGGCATTGAGTCATGATTAGTATTTGGAAGAAGGTGGTGGTAAGTGATTGTCCATGCGCTAGGAGCAGCGTAAAGCAAATGAGTTGTTCATAACAACTTGGAAATGTACATTTAGTTACATGTGTTAAATTACATGTTTCAATAGGAGCCTAGCAAGGAATAAGTGACAAAAAATCTGTTAAATAAGAAAAAGGATTCCATTATATGGATGAAGTGAACATCTGGGCAGCTGATGGAGTATGACAAAGTGAGATAAAAAATGAAAAGAGGGCATGGAGGAGACTAGCGACAACATTCTTGGCAGGGTAAATGCAAGAATTACTTCATTAAGGAAAAAAAAAGTACTATGTAAAAACTAGCAAATTAATATCTAAAATATTTGTCGTCATGTGATAAAGTACAGGCAGAAAACATGTATGGGTGAATGTACTGGAGGACACTCCATCACGTCCCGTTGCAAGGGGAAAGATTGTCTTTCATAAGGGGAGTATGGAGGGACTCATCCCTGTTTTGATTCCAGTTGCAATTCAGCTGAAGTCGGAAAGGTTAAGTACTTCTAGTTGCAGAAAGCAGTGATTTGTTTTTCTGAGGATGATGTATGCACATCCTCAAAGTGCAGGTGATTGTGCTTGGCTGCATAGCAAAACGTGCTAAAAGAAAACAAATGATGCTACTAATGTGAATTGTTCTGTCTTGTTAGGATGCCAGGACTGGACATCACAGACAGCAGAAGCTCAAGAAGTCCTTGGGAAATAAGAAGTATGTGAATGGTTTTTTGTCTAGTTTGATTGAGGGCAAGAAAAAAGCTGAGAGAATCCTAGTGGAAAACTGTGTCTGGTCTTTATATAATATTCTGAATTTTAAGAGCTGCAATAATTTTAGTTAGTGTGTTGAGAGTCTCAGCTGACTTATTGGTTTGTAGGAAAAGTGCTTTTCTGACATTTCAGTGTGTATTAGCTTCCATTTTTTCTTTTTAAGGATTTTAACATTGTGAAGATAAATATTTTAAGTCAAAATGGTGCTCTGAAATCTATGCATTTTGGGTGTGATTGCAACTTAAAGACTATAATTTGAGAATTCCTCTCCCCATGCTTCTGCTGTACCTCCTGAAACATAGTATGTAATGACCTGACTTGGTGTCATCAGTGTCCCCCCCTTATTAATTCCTGGACTGATATGTTAAAAGGTGAGCTCCACAGCTCAGAGTATTAATTGAATGGCCATCATAGTCACCATTTAAGTGATCTAGTTATTTCAATTGGTGATTGTAGTAGCAATGGGTTACGTTGCAAAATGTTTCTGTTCCCTTTCTTTTGTCTTTACATAAATGCTATTTGCCCAGAGAACAGATATTCTATGTTTCTTTGACACCTCATTCAGTTTTCTGTCATGTACAGGAATGTAGATGTCCAGGCATTTCAAGGCCTGAGAGAAATGCTTTGGAAGAGTGAAGCAAAGTCCCCTCTGATCTCTAGGAAAAAAAATTCAGTGCTGCTTATTAGTCTAAAGTAGTCCTAAGGTAGTGTGATTTGTAGAATATACTGGAAGGTTGTCTTCGTTGCTGAAAGCCTTGCTAGTTAAAATTCTTACTGGCATTAAGTCTTTAATTGCATAGTGCCAGCCCTGACTCTGGGAATAGAGACTGAAGGAGATCTTGCCCTTTGTGGGATGAAAACTGTCCCTTTTGTAATGATGGGCTGCAGAAATATTCTTATATTCCAAGGATAAATGTATATTTTTAAAATTGAGATTCACTTGTGCCCGCTTCTAAAGTTGAAAGTTTGAGGTAGGAGGAATATTTTTTTCTGTTCCTCTTGAGAGCTTACTAATGTCATTATCAAAAAGATGTACTGAAAAACAACACTGAGGATGTTTTATCTTGCTGGCACTTTACAGTTCCCGAAACTCAGGAGATTCAGTGAACTGTGAGATTAATTTTTAGAATACTTGGGAAGATGAAAAGGATGATGTCTGTCCAGTTTAATGTGATTGTGTGTATATGCATCCGTATACATAGGAATTCAACTTGATGTTTTCCAGGTCTAAGCAACTTGAGGAGGTGGAAGCTGCTGTTCCAGGAGTGAACAGTAACTATGATGACACAGTCACCAGCATTTCTTCTGCCTCACCAAAGGGCCCAGTGAACGGGAGTGCAGAGCCCAGAAGCAAGCGAACCATTCGCAGGCCTGCGTACTGGTTGGAAATGAGAGGAATGAAAAACAGTGTTAACAAATCGTCGGAAAAAAAAGGTACTTACCACTGTTTGTTTAAGGCAAAACTGTTTTTCTCTCTGGTTCTTTTGTGAGTGATTAGTGTGCTTCTGAAAGACATGCTGCAGTTCAACCATAAATTACAAGCTTGCTAGTGCTGCCCATGTATTAGAAGAAATGAACTTCCGCCACTGCACAAATACGGGTACAGTTCTCTGACATTACACAGTTCCTTTTGAGTGACTTGTCTATTAAAATAATCATTCTGTGGCTGAACTCGGTTCTGTCTGTAGAAGAGAGATGTATAAGAGTTACACCGGTCATATCAGAAATATGCTTCAAGAGCTTTAAAAATACAACCATCAACACTAAAGATGTGGCAAAGGGGACCATTCAGCAGTATTTGGGATTAGACAGCTTTTGTGGTTGGTAGATTATTATTTTTTTAAGGATGTCTTTAATTCTTTTGTTTTCTCACATTTGTCAGTTATTATTTTCTGATTTGGAATGGTTTGGGTCTTAGGTTGTTGTAGGAACATTCAGATTTGGCCTAGGAGCTGTTTTCCAAACTTCTTGTGCGGAAAACGGACAGAGTCAAAACTTCAGAGTCAAAACTTCAACCTTCTTTAATGCACTTTCTTCTTACTGCTAAGTCAGAATCTGTATTCCATTCTGTTGTGGGGAGAGGCAAATTCAGTAGCTTGATAGAAGCGAGATTGCTGTAGCTCCACCCCCAAGTCCAGTCAGTAGCAAGACTAAATATTTATTCATGTAGGAACAAACACAGACATACAACATGTAAACAGAGGCCACGCAGATCAGCATTCACACAAACAGCACCAACAGCTGCTGGTCCATGGATGTACTGGCCCCTGAGGCTCACAGAGCCACAGTGGCAGGTGAAGACCTCCTTAGAGACAGGCTCATACTCACAGACCCTGCTTGGTGTTGGACATGACGAGATTTGTATACTGACCAGTCACCTATTTACAAGCAGGTGTTCTTTGCTATTCTCCTACACCTCTATTTTCCTACACTCCATCAACCCCAAACTGGGTAATTCTTTCCCTTTCCCTCCCTTTGATACTACTCCTAAACATCCCAGTCTTCTGTAATCGTGGAGTGTTCTCCACTCAGATCCCATGTGCTACATAACCCTAGGCATTAACACCATGCTCTCCCTTCTCACTGTTCCCCCCTTCCCCCACCAAAAGGTGCTTCAGAGAGGGGTTCCCACTGTCTCGTCCTTGTGAGGCTCCTGGGACAGACCCAGGATGAAGCTCTCTTTCTTCAAGACCATAATTGGTGTTCCCTGCCTACCATTGTGCTTCTGTGCTCATCTGTATTCATGGAGATAAGACTTTGCTAGGCTTGGAAATATTCAGGGCAGGCATGATATTATTTGGCTTTCTCTGTGCTCCTTTTTGTGTGGGTGTGGGTGAGGCTTTTATGCCATAATCTAGCACCTTCTGTCTCTCTTCTGAGGATTATTTTTCCAGGCCATGCTGTGGCACTGTTTCATCCCTGCCTGCTGTATCCGAGGATTGCGAGTGGTGGGGTGCCTAAATGTTGCTGAGTTAGAAGGCTTTGTCCAGTTCACGGGTGTTCAGGTGCCTCACAAGAACTACTTTTTTTTTGACTAAGTATTGAATACAAGCATAAGATGAGGCAGCAGTAGACTCAAAGCTGTTATCCAGACTGAATACCAAGACTGAAGCATATCTGTTCTTACTTACCAGGAGAAGTGCTGTTGAAAGGCAAGAGAAAATCTGAGGAAAGGGAAGGCAAAGATGTTAAAGAGTCTCCCAAGAAGAAGCAGAAGATTTCGGGTAATACAAATAACTTGTAATTCCTAATTACAAGCCTCCAGGTACTTCAGACTTCTCTGCCCAAATGACATCTTCTGGAGTCTTCAAACTCTATTTCTCATTCTAAATGTTTTGTTCTAGGAGACCATTGACTAGTGTCTGCTTAATCAGTGGGAGGTGATCTAATTTCAGTCTGTTTTAGGAGTCCAACAAAGGGAGGGAGGAAGGGAATTATGGGACATATAGGCCAGTCTGTATCATTTTAATTTCCCAAGAGATTATAGACTAAATAATCAGACATATTACTTGTAAACGTCTGGAGATGGAGTAGCTGATAACAGCAGTATGGGTTTGTTAAGAAGAAATCAAACCCAAACACTTTTCTTTTGCCACAAAGACCAAGGGGAGAAATGATTGACATCATAGATCTTTCATTCCTTCAAAAGATTTGTCAATCAGTGGTTAGGTGCAAAAGAAGGTATACAAGTGGTGAAAGTAGGAGCAGGTGACACAGAAGTGTACATTTACTGTCCAGTCTTGCAAGGATGAGGTTAGGAAAGCCAAGGTCAGCCTGGAGTTGAATCTGGCAAGGGATGTGAACAGCAACAAGAAAGGATTCTACAAGTACATGAACAGCAAAGGGAAGACCAGGGAAGGTGTGAGTGCACTGCTCATCAGAGGAGGGGAGCTGGTGGTAAATGACACGGAAAAGGCTGCGGTACTCAATGTTTTCTGTGCCTCGATCTTTATCAGTTAAAAGAATCCTTCAGGAATCCCAGGAGCCTGAGACCAAACAGAGGGAAAGTCTGGAACAAGGAAGCCCTTCACTCAGTGAAGGAGAAAAAGGTTAGAGCACTTAAACAAACTGGATTTACCAAATCATTTGCCAGGAGTCCTGGTTAAGTGGGAAGGTCTGAGAGGACTGGAGGTTAACCTATGTGACACCCATCTGCAGGAAGGGTCAGAAGGAGGATCTAGGGAACTACAGACCTGTTGCTCTGGCCTTAGTGCCAGGGAAGGTCATGAAGCAGATTATCTTGGGTACCATCACATGGCATCTACAGGACAACGTGGTAATCAGGCCCAGACAGAATGAGTTTAGGAATGGCAGGTACTGCCTGACTAACCTGGTGTCCTTCTATGACAAGGTGATGCACCTAACAGATGAGAGAATGGCTGTGGATGTTATTTACCTAGACTTTAGTAAAGCCTTCTGACACCATTTCCCACATAATTCTTCTGGAGAATCTGGATGCTCATGCCTTGGACTCTTTGCTGGGTAGAAAATTGGCTGGATGGCTGGGCCTAGAGAGTCATGGGGAATGGAGTGACATCCATCTGGGGCCAGTCACCAGTCATCTTCCCCAGGGCCCATTACTGGGCCAGTCCGGTTTAGTATCTTTATTGATGATCTAAATGAGGGGATTGAGTGCCCCTTCAGTAAGTTTGCAGATGACATCAGGTGGGGTGGGATGTGGATCTGCTAGAGAACAGGAAGGCTCTGCAGAGGGATTGGACAGGCTGGAATGATGGGCCAAGGCCAACAGTGTGAGAGTCAACAAGGCCAAGTGCCAGGTCCTGCCCTTGGGTCACCATAACCCCATGAAGCGCTCCAGGCTGGGGCAGAGGAGCTGGAAAAAGCCTTGGGGGTGTGGTCAACAGTGGCTCAACACCAGCCCAGCTGTGCCCAGGTGAGCAAGAGGCCAGCCAGTGGCACCTGGGCTGTGCCAGCTCTGGGCTGGCAGCAGGGCCAGGACGGTGCCTGTCCCCTGTGCTGGCACTGCTGGGGCACCTCCAGTGCTGGGGGCAGCTCTGGGCCCCTCCTGACAGGAGAGACCTGGAGGGGCTGGAGCGTGTCCAGGGCAGGGAACGGAGCTGGGGAACGGGGTGGAGCCCCAGGAGCAGCTGAGGGAGCTGGCAGGGCTCAGCCTGGAGAAAAGAAGGCTCAGGGAAAGCCTCACTCTTTACAACTCCCTGACAGGATGGTGGAGCCAGATGGGAGTTGGGTTCTGCTTCCACGGAGCAAGGGACAGGACAAGGGGAAATGGCTTCAAGTTGCACCAGGTTTAGATGTGATACTGGGAGCAGTTTTTTGCCCCAAAAGGAGTGTCCAGCCCTGGCAGAGCTGCCCAGAGTAGTGGTGGAGTCCCCACCTCTGGAGGGATTTGAAAGGCATGTGGATGTGGCACTTGGGGACATGGGTTAGCGGTGGCCTTGGCAGTGTTGGGGCAACGGTTGGACTTGATAGCCTTAGAGGGCTTTTCCAACCTAAACAATTTATGATTCCAAGTCCCGTGGGGCCTGACAGGTTGCACTGGGTGCTGAGAGCTGGCTGATGTCACTGCAAGGCCACTCTTGATTGTCTTTGAAAGGTCATGGCGACTGGTAGAGGTTCCCGGAGGCTGAAAGAGAGAAAATGTCACTCATATCTTCAAGGACAGAAAGAAGGAAGATCTGGGGAACTACAGGCCAGTGAACCTCACTTCAGTTCCTGGAAAGCTGATGGAGAGAATCATCCTGGAAAGCATTTCTAAACACATGAAGGACAAGATGGGGATTTGGAGTAGTCAGTGTGGATTCATGCAGGGCAAATCATGCTTAAATCAACCTGATAGCCTTCTACAATGAGGTCACTAGCTTGGTGAAATAGCAGTATAGAATGATGGTTCATGGTCGGCCCCTATATTCAATTCTAACTATTGTTTTTGTCACCAAGGACTTGAAAATATGTAGACAGCACAAAGCTGAAAGTGACAGCAAGTGTATTGGAGAAAAGGCTAAAAGTGAAAGAGGTCTTGACAATAGAGAAACAATTTAAAAATAGAACAGAGAACAGTGTAAAACTAAAGGTTGTGTCATTTGGGAAGAAATACTATCACAGCTGAAAAACAAAGAACAACCTCCCAGGCGTCAGTGCTTCAGAAGAAGATTGAAGATCTATATCAGATCAAAAGCTGACTAGGGACCAGCAGTGTCATAGTTGTTTTTAAGAAGGCAGATGTTAGACTGAGAGCTTTGAGCAGGATTTAGACTTTGTGAAGTAATTAGACATGTGAATTAATTCTTTTGCTCTAATGCAGGGTCACCCATGGAATGCTGTTTCTAGGAGTAGGAACTGCAGTTCAGGAAATGCAGTGGGCCAGCTGAAGAGGACAGGGAGATGAGAGCAAACAGCGTAACCCATACTGAAACAATAAGAGTTTTTTAGTCTAAAGAAGATGGGAATGAGTAGAGAAATGAGACTCTCCATTTTGGTTGTCATCAGGTGGGCTCAGCCAAACTGTGCACAGAGGATGTTTCAGTGTGAAGAGTTACCATCGCCTGAGCTTTGTGTATGAGCAATCATAGAGCTTACAAATATTTGGGTGGGACTAATGCCTGCCACTATAAATAAATTTTGGAAGGGAGTAGTAAGCATATCTTGACATTGCTTTAAAAAAAAAAGGCGTTGAACATTTCTGGATAACTTTGAGACAGCAGACTAAATAGCAGCCTTCTAGCAAAAAATCTGCTTTTTATTGTAACAAAGCTAGCAGAACTGAATCTTCTGGCTTGTCTTGTTTGTGTTATAACAGGGAAAAAACAGCAAGCTGGAACAAAACAAAACTCTAGAACGAAAGGCCACTGTGGTCAGAAAGAGCCAGAAACCTATGGCACAGGTAAGAAGAGGCAGTTGCTAAGAATTGTTTATGAAGCAGATAAAAGATAAATGTGATTCTAGGATTTGAATCTGAGCAACAGCTGTGTTTCTGGTGTTTCCATTCAGTAATTCACTTTAATGTTGACAAGGAAGAGCTGGCTGCTGTCCTGGCACTGTGTCAGTACTGCAGAGCAGGACTGAAAGGACTGCATGCTGCCTGAGTGTAGTTCCACGTGCCCTTGCCATTGCCTAATGTAATAGTGAAGGGGGAATCACTTTTTGAGCAGAACAAAAGCCTGTTAAAATAGTTGCATTATTAAACTCATAAGTATAGTTTTTACTCAGCAGAATATGTTTGCAGGAAAAACTCTGTAGGTGTTGCTGTCAGATCACCTTTTCTGGGGACCAGAGACCCAAGCAGTCCGTCCTAGAAAAATAAAATTAGCCTTGATTCAGTGAGTGGAATGACTTGGTGTTTGTAGATCACAGCACTCATTAAACACCCCAGTTTTCTGCCAAGTGCTGTTTGATTCACAAACTTTTCTCCCAGCCTCCTGGCGAGGGACAGTCTGGGCCTGTTGTTATTGGGAAAAGAGGAAAGCCTTTGGATCTTGTTATGGTAAGAATTCAGGCAGATGGCTGCTAAACCACTTTCTTCCCAGAACCCATTTCAGTAATTAATAGTCCTTGTGGATTATGCCAGACTTTTGCTTGGGATTTCACAAAAAGGCCAGAAACTGGAAACCATGCCACACAGGGTGCTTTTCCCTGGCTGTTGAGTAACTTGACCTGGTGGTCTGTGACCGCTTTTACTGTGAAAACAGTTTTGCCAAAAGAAAAGTTTACTCAGCTTGCTAAAGTAATTGTGCGACAGAAATTAACAAAGGAAAAATGTCCACTGGTCAAGTAGAAGAACATTCCTTACAAGGGAATGGTAGATTAAAGAGTGTTTGTAAAATGCTCTTTGAAAAGGAATGATGTGTGCCTTGTGACATTACATACCTAAAGCTGTAACTGAGCTACACCTATTGAAGTGCAGCTGGACACAAGTTTGGTAGCATGTGACCTGTTTCTTTCTAGGGTTCATTGTGCACATTGAAGGAGGAAAAAAAAAAGATCTTGTGTTAGCACTTGTATTCTAAACATTGTGTTTTGACAGGTAGTATGGAAGAGCAATGGTCTTTAGAGATTCAGGACAAAGGCCGAGTTACCTGTCCAACATGCCGGGCTGTGGTGAGAAAGACTGTAGAAGGACTGAAGAAACATATGGTAAATTGCAGGAAGGTAAGAACACTAGAGATGGGCAATGGTTTCTTTACTCCTCTTCAGCTTACCAATAGAAATGCCTGCCTGTTTTGTGTTGTACTTAAAACAAGTTTCATCTCATTGTCATGTCCCTAAGCAAGAGTCCTTTATAGATCTGTAAGAATAGTGCTTGGTGCTTCTTGCCTAGCCTTTTGCTGGGGGTTTGGGGTAGTGAACAAAGGTGTAGTTGTTTCATTGTTCCACTAAATTTTAGTCTCCATAAAATCTGTTCTTAAAAGACAGTTACCAGGCCCAAATAAATTGTTCTGCTCTCCTGCTCCTTTCCCCCAAAACATTTTCCACTGCTTTGGTTAATTTACAGTTAAATGCGCCATGTCCTATTTCTAGGAAATGTTCACATGTCATCACTGTGGGAAGCAGCTGAAGTCTTTAGCAGGGATGAAATACCATGTCATGGCAGACCATAACAATCAGGTAACACAACTGCTGTGCATCTAAAACTCCCACAGGCAGAACAGGCTTTGGTCCTTCCCTGGTACATGCAGAAACAGAACATGGAATGTTTTTTTTCAAGTGTTGTAGCTGTTCAAATCTAGTCTAACTGTTAATTTCTCCAGTGAGACTCGACATCTGAAAAACAGTAGAATGTTACCAGACATGGTAGGCATGCAACATCATAGAAAGAGGGGATGAATTTCTGTTTAGTCTGGTAATAAGTCACACATAAAAGGCATTCCCAATCAGAAGGAAAAAGATTAGGCTGCAATTTTCAGTCCTTTGCTAGAAAGCAGGAGGTTTTTCTACATCCAGAGCAGACTAGATTTGAGGTAAAAAAGCAGAAGCAGCAATTAGTTCGTCTCTCTTTACTGTAAAAATACTAATGCTACAGTCTGCTTTTCCTCTTTGCTCTTACTTTAAAGAAGGCAATGTCCGTTGTAGTAGTGAAGAATTAGAAAAGGTCATTTGGAAGTTTGGGTGAAGTTCAGATAATTCACTCTGAAATTTTTTGCACAATTCCCAGTACTGCAGTTTCTGAACCTATAGCTATATTAGTAAATGATGCAGGTCAGGGGTCAGGTTCTGGCCCTGAGGATTAGGTCTGTCACTCAGTTCTAACTTTTTACTTAGTCTAGGCATAATATTCGGTAATGTAGGAAATAATATACAATGGCCATCAGAGAGAGAATAAGGAAATTGAACCGTAGTTGAGCACTGATGAGTAACTGTTACAAGCAGTCTGCTTCACTTTAGTCAGGCTAAGTAGAAATGGTAGGACCAGTAAATGTTTAAGATGCATCATTTTCTGTCAGTTTACTCCTTTTAAAGATAATTCCTCTTTGGTTTAACCCCAGCAGTTAAGCCCCATGCAGCCCCTCGCTCTCTCCCCCACCCACAGGATGGGGGAGAGAATCAAAAGAGTAAAAGTGAGAAAACTCATGGGTTGAGATAAAGACAGCTTAATAGGTAAAGCAAAAACCACGCACACAAGCAAAGCAAAACAAGGAATTAATTCACCACTTTGGCAGGGAGGTCCAGGCACCTCCAGGACCACAGGGCTCCATCAGGCATAATAGTGGCTTGGGACAGCAAATGCCATCTCTTCGAATGTCTATCCCCTTCCTCCTTGTCCCCCTAGCTTTATATGCTGAGCATGATACCGTATGGTTGGGAATATCCTTGAGGTCAGCTGTCCCAGATATGTCCCCTCCTAACTGCTTGTGCACCTCCTGGGCCCCTTGCCGGCAGAGCAGTAGGAGAAAAGCCCTTGGCACTGTGCAAGGGCTGCTCAGCAATAGCAAAACCATCTATACACTATCAACCCAGTTCTCAGCACAGATCCAAAACACAGTCCCATACCAGTTGTCACCCTGGCCAAAACCAGCACAGATATAGAAAGGGATCATTATAGTAAATACATGCCTGTAAAATCATAAGTTGCAGAGATTTAATTTTTTTAGAGATTAAATTATTTATAAATTATTATTTAGAGATTAAATTATTAATAATTTCCTGCGCCAGTGTGTTGAGTAGTGAATTCCCTGTGAGAAGAACTGTAAATGGTGAGCATCCTGTGTTTTTCATTCATCTTTCTGCTGTGCTTTAGCCAGTTGTGAAGGAGGGAGAAGAATTGGATGAGCAGCTTGAGCGAGACCGCCTTCGGAAAGTTTTGAAGCGTATGGGAAAACTAAAGTGTACTAGGGAGGTAAGCTGCATTGTGCAAAGTGTGAATTAAACAGCAGTGGATGCATAAACATAAAACATGAGGGTGCTGTTGAGTATGCTGGCCAAAGCAAGATTTGTTTCAAGATCCCAGCTATGCTTTTAAGACAGAGTAGCATAGAATCATAGAATAGTTTGGGTTAAAAGAGACCTTTAATAGTCATTTTAGTGCCAATTCTTTGTTGCAGATTTCGTCTGTCTGAATAGACTAACATTAAAGTTTTATACCTGCCTGTCTCTGCTGTTAGGAAAAGTGATAGTGCTTTGGTCAGCAAACTGTGGATCCTGTACACACTGGTTGTGTAATCCCTTGAAGAACAGTTTTCTTCCATGTATTTTTCTTCTGTGTTGACAGGGCTGCACAGGCAGCTTCACCAGCATAATGGGATACCTATATCATGTTAAAAAATGTGGGAAGGCTGCTTCTGAGCTGGAGAAAATGGCTATGAAGTGCCATCACTGTGAAAAAGCATACAGATCAAAGGCAGGACTTGTCTACCACCTCCGATCTAAGCATGGGCCGGTGAGTGCAGCCTGCAGTGATTATCAGGGGACTGTGATGGGACTTCAGCCACTCAGACTTGAGACGTGTTTAGGCTTTTGTCTGCTACTTTGGTGGGTAATTGCAGACCACAAATCTTTGCATTTTCCTGCCCCTGGATTATTTTGTCCTTGAAAGTTTCCTTCTAGCAGCAGCTGTTGCTTGTCTATGACTAGGGTGAAGTTTTTAATAGTAAATCAGCATGGCAGTAATAAATGACCTGACTATTGCTCCATGAAAGAGTGACGTTAACGTAACTCGTGAGATGCTTTCCTTTGCTCTTAAAAGACTCACCATTGGAGCAGAACAGGCAGTGCTGTGCTTGTTGTCCAGGAGGGTTTTACAGTGAATGGTGGAATACCTTTCAAGACTAGCAACTGCATGAAGCTCTCTGCTTAAGCCTCACTGCTGTGACCCCTGTGAGCAGATCTGGGGGTCTGTCTGACTAATGGGATGCTCCTCTGTCCTGTGTCTGTGACAGGGAACCATAGCTGCTGCAGCATATTTATGAGGGATTTGGCAAAACATTTATTCCCAGTATTTAGTGTAACTGAAATAGGAAGTAGTGAAGGAGGCTCACCTTTTGGGCCTTCATTGCAGGTCACTTTCCTCCATGAGGAGAGAAGAACAGAGAACCTGAAAGAAATGAAACGAGAGCAAAACAACACAGGCAGAATTCAGAGGAGATCTGCAAAGGTGGCAATCTACTATCTCCATGAGTTGGCTGGAGAAGAGCTGGCCAAAGAGTGGCCCAAAAGAAAAGTTCTGCAGGACTTGATTCCAGATGACCGGAAGGTACAAGGCCTTAAAAATGCTTTAGAGGGTTCAAGTTTATTTCTCCACATCTGAGGAGTCTCGTACGGGCTCCTACCCCCTGTTTATGGCGCATGGAAAGCAATGTGTTGTGTGAGGGATTGGGTTCTGCTCATCTTAGATTACAGTATTTCTGCAGCAGCAATTGCTGTGCTGTGTTTTGTTCAGGCAAGCTGTGATGACTGTAAAGTCCTGTTGCTGGAATTCTCAGTGGGCGCAAGGAACGTGGGTAGTTATGGGCATGATGTTGCTCATGGGTGATAGGCTCGAGATCATTCCTGCCATGCTGTAAGGCCCCAGCAATCCTTCCACAATCATACATATTGTGGTATTTCACAGTGTTTTAGGCTTCAGAATTTCCAGGAGCATCTTTTAGGCTGTAAGTGAAACCCAAGGGAAAATGATGCTTTATGATTTCAGTAGGGTAAGTACTTTTAGAGGAATTGGTGTAGTCAAGGCAGTGGGAAGTTTCAGATTCTGATATTGTGGGGGTTTTCCAGATTTAGTTATGTTTCTGGAGAGTCAGTGAGACAGGAAAACATTGATTGTTGGGAGTTTGCCTGTTAAAGTAGAAGAGATAGCACTTCTCTCTCAGCCTGGAAGAGGAAGAGACTTACTTGGCATTCTGTGTAGCCAGCATTACTTCTAGCTCTCGATTCTGTCTTTGTCTCAGCTGAAATACACTCGTCCTGGACTGCCCACGTTTAGTCAAGATGTGCTGTGCAAATGGAAAACAGAGATAAAGATGTACCGAAGAGTCCACTGCCCAAATCAGGTAACCCTTAACTGTTACTGAAGCCTCAGAGGGGACAGATTTCAGGTCTGTATGATCCAACAGCTTCCCACAACCTTGAAACTGCAGTTGGTCTCTCTGTGGGAGACAAATCCTGCTCCATCTCAATATGGTTGTTTAGTGTAATCAAGACCCTATTTAGTCTTGGGGGTGGCTGGGGATGCTCCTTTTGTCCTTTGCATCAAAATGCTCTGGGGGTGATCCTTTTGGGAACATGTGTGAACACTTGAGACCCAGTAACTTTAGTGTCAGACTGGTACAGTTTTCTCATCCAGGTGGGCAGTTGGTCTATTTGGAGGTTTGAATAGTGGAAAAATGACAGGCCCCTTCCTTTCTATCTAAATCTAATCACAGAAGGAAGGTGTAGAGGTGGAAATACAAGAGAAAAAAGAGACTTTGTCTGGCACAGCACTTAAGTTTTCTTCATTGCACCGGATCAGCTTTAAGCCCTGTTCAACCTGGCCTTGAGCATTTCCAGGGATGGGGCAGCCACAGCTTCTCTGGGCAACCTCTGCCAGGACCACTCTGACAGGGAAGAATTCCTTCCCAGTATCCCATCTAGCCCTGCCTTCTGGCAGTGGGAGGCCATTCCCCCTTGTCCTGTCATTCCAGGTCCTTGTCAGAAGTTCCTCTCCAGCTCTCTTGGACCCCTTTAGGCACTGGAAAGCCTAGCTTGTTACAGTACCTTACAGCAATCACCAGTCAGATCCAGTGAAAACAAATGGCCCCATTGGTGGAGGTGATGGTGGACGTCTCCATGTGATGCATGCTGTTGGAGAGCCAAGGGTCAGTGGCAGCTGCCCCCTGGGTTTGGTGTATAGACCATGCCTTCCCCCTGCCATACCCTACCCCACCTCCAGTGTTCTCTCCCCAGTGTTCAGGCTAGCATTGTTTTCAAGTATCAGAATTGCAGCACCATGTTCTATGTGGAGCTGTCTTCAGAGAGCAGCTGTCCTGTGTCACCACCCAGTAACCCAGCAGCATGTCTTGCTCCTGCCTCCTGTTCCGGGAGCTGGGCTGAGGGCTGAGCACAATGTGGTACCCCAAGACTGATGCCTGAAGCTCCCCATGGGACAGGCCTGTAAAGCTGCCCTTTAACTGAGACCGGGGATGTTGTATGCTGCACTCCTGCTCTGTGCCACTGCAGACATAAGCAGTGCAGGAGGGGGAAGTGCCTCATACCTGCCCCTGTATGCTCTGTTTGAGATTTTTCTCTGTTGCACTTCAGGCAGAAAGCAAACTACCATTTTAGTCAGGCTGTTGATAGAGCATGAGTATAACTGCTGCAGGAGTCTCTTTATTATGTCCAAGTGTGCTCAGAAACTGGAAATACAAATACTAAGCTTAATGAAAACTTAATTCTTCTACTGGTCTTTTTACCAGAACCTTGCTGGCTTTGTAGGATTGGTATCTGCCTCTCTCTGCCTTTCTTTTGCGCTTTTGGGATTGCCCTCCAGACATAATAATGCTTTATTGTCGAGGAATAAGTGATTTCTTGCTAGCGTGTTGTTGACATGCTTTTTTTTTTTACTGTTTCAGGGTTGTGAATCTGTGTATGGCAGTGTCTCAGGACTCAAATCTCACCTTGGCACATGTACCTTGGTTGGTAGCCTTTGTCTTAATAGCCCCACTGTCCCTGTCCCTCTGATAACCCTTTGTTCAAGGCCTTGTCCTGCCATCTGCTAATCTGAGATTCTCACAAGCTCATGGATTCACAGAATGGTTTGGGTTGGAGGGGACCTTAAAGATCATCTCATTCCAACCCTCAATTTAGGTGCTCCCCTATGTGCTAAGGAGGTTGCTGTTGCAAACAATACTTGAGACCAGGAGGAAGCACCTTAATGATATTCCTTTTAATGACACGGCAGTTCTACCTGTAGATTCATAGCTGCAAGAGCAGTTTTTCCAAGTGCACTGCCAGAGACCTTATGGCATCTCAGAGAGCAGTCCTATGCTTCATGGGCACAACTGCTCACTCATGTCAGTGCTCCTGTAGCTAAAGCTTTGTCTGGTGTGGATGAGAGTTTCTAGTTTTTATTGCTGGGTTCTATCTGAGCAAGATTGAAATGAAATATATATGATGGTTTATCAGCCAGGTTTATTTATATATATGATGGTTTATCAGCCTCCTGGTCCAGCAACTCTTGATGGATGTTTTTTGTTTGTTTGTTTTGATGCCAGGGAGACTTTGTGGCTGGTAAATACAAGTGTCTCCTGTGTGAGAAGGAGTTCATCTCAGAGAGTGGGGTCAAGTATCACATCAACTCTGTGCACGCTGAGGTAAGACAGGGTGGAACCTCAAACCCCAGGCTGTTGGAGGTGGGGACAATGTCTTAAGAAGAAAATGCTGGATGTGTGCCCTGTTTTACTTTTTCCTTGCTCACTGTTGGGAACAGGTTCCCTAAACTTAGCTGGTCTTACGTGTTAGTCTGGGGAGCAAGTGTTGTGTCATGCCACACTTGCCTTGTCCCAAGCTGCTGCTGCTGCTCTGTTCAGCTCTGCAGCATTTCCTGTGCCTTTAACTAGGCAAATGTCAAATCAAATCTGAATCATCTGAGACAGAGTGACACCTGAGGGGACACATCAAAGAACAGGGCGTTGTTAGGCAGTTGCCTTTCCAGATTTCACATTTCAGGGAAACCTTGTCCCACAAGGCAGCTATATTGTAAGCCCTGATAGGCTTTATTTGGTATTTCCACCACCATTGGTACCAACCTGTTGCCTTCTAAACCTGCAGGACTGGTTTGATGTGAATACAACGACCACCAAAAGCTTTGAGAAGCTAATGAAAATTCGTCAAAGGGAAGAGCAAAGGAAGCAACGGAAGAAACGTCCTTTGACCAGGGGCAAAAAGAAGAGAGCTGGCACCCTGGCTGCCAAGAAGCTCTCCACTGTTGGAGCTGAAAAAATGAGGAGAAGTAAGAGAGGCTGTCCACAGCGAGTGGACAACGAGAGTGCGAGCAGTGAGGAGGGGGCACCCCAAGTTGCACAGAGAGCTGAAGTTCCAAAAACCAGCCGCAAGCGAGGCCGAAGTAAATCCCTAGAAGATGAGAAGGAGTAATTCTAAAGCTTTTCAGTTACAAGCCCCACTTCTGTCAGGCTCATAACCCACAGCACTAATATAAGCAACTGGATGTCTTTGGGACTGTGACTCAATTCTGCAGGTGACTTTGATACTGAAACTTCTGCATCTGGTCAGTTGTGAGGAATACAAACCAAAGCTGTGGTGCAGAGGCTGCTTCTCCTGGTGTGGTTCCTTTGGACAGTGGCACTAACAGTGTACCCAGTGTGATTCCTGCTCTGGTTGCAGTCTCAGTTTGGTCATACTAGTTGCTTGTTTAGTGGTTTCCCATACAGCAAGTGTCTGTTTTGTCATCTTCCTATGATGGGTGAGATCAGGGTTCTTTTATACAGTTCTTCCCATAAGGACTGACTAGCACAATGTTTAGGTGTCTTCAAGGGGGAAATCTTTTCTTGCACAGAATGCACACAAACTAAACATGAAAACAGTGCTGTGCAGAATGCAAAGACTCTGGCTTGCCCTGTCACTCTCCTGTATGTTGTCAGCAAGGCTGCCACAAAAGAGACCTTCTCAGCGTTTGCTGTATCCTGTTGCACAAGGCTCTATTTCATACACTGGTGTTTAGGCTCAGCACCAGACAGTAGCATGTCTACTTGGAAGGGATGGAACATCATTATTACCCTTGTCAGGAACCCACTGTTCCCCAGCATCTGTCTCCTGTAATGCTGGACATTAAAGATCTGTAGAAAGTCTTCCAGTGCAGCAAGGAGTGAATGCTCTCAAGTCCTTTGGAGATTCACTGACCTTTCAGAGCCCCCTGTAACTAATGTACTGAGATGGCCTTTGTGTGCCCTCTGAAGCCCACTTGTTTCCTGGGAAGCATACTGCAAGACAGTGCATACCTACATGAGCAGCCTGCTAGTGCTGGGACCAGGTTCCATGGAGCTGCCTTGCCAGCGTGTGGTTCTTTGTCATGCCAGTGCTCCCACGGTGTCCTTTTTCCCTGCTCTGTGGCAGATACCACCTTCATTGTCTTACAAAACCTGTTTCTTTTCAATATCACCTCTCTGTTTAAATGAGGTATATTAGCAGTGGCTTCCCTGTGTAGAAAAGGTTAAAAGAAGAAGGGTCATTATTTTAAGTCATTTGTTGACATTGTCTCTGGATCATAAGGAATAATATCTTACTGTGCTCCATAAATCATAGAATGCTAAGGTATTGGAATGGACCTTAAAGAGCATTTCGTCTCACTCCCTGCTGCCATGAGCAGGGACACATCCCACTAGACCAGGCTGCTCAAGGCCTTATCCAGCCTGGCTTTGAACATTGCCAGGGCTGGGGCATCCACAACTTCCCTGGGCAACCTGTTCCAGTGTCTTAATGCAGCGGATGTCATAGAAGCTAGCAGGAAGCAGCAGCACAAGCAGTCCTATTTTTCAAAGAATGGATTTTCAAGAATCTGTTATCCAAAGACCGACTGTACCAGAAAATTGCAAAATTTGCACTGTCTGACAAAGTTGCTGGTGCTGAAATTCACAGGGAAGCCATTGCAGTTCCCTGGTCTGGGGAACAGGCAGGGGTTTGTCCCAGCATGATCATACTGTTCTTGACAGGGGCGAGTACTCTAGGGCCAAGCTGGTCTCAAGAGCTGCCTTTGGAGCCAGGTGCTACCGCGTTTGCAAGTGCTGTGCTGAAAGCAGATGTGTGGACTGTGCAGGGTGTGTGAAGTCTGCAATGAGATGGGCAAGATCAAAAGACAACAAAATAAAATGTCACAGTGCGAGAATGGGGTTTCTTGTCTCTTTGGTGTGTGGCGCTGTTGGTACCATCCCTCCTCGCACAACACGCCCCAGCCTCCCTATGAGGTTGTCCTGCATGCTCTGGTGCTGTTCAGTTGTCTTCATGCTTTCTCCTCAGAACTCCACAGCGCTGTACTTTGAGCAAACGTTCACTACCTTCCCACTCGGTACAATAAACCCAGGAATTAAAGAAGGTTTTTCATTGTGGTTTTCAGTCTAGAGTCCTATTTTCTGTCATTTATGAGTTACTACCTAGACCTGCTCTCTAGACATGGATACTTCGTTGTCACCTGGGTTTTGTAGTTACTTCAGTAACATACTCCTCCACATAACATGGCATGTGGAAAAAAAGCATTCTCCAACAATCCATCCCTGTCCATCAGCATTACAGCAGATTGTTTGCTGGCTCAGCTCAAGCTGGTGTGAGTTGGTGGCATTGCTGCCAGTCTGCTGCTTGTGAGGAGAGAGATCTGTCCCAGAGCACCTGCATCCTGCTGTAGCGGGGCTAAGGCAGCTGTGCTCCACTGCTCTGAGGGCAAGGAATTTAGCAGAGGGGCAGAATCCCCTCCCTCAACTGCTGTCCACACTGCTGGAGATGCAGCCCTGAATACTGGTGGTTTCTGGGCACAGAACCTGGGTGCACATGGCCAGGTTGTGTCCAATTTTGTTATCCCTAGGACCTTGTCCACTGGGCTGCTCTCCATCCATGGATTCACCAGATTCTTCTGGATGACATCCCTCCCCTCCAGCAAATCAATTGCACCAAGCAGCTTGGATGAAGACACTACATAGCATGGGCAACAGACCCTGGAGGAACACTGTCCACTGCTCCAGCAAACTGGTCCTTGCTGTTATCAATTCTACTTGAGCAAGTACATATTTAGAAAGAGATCCAGTTTTGAAGGAATCAGAAGTGGTAGAGACCAGCTAGTCACTCAATACTTGTTGCAATGATTCATTGTACTAAAAATGCTGTGTCTTCTCATTGGAATTTGTTTTCATTTCAGCCTCTGTGTCCCATACTGCTGAGTCCTGGTAACTGAAATAGCTTAATGGTATCAGAAATTTCCTGCATATTTGTAGTCATAATTAACTCCATACATAATTTGCTGTATGAGCTAAAGAGGCTTGCTAGTCTCAAAGCACGTTTTTATCTTTTTTTTCTGTTGTGCATTGTTCTTTGCTGACATGTTACATATTGATGGGTGCATTTTTCACTTTTTAATTCCAGAGAGATGAACCAGGAACCAGTTGCAGTGTTCTGTAGCAGTCTGGTTTATATAAGATACAAAGATAGCCTTGCTCTGCTCTCACCTATCTCTTTCTGTCCTCAACTCCTTCATTACACTGTTGATAGTCACTTTTACCCTCTTAAGCACATTTTGCAGTTGTTTTGCAAATGCCTCTGAGGACCCATTTCTTTTGTTTTTAGAAACTCAGCAGGGTTTAAGGCCAGACGGCACATGACGAACACATTCTGAAACATTGTGGCATATTTGACAGAACTGCTCTAGCAGAGACCTTAACTATGTTTTGTACAGTAACTTTTCCAGAAAGCTTGGTTACATAATCAATTTTTCATTGCTTTGTCATCAGCTTTTTTAATCTGCAGATTTTCTTTGCAATGTTACATAATTTCATTAACATTCTTGATAAAGATGTCAAATAGCTGCAGACTCTGGGATTCTTTAGAACAAATCCTTATTTACAATTACTTAATATCAAGTATTTAATGTATTCCACCAATGCTTGTATAACATGTGGGGCCAAGAACAAGGCCTTAAGAATTTATAATGTCAGCAGCTACTTTTACCAACACGGACTTGTAATTAATTAAAGAATTATGTTTACAGAAATCTCTTCTCTGTGAAACCACATTGGTTGGGTCTTACTTATGATGCCTCTTAATGTCAGTTGTTGGTATGTCTGGGAGATTTCAGACTAAGCTGTACTTACGCTCATCACACAGCTTATCTTTTTAAAAGTATTGGCACACTTGAATTTTGCTTTGGGGGCCTGGAGGGTTTTCTTTTTGGAGGAGGAGAGAGAATATATTTTGGGTTGTGAGTTGCTCAGTTGTTATGTTTTGCTTTTTCTTAATCCTCAAGGGTTTCCCCACTGTTCCAAGATTTGTTAAAAGTCATTTATAATTCAGTAATTTTCAGGAGATCACTTACCATCCTTCCCTGCAAGTTATGCAATGCAGTGCTTTAGAAAGGTTTAAGCTCTGTTAATAATGCCAAAATGTCAAAAAATTGGAGCTATTCTGTTGAGAGGAAGCTGTGACACGGGATGCACTTTACACAGAGACATCCGCTTCAGTTTGTCATTCCTGCCTGCGTGGAACAGTCTGATGCTGAGTGTGGCATGTGAGAATGAAATCATTGCAGTCATACACTTAGCTCTGTCACTGTGTCAGGTTGGGGTACATCCCATTAGTTTGTCATATCTCTATTGATCAGGACACCACACCTGTGCCAGGCAAGCTCTTCCATTGCTTCTCTTTCCTTGGAGTGACATTACCTATAAATCAAATGTTTCCCTGTGCTGCTGCAGGTGTTTGGGAGCAGAGCCATGGCCTGGGACCAGCTCCTGGAGCAGTCTGGTCCTCGGTGCTTGTTTGGTGACCTTCATGGCAAATGGAGGGTTAATGTCATCCTGGGATGCTGTGTGACCCTGATGCTGGTAATGAAACCAGCACTAAGCATGACATTATTTCTTGAAGTGTTGCTTGACTCTGAAAGCCAGCTGCCTTCAAAATTAAGTAGGTCAATCTCATCATTAAAATACAGTGGAATGAGAGTGAGATTGGAGGGGGTGGTGGTTATGTTGGACAGCTCCGCTGAGACATTAATTAGTGCAGTGTCCTCTTTTATGCTTGCTGTATCAGGTCCAAAAACCCATCTGAATTACGCTCAAAGGTCTTCTAAATCAGAGGCTTTTGTTTTCAAAAAGTGCAGTTGCATTTCAGAAGCAAGCCTCTGTCTTTCTTTGGAAGGAGGTAACAAAAGCCAGGTAGTTATTCAAGCACAGCCTGCATTGAACCATAGAATGACCATAACCTGAGACATGGTCCCAGTGACTGCCTGGGGAGACAGAGCGAAATTAAAGGTTAGGAAAATCACAGCCAGTGCTGTCAGCTTTTTTCCCAGTTCTTCCTTGTGGCCAAGGAGGCTCTTGGCCCTCTGCGCCACTGCAGCGTGGGCTGGTCCCTCATCTGCTGTTGGCTGGCCCTGCTCCCACTGGGCCACAGCCCAGGCACTGCCACAGGCAGTCAGTGCCTGGACGGGTGCTACCTGTGGTGCCATTTTTGTGGACTTGGTAAAGAGGTAAACCTCAAAAGAAGGCTTTCCCACACACAGAACCGTAGAATGCTTTAGGTTGGAAGGGACCTTTAAATGTCAACTAGGACAAGGCCCTCCCATGAGCAGGATTGTCTTCTACTAGATTGGGTTGCTCAGAACCCCATCCAACCTGATCTTGAATGCTTCCAAGGATGGGACACTCACCACCTCTCTGGGCAGCCTGTATGTGCATCTGGCCACACGCATTGTGAAAAACTTCTTCCTTACATCTAATCTAAATTGACTCTCCTTTGGTTTAAACCATCGCTCCTTGTCCTATTGCACCAGGCCCTACTAAATAGTCCATCCCTATCATTCTTGTAGGCTTCCTTTAGGCACTGAAGGGGCTCTAAGGTCCCCCCAGAGCCTTCTCTTCTCCAGACTGACCACCACCAGCTCTCCCAGCCTGTCTCCAGAGCAGAAGGGCTCCAGCCCTCAGAGCATCTTCATGGCCTCCTCTGGTCTCACCCCAGCAGCTCCATGTACTTCCTGTGCTGAGAACCTCAGAGCTGAGTGTCTTCAATTAGATTTTGCTGCAGCTGCAATTGGAATTTCCAAAAAAATTTGACAAGGTCCTAGACCTCTTTAAAAAGCAAGACTGCCATGCATTAAACAGGATGGTTGTCTTGTTGAGGGCTAGAGGAAGCATTGGGAGGAGACATTTGGCATTTTCAGGGGAGTGAGGCCACTGGGGGAATCCTGCAGGGATCCACATTAACACTGGACTGTTCAAAATGTTTCCCTCATGATACAGGAAGTAAATGGGCAGGGACTAAGGGCAGGTTTGAGGATTACACGGAGCAGTAAAAATTAAAAGGTAACCACAAAGAAGTGCTGAAGCATCTTAGAACACTGAGTGCTTGGAAGATGAAATGGCAGATGAAATTCAGTATTATAAAATTAAAGGGCCCAAATAACATCTAGATATTGCCCTTGCAGCCCTTATTACTGCTGAACTCTTTCCTCTTCAAAACATTTTACCATGCTACATCAAATACCATCTTTCAAGATAGACTCCAACCACCCTGGCCCCTGCCTCAGAATTGCTGTGCAGAGTACAGGCAAAGCAGGGAGGACACTTCCAGCCTACATGCCCTGGCTCCAGGTGCTGCATCAGAGCCCACTTGCCTGCTGTAGGGACATCACTGATACAAGTGGCTGGCTCAGAGGTCTGAGGCCAATCTGCACAGCTCCCTCCAGATGGGGTGGCTAGGTCCATGCCTCCCAAAAAAGTTCTGGTCTCTGATGTCCCTGGCCACCTCTCATCACCAGCCACATTGATGCAAGGACTACTGCAGAACAGTCCCTGAGCAGGAGAGGGAGGTTCCATGGCACCACACCACTGCCAGGCCTGGTGCACACATGTGGCTCTCCATCACACAGTCACTGCCTTGTCCCACTGTCCCATGTCCCTGACAACTCCCTGTCCTATGCCATGGAGATACAGGCATCACACAGGTTTGCCCTCCTTCCCACGCCCCTTTGGCTCTGCTCCTGGTCTTGTGGAGCACTGCAGTGAGCAGAGACGTGTGGCAGAGCCAGGCTGCACAATGGCAAGCACATACTCTCCCCTTTCTCCAGGAACTTCATCTCTGCTCCCAAATTATGGGAACAGTCGTGCAGTCAGCACAAGCAAACATAAGGAGCAGATCCCAATGCCAGTGATGCAGATGGCAAATTACTGGCCTTGTCAGAAGCAATGCCAGGGAGAGGGTGTCAGGAAAATGGCAGCAAGACAGCCCTTGAGGTGGAGGAGTGTCTGGAAACTAAATCAACATTCCCCAGTCTCACACTGAGAGGATGATCAGCCCTGGTCTCCATGTGGGCCAGGCCATCATGGGCTGAAGTTCTACTCCAGACATGGAACAGGCCATTCCAGTCTCTGCAGCAGCCATATATATGCTTGGCAGCTGTCAGGGATCAAAAGAGAAGCTGTCAGCACATCCCCCTCAGTTTCAGTTTCTAGGCTAAACAACCCGGGCTAATTTAGGCTTTCACCATAAGCTGCTTTGCCCAAAACTCCCTCTTAAGGGAGTTGTATTGGGTTTTCTTGGCAGGGTTTTGGTAGTGGGGGCGTTACAGGGATGGCTTCTGTGAAAAGCTTCTAGAAGCTTCCCCCATGTCCAGCAGAGCCAAAGCCAGCTGACCCCAAGACAGACCTGCCTTTGGCCAAGGCAGAGCCCACCAGCAATGGTGGCAGTGCCTCTGGGATTTAAAAAGGGAAAAAACTGTGCACAGCATCAGCCAGAGAGAGGAGCGAGGGTATATGAGAGCAATAGCCCTGCAGCCCCCCAGGCCAATGCAGAAAGAATGAGAGAAGGTGCTCCAAGTGCTGGAGAAGGGATTCTTTTGCAGCCTGTGGGGTCCAGGGGTAGCAGAGGCCCACCTACAGCCCATGAAGATCCACACGGCAGCAGAGACCCACCTGCAGCCACCAGAGGTCCATTGGGGAGCAGAGACCCACCCGCAGCCCATGGAGGAGCCCATGTGAGAGCAGAGGAAGAGTGTGAGGACCCTCCCCCTGAGGAGGAAATAGTGGCAGAGACATGCTGTGATGAATTGATCTCATTCCCTGTCCCACTGCATTGATGAGGGGGAGGAGGGAGAGAACCTGGGAGAGAAGGTAAGGTGGGGAAGAAAGGAGGGATGATGAAAAGACAGTTTTACGATTTGGTTTTATTTCTCATTACCTACTTTGATTTGACTGGCAATAAATTAAACTAATTTCCCAAAATTGAGTCTGTTTTGCCCATGACAGTAACTGGTGAGTGAGCTCTCCCTGTCCTTATCACAATCCATGAGTGTTTCATTATATTTTCTCTTCCCTGCCCAGTTGAGGGGTGGAGTGATGGGGCAGCTCTGATGGGCACCTGGTATCCAGCCAGAGTCATCCCAATGAGTTTTCCAGCCAGTCCCAGGTGAGTTTTCTCCCTCCCTGAAGCCCAAGCCCCTGGCTGGACACCAAACCCAGAAGACATACCAGTACTAACAGGCAAAAGATCAGGCACCAGAGCCAGAGCAGGTTTCTGGCAGGCTGTCTGCTCATTACAGAGGGGCATGACACCCCCTTTTGCATGGCAGCTGGTCACTATAGAGCAGCATCTGCCTTGGGGTGCAGTGTTTGCCCAGTGCTCCCGTTCTCTTGATGAAGAGGGTTAGCTTTCCTGCATCATGTTCAGTGCTTTGTGCTTTTATCTGAGCAATAACAAATAAACTTATTTCCCGGGGTGGGCTTTGACAGAGCTGCTCATCAACTTCCATCAGTTGTATGTTCACTGACCATGACAGTGCTGAATATTTTTGCTGTTGATAGACCTGTCAGATCACTTTTCAGCTTTACCAGGCTCTTGGCTTTGGTTGGCTTCATGTGGTGTAAATGATTTGGGAAAGGGCTGAGTAGTAACACTATTATGAATATATTGACACACAGGAAACCCACATCTCAAACACCATATGCTGTCTAGTTGTCCCATATTAAAAGGGTAAAAAAGAAATGATCAGCTGTGAAAGATGACCAGGGTCTGCTGTGTTGCAGATGGTGCAGTGCAGATAGATAGCAAACTGTTATTACTTGTTTCTTACAATAGAAGCTAGGAAGTGCCAGAAGAAGTAACTGGGCATCTGGTCTAAATGCAACAGAATAAATTACTCTTCACATAGCACATAATTACACAGCAAAACTCTTGACTTCACAATACCCTGTGATAATAAAAAGTATAAATGTCTGTTCTTGGGCAGCACTGAATTCCCCAAATCCAATTATGCAGCAGATGGCAAAAAGATGCCATCACAAAATAAATAAACACAAAAGAAGGATCAGGAATTATTAATGATTAGTGGGTATCAATGATTAGCAGATTGACCTTCTACATTTCATAAAGTTCAGGAAGTGTGGACAAAGTGCTGATATCCATAGCCTGGTGACAGGTCTGAACCTGTTCCTTGGGTGAGGACAATAGGGGACTTTCCTGTAGCAGCTTTATAGAAAATGTCTGTGGTTTGCTGTGCCTTTGCACCCCATAATAGGAAATCAGTGTGTTAATTCCACTTCCATGGGAGAGAAATGGAGGATGCAGCAGTCAGCACACAGACAAGACTAAGTGGATGGGAATGAACCCTCACAACAACTTTGGACATTTTCTTTCAGTGAACGTGGAGACAGCTAATGTGAAGCAGCAGCCACGGAAGCCCAGGTGAGAGGAGAGGGTGGGCAGGCATGGGGCTGGTTGGGAGACAGGGTCTGGGGGTGCAGGGGCAGGTCTGGCATTCACACCCTGCCCAGCCCTCCTCTAGGCCAGCCAGCAGCTCACCTGGAAAAGGCCATCTGAGTCACATTTTGGAAGCCGGCTGCTTCCATAGGCACAGCTAGGTCACAGCTGGCCATGGGAGGCTCTGGAGCAGGAAAAGGGAGCAGCCAGAATATGGGGAAAATAATTGCATGAGTGTTGTGTCCCCGGAGGGGAACAGTCACAGAGGTCCAGGACCCCCAGGTCAGGACCCGGCTGCTGCAGGTCATGTCGTGCTTTCATAAACCTGTGAATGCTCACCTCACACTAGTTAGAAGCTAACTAAGGCTTCGATTAGGGACAAAAAAAATCCATGCATCCTTTGTGTGTTTCATTTAATCAACAACATTTATACCCTATGAAGAATGGGGCAGATTCTGCACAGGCATATCATCAATCCAAACCTTTCCCAATTGCAGAAGTCAATTCCTGATGTGCTGGGAGTCCTTGCTGGTGTATTCCTCTGCTGGGCAGAGGAAGATGACAGCAGGGTGATGTGATGCAAGTACATGAGGCTCCTGCATCGTGGGTAGGACATCCTCTTGCTGCCAGCACCTCTCCCAGAACCTCACATTTGCTAGGGGCAGGCTGGGACTTTGGAGCCCGCAGGCCAGGCTGTAGAGGTGAGGATGAGATCTCGAGGCTGCTGCTGGATTTCCCCACTGAATTCCAAGTACAAGGCACTGAAAGGCATATAATACAATTTAGATGCATTAGTTCCTGATTTGTGATTGCAAATTGAATTTTGCCTGGCCAAAACCCCAAATACTCAAATGATAATTAAATGTGTGTGAAGAGTTTGCACTCTCAGTATTTATTATTTATAGACTGAACCCACAAATGCAAATGTCGTCACCTGCTCCCAAAGCACACCATGCTCCCTGGGCACAGTCACTGAATTCCCAGGATTGTCCTAAGTGGCATAGCATGTCCTTTGCCATGTCCAGCACCGATCTGGAAGGTGTGTGAAGCCTAGGAATGCCAGCCAGGCAACAGTGATGCCTAGGGTGATCAGACACAAAATTCCCCAATCACAGCATAATTCTCACCCTGCACAAGCAATAGGGCTGCAGCCCGGAGCATAGGGAAAGGACAGAGAAACCGAATCACTTTTAAGTAGTTTTGGGGGAAGGATGCAGAATAAACTGTCCCACAGTGCTAATGGCCACCTGTTTCTGCTATCAAAAAAATGGCATTACTCAATGATACCTAACACCGACAGCACTAAGCTTTTCAAATAACGTTTCTGAGCACTCCTGTGCAGGCCAGAGCAGTGCTGGGCAAGCCAGGCATCCTTGGCTGGTGGCAAAGACAGGCTGTGGAGCAGTCAACATTAACACCGACAGTTAGCTCTGAAATAACCAAGTGGTTCTCACAGTGATCAAATGAGAATGGACCTTGCAGAGAAGACATAACTGGCAAACTGTTCCTGTAAAACCTCTTGCAGTCACAGGTTTACAGTTGCCAGCTCTACGCCTGGTTTTCCTGAAGTTCCCTCCCCAGAATGCAGATAGAGGGAGAAGGGGCTTTGAAACAGGACTGTGTTGGGAAAGCAGCATCAGGCTCACCCTCCTCCTCACCACTGTGGACTGCAGCAGCAATGAAGCTCACCACAGGAAAGAGGCAGTCTCCTGATCCGCCAAGAGCATCTAAAAAGCAGCATTGAACAACCTAGATGGGACCATTTTGATCACCTAACCTGCCATACAGCTGCAGCGTTAACATAAATTCTGACAGGCTTCAGTTTCCACTTAGCTGGAACTTGTCTCTTGAACACAGGCACCGCAGATTAAATCCTTTGCATGGCAATGTGACTCCCTTGGTCTTCCACAGCCCTCCCCAAAGCACAGACCAATTCTGCTATAACTAGGAAAGACCTTTTGAAGTGACCAAGTAAAGACTTGTAGGGGCCCTAGGGCACTGAACCACAGATGTCTGTGCCCACATGTCTGCACACATGCAAGCACTGATGTACTTTCGCTGTGGGCTGACCTCATCCAGGGCATGGTCTAGCTCCAGCTATGCTACACAGCAGGACAACACAGGCTGCAGCCAAGGACATCAGCTGGACAGAGAGGAGACTCAGGAGTCCCCAGGTGTGCCCAAAACCACAGCTAGGCTGAGCCACCTTAGCAGCCCCTTGGAACCATAGATTCCATCTTGGCGTGACTCCTCCTTTCAGTCTGCATTGCTCACAGAAAGTAGTAGGTTACTGCTGTAAGGCAATAGAGGATGATTTGGATTAATTTCCTTATTTCTCTACCACTTCATTAGGCACACCCAGTGCTGCCTTTCCTGGGGCTGGGGCAGAGCCCATGCCTGTGTCTTCATGCACACATGGAGGAGCACCCTGGGGGGTCAGAGCACCCCGAGCTGCAGAGGGGCTGTGGGACTGTGCTGGGGGCACCAGCCCGAATGTGACCGAGAGTCGTGACACCAGTGCTGCTCGCTGCGTGTGCGTGACCGCGGGCCCACGGCCAGCACAGGTGCCTGCATGTGGAGCCTCGCGTGCTGGGGAGAGGGGGCGCTGGGGGCTACTGGGGTACAGCATGGAAAGAGTTGGCACTGGGGGCTACTGTGGGTGCAGCATGGGGAGAGTGGGTGCTCGGGGTTACTGCGGGTGCGGCGGGGCGTTGGGGGTTACTGGAGAACGATGCCAAGAGCGGCGCTGGTGGTTCCGGGGGCCCGGTAAAAGGGCGGGGGCGGCGGAGCGGTCTGGGGGTACGGCTCGGGGGGCTGGGGGCGGTGCCGGCCGCCCGGGGCACGGCTGAGAGGCGGTGCCGGAGCCGCCGCGGTGCCGGAGCCGCTGCGGTGCCGCTCGGGGGCGGGCCGGGCCCGGCGGCCGTTCCGCCCCCCCGCGCTGCGGCCGGGGCTCGGCCCCGCTCCGTCCCGCGGCGCAGGGAGCCGGGCCGGTGCCAGGGCCGCCGCCCGGCCGGGCCGCAGCCCCCGCCGCCATGGCCCGCGTGTCGGCGATGATCAGCCCGGTCCTGGTGCTCTTCGGCTGCGACCTGTGTTTCGTGCGAGCCAGTAAGTGCGGCCGGGCCGGGAGGGCACCGGGGCTGCGCGTCGCCACGGGGCTGGCGCCCGCCCCTGCCGGGGGCTGCGGTCCTCGCCAGACTCCCCCGCCGGCCTCACTGCGTCCCCGGCGTGGCCTTTGCCGCGATCCCCGAGGACTCCTCGGGCACCCCCGGGGCGCCGCGGCCTCCGAGCCCCCTGTGCCTTCGGCGGTGTCGCGTCCCCTCCCCGGGGGACGGCGGCTGCCGCGCTGCCCTTCCCGAGGCTCCCAAGGGCTCCCGCCGCGGGTGGCAGTGGCTGCTCTGCGGCCCCCGCGTCCCGCCCTGCCCAGGGGGGAGCTCCTGCCCCGGGCAGGGACACTCAGGGCTGCGGCGGGCTGGGGCCGGCCGGGGGACGGGGATCCTGTCCCTTCCTGCCGGTGTTCGCTGGGACATGGAGCTCGGTGCACCCGAGGCGCCGCTGTCCTTGTGTCCTTTGACTCGCCGGGATGGCCCGCTGTCAGCAGCCGCTTCCTGCGGTCTGTTTGCCCCGCGACAGGTTACTGAGATACTAAATCGAACTGCGAGTACCAGACGTATTCTGCCACATTCTGCCGTGTTGCAAAACACGTACTGACGGATTCACGAAGAGATGCAGTCGGGATGTTAAAAAGGGGCCACTTATTTTTAGATGTGCAGTCTGGTGCTTACTCCCTGCTGCAGCAGTAAGTTGGGCAAACATCTGGGTGCCCTTGAGCAGCAGCCCCAAGGGCATGGGCCAGGGGGCAGGGGTGGTCCACTCTCCAGATCAAAGCAGAATGGGGACAGCACCGGTGGAGCCGTGCTCCGTCCCTCTGCAGCACCAAATCCGCCAGCATCCCTCGTGAAGGATATCTGTCTGGTCCCTTTGCTGACCCAGGGAGCCGGGATGTATGGCCTATCTGGTCCCATGTCCAGCCACTGGCTGTCCCTGCTACTGCTCACCGGCCATCCCTCCCACTGCCCTCTGGCCATTCCTTCAACTGCCCACTGGTCATGCCTCCTAGTGTCCAGCCACAGGCTGCAGTGCTGCTGGCTCCTGTTCACAGCCCAGCTCTTCCCACTCCTTAATCAGGCCCAAAGGAGCACACTGCTGTACAGACAGGACAAAACCTGTGCCAGGCCTTAAGTAAATGACTGTGCTTTCTGTGGGGGTGCCTCTTTTGTAATATGGCTTTAATAAAAAGTGAAGCTGGATCATTTATAAATGATGTAAAATCATTAGCAGTTAATGCATTGAGCTAAACAGCGGCACACTTTTCCCAGAGAGCCCAGCAGCATCTTGACTTTATAGCCAGAATGTGTTGGTGTCAGAGAGCATGCTTTTTGGAGCCCTTGCGTTCACAGACCTTTATGGCAACGGCTCTGGCACGAAGCTGCCCTGATCTCAGCTGCAGAGCAGGCTGGACAGTGTTAGATGCAATGTGGGGATTATATGCAAAGCTTTGTCCTTCTGAGGTCTTGTAACAGCTTCGAGGTCTCATCTTGAATTTCATTGAATCCTGGAATGGTGTGGTTTGGAAGGGACTTTAAAGTCCATCTCATTCCCCCCCTGGTATGGGCAATGACACCTTCCACTAGACTTGTTTGCTCCAAGCCCTGTCCAACCTGGCCTTAAGCACTTCCAGGGACGGGGCAGCCACAGCTTCTCTGGACAACCTGTGCCAGGGCCTCACCACCCTCAAAAGGAACAATTTCTTTCCAATATCCCATCTAGCCCTGGCCTCTGGCAGTGGGAAGCCATCCCCTCCTTGTCCTGTCACTTTGTCCAAAGTCCCTCTCCAGGTCTCTTGGAGCCCCTTTAGGCACTGGAAAGGGCTCCAATATCTTACCAGAGCATTCTTTCCAGGCTGAACAACCTCAGCTCTCCCAGCCTGTCTCCATAGCAGAGGTGATTTGGATTAAACATTGCTCTGTGTATCCAGGGTGAACTTGTCAAGTTTTGACTTCTGAGGCTTCTTGTCTTGTCTCTTTCTGATGGGTGTGCACATCCCATGTGCTCAGAAATGTATTTTCTGCAGTTCATTCAGCATCAAACTGATCAAGGAGCACTGGTTTTTCTAATGCAGAACTGTAGCCAGGTCTCCTGTCACACAGGCTCAGGGCTGCTGGCCTGGAGTCTGCACCAAGTGTGCTTAGGATGCATGAGGTCTGGTGCACTGACAAGCCATGTGCAATGTGGCTCCGCTATGCCCCCATGTCCTCTCACCCTTCTACTGCCAGTGAGGGACAGTCCCTGCACAGGGCCTGTGCAAGCTCTGGCTAAATACAGCTGGAACACTTGCCAGCCCTGTGTGGACTGAGCAGCATGGCTTGTGAATCGGTGCAGTGCCTTTGATCTCAAATCATCAAGTGACTCAGTCCCAGGGCAGTGTCTCAGCATCCCCAGCCTGAAAACCTCAGCTGGGACATGCTGGGGACCTCGCAGGAGCCTAGAAAATTCTTGAGGAGAGCTGGACAGCTGCTACAAACTCCATCCACAAACTTCTGTGTCGCAGAGATGTCAGACCCTGTCTTTAATTTCCTCACATACACTTAAAGGCTGGTAGTCAAACTGCCCCCATTGTGCATAGTCAGGACTTTTTAAATTCTGTTAGATGTAAAAAAAACCACCTAATTCATTATGGTGGATGTATCCTGTGAAGCACCATGTCCTGTTCTTGTCCTAAGGCCAGCTGGCAGGGTCTGGTCATATCCATGGTATTAAACTCATGAGTTCCAAAGAAGGAGGCACATCAGTGCTACCTGTGAGGAATGGTTTTCTGGCTTGTCCTAGCTCCCAAGCCATGCCCAAGAGTGGCTTGGGCACATATTGGCTGGTGCAGAGCAAATCAGTCCTTGGACCAATCTCCACCACTGGATTCTTGGGCTGTTTTGACCCCATTATGTTTGCTAGCACAAACCTAGCTAGCTACCTAACTAGTGGTAACCTAGGACAACTGTTCTTACACTTGAAGACAAGCAGAAACATGCAGCCCCCCATACACCCATACTTTGAAATGCCTGTGTCTGGGACAGCACAAGGGAGCAGTTGTTTGCTGGCTGACATGGTGTTAGCTGAGCAGCTGACCTGACACCAGCCATGGCTGGGCTGGAAAACCAGACCAGGCTGCAAAATGGCCCAGTGGAAAAGGACCTGGGGGTGCTGGTTGAAACATGATCCTGCCAGAAAGCTAAGAGCATCCTGGCTTGTGTCAGCAATAGTGTGGCAGCAGGACCAGGGCAGTGATTTCCCCCCTCTGCTGGACATTGCTGAGGCACCTCGAATCCTGGCGTCAGTTTTGGGCTGCTCACAACAAGAAAGACGTTGAGGGGCTGGAGTGTGTCCAGGGAAGGGAACAGAGCTGGGAAAGTGACTGGAGCACAAGTCTCATGGGTGGCTGAGGGAGCTGGGTGAACTCAGACTGGATAAAAGGAGGTTCGGGGGGACCTTCTCACTCTCTACGACTCCTTGACAGGATGGTGGAGCCAGGTGGGGCTGGGCTCTGCTTCCCGGGAACAGGTGACAGGACAAGGGGAAATGGCCTCAAGTTGTGCCAGTGGAGGTTCAGGTTGGGTATTAGGTAAAATTTTTTCACTGAAAGAGTGGTTAAGCATTGGACAGGCTTCCCAGGACAGTGGTGGATTCACCATCCCTGGAAGTGTTCAAGAAATGACTGGACATGACACTTTGCAATATGGTTTAGTGGGCATGGGGTTATTTGGTCAAAGGTTGGAGCTGATGATCTTGGAGGTCTTTTCCGACCACAATGATTCTATAATTTCATCTGCAGGAAGCTCAGCTCCTGTGCCAACAGAGTACCTACACCCCGGGCAATGGACAGGGCTGGGTCTGTGGCTTTGTTCAGCATGTTTTGCTGTTGGCTTGTAGGCGGGCAGGGTGTGCATGCAGACAAGGCTTAGAGACTCCCTCCCTCTCATAGGTTAGTGATGAACCAGATTGCCACAGGCAAAACTCTACAGAGACACACTCTCTGTGGGATAAAGGATGTTTGAGTGTATCTTTGAATCCTTTCCAGTTTTCCGGACTCCTGTTATGAAGGAGAAAAACAGAACCCTGTGGTGTCCTTGTCTCTGGTGACCCTCTCTCCTGGTGGTGTGTCAAACTTGTGGAGACACACTCAGTCCCAGGGTCCCTCTTAGAATGTGTTTTCTGGGCTCTCCTCTCTTTTAATTGCCCTTGGCAGACCACAACCCTGAATTTCTCAGAGTGGGAATCACAGCCTTCCTCTGGTTTGAGCTGAAGCTGGGTATATTCAGATGTGAATGAATGCACTTAAACAGCTGGCTTGCAAAAATCACCTTTCCTTGTCACTCTAACTGGGGTTGTTGTTGGGGTCACGGTTGTCCTTTCTCTTGTTCTCAGGTGCCCCTGGAACTCTTTCTGTACAAATCACAGGACTGACCTTGTGCTACACAGGCAGCTTGTAGAAGGGCCCTGACATATGTGCGGAGTGAGAACACAAACAGCAGCCTCAATGTCTTTCATGTGCTGCTGTGTTTAAGTTGCAGACAAAATTTGGCTTTGTGTGCTGGACTGTGTGGGATCCTGCAATGCTCTTAGTGCTGTGAAATCTCAGAGTGGCAATGGTGTAGACCATGGGTCAGTCAGGTCCACTTTCCACAGAACAGCAATGGCCAAGCATTGTTGCCAGCTTTGCAGCCAATGGCACTGCACTGCTGGTGATGCCTAAGATTTTTAGCTTTTTATATTTTTCATATATTTGTGGCTTTGTAGATTGTTGTAGCTTTTAGTACTTTTCCTATCTTTCTTCCCTACATTTAGGAACAATAAACTAACCTTATAAACACATTCCTAAAAATATTGTTTAGTCTTATTCCAAGAAGAGAACCAGGTACAAGGACGTTCTGTTTTCCAACCAGAATCTGGACCAGGCATAACAAAAGTAGGGCAAAAGAAACTTCTGGACTGCTTCCAGTGGGGCAGGACCCCAGGAATTATTACCTAACCAACTAACCTTTTAATTGGACTGTATATGATAAGTATACTAATCGACTAACCTTATAAAAATTGTGGCATTACTATACCAAATATGATTTTTGTCATATTGTGTACCTGAAAGCTTTCAAGTAAAGGTTTCCTTTTATATTCATTCTAACACTGTTGGGAAGATCTATTCTGTTTTCTAGGCATCACTGGGACAGCCAGCTCTGCCTTCAGCATTGGCCTTTCCTCCATGCCCTGGAGCAAGGAGTAATGCCAGGCAGAGGAGATGGCCAGATTGAGTCGTAGAGTGTGTTTATTCCAAGGTGCCCCATTTTTCTGTCACAATCAATATATCATTGCTGTATCTGGGCTGCTTCCTACGTGGTTCTGGGTGGTGTGCCATGCATTTGTGGTGTGCCCATCCATGGGAGCCCTGTGCCTGCATACTCCTCATGCACACAGTGGGCAGCTGCCTGCAAGCCCAGGAAGCACCGTGCTGTGCATGTATTGCTGCTGGCAGGTCTCAGGCTTGTCCATCTGCTGTGCCCCTCATCTCCTGGGGACAGGTTTACCGAGGAAGGCGCTCCCTGTAGCCCTAGCCAACATGCTGCTATTGGCAGGTGTTGGAGAGGCCCCATGGTGATGTGCAGGGCTGAGTGCCTGTTCTGAGACATCTTCTTTTGCCTCTTTCCTGTGCCTCGCCTCGGTCCATGCCTGGGTCACCCAGACAGGCCACCGTCCCCTGTCAACGTGACTGTGACGCAGCTGAAGGCAAACTCTGCCACAGTGTCCTGGGATGTACCAGAAGGAGACGTGGTCATCGGCTATGCCATTCTTCAGCAGGTATCCAGGGTCTGTCCCCACGGGGCTGGGGACGCTGATTGCCAGCATGCTCCTGTGTCGGTCCTTTTGCCACAGTCCAGGGCTCCTCTGGCACCTGCCCGAGGACATCTCTGCTGCTGAGCAGCCCTTGCCAGGGTGCCCCATCTGAGCCATCCATGCTGGTGGGAGGCAGAAGACTGTGGGCTGCATTGGGGGTAGTCCCTCCCATTACGGCTTCCCTGGGATTTCTCTAGGTAAGGATGGTGCTTCAGCCATGACCATAACCCTTCTTTGCTTGCCTTGCTCCACCTATGCAGCCCTAGGTGATGGTGGCTTCTCCAGGGAGGTGCCTGGCTCTCAGACCACACAGGGATGCTGAATAGGCAGTGCTGGCCAGTCTGGCCCACCCTGGGGTGGATGGTTGCCTGGGAAGGGAGGAGTGAGGGCATAGCCCTGCAGCTGAGGGCCTGTGTGCAGCTGGAAACAGCCTCCTGGGGGTGACAGCTCTTCCCTCTGGCAGAGGCAGGATGGGCAGATGCAGCGCTTCATCCGGGAGGTGAACACCACCAACCGTGCCTGTGTGCTGTGGGACCTGGCAGAGGATGCTGACTACATCATCCAGGTGCAGAGCATTGGCCTGTATGGGGAGAGCCAGGCCAGCAAGCGTGTCCACTTCCGCACCCTGAAGGAGACCGACCGCCTGCCTTCCAACAGCTCCAACCAAGGTGAGGCACCTCCTTCCAGCTGGCCCAGGTGACTGCTGGTGGGGCCATACCTGAAGGCCTGTACATCAGACAGGCAGGGATTCAGCAACCAGTGAGGCAGTTGCTACCCTGAGCAGCAGGCTGCTGGAGACACACAGGGTTGTACAGGCTGCTGTTGTATCCGCTATGTGTCCACGATAATGTCCCCAAGCTGTGGTTTGCAGCCTTCCTAACCCAGGTCTTGGCACCTATTCAGCTAGGCTGACTAGCCAGGACAGCTGCTGAGGAAGCCAGAACTGAACAGACTCTCAGATCTTCCAGTCTGCAGGCTACCAAAGAACAAATGACAGAGCCCCATGGTCTCCTTTACTACTCATATCTGTGTTGCCTTGAGATTGCCTACATGCTGGTCCATGAGAGATAATCCAGGAATCAAAGAGAGATAGTGCCCATAGAGGGCATGGGAGTCTGTCTCCAGCACTAACCATGAGAGGGATCTTGAGTATGGCAGGGCAAGCAGATGGCTGACTTTACTCAGAAGTTCTGTGTTCAACTGACCTGGCCTGCCCTGGTCACCGTGTAGAGAGAGACCTTCCTGATTACTGGCATGCATTGTACAGTTCCTACATGAACCCAAACAAGCTGTTGGAGTCCCTGACTACCTTTGTAGCAAGGATGGTTTATCTGACACAGGAAAGCCACAGGATGCATGTCCTCTCCCCAGACAGAATGTCATCCCACACCCTTCCTTGTTTGTGGGAGGTGGGCTTCTCTCCTTGGGAGTTTCTCAAATCCTCCAGTGTTGATGTAGTGGGAGGATATCTGCTGCCAGCCCTGCTTGGGGGGGTCTCTTCTCTGCAGGTGACATCACCATGGAAGGGCTGGACAAAGACCGGCAGCTGCAGACAGGCGAGATTATTATCATTGTGGCTGTGCTGCTCATGTGGGCAGGTGAGTGCCACAAGCAGTGTTCTGGTGGGCTGGGGCAAAGGTACAATCAAGGTTCACAAAGAGATATGGCTCAAGAGAGTGCAGACGCACATTGGTGAGGGTCTGGCACTCTTTCTAGTAAGTCCATTGAGTCTCTGTAGGAGTTGGAGCCAGTGGGGTAAAAGGAGCAACCACAGCCACTGCGCAGCAGTAATGGCCTGGAGTATGTGGAAGAGCAGGAGACAGAGTGGGACCTGGAATAACAGGGTGGGAGCATCCCAGCTGACAGAGACGATTGTGTTGCTTAGGCCTTAGATGTCATGACTGATAATACTAGCTGGTAGAGGCTGTGCCTCAGTCTGTAAAGTGGGTGGTTTGCTCCTGTACAGCATGATTAAAGCCAGTGCTTCAGCAGGCAGCAGGTTGCCCTGGGAGCATGGGAGTCTAGAAGGTAAGTCAGCTCCTGACTGGTCACAGGCAGCCACTGTGAATGGAAGTCCTTGATCCCCTGCTCCCTTCCCAGTTAATGTGGATTTTGTAGTGGTATCTTGCAGAAATTTCTCTTTGCCCTGGCTTTGACACTTTTCTAGTGCACTGGAAGAAAATACGAGATGACTGCTGGTAGTTTACATCTGGCACGGGTTGATGTGTCAGGATGCCAACTGGAAGGAGCCAGGCCCAGTTTGTGTGTGCCTGTGTGTTATCACACACTCTCTGGGGGTTGAGTGAGTCCAGCATGGTCACACTTGGGGGCATAGCTCCAGACTCCTGTGTCCGGGGTTCCCACGTATGGGACATGCTGCATGGGATGTATGCTGTGAAACCATGACAGAGTGACTGACCCCACAGCCAGTTTGCACGGACAAAGACAAAGGCTGGCTTTCGTGAGGGTCACAAGCACCAGCTCAGTAACTTTAATGCCTTCCTGGAGGCACTCCAAACCCCATGCAGCTGCCCACTGACCTCACTGTCCCTCTTTGAGTGCCTCAGCATCTGCCTTTGGTGAGCGCCTCACATGTGGCCCAATGGCCTTAGTTAGCCACATCCATGTCTGTCTGCCCAAGGTAACTGGCCTGGCCACACATCCGAGGTGGTGCAAGATGATGCAGCTGGGGGTGTGGATGTGCAGCACCACAAGGAGCCCTGGGTGCAACTGCTCTGCATCTGGGATGCTGTGGGGAGGGGAGACAGAGGCAGCCACTGTGAGGGAGTCCTTCATCCCATCTGTCTTTTGGCAGCGGTGATTGCCCTGTTCTGCAGACAATATGATATCATCAAGGATAATGACTCCAACAACAACAAGGAGAAGACAAAGCCGTCCTCAGAGCACAGCACACCAGAGCGACCAAGTGGAGGGCTGCTGCGGAGCAAGGTGAGTGGGGAGGGCTGGCAGCGGGGATGGCATGTGGCATCTGCTGGGGCTTGCAGCCTGGATGGATTCTGACTCTCTCCAGAAATGGAAACACCCTAGCTTGTGCTGTTACCCCAGAGACTGAGGGCTTTTAGGGTGTAGTGAGCCCTGGTCTCTGGGGCAGTGCGTGTGCCCCATGGATGATTGCAGGAGAAACATTGGAAGAGATGACAGGATATAACAGCTGGGATAGCTCTTGCATTGCAGGGTGGTACCTGCCTTCTGACTGTAACAGACGCTTCATCATGCCCCCCCAAGGCTGCACCTCTCCTGCACTGATGGACAGGTCTGGCTCCTGCCTGTTGAGGACTGGACATGCTAGGCAGCTGTTCTCATGGTTCCTGCACTAGTCTGCCACTGCTCACTTTCTGCCTTCACTGCAGCTGGCTCCAGGTCATCACCACACAAGTCATTCCAGAGCCCCTTCCTCACCCTGATGGAAGTGCTATGCCAGGCTGTGGATGGGGAGGGAGCAGTACCTTCATCTGGCTGTTCCCTCAGCACCTGACATTTCTCCCTTTGTTACCTGCCAAAGACAGTGATTTATAGCCCTTATGTATGTTAGGTTTTTGCTTATGTCTGCTGCCTCTGTCAAGGGTGGGAACTCCCCTCACTGTGTTGCCTGACTGCTCCACTGATACCACATCTTGGTTTCCAGCAGATGTCAGGAGCAGAAACTTCCTGTTTGGACTTCAAGGCCCCAGTTCCCCTCCTCCAGATTTTTCAGCTTGCTGATTACTCCTTGCCAAAGAGATCCCTCCTCTTGGATCCCTACTCCAAACTGACCCTGCTCTGCTGAGGTCTGCTGGTCTTGATGCCTGCCACAGCCTGAGGGGCTCTGACATGGGGTCTGATCCCAGGGGTGCAGCAAAGCAGGGTCTTAAAGCAGATTTTTCTCTCATAGAAGAAATCTCCCTCGGTCAATATCATCGAGGTGTAAGTGCAGCACCAGCTCTGCCGTCTGGGATCTTGGGTGTCCTGCCAGAGCCAAAGCAGGCCTTGGAAGAAGAGGCCAGCCCCAGGCACCCAGCCTGGAACTCAGCATGCGACGATCCACGTATCAGAACTCCCGCTTTCCTGAGGGCACCTGTCTGGGGATGTGCATGGAGCCAGCTCCTAAGCCATGCATGCAGAGCGTGGCCCTGCCCATCCCACACACCTGGCCCCCCTCCCCTCCCAGTGCGAAGCATGAAGTTGAGGATGGGCCACACCAGCGGCTAGGGTCGGGGGGGAGCCAAGGGGAGCCGAGGGGCTGATGCACTGGCCTGAGGGGAGGCCACGTCCCTGTGCGCGGGCCTGGCCCTGGGTGCAGCTGTGGCGCTGGACGCCTGCCCGGCATCGGGGCAGACCTTGCTCTCAGCTGCCTGTTTGGCCCTTGGCGGTTGCTTGCAGAGAGCAGGAGCTGCTCCCCTCAGGGCCCTGGGGCTGAGGGAGCAGGGCAGTGCAGGCATTACCCCAGCACTGCCAGGAGAGCTGTGGCCAGGTGGTAGGAGGGTTTGTCTGTGGGGCTGGGCCCAGCCAGTACAGGGGATGAGCGGATTGCTGCTGAAGAACAGGGCTCTGCTGCACCCTGTCATGGCCATGCAGGGGCTTCACATTCTCTGTCTACTGCAGAGGACAGACACAAGGGACAATGAGAAGCTAGTGCTGTCACAGGGCCTGGCCAGCCCCCAGAGCCTGCAGCCGGGGCAGGGAGGGCTGGTGGGAGCCCCACAGGGCTGGGGGAGTGGGCAGTGTCAGGGCATGGCTGTAGCTGTGCTGTGTCCCCAGTAGGGCTCAGTGCTGGCACATTCAGGCTGTTTGAGAGAAGCTGCCGAGCACTTTTTGAGCAGCACAGTGCCTGTGCTGCCTGGAGGAGACAATGTGGTGAGGCCTGCAAGATCTCAGTTGGAGGGAATGGGGTGAAACAAGGAGGCTCCCTGCTGCCCTGGCTGCTGCTCTCCCTCCATGCTCTGCTCTGCAGCCTGCCAGATACAGGCTCTGCAGCCCTGGACTCAAGCATCACAGGATCCAGCGTCTTCCAGGAAAAATCTCCCAGTAAAAGCACTTTCAGGACTTTTCCTTACAGGTGCTGCTCAGCTCCTGCTGCAGGACTAGGCGGGGAAGGGACAGGATAAGCAACTCCTGTGGCAGGGTCTTTTCAATAAAAGCATCCTGGCTCAAAGGCAGCATCAGAGCTGCAGGTCTGTGTGTGTCCATGCATGCATACATATATGAGTTCTTGAATACACGTGTCCTGGCCCGCAGGAGATCTGTTCCTGCATGCTGTGCAAGAGCTGGAGGTCCTCCACGGTCACCTCGCACCCCTCTGGCCCTTGAGGGAGAGCTGCTGCTGCGAGCTGGGTCCCATGGTGCTGCTGGACCAGCTGCAGGCTGTCCCACTGAGGGTGGCATCGTGGCAGCTTCTCTGGAGAGAGCAGAGGCACCCCAGCAGCAGGACCAAGAAGAGGGACAAGGTCTTGCCCTGACAGGCTGCTGGCTGGAGTGACCTGTGCTGCTTTCTGCTCAAGTGAGGAGAGGGGTACCTGAGGAGCAAAAGCACCATGGTGATGGGATGCAGCTGCTGCTGGGCTGTAACCTGGGCTGCAGGGAGCATGGCCACAGCTCCAGAGACACAAACATCCTGTTTTGCCTGCTAGCTTTTTTTTCTTTTCAAGGAGGTACATCAGAAAAAACTAGGGCTGTCAGGGAAATACAAGAGTTTTAAGGATGTTCTAGTGCCCTGGAAAACGTTTAGAAGTTCTGTCTTGGATGCCCATAGCAGACATGCCTGCTATTGTGAAATGTTTAGCCAGGCCAGAGGCACACACAAAGAATCAAAGGTGAGGTGAGGAACTAGGGAAGGCATGAAAAAAAGTCAAAATGCAGAGGTTGTGACCAAATTAAAAAAACAACACAAAAGTCTGACATTATATGTAAAATCAGGGTGTGTTGTTGAGGAAAGAACCCTTTCCCTCTGCAAAAAACAAAGCAAACCAAACCAAACCCCAATCCACCACTTCTCAGACTACAACAGTGCAGGAGGGCAGGGAACTGCAGAGATGAGTGCTGGAAGCTGAGGGCCTGACAATGACCTGCTCAGCCTAACAACAGTTACATGTTGCTCTGTACTCCCAGCTGAGGGAGAAAAGGCATGAAACCACATTCAGTTTGCAAAACCACAAGTGAAAAAAACCATGCGCAATTCCTGACTGATCCATGGCACCCCAAGTGTCCCCAGTGCCTATGGCACTTGCTGGGAGACTGGCCCTGCCACCCCAGCTGCAGCCAGCGATTTGGAGCTCAGCTAGGCTGTCAGTGCCACCAGCCTGGGAAGGGCAGCTGTGCTGAGATGTGACAGGAACCCAGTAGTGAGGGCCTCGGCCAGAACACAGCTGCAAGCTGTCAGCTCCAGAGAAACCAGGCATCCTGGTGGCTGCAGCCTCCCCTGCTCTGTCTGAGGAAAGAAACCAAGTGCATGGCTTGCCTCTGTAGAGCCCAGCTGGGGTGCAGCAGGGTAGAAACACTTCAGAGCAGCTGGCACACAAGGGCTTGTGTCTGCCCTGGCCTCAGCATGGTCAGCGTCAGCTCCTGTCAGTACAGGCGACATTCACTGGTGCTCAAGACACCAGTACAGCACAGCCTGAACCTGCTCCTCCCAAGTCACAAGGGCACCCTGGGCCCTGGCAGCCCTCAGCACAGGAGGAACAGCTCCCTCAGGGCTGGCAGCCAAGGAAGATGTGGGAGTTCCAGGCTCCATGAGCTTGGGGCACAGCAACCCTCACCACAGGCAATGCAGCAGGCACAGTACCCTGCATGCTTATGCATGGTGCCCACCCACTCAGCACTCAAACCCAAATGACAACAGTAAAAAACTCAGTTTATTTCTCTATAAAGGCAGAGCTTTCCTTTAAAAACCAGGTTGTTTCACTTGTGAGAGGGTATGGGGCTGAACTGCAGGGGCAAGGCCTTCATCACTCCAAGAGCTATTGCTCCCTGAGGGTGTACACTGCCTGCATCAGGCAGGCTCAGAGCACGCAGGGTGGTCCTGCGTGGCCTGGGAGTGAGCAGAGTGAGGAGCATGGGTTCCCTAGCCCAGGCTGGGAGCAGCTCGAGGCAGGTTCATGCAGGTGGCACAGCACAAGGAGCAGGTGTTGCAGCCTGTGCACTCCATGGCAGCAGTGCCAGCAGCCCCCGTGCCAGGAGGGCAGTGCCAGGGCAGGGGTGGGCACTGGCTGGCCCAGGTGCAGGCACAGGGTGAATCCTGAGTAGCTGGTCCGTTGTTGCAGAGATTTGGCTTAGCCCAGGGGAGTCTCGGGGCCAGCAGTCCTGGGTCCAGTGCTGGGGCAGTTTCCAACCCCTCCCAGCACATTCCAGCTGTCCGGGGGTGGACCCAGACGGTAGCACAGTAGCTGTGCTGTAGGAGAGCTCGACTGGGGCACAAGAGGTGTTAATTCTGAAAGGTGAGAGAAAGGAAGACATGGACCATAAGGCATATAGCTGGGAGCCCAGCACAGCCTGCGAGGGGAAGCACAGGTTCCCAGGTGAGCATCAGCCCCCCTTGCCTTACAGAGGACATGTGGGGGGATGAGCCAGTGCAGCACTGAAGGAACTTACCTGCTGGGCTGCGGGCTCCCCTCCCCAGCTCCTCCATGCTGCTTTGGAAGAGAACACAGCATCCATCATACCCCAAGCATGGCTTCCTGAGAGACATGGCATGCTCATGACCCTGACGAAGCAGGAATGGCACAGCAGCACCAGGCACTGGGAGTGCAGAAGGCCCTAAGCCCCCTTGCTACCAAACTTCCTCCCCAGGCCAGCCTGCCAGACTGCAAAGGCATATCTCCTTCCCATCAGGAGCCCATGTCCAAAGGGGTGGTGCTTCATTGGGCTATACATACAGCTCCAGTCTGTGCATGCACTGGTTCCTGGGTGACACCAGTTCAGCCCAAGCTCAGACTGCCAGACCCCAGCTGGGTGCCTGCTGCCATGTATATGGAGAACAGCCATGATGGAATGGGCCTCTCAGGCCCACCACCAGCACTTCTGTAGACCTGCAGGTTAATCCTCTGCTGCTGGACTGTTCCATCAGCTCCTCCTCAGCACAGGACACACACCATCAAGCTCAGCCCACAGCTCCAGTCTGTGCAGAAGTCAGCATGACCAGGCCTCCACCCTGGTCCAACCCCCAGGGAAATCAGTGGGAGAAGAGGGACAACTCTTGAGTCCCATTTGAGAGGCATGTCTGGACAGGCTGGCCTCAGCAAAGACTGGCAGAAACAGAGTAAGACACATCTCTGGGTGCATCCTGGGGGGTCAGCATCTGTCCTCCGCATCTCTGCTGCAAAACCTGGACTGCATGGTCTGTCCCTCCACCACTCAACCCTCTGTTCACTTGAGCTCTCAGCTGAGAGTGGCAGAGAAAGAGCAGGAAGCTTCCCCCTCGGTTCCATGCAGCTCTCCTCCATGATCCCACCATGCCCATGGCCCCAGCAGCTCCCCTTGCATGGGGCACAGAGAAGAAAACAAGACAGGATTCACCAGAGAGATCCCTGAACACAAACAGCAGCTCACCACCTACCCAGGTAAGGTTTCACTGACATTATCATCTTCCTCCTCCTCCTCCTCCTCCTTTGGCAAGCAAACAAACAAAAACCCACTATGACATCTCACTGCATGGGCAGGCCTCTGCCAGGAGTGAGGCTGGGCTGCTCAGAACCCATCTGGCCCCTTCACAAGACAGTCACTCCCCAGGTGCAGTACAAAGGCTTCCCACAGGCAGTGGGGGAAAGACTGGAGTGCTGGGCTGCCAGAACCCTCTGGGCTTGGGCACACAAGGACAGGCAGGCCATAGCTCGTCCCACATCCCCTCCAGGAGCAAAGCCCCAAGCACAAGCTGTGAGCATGGACCGTGCTGACAGAGCTGCTGACACAATGCACTTCTGCCCAGGGACAGTGGTGGGTGGGCACACCCTGCAGCTGGAGAGGCAGGCAGAGACAACCCCAAGCACTGCCAGGCTGGACCCACACTGGAAGCACGAGGCCAAGGACCAAGCATCCAGAAGCTCTCAGGCAGGGATACAGTGAGACCAGCATGACAATACTCCAATTGCTGTGGCCATGCAGGAGGTGCAGTGCAAATGGGCTGGGCTGAGCCTTAGCCCAGGCTGGCAGGATGATGATCCAAGGGTCGTCTCCTTCAGAGGCAGCTCTCACCCCAGCCATGAAACCAGGCGTACAGCCCAGGTCCTAGGTCCCTGTGTGACAGGGCCAGCAGAGCAGGGCTGAGGCTGCAGCAGTGCTGGGCCTGACAGCAGAGCTCCAGGAGCACAGACACTAAGGAACTGCAGCTGTTGACTGAGCCACACAGCATAGTGCACCTCCTCACGTCAGGCTGCCATGTGTGATGGGGGCTGTGCAGGTATCAACAGGGTTCTGGGAGGGCAGGAGCAGGGAGCTGCAGAAGGGCCACTCTGTCCCTGCCCTAACTCCAGGCAGCCCCGGGCATGGACCTGACTTGCACATACTGTACCCCAAACTGGTGTCTGAAGGGAGCGCTCCCTGGGGGGGCTGGCTCACAGGGTCTGCCGGGCTCACTGCTCTCCAAGACACATGAAGGGTGAAGGGGCTGATCCTGCCTAGAGCCTGGGACAGGGCAAAAGCAGCAGAGTTAGTGCCTGCAACCTGCAGAAAGCCCAGCTGGGAATGTACAGGCAGGACTGTGGGTGAGGAACAGAGAATCCCTGCTGTGTTGGCGGGAGGGTGCAAACAAGGGTGAGGGGTCACTGCTCAGGGCAGGTACCACCAGGCCCTGAGCTGGGCTACAGCTCAGCAATGCACAGCAGCTCAGCACAGAGAGCAGGTGCACCTCCCACCCCACCCCAGCCAGAGATGGGGGAGTGGCAGAGAACGTAACCACAGGGACAACACTCTCCCTGCCTGGTGTGTTACACCAGCCAGGCAGCAAGCCATCTCCCCCTCCGCACAGCCCAGGATAGGGTCCCACACCGGAGACACTGATCCCAGCGCTATGCAGAGGGACACATCTGAGAAATTCCTCCTACCTGCATGTGTTGCTTCCCAGAGATCCAGCGCCATCTGAAAGGCCTGGGCCACAGTCAGAGTCACAGCCTGGGCCTGTGTACATGAAAGAGACGGAATGCCTGCTTCCATCTGAGCCCTCAATCCAGGATAACCTCACTGCCTTGAAATCTGAGTCCCCCAGCATCCCTTGCTGCCTTTCCCTGCAGAACACACAGATGGAAGGCCAAAGCTCAGCTTGGTGTCTGTCTGCCCCTGGGGGCCAGCCACCCTCAAGAGCAGACCCTTGGGAGCTGGGACAGGAAATCCCCCTTTGCTTACTCCCTGCCTCTGCAGCACATGAGCACACCTGCTCCCTGGCTCCAAATCCAGCTGAGGTTTGCAGAGGTAATGGCCTTCTCTCACTGAAGGGAAAGAAAGAAGGCCCTTGCTCCCACCCATACCTCATGGAGACAAGAGCAGAAGGCAAGTGCTTACGATCTTCTTCTTGGGTGAGAGGAAGGCATGGCACTCCAGTGCCCCGCTCTCCTGGCTCTGGGCAACATAAGCAAAGACTTTGTTCTGCAGCTTGTCTGTTGTACAGTAGGAGATCCTGTGGGTAGAGAGGAGCCGTCAGGACAATCCAGGACCCCGGCACTGGACTTCTGCTGCACTCCCAGCACATCAGCAAGCACTCCTGACAACCTGAGGCTTTCATCTGCCCGAGCTGACCACGCAGCCCAAATCCCCAGCAAGGGCCAGAGGCTGCCTGGCACCTGCAGCAGGTAAGAGATCACTGCATCCACAGGCAGTCCCTCCTGTGCCATCCCAGTGTGCCCTGTAGTTTTCTGATGGCCAGCTCAACCCAGTGTGTGAACTCAAGCATTGGGACAAGAGGAGCACAGAAGGGTAGGTGATTGCCTCCAAGGACACAGCTGGAGGCCAGGCAGAGGGATGATCTGAGCTGGCACATCAGCTCTGGCTCTGAGACTTACATTTTGCAGCAAAGAGATGTCCTGTCTCTGCTTCCCATCTAGCCACCAGACTTACTGCCCTCACACCCAGCACCCACAGACACCCAACCCAGCCAAAGGACAAGTGGCAGCAGGAGAAATCAACATCAGCTCTCACAGCAACTGCCTTTAGCCCACCCAAGCAAGCTGCAGTTTCTGGCATCCTACAGGCAGAAGGGTGGTCCCATGGCAGTGGAGGTGGACATGCAGTCCTGTCCTAACTGTGGGGCTTTCCAATCACAAGCCTCAAAATCCTGCTGAATGCCAGAAGAGACAAGCAGGGCACAAGGAGATGATGGATGGGCTGATGAACTCAAGGCCACCCAGGACCCTGCCTGCACTCAGCCTCAGGCAGTGTTGAGGGCACAGCACAGAGAGGGTACAGGCCTCAGAGTCAAGGAAAGACCTAAGTTTGAAGGTACTGCTGACGGAAGGCTCAGCCCGCCCTGGCTACTCAAATTCTCATCAGTTTTCAGCTGACTGCTGGTGGGGAACACCCAGCCCACACCCATGACATGCCCACCTGTAGATGGAGATGTTCTCCACCATCTCCTTAGTGTCTGCATCCTGCAGCGAGATGCCCCTCGGAGACACTGTCAGAATCACCTTCTGAAACTTGCGAGCTCCGACCCGTGCCTGGCAGTGGAAAGACACCAGCAATCTCTGCAAACCTGGCAAGGCTCTTCACCCCCTTCCTGGAAGGAGCCCCGCAGACTCTGTACAGTATCACTCACTTGGATACTTGCTGCAAAGACTCCTGCTGTAGGGATAGGACAGCAGAGTCTGGCAATCAGGCATGCCCTGCACAGAACACTCTTTGAATCTGTTCACACGACTGCCACACACAGAGGAAGGGATAGACCCCACCTCCCCCAGTACTCCCCTCCATGCTGTAGCAGGCACAGCTCTGCTCCCAGCCAGGTTCAGGTGTGGGAGCAGGTGGCTGGGGCTGTCCTGCAGGAAGGCAGCTTCACCACATCACACAGGCAGACACCAGCAGCCTCCTGCATGCCACCCTCCTCTTGGGAAGGGCACAGTCCCTCACTAGGACACAGGCCCTCGCTAGGAGCTCAGGGCTAGGACACAGACACCTCCCAGAGCCCAGGGGCTGGGCTCTGACCCCAGCACACCAGGGCCCCAGGACTGGGTCTCACCGTGGCCACGATCCTGCGGATGGCGGCAGCAGCCATGTCTTCTCCTTTTGGTTTTTCTACCAGTGTCATGCCCAGATACTTGAGGGTGAAGCACATCCCCTCAAGCAGTGGCTCCTGCATATCGGCCCAGCTCTCAGGAAGCTCTGCAAAGACAAAAGCCCTTAGAAGCCATGTGCCAGCCGCCCCACAGCTAGTCCCAGCAGAGCCACCCCACGCATAGCTCCCAGCAGCAGTGTTGCTCCTTGCCCCCAGCAGGACACTCTCCTGGCTCTGTAACACTAAGAGGAACAGAAAGAGTGGGCAGTTCACCCTTGAAGCTTTAGTCCTCTAGCCCTGGAAGTCCAGGCTCTGTCAGTGCAGACAGACAGCTCCTGCGTATCTGCACAGGGCTGAGGATGCTGCAGCCCTCATTGCTGTCTGCAAAAACCTTGCATTCCTGGGTCTCATCTGTTTCAGTCTCTGTGGTGCATTTGTCTCAGGGTGAGCTGCTGGCACACCCGAAGAGCAGCAGCACTTACTGCCACGCTCAGATCAAAATCCCCAGATTGCCCCAGTGTAAGCAGAGCCAAACGCCTTGGCATCTCACTTGCAGCAGCAGGCTGCCAGGGCAGGGGCAGCTTAATCAGCACTCGTGATCCAAGCTGGAGTGACTGGGAAGCGACTGCACCACAGAGATGCTGAAGAGATGGGAATTGCCAAGGTATGTACTGTTCATACTAAGCTAATACTTTCCAGGGTTATTTTCACCTCTTCCCTGGGATTTGCTCCCTGAGCATTACTGGCACACTTGCAGGAGGGTCCAACTCATAATTGGAATAACCTGAACCCACAGGGAAATCAGGAGACTTTATCTGCACAGCATACTCTTGCACAAGTGACAGCTATCAGGGAGCCTGCCTGGTGCCATGCAGGCACCAGCGACCTCCACCCCGGGCAGTAGAACCGTGTGCCACTCCAAACTCTGGGGACAGTCCACGTATACCAGGGCCAGCGCTGCTGCTCCAGCAAAGCCTTGGGCAGCCGGCTGAGAACAGCCAGACATGGCCCTCCTGTGCCTGCGGGGTCATGGAATCATGGAGCGGTTTGGGTCGGAAAAGACCTTAAAGCTCATCCAGTTCCACTCCCCTTCCACAGGCAGGGACACCTTCCACTAGACCAGGTTGCTCCAAGCCCCGTCCAGCCTAGCCTTGAACGCTTCCAGGGATTGTGTCCATGGGCCGGTCTCGGATCTCGGAAAGCACGGGCTGGCCGGGCACACTCGCAGAGGACCGGGCGCGGCGGCCCGAGGGGCCCGAGGCCCGCGGAGGCCGGGGAGGTGCCCGGCGCAGTCCGGCGTGTTCCAGCGCCTGGCGCAGCCGCCCGGGCCCCTCAGCCCACCGGCGCGGGCGGCCTCGATGCACAAGTGGGGCAAGAGGCGACAGCCCGGGGAGGGCCCGGCCAGCGGCTGCAGCGCTCCGACCCCCTCGGCCCGCCCTCCGACCCCCTCGCCTCCTCTAGCTCAGCCGCTCCTACAGCCGCTCCCGCCCCCCCAGTCCTCCAGGCCCCTCGGACTGCCCTGCAGCACGCAGGGGCCGCATTCTGAGCCCGACTGCGGCGAGCGAAGGGCTCCCCGCCCGGAGCGATGCCCGGCCCCGACCCCCGCCCCCGTCCGCACTCACTGCGCCGCCGGCGGAGACCCAGGCCGTGCCGGGCGAGGCGCGGGCTCCGCAGCACGGCGCGCCCCGCCGCACGCAGCGCCTCCATAGCGGAGCCGGGACCGAGCCGAGCCGCTCGCTGCCGGTGTGGGGGGGGTCGGTCCCCGCGGGCTCGACGCACTCGCGTCAGCGCGGCGGAGGCGACGGGGTAGCCGCGGCAACGGGGGCGGGGCGAGGCGGGCCCCGCGGCGGCGGCAGAGCGGGCCTGTGGGACCCTCACGGCCCCGGCCCCGGCCCCGGTGTGTAGGGCGCGATGCAGCTGCGGCACGTGCGGACCCTGCTGGCCCCGCAGGTCGGGCCGGGCTGGGCTTGGGGGGATCGGGCCGCGGGGGTGCGGGCCGGGCCGGGCCGGGCCGGGCCAGGCCGGGTTGGGGGAAGCGGCCCTGGCCGATGTGGGGAGCGTAGCGGCGACGCTGAGGCTGTCGCTGAGGCGACGCTGAGCAGTGTGTGCCCGCTGGGCTGTTGTGTGCCCGCTGAGCAGTGTGTACCCGCTGAGCTGCGTGTGCCCGCTGAGCTGTGTGTGCCCGCTGGGCTGTGTGTGCCCGGTGGGGCTGTTGTGTGCCCGCTGGGCTGTGTGTGCCCGCTGGGCTGTGTGTGCCCGGTGGGGCTGTTGTGTGCCCGCTGAGCTGCGTGTGCCCGCTGAGCTGTGTGTGCCCGCTGGGCTGTGTGTGCCCGGTGGGGCTGTTGTGTGCCCGCTGGGCTGTGTGTGCCCGGTGGGGCTGTGTGTGCCCGGCTGCTGAGCTGTGTGTGCCCGCTGAGCTGTGTGTGCCCGCTGGGCTGTGTGTGCCCGCTGGGCTGTGTGTGCCCGCTGAGCTGTGTGTGCCCGCAGGACGGGACGGCGCGGGTGACCTGCATGGCCTGGTCCGCCAGCAATGCCCGGTTTGCCGTGTGCACCGCGGACCGCGTGGTGCTGCTCTACGACGAGCAGGGTGAGCGACGTGACAAGTTCTCCACCAAACCGGCGGACGCCAAGGTGAGCGGAGCCGGGCCGGGGCCGGGGCACGGGCTGGGCAGCGCTGGGGCCGCCGGCCTGCCCGCGGTCACACCGGCCTTCTCCGCAGTACGGCAGGAAGAGCTACGTGGTCAAAGGCATGGCCTTCTCCCCGGACTCCACCAAACTGGCCATTGGGCAGACGGACAACATTGTCTACGTGTACAGGATCGGCGAGGAGTGGTGAGTCTGCGGTGGGGTCCAATACGCTCCATTCCGCCCTGCCACGGGCTCCCTTAGCCTGATCCTCGTCTTGGCAGCGCCCGCAGGGAATCACATAGGTGTCCATGGGGAGCAGCAGGTGAGGTTTCCCTTGCGGAGCCCTGGCTGTGCATGCAGCTAGCTGGAGCCTGTGTTGCCATCGTGTGTCACAGCTGTGGACCCAAGTCACACAGCTGGTCCACTGCAGCCTCATTTGCTGGCAGGAGTTGTGCTAACAGCACTCAGAAAGGCAGCTCACCAGAATTTTGGAAGCTCAGAGGCTGGGGGTCTTTTGATTTTTTGCCTAAAGTTGTGATAGACAAGCAGCATTGCAAAACTTCATGGGCTCTGTTTGGCAATATCAAACCAGACTGCATATAAACAGTAGGGTGACCAGAATGCATGGTGTTCCTGATAGTAATTTTTTGTGCATATTTTTCTGCAGGGGTGACAAGAAGGTGATATGCAACAAGTTCATCCAAACGGTGAGACCGAGACTTCTGTTTGACTTAATTTTCTCTGGCATATGTAAGAAAAGACAATGAGAGGTCTCTCTGCTCATACTCACAAGTGTACTTGGCCAAACTGTACTTAACCTTTAAAGATCCTAAGAGAATCTCTGAATTCTGAGGCACGTGTTGCTCATCAAGCTTCAGAGGTGTCCTAATGCCTGGGTACAGCACAGTAAATTGTTGAACGATCAGTGCAATCAGTTACAAAACTTTGGGGACTACTTCAGGCGTCAGTGGACACACTATTTTAAGGAATTTGAAAGGGAAAAATACAAGACACTCAGAGCCCAACTATTTTTCACAGATTGGCAGCTCTAAACTCCAAGATGCCTTATTAAACAAAATATAAAATGTGCAGAATTCAAACTGCAATTTACACATGCTCAATTGCCTCAGGTTTGTGATTTCAGTCGGGTTTGCTCCTTGGCCACCTTCATGTTCTGCTGCTCTGGCTCTGCCTGCCTGTGTCAGAGAATAATCTACCCAGTAGGTGTTTGCCAAGGGTTGCCCTGAGATCTGTCTGGAAAAGGCAAAGGTGTTATGAATTCCTTGCACAGAAAGCCTCAGAGTGAGAAAATACAGTGCACTACTACTTCTACCTTCAGAGGCAAAACTCCAGCAGCTGCCCAAGGCTTTCCGGGCAAGTGCCATCACACCAGGACCCCCATATTCTCTGTGTCACCAAGAAAGTTCTCTGCAGGGTAGGAGGACTCATCCTCCATGGCCAAATCCCCAGAAGACACAGACAGAGCTGCTTCTGCTGGAGTCTCTGTGCCAGGCTTTCTCAAGCTGTCTCTCAGGTGAAGGGCAGCCTCAGCCTCTGGGTTGAAAGCTTACATCTCAGAGCTGGGTCTCTGAGACTGTGGCTGCTCTGGCTGCTCTGACTGCTCCGGGGAGCCCAGGGAATTCTGTGTCTCTGGCAACAGGAAAGCTGCTGATCAGCCTCTGTTTGTCTGTCTGTTTGAGCTGCTGCACTGAGTGGTCATGAGAATAGAGAGTCATGAGGAAAAGAGAGCAACAGGGGCTTGGTGTCCATTTGTCCCTTTCCTGAACAGGGTGTCTATCCCAGGTGTGGGCACCTTTAGCCTCCCTGGTGAGCTCTTTCCTTGTGTACTGCTTGCTGCTGGCCCCTCCAGCTGTCAGCCCATTGGGGGCCTGCTCACCTCTCACAAGCTCAGATACTGCGCATGGCACATGTACAGGTCTTTGTATTTTTAATGTAGAAATGCAGTCATTTTTTTCTCTCATTCTCTTATTTCCCCATGCCTTTTCTGCCATTTGTAACACAATAAATCCTTTCTTTTTCTGGTGCTATATGTCTGGGGTTTTACCACCATGTCTGGCTTTCTCCTGTAACTAAATACTGTTATTTACAAATTTTTGATATGTTCAGTCAATATGAGAGATCATTTATTGAGCCCTTTCCCTCTCCTGCCACTGGGCACACTTACACACAGTGATCACAGTGTGAGATCATACTGGCAAGCCAAACCTCCTGCTCGAGAGCCAGGAGGACAAGCAATGAGCACATCACTGCTGTGTGAGGCTTGTTCCCAAGATTTTGTTGTGTTAGACTGGAAAACAAGACTCTGTCAGATAATGAGGGAAATACACAAATTCCTGGGAAACAGGGGTAATGAAAATGGGTCTTGGTCATTGGTTGGACATTTTAATGATGAACAGTTTGGTCACCTTGGGACATTTTGTTGTCTGATTGTAGCTATGTTTGCTGATATGAACGATCAGAGCAGGGATGGAAGATGAGGTGAATAAATGAGGGTGTATATATGTATCTTAAGCAGTCCCAGATGCTTAAAATGGGACAGAGAGCCAGTGAGGCAGGTGCTGGTGCCACGGTGCCAAACACCAGCCTTCTTACAGACTAGAGTTCTGCAGGGTAGATGTGAAAGGCTTTCATAAACTTTCTTGGCCCTTTCTTACAGTTGAGTTTTGTGGTCAGCTTTATTCATCCTTGTCAGGAAAATTAATCCGCAAACTCCAGAGGTTTATGTCCAAAAAGGAGACAGAGGAGTCCTGTTGCTTTATTCGAATAAAGGGAGAGGCCACGGGGCATTTCCCCTGAGGTCTCAAAGTTTTGGAGGACGCAGCCTCCTATTTATCCTAATTTACCAGCCGCGTTTCCCTCTCTTTCCCCATCGGCTGAGGTACTTGAGAGGTACAGACTTCCCGAAATGCCTAATACCTAAGACTCCCTTCTAACGTGTACCTCCCCCCCTCCTTTTTTAAATTCCTATGGAATTTATGGTTCTTCCCATTGTTTCTTTCATCTCTTGGTATCCAATTTCATGTTTCAGCAGACATACAATTTGTTTGTAAAGACAAATCTCTTTCATTCCATTCATCAATGGAATCCTTCCCACTGTTTCTTTTATCTCTCAGTGCTAGTTGTATCTACCAGCAGGCTTGTTTGTAAAGACAAGTCCCTCATTCCTTTCCTCCTGACCCCACCTCAGATTTTGAGAATACTTTTGGTTTGGATTTAATGAGCCTGTTTCTACCTCACCTGCTTGGTGGCATCTAATAACCACTTTATGAATAATAACTCATCACTGGAAAAATAAAGGCTATTTCTTATTCATCAAATGAAGATCCAACAGGCAGCTATTCTCATAGCTATTACAGAAGTTGGCACAGTCAAATTATTTTTTTATTTTATACTTGTTGCAAAAAACCTTTTAAAACAGCCATGATTTTATACATTCACCAATAGCATGTGGCAAGCCAAGCACCTGCTCAGTAAGTAATACTCTCAAAAGAGCTCTAAATTAAACACATCTGTATAACTTTGTTGCCTTCCCATAGTCCTCCTGAGCCCAATTACTTTACCCCAGCTCTAGTTTGAGCTTCAGCATGGAGTAAGGCTTGTCCAGTATCTTCAGCTACTGTAAGGCCTGTCCAAATGCCTCATCTCTCCTGCCTGAGTAGTGTCTGTTCATGAACTATTCTATGTGTCAAAGAGCAGGAAGCTGAGTAGAATGGAGCTCTTACCTCTCTTTTTACTTCCTCCTTTGCAGAGTGCAGTGACCTGCTTATTGTGGCCAGCAGAGAATGTCATTGTCTTTGGTCTTGCTGAAGGAAAGGTAGAGAAAGAAATTTGCATGGTTTTCTTTCCCTTGCTGGGTCTGCCAGGGTCTGCAAGCAGCTGGGCTATGGGGTAAGAGCCATCACTGGGTGCCACAGTAATAGCAACAGAGGGATTACACCATGGACTTGAATTTTCTGGTTCCTAGTTAGTCCCTGGAGGTTCTACTGGATCTTTCTACTGGATCCAAGCCTTTTTAGAAGTGTGTAAATGTGACTCTCAACTTTTCCACTTCTACAACCTACTGGAAGGCAATGAGCTTCTTGTGATTTCTTTCACTGGTCGTGGACTGGGAAACCTCTGGGAATGTTTCTGACAGTGGGGGAGATCCACGTTCTGCAGACAAAAGCAACATTGATCATCTTCTCTTTCTCAGGTTCGTTTAGCAAATACAAAGAACAACAAGTCTTCTACCATTTATGGGACAGATTCCTACGTGGTCTCACTAACTTCCAAGTGAGTATGGCATTGCTTTGGCCTGTCCTGCTTTGGCTCAGGCTTGCATCTGCTGCTGGCTTGGCATAACTGGGGCCAGTATGGGAGGTTGACAGTGTCCTTTTGCTGTCAGTTACTTGTCAAGATAATAACATACTGTGCTCTCCAGAAGGAATTCCTTCCTAAAATCTGGTGCCTTGCTCTGCCACACTGGCAGTCTGGTTGTTCCTCAAACACAGTTGAGGATGAAAGTCTCCATGAGCTTACTTATATAAATTGATGTATTTGAATCTGTGACTTTATAAGGATTACATTTGTCAGCTTCATCTAGCTAATAACTAACATTAACCATGTTTAAGGGCTAAAAAAAGTAAGAACATTCTGCCAGATAAAACTCCTGACAAGGCTATAATTAGGAAAATAACTGCTAAGTGCAATTTAAAATTATTTTAACTAATAAGATTTCATTTTAACTGCTTTAGTATTCTTTACCTAAAAAAAATTAAGATATGTCATGGTCCTAAGAGTGGAATTTTCACTAAATGCTGTCATTCTGGTGACAGATACATGATTCCTGGATTGCTACAGTGTCCATAGAATTTGTATTCCATTCTTTGATCTTCTAACCTTCATTAGAAACTATTTTTCTGGGAACATGATCTTCGGCCTGTATCTTCTTCCTTGCTCTCTTCTCCCTGCTTGTGTCCAGAAGTGCAAGACATCAATGCTGTAAACAATGGATTTAGGCCTGGAGTTTTTGCCCAGATGTTTTTTGTCTACATTGTGTTTCTTTTAGGGATTCCCACTATCATAATATCCAGCCTCGCTTCTGGAATAGTTCCAGTGCAAGAGCTGTTTGATACACTTTGCTGTAAGAATTTGTGAGCAGAGTCATTATTCCACTGAAGGTCACTTAGCTTCTCCAGGTTTTAGTAATAAAGAAAGTTGTTTATTGTGATTTTACACAATGAAGATACTTACCTGGTCACTCTCCACTCTCGGTTCTTATGTCTGCTTTGTTTTTAGAGACACTGGCTCAGGTATTTGATATTTTTCTTGTCTTTGGAGAAGGTTCCTTTGATGAGGAACATCAGTGATGACCCTGGGGATGACTGCTCTGGTCAGGGATATGAATATAAAGGTGCAAGTCCTACTGCAACATTGCATCATCCTGTCTGTGTTTTTCTGCAGTGTGTCGGGGAGGGGAATCCTGTCTGGCCATGCAGATGGAACCATAGTGCGCTTCTTCTTTGATGATGAGGGCTCAGGTGAATCACAGGTATCAAAGATCCTTTTTCAGTGAGCAAAATTCCTGTTTGCACAGCCTGCGTCCCAGCTCAAGAGCTCTGGAAAGGGATCAGGCTGTGGAGGGAGTACAAGGCTGGAGAGGAGCTGCAGGCTGTGCTTGCTAGCAAAGGTTTTGGGAAGCATTGATGGGGGCAGAACAGTGACTAGATGCTTTGGAATACACTGAGGGCGGTGGTAAGGGGGGAATTCATGTTTTTGCTTATGAGGCATAAGGCTGTTCAGGTGTCTGGAGAGATCTGATGTTCAAATGTCCAGGAGAATGATGCTCGAAGAGGTAGCATTTCATGGAATGGCTACCGTTGTCTCCACACTAAGCAGTGTGTAGTTACCACAGTTAATGTTGAGTCTTGGCTCACATTTTGCCCTTGGACATCCAGCATTTCTCCTGAGCCTCCTGCTCCTCTGTGCCAGGAGTCTCTCTGTGCTTCAGGCTGTGGTGAAGGGGATGCTGTTCTCAGATCTTTTTCTCCAGCTGAAGCAGTTTGAGCATGGCTGCTCTCTGCTGTGATATCTTGAGGGTCCGTGCTGTGTTGGGAGCTCAGTCCCAGTCTAGTTAATGGTATCAGTCTTCTTACTGACATCAGTATTCTTCTCTCACAGTTGAATTAATGTAATAGTTGATACATCTCTCAGTTCTGGTTTCTGTCTTCCCACAGACTGGGCAGGCATACAACGCTGCCCCCATGAACTGGGCTCTACGGAAGGTCCCATACTGGTCCCACTGGGATATCTGAGTACAGAGGCCAGCTAGAGGTTGGGGCCATTCACGTGTTCAGGGTGTTCTTGTCTGTTGTAGGGTAAGTTGGTGGTGCATCCCTGTCCTCCTTATGCCCTCACCTGGGCTTCCAACAGCATTGTGGCTGCAGGCTGTGACAAGAAGATTGTCGCTTATGGGAAGGAAGGCAGCGTGATTCAAACCTTTGACTACAGCCGGGACTCGTCGGAGAAGGAATTCACCACAGCAACCACCAGTCCCAGTGGCCAGTCCATTGTTATTGGCAGCTATGACAGGTGCCATGTACCTGATGGAGAATTCTCCTCTTTATAGTCCTTCCTTTGTCAGCCACACACAGTTTTTCACGTCTCTCTTACCTCCTCTCTCTCCCAGGTTACGGGTTCTGAACTGGAGCCCACGCCGCAGTGCCTGGGAGGAAGGCAAGCCCAAAGAAATAGCTCACCTATACACAATCACAGCTTTGGCGTGGAAGAGGGACGGCTCACGGATCTGTGCGGTTTGTATCATCAGTCAGGAGGCCTGAGCCCTCCAAGTCCCACACCGGGGTCAGCCTTATGCATGTTTGTGCATGGAAACAAGGTGGTGTGGTGCAGGGAGGGCTTTGAACATGGTCATACTGATGGGGTCACACCATTGCCCGGGGTGCAGTGCAGACGCTGAGGCCAAGACCTTGTGCTGAGGAACTGCTGCAGTCGGATGTGCGAGTGAGAAGCTGTAAAACCTTGTGGCTGTTGGTGTGATGGCTCACTGGTTGCAGCAGCCCTTCTCTTTTCTCAGAATCATGATGAGATCGGCATAGCTTCTCCAGAGCAGTCTCAGGAGAATTCTTTCCTCTGGGCACCTGTGAGAAGCAGTATACAAACTGACCTGCTGTTTACACTCTGTGTTTCTGTGCTGTGTGTTCAGTTCAGCGTTCTCTTTCTTCTACTTTCAGCCATCGAGCCTCCTCTAAAATAGATAGTTCTTTAAATCTCTTTAAATTATTCATCTTTCTGCGTATTTTTCTCTAGTAAGTTGAATGACTCAAAACACTTAAATTATTTAGGAAAGATGTTATTTATGACTTTTCTTTAATGGTTTTTGCATATTTTTGTGTTCAACAATCAAGAATCCTTGAAATATTTTTAGACCAAGAATTATTGAACATGTGAATGAGTATTTTCAGAGAATGGGAAGGGGATAAGGGATAGATCAGTGGAAAGAATGGGGATGTTATAAAGAAAGAAAGGTGAAAGGATTCTGCTGGAAGGGAGGAGAGATTGAGAGGCTGGGAAAGGAAGAAGTGGGAAACTGAGAATAGTGGGAAAGATGAGGATAAAGGTGGTTTTTAACCCCACCTCCTCCTGTCCCAGATTCATGCCAGCATTCGGTAATCTCCATTTTTCTGAGAATGGCTCAATCTTTCTGTTGTCTCAAGAAAGTCAAAATAGGGCTGGTCCTCCTGCATCTGGGTGCTTGAACCTTGTTCTCCAGAACAGCTAGGGCCAGTGTGTTTATGTCTGACCTCTGATCCTCTTTATGTAAGCAGGGTCTGAAGTATCTCTCCTTCACAGAATTCACTGACCACACAATGTGTTTTTGACCCCAGGGTACGCTGTGTGGAGGAGTTGAACAGTTTGACTGCTGCCTTCGCAGAACCATTTACAAAAATAAATTTGAAATGACATATGTGGGACCAAGCCAGGTAAGAGAATATCTCATAAGGTATGAAATTCCTGATGAAAATGGGATGTTTGCCAGAACTAGACATGTTTGGAGTTCTGCACCTATGGTTTGTTCATACCAACTTGTTGAGAAAGGCATAAGGGATATGCCAGGGACAGGGCTAAGGTTGGGTGGGAATTGGGTAGGATAAAGACCACTGAGGTGATTCCCTACCTTGTGAATTTCTGTGAGGTACCTCTATGTCAAGTGCAGATTCCTGAAGGGATTTAATTCCAGCCAAATTCACCTTGCACAAAATGAGGCAGTAAGGGTGAGCTGGCAGCCTGGGCACCCCTATGCAGTCAGGGGAGAGAGTACAGGGGGCCTGAGTGAGCCTCCAGTTAGGTTAGTAACTTGTAAATGGCAAAAGTAAAAATCCCACGTGTCTACTACAGCTGTCATCCCATGCAAAAGGAATGGTAAGGTTTTTTAAAAAGCAGAGGGAAATGATGTGAAGGGATATCTAAATATCCTATTATCATCTGTTGCCTAATCTTCCATGGGGCAAGAAGTCTCTACTGTTCCTCTGTGCCTGGCCTCATATTGCTTTTTCTCACTTTCTCTAGGTCATTGTGAAGAACCTCTCAACAGGAACTCGAGTTGTGTTGAAATCCCAGTATGGTTACGAGATTGATGAGGTGAAGATCTTGGGGAAGGACAGGTACCTGGTGGCCTATACCTCAGACACGTTACTGCTGGGTGACATCAGCTCCAACAAGCTCAGTGAGGTACTGGAAAATCTGTCATTTCTGGAGTGTCAAATGCTTAACTTCATAACTCAGAGGGTATGATTTCTGCATGGGAACAATACCTCTATTTTAAAAGAATCACAGGATAATTCAGGTTGGAAGAGTCCTTGGGAGGTCTCTTATCAAACTTACTGCTCAAAGGAAAGTCAATATTACATTCAGATGTTGTTGCTCAGGTCCCATGATTTCTCTAGGCCCCTGTACCAATGCTTTACTGTACTCATGGAGGAAAGCCTTTTTCCTAAGTCTTGTTGGTATTTCAACTGCTGTTTTATGGCCACTTTTCATCCTTTCACTCCCTATCTGCCAAGAAAAGCCTGGCATCATTGTATTAGAGGTTTCCTAAACTTTTCCTTCTCCAGGCTGAAGAAGCCAAGTTTCTCCAGCCTCTCTTCACAGTGTAAGTGCTTCAGTCCCAACCATCTTGATGGCAGTCTGCTGAACGTGCTCCAGTTTATCAGTCTTTCTTGTACTTGGGGGCCCAAATCTGAATGTTTTACATATATACATTCCAGAGGTGAATGTACAAATCTTAGTGTGTTTAAAAGAAACAAGGTAAAAAAACCATCAGAAACCATTCATGCCTGCATCCCACAGCTTATGCCAGTGCCATCTCTGGTACCAGACAATTCACACAAAATTGTCCATCCCCTGAGCCTCACAGTGCACTGAGTGCTGACCCCATGTGCTGAGCCTGGAAAATGTGGACAGTAGGCTAATGTCTGATGAAAGCATTAATTAGGCTTCAAGGACATATTTGCTTTGTTCACAGAGGCATCACATGCTTTTAATCAGACTGATGGTGAGCTAATCAATCTGTCTTGGAGCAGGAGCTCTTACTAGAGATTTGAGCTGGAGAATGCTGATACTTGGTAATATAACTGAGAATTTGGCCAGAATGAGGCTTCCAGGTTCCTCTACATCATACTGCACAGTTTTTCTTTCAATTGCACAGCTATACTCATTTCTCAAAAAGAACAGGGCTGTGAGGTGTCCATTTGCTCTCTTGCTGTCTCACTGGAGTTCCATTGAAGTGGTAACTTGGAGTTCATACTCCGTGAGGGAAGAGGACTGCTGTAGCCTTGGCTTTTGGTTTTCTGCTTCTCTGGCCACTTGTCTGTTGTTACCACAGTAGCTACTGTTACACAGTGTTCTACTCAAATTTCCAATCAGTTGTTCCCCCACTGGCACTATGCTGATCAGCCATTGCTGGCATGACTCTAAGAAAAAAGGTTTCAGCTACGTGTGGTGTGGAGATTCTGCTCCTGCCAGTGATTAGCAGTGATTCTGTGGCTATGATTAACAGAGGCAAAGGAGCTGCTTGGATGCTTTTTGTAATAAAGCTGATCTGGGGAAGGTGGAGAAGGGCCTGTGAAGGAAAAGGGTACAGGGAGTGCCTTGGTCACATAAAGGCCTCTTGTTCAGAAGGCAGTAATGTAATATACAAAGAGAGCTGGAGTCTGAAGCTAAGTCTAAAGAAAGGAGAGGAACATGTGGAATTTGCAAGCTGGGAATGACTGAAAAACAGTATTGGCAGCTAAAGTGATGGAACACAATCCCTTGTGCAGTGTAACTCTTGCTGTCTGTTGTGGGAGCCGAAAGCTGGACAGTGGACCCCAGTGTCTGCAGACTGGTCCTGGTGGAGCTGTCAGCCTGTCAGCCTCACCCCGTGCTGTTGCTTTGCAGGTGGCCTGGCAAGGGTCTGGGGGGAATGAGAAGTTCTTCTTCGACAATGAGAACGTAAGTAGGATGGGACAGAATGCTCCCCATGAATGGTGTGTAAAGCTGTGTGTGTACCAGCAAGAAAAGTGTCACCTGCGTTTCTGGAAAACCCTGTTTCTCATCAGTTTCCTGGATTTAGCCTCTTCATGCAGATTCCAATCTGCTTCCTCCCTGTGCTTGCCTTTTCCACATGCCAGGTACAGAACAAACTCAGTGTGTGGTTTGACAAGTTAAATAAGTCATAACCCTGAAGGAGAAAGAAGCAATAAAAGAGCAATGGCCAGAGAGGGTGTTAGAGATACAGAATACAGCTGTCATGGGGAGAGCTTGACTCCTGCAGGACTGATAGGCCCACAATTAAAATCCCCAATCTTGAGGAAAAGCTGTCAGTCGCAACAAGAACCCAAGGACAGCTCCTTAGACATCCCAGAGTATTTGAATTTAGATTTGTGTGTAGCAGAGTTCTTTTCTGTACCCCTCACTGGCAGGTGTGAGTGTTTATGTCACTTTAAGAGTGTATTCCCCTCTCACCATCAGGTCTGCATGATTTTTAATGCTGGGGAGTTGACGCTGGTGGAATATGGAAGCAATGACATTCTGGGGTCTGTCCGCACAGAGTTTGTGAACCCTCATCTGGTCAGGTAATGGTTACATCTGCCTCTGTAACCAGCACAGGCATTTAGTAAAGTGAGCTCAGACATACAACTTTGGAAGTGTCCCACTCTGTAGAATGCAGCCCCCAGACACCCACTTCTCACAGTGACCTGTGATGGGTTTAGTTGCCAGGTTATTGGCTGTCAGGTTTTAGAAGCACAAGAGCCTCTTTTCCTCTGATCTTAGTGCAACCTGCCGTGGCTGTTGCTGAAGAGGGACCTCCTGTGCATGTTCTCAGGCAGCTCTGCATCCAGCTGGTCCTGGTACAGCATAATTAGGGACTCAGCTGTCAGCAGGACCTCCTCTGTCCCTCTAAAATTCTATACCCCTTGTTCTGATTCAGGAGAAGGGAGGATCATGGGCTGCTCAGAGCAATGTAACTAATGTGTTATTGGGGACCCCTACTCCGGAGGGGTAGCTTCTGGAGGGGAAGCCATGGATCAGAAAGCTTTATTCTCACTTGAGGCAGCTATACGTACTGGGCAAGTGTCACAGGTCAGAGAACTGCCAGAGGCTCCATGTGCTCAGGGAAACTGCAGGGAAGTCAGGGAGGGACTATGTCATTCAAATGAGCTTTGAGAGTAGTGAAAGTAACAGTCATTCCCTTCAAATCACAGTGTCCGTATCAATGAGAGACAGCAGCGAGGTGTGGATGAGAACAAGAGACTGGCTTACCTGATAGACATCAAGACTATAGCAACAGGTGACTGTAACCCTCCCTCCCCTTCCCTGTATTTTGCTAGCCTTCCTGATTCCTTTTCATTTTTGTGCCAGGCAGTACATCCCTGAAGGTCTTCTGTGCATTCCGTTTACCAAGCAGCAGATTCTTGAAGTTCCCCTTTGCATTCCCTCTGCCTAGCACCCGTCCATGGGAGACCAGGCTGTCCTACTTTCGGCAGGATGCTGCCTATTAGGGACACAGCCATGGGTGTCTGTGACTGTCCTGGACCCAGACTCTGTGTTGCCTGCACTGCCCGTGAGCTGTGCATGCTCACAGACAGTAGGAGAGAGTTGCTGCTGCTGAGAAGGCATCAAAATAAAATGTCACTGCTGTTTGGTGTTTATGTCACAGTGTCTTTGCTGAGGGTCTTGCCCTCAATAGGTCCCAGGCATCTGATTCCCCTAGCACAGCTTTGAATGTTGAGCACTTTGAGATACATCAGGTACTTACACAGTTTCCTTTCTTTCCTTCCCAAGTGGACCTTGTTGGTGCCTACAATGCTGGCACGATCAGTCACGACAGCAAGATCGATTGGCTGGAGCTGAATGAAACAGGCCGCAAACTGCTCTTCAGGGACAAGAAGATGAGGGTGAGGCGGGCACCTCAGGCCATGTGGCAGGATGGCATGTGTGGGGAGAGGTAGAGACAGATATGCCTGAATGGAGGGAGGGAGGTGAGAAACACATGTGAAATACTCCTGATTTTTTGCTTACTGCTCCTTTGAGGAAGATTGACTGTATCCAGATTGCATGAGCTGGCAGTGTTGCATTCTTGAGTCATAGCTAATGCTGAACTTAGTTCCTAGACATTTTGCTTCATCTCATCACACCTGAAAATGAAAATCATAGATTCATCTGCGGTACATATGTCTATGATATTCAAAAGTCATGTCAGTCAGGTGAAGCCCCAGTGACTGGAAAAAGGGAAACATTGTACCCATCTTTAAAAAGGATAGGAAGGAGGATCCTGGGAAGTGCTGACCTGGAGCCTCGCCTCTGGGGCTTGGAAGATGGTGGAACAGATCCCCCTAGAAGCAGTGCTACGGCACATGGGGAACAGGGAGGTGATTCAGGACAGCCAGGGAAGGTAATTCAGGACAGCCAGCATGGCTTCACCAACAGCAAGTCCTGCCTGACCAGCCCAATGGCCTTCTCTGATGGAGAGACTCCATCAGTGGACAAGGGAAGGGCTACAAGTGTCATTTATCTAGACTTCCGTAAAGCCTTTCACACAGCCCCCCACAACATCCTTCTCTCTGAACTGGAGAGAGATGGATTTGATGGATGGACTGTTTGCTGGATAAGGAATTGAGTGAACAGTCACATCCAGAGGGAAGCAGTCAACAGCTCAGTGTCCCCGTGGACATCAGTGACAAGTAGTGCCCTTCAGGGGTCTGTGTTGGGACAGTGTTATTTTATATCTTCATTAATGGTACAGATGAAGGGACTGAGTACACCCTCAGCGAGCTTGCAGATGACATCAAGCTGAGGGTGGAATGACACACCTGAAGGACAGGGCCATCCAGAGGAACCTGGACAAGCTCCAGAGCTGCACCCATGGGAATCTCATGAGATGTAACAAGGCCAAGCATAAATTGTGTGCTGGACTAATCCCACAGTGAGGGCAGCAGGGGAGGATAGATTCTGTTCCTCTGCCCTGTTCAGGTGAGACCCCATCTGCCATGCTGCTTCCAGCTGTAGGGTCCCAGCACAGGATGGACATGGAGCTGCTGGAGCAAGTCCAGAGGAGGCCACAGAGATGATCAGAGGCCTGGAACACCTCTTCTATGAGGAAAGGCTGAAAGAATTGTGGTTGTTCATCCTGGAGAAGAGAAGGCTTCAGGGAGACCTTAGAGCCCCTTCCATTGCCTAAAGGGCCTCCGAAAGAGCTGGAGAGGAGCTTTGGACAAGAGCCTGGAGTGAGAGGACAAGGAGGGGATGGCTTCCCACTGCCAGAGGGCAGGGTTAGATGGGATATTGGGAAGAAATTCTTCCCTGTGAGGGTGCTGAGGCCCTGGCACAGATTGCCCAGGGAAGCTGTGGCTGCCTCATCCCTGAAAGTGCTCAAGGCCAGGTGGGACAGGACTTGGAGCGACTTGGTCTAGTGGAATGTGTCCCTGCCCATGGCACGGGGTTGGAACAAGATGATTTTTAACATTCCTTCCAACCCAAACCATTCTGGGATTCTACAATTTCTCCATCCATTTTGTTACAGACTGAAACAGGGACTTCCTTGTTCTCTTTTGGTAGGTGTGTCATGAGACTGGCACAGTTCTCTCTTCTTTTTCTCATCTGGTCCTAGGTGAGGACAAGAACAAGTCTGGGACTTGTCAGTCACAAGATATCATACATATATTGTTATAGTTACACCATGTGTCAGGTTACACCCTCCAAACTGTTACGTTTGTTTTTGGGCAGTGTGTTCTACAAACAACCGACCTCTCACCTTATTGGCAGCAGTCCTTGCAATGGGACTGTGCCTGGGATGGACAGTTCAGCCCAAAATTGCAGAGGAAGGCCCTTGGTTCCTTAGTTTGTTTCCATGAAGGAGTTTAGAGCCCATTTTCCTGTTCCAGCTCTGCAGCTGAGAGGGAACTGAAGTAGCACGAGGCATCTGCACCAAGCAGTAAGGGAGGCAGGAGCGTGCTGCTTAAAATGCTGCAAGGGTTTATAAAGGTTTTATAGCAATGTGTAAATGAGATTTTAGGATATGTGTCTTGGAAAAAGTCTGTTTCCTGATGGGTAATGTCTGTTTACAAGATGCCTGCTCAGCTGTTCTTGCGATGTTTGTGTGAGCTAGCAGCCCAGCCACAAGTCCAGCTGAGCCTGTTCTCCTCTCCCACCTCCAGCTGCAGCTCTATGACATTGAAAGCAACACCAAGACGACCATTCTGAACTATTGCTCCTACGTGCAGTGGGTCCCAGGCAGTGATGTGGTGGTTGCTCAGAACAGGAGCAGTCTCTGCATTTGGTACAACATCGATGCTCCAGAGCGAGTCACCATGTTTCCTCTGAAGGTAACACTCTGGGGACTTTGATTGCCTCCTGCAGTTTCTTTTACTTCTTCCTCATGTGTGTGGGAGTAGCAAGGGTGCTATGGCAGAAGGGAGACAGAAGGGAACTGTTAGTTTCTTATGGACAAAATATGAACTCATTTGACAACTTTGTGGCAGACATTTCTGGCAGATGGAGCAAGGAGCTGCTTCATGGCTCAGTCTGCTCAGTGCAAGCTCATTCAGAACCATGACTGGCAGAGCTGTTGTGGTGCTGCCCTCACATCCCTGCAGCCCCACACCCTTCAGTATGGGAGTATTGACAGCTGGTACTCTTCCTAGGGTGATATCGTAGGCTTGGAAAGGAGTGATGGAAAGACTGAAGTGATAGTATCTGAAGGGGTGAACACTGTGTCCTACACCCTGGATGAAGGCCTCATAGAGTTTGGAACTGCCATTGATGATGGGGATTATCACAGGTAAGTGCTGGATACACCAGTGGGGATGGCAGGTAGCTCATAGCACATGCCAGACACCTGAGAATCAATGATCCATGAATGGCAGCAGCACAGCTTTCCAGAGTTGAACTTCAGACTCTCAGCATGATGTTGGTGCCAGGTCTGGCTATAATGGACATCAGAGCTCTCCAGGAGAGAATATTCAGCTTTTGCCTCCTTACGGCTTTGTGGTTTCAAACTCAGGGAGAGACTGGCCAGTCTGGTCCCACAGACACCAACAGGACTTTGCTGAAGGTAGTTGTCAATTAATTGCAATAAGAGTGTCTCCATAGCAGCCAGGTGTGAGGTGATGCTTGGGTGCTTTTACTGCTGCCCTTCCAGGGATGGTGGCAGTATTATGGAAACATCCAGGAGCTGTGCAGAGTAAAAATTGACTGCCTGAAGTGGTCATGGCAGCCACCTGGGTACTGCTGACACTGTTACAGGGCTTTTAAAAGCGATCAGGGGAGTGTTCATAGCACTGTTGCGTCTTCAGAGAGTTTTTCAGCAGGGACTTGTATCAGACACAACACTTTAGACTTGTCCCACGCTGCTACAGCCTTCTGCTGATCATCTGCCTCTAAGTACCTTAGCCCAGGTAGGAATAACCTAGATCTCTGAATTTTCCCTTGCTCTGTTAGGCTCTATGTTCCACTGTCCGCTTCAGAGCTGGGCACAGCAAGCTGGCTTTGTTTTCAGTGCCGGTCTGGTTATGAAGCTCCTGTCTCACATTCTGGGATTTTCCTCAGAGAGCTCTTCTGTCGCTGAAAGTCTGCAAATCTCTCTATCTCAAGGGCTACTGCATTTTTGGAGACGCTGGAAATGTCCACGGAGACTGAAGCCATGTGGAAGACTCTCAGCAAACTGGCTTTGGAAGCGAGACAGCTGCACATTGCAGAGAGGTACATCACATCTTCATGGCTTCAACGTGCTATTTGCTGAATCCCAGAAACCAGGGTCCAGCTGAAGATGTGGCTCTATGTATGGTCTGGAAGATTCACTGCGTTGGAGACTTACATGTTCTCTATGCCAGGCCATGACTTTGCCTTTTCGTCCCAGCTGGTAATGCCAGAACCAGGGGTGGGAAGATATCTCTCTGTGGCATAAATTTTTGTTGATAGTAGCCCAAAGCTGTGTATAGCAAGGACTCAGAGAGCTGACAGACATGAACAAGCTCGAGGCATTGCTGAGGCCAGGAGAGGTGAAACATGAGCCTTGGTCGTGCCCCTGGATTCTCTCATGGAGCGGGGCTAGAGGGTACATCTGAACACAGGTCTTGGCAAAATCCTTCTCTTGAAGTAGGGCTACCCCACCTTTCCCATTGTTGAGCTGGGTCTGCTGCCTGGGTTCTGATTTTCTTTTCTTGGACCAAAAGTGGGCAACACAACCCAGTTATTGACTAAATGCTTTGCATTTTCCAGGTGCTTTGCAGCTCTGGGAAACATGGCAAAGGCTCGATTTCTGCATGAAACCAATGTCATTGCTGACCAGGCAGCTCAGGAGCACGTAAGTCAAACTTCTCCTGCTCTGCAGGGCAGCAGTTTTCCTGTAAACATTCACATGCCGTGTCCTTGCCCACCAGTGCCATGCTACAGACCAGTACCCTGTAGAAACTGCTGACATTGTCTTCCATCCACAGCTGCCAGGTCCCTCTCAAGGCTGGCCATTTTATACTGTCCTGGTTTGTCACTGCTGTGATTCTCAACTGTCTTTCGTTTCTGTAATGACCCAGCCTCCACCTGCAGTCCCCTCCATGTTCCATGCTAGAGCCTGTCCTTTCCCTCAGCAAACTGAACTTGCTGCTGTTGTCTGCAGGGTGGGGATGGCACAGACCATTACCTGGTGCGGGCCCGCTTGGCCATGCTAGACAAGAACTACAAGCTGGCAGAGATGATCTTCCTGGAACAAGTGAGTAAAGGAACAAGGAGTGTTCCTGGATGGGGAGGTGTGTGCCCTGTGCTGTAAGAGGAAAGGAAAATGTTGCTTGTTCCTGGGAGAAGACTTTTCTCCATGAAGTAGAAGGAGAACATATTCCTTGCTCTGAGGTGTAGGATTACCGTGAGATGCATGAAGAGTGTGAGGGAGGATGTATATCCAAGTAATGGAGACTGCACTTTTTCAAGTGTTTTCTGCACATCTAACCCTGCCCACTGTGAGAGCTCCATGGCAATGTGTCTGCTCCTAACCTGGAGCATTTGGGTTAATGCTTTACTTTCTGACGCAGAACGCCACAGAGGAGGCCATGGACATGTACCAGGAGCTGCACATGTGGGATGAATGCATTGTGGTGGCCAAGGCCAAGGTACAGAATATTACTGCACTGGGCTGTGGGCTGGTCTTGCTTGGTAAATCTTCTGGTTGGGAGTCCATTCAGGGTCTGTGTTCTTTTCACCTGCCCTGCCTTGCTTCTTCTTAGAATGGCTCCACGTAGAAGGGAGGGTTGCACTGGTGTAAGTACAGACCTGGATGAATAGGGAGAAAACCTACTGAGATTGGTTTAGAAGTATCTGTGGCTTCAAAAAAGAATGGATAGTGCCATGGTACACAGGGCTGGCATTGCAGTTTCTGTTAACTGGACAACAAGAGGCCTGGTGCTATGATCAGGTGTTCAGAGCCTGCAGGATGAGCTGGACAATATCTCATCCTACCCAGGTCAACCAGTTCTGTGTTTCTCCACAGGGACACCCAATGCTGGAGAAGTTGTGTCGGGGTTACTACCAGTGGCTGCTGGATACCCAGCAGGAGGAGAAGGCTGGGGAGGTCCAAGAGGGACAGGGCGACTACCTGGCAGCCATCAGCTTGTATCTGCGGGCAGGGCTGCCAGCCAAAGCAGCACGGCTGGCCATGAACAGGGATGAGCTGCTCACCAATGGGGATGTCATCGACAGGATCTCCACAGCACTGATCAGAGGGGAACTGTATGAACAGGTGAATGGCCCTTCCCACTGGGCTTTCTGCTTAGGGGCATCAGGGCCCTTATCCCATCCTCTGCACCTGTGAGATACAGGGGGACTGAGCTGGAAGGTAGCAGAGGTAATTCTGTGTTGATAAGTTTGCAGTTAACATTTATGAGGAAATCCTTACTATCTATTGTACATGGGTGATGTCTAGAATTACTGTTATTAATCAGGAAAAAGATCACATCTGATTGGCAACATGTCTCCAGAATATAGAGTGTCAGTAATAGTTAAGGAGGCCCTTAGGAAGATGGGAATCAGCAGGAACAGAACTGTGAATCAAACCAAAAACTTGGTATCATTGTGGAAATGTCAGTGCTTCCTCATATCAGAATAAAATACAGCGTTAGGATAGTCTAAATGGAAAAGTTAAGGAAGCAAAACAAAGGAGTTGAAGAGTTGTCTGTAGAGACATGAGTATCATAAAGAAGGGATATGATTATTCTCTGTGTCTGATAACACCAAAAATTGAAAACTTATTATTAGGTGACAGTTTCAAAACCAAAGGGTGTTTTTCCCACAGCACATAATCATGTTAATGTAAGAAAGCAGTGCTGAGTCTGCCCAGTGTTCAATGTCCTGGGCAACTGGCCTCTGGCAGGTGCTTAAGAAAGGAAAATAACAGGGCAGGCAAATACAGGGTGGCACTTCCCCTAGTGTATTTTCGTGGGGTCCAGCAGTTTGCAGCCTGTAGTGTACCTGAACAGTTCTACTTCTGTGTTTAAGAGCTCTTGACAGATTTTAGTTCCATGAGTTTGTCAAATTATTGCTTGAACCACATGTAGATTTTAAGTTACAATTTTGTCTATGAATTACCCATATTCATACCCATTCAGTTAGATGTTATGTGAAGAAAAAACACTGCTTTTTGTTAGCTTGTTTTATGTCTCCTTTATAAGTTACATTTCTCTAGTCTCAGTTGAAATGCTGGCTGAAATAGCCAGCATTTTCTGGCTATTTCATTTTGACCCAAGAGAACTTCGTGCTTTTCCAAACCTGTCATTTTTTCTTAAGCTTTCAGTTGAAAGAATAACTGGAGCACCCAGCTACTGGATATTGTTACCAAAAGTGTAAATAGTCCAAAAGTGATTAGACAAGTAATGGAGGTAGAGTCTGTCAAAAGCCGTTAAATACGATGATGTGAGGGCATCATGACAAACTCAGGCAGCTTCTACTGTGCAGGTTGTCAGAGATGGGCAGATAGAGGAAAGGCTGGTGTATACTTGCTCTGTTATTACAGTCCTTCTCTAGATGTGTGGTCTTGCCACCATTCAAATACTGGAGGGAACGAGCCTTTGGTCTGCCAGGATGGCCGTGCTGGGGTCAGTCAGCAGAGAGGACAATGGTCTTGGCACGTGCTGTCTTTCCTAGAAGTTCCTTAATCCCCATGCACTTGGTTAGTGGGGGAGGCAGAGCTGGTGCAGGAGTGTGTGTAGAACTGGTAGGGTATGATGATGTGGGGGGTGGTGGCTCTGGAAACTGTCAGCTTGTATTTGTCATTAGGCTGGAGACCTGTTTGAGAAGGTTGGGAATCCACGGAAGGCTCTGGAGTGCTACGGCAAGGGCAATGCCTTCCTGAAAGGTACTGTGCTCAGTATGTTCCTCCCCTTCATCCCCAGCAGGAACCTGGTACTCTGGCCTGGTGGCAGCATGAAATATTGCCCTGGAGCCTGGAGATGCCTGGATGCTCTGCAGCTTCCACCTATCATATCATTCAGTGTATTTTCACATAGTTGTACTTGCACATGCAGTCCCAGGACAGTGTCTTGTTCCCAAGCTCTTGACCTTGCTCTCTGCACCAGCATGGACTTGACCCAGCTCTCCACAGGCTCTGGGTTGCTGGGTGGAACCATTGGAGCTGGAGGGGCTAAGACAGTCGCCATTCCCCTCCTTCTGTGCCAGATCCAAGGCCCATGTTTGCCCCACAGTTCTGCTTCCCTGCTGGCCTCAGCATGACAGCTCTTGTGTCCCCTTACAGCCGTGGAGCTGGCTCGCCTGGCATTTCCTGCAGAAGTTGTAAAGCTGGAGGAGGCCTGGGGAGACCATCTGGTGCAGCAGAAACAGCTGGATGCTGCTATTAACCATTACATCGAAGCCAGGTGGGAGCAAGGGAAGGCTGTATAAACAGCAGGATACTGGCAGGGTATGAAGTTTATACCTTTGCCTCTATCAGCAGGACGTTTGCCTGAGTGAACCCTCACTATCCCACTTAGCAGTGCCCCAGTTGCTTGTGTGTGCCAGCCATTGATGCCTTCCCACATCTCTCCCATGGTCTTACAGTGCTGATTGTTCTTCCCTGCTGTACCAGTTCTTTCATCCCCCTTAGTGCTGCCAGTTACTCAGCTCCTTTATGCTGCTCCAGCTCAGGAAGCTGAATCAAGCAGCAGAGCACTCTGGTCTCCCTGCTATAGTGTAGCTGGAGGAGATGCCTGCTGCCTGACTCTAAAGACTGGTGGGTTTGGTGGTAGGTGCTCAATTAAAGCCATTGAGGCAGCTTTGGGAGCCCGGCAGTGGAAGAAGGCCATCTACATTTTGGACTTGCAGGACAAACAGACAGCAGCCAAATATTACCCCAAGATTGCCCAGCACTATGCAGCTTTACAGGAATATCAGGTGAGGCCACAGACCACAATCACCACTGCTCTGTGTGTCCCTTGGATATATTGAGTGTGGTCTTCTCCTGGCAGATTGCAGAGGAATTATACATCCAAGGAGGCCAGACCAAGGATGCCATTGACATGTACACGCAGGCCGGACTCTGGGAGCAGGCCCACAAGGTAGAGTCAGAAGCCAAAGCTTCTGTGAACTTCACCCCACTTGGTGAGATGTGTCTTCCATCAGGAGGTGGTAGTGCCTTGGGCACCAATACCCCATCAACCAGTACTCTTCCCAAATATGCCTGCAGGGCCATCCAGTAGCAAGCAAGAAATCCGTTCCCAATATTTGCATCCTGACTGTGGCCTTCTCTCTGTCACAGCCCCATGTGGGTGCACCTCTGGCACAAATGGCCCTCTCCAAGAGCTGGTTCTATGTGCTTTGTGACAGTGACAAATGACTGCCCATTCTTTGCAGAGCATATAGCATGGATACCTGTTTGTCAGATGGGAAGGAAATTGGTTTTCCCCTTCTCCTGTCCTGCCATGTGTCAGGAAATTGCTGTTCATTTTCTCCCGTGTGTTCCTTTTGGCAGCTGGCACTCAAGTGTATGAGCCAGGAGGACGTGACTGTGCTGTACATAACCCAGGCCCAGGAGATGGAGAGGCAGGGCAAGTACAAAGAAGCAGAGAGGTGAGTTTCTTACAGTACTGGTAGCAGTCCAAGACTGAGTCCTGAAAAATTGGCTTAGTGAGGAGGAGCCCTTTCCTGGGTTAGGAGTAGAATTTGGGACTGGGGTTTGGAACGGTCAGAGGAACTTTCTCCACACAGAGATCTAAAACTGGTATTTCAGGATGTGGAAAGATTTCAGGGACTGGTCATGTCCTTGGCTGAGCTGTTTGGATATGCTTGTGTTCCCAGACTGTATATCACTGTGAATGAACCCGATTTGGCCATCACCATGTACAAGAAGTGTAAGATGTATGATGAGATGGTTTGCCTAGTAGCCAAGTACCACAAGGACTTACTCGGAGATACTCACCTGCACCTGGGCAAGGTGAGTGCATCTCATGGCAGGGTATCAGCTACATCAAGCAGGGGCAAGATTGTTGCAATGAACGAGTATTTGAGATCACTTAAATAATCAGTGGCAAGGGTATGAGCAAAAGTCAGGTTTAATATTAAGTGACAAAGCACAACAAGTTCATTGGCAGGATTCACTCTACTACTTACAGGACAGCTAAGACGCAACAAGGGAAAACAAGCAACAACAAAATCAAACAAAATCCAGACAATCAATACAGAAATGAACTGAGAACTATCTAGGGGTGAGGGGGGGAGGGTGTGTGTGTAGGTACATGTGACAAAAGTCAGTGTGGGCAAGGATAAAAAGGAACACAGCCTAAAAGCTTAACAGCATTCAAACTTAACAGTACTTAACACCTTTGTTGCGATAAGGAGTGATGCAGATTCCCTAGGCAAGTGCAAAGGAGACCCCTTTATTGCAAAAAACTGGCCCTTTAAAGCAGTTAGCCGGTTATCAGTTTACGTAGTTTTAAGGCATAACAAACATAATTCAACCAACCACCATACACCACGATGTGAGCACACAACAGTCAAGCAGTATATTTTTCTACCCCTAATTCAGCTGTGTCTCTTTCCCACATTCCTTTTCTACTTAGCCAAAGTAACAGGCCTGAGCCATGGGTTTACAAAGGCAACAAGGCCTTTGGTTTTACCTATGTGCAACACACCTTAAGCCTAACAATTTAACATAGGAAAACATTTAACTTGCACCTAACTTAATTTATAGCTTAACCTTAACAGTCTAACAGAGGAATAGCACTTAACAGCTTTTAGCCTAACTTACAACTTCGAAGTTACACTTAGAAACTCAGCAGAAGGGTAACACTTAGCTTATAATTTATGTTTAACAACTTAGCAAAAGAACAACACTTAGCAGCATTTAAGTAAGTTTATAACTAAACCTTACTTACAGGCCTAACTTACTTAGCTATCCAAGGTACTTAAACATATAAGAAAGCAGCATTTCTCCCAGATTTGGTGTAGCATATGCACACGTTTATGCACCCAGACAGAAAGAGTCAGTGCCTACCAGGTACCTGTAAAAATTTCCCTGAGAGGTCAGTGAAATACTCCAGATGCTTCTGCATCTCCCAATGGGCGAAGGATAGGGCCTGGAGGAATGGGAGTATCAGCCCAGGACATGTCATTTTTCGGCAATCCTCCAAGAATAGCAAACCTGAGAGTTTGCTGGCTCTGAGAGGTGTTTCACTCAGAGGGAGATTGCTGGTCACAGCCTGCTGCAGTCCATGAGAGCTCAAAAGGGTCTCATTTGGGATGCTGTTTATAAGGTCACAAGAGAGTGGGCTTTAGTCATAACAATGTTGCATCCTGGCCACAGTTTGGGTCGGTATTTCCTTTGAAAGTATGACAACAGGAATGTTGTGCCATTCGGGCAAGAGGAATATTTTCCAAGGCTGGTCAAAAGGAAAACAGAAGCTCATTAGATAACAGCAGTTCCTGGGAGCAGTGTTTCTGATAAGCTCAGGAAGAGCTGAGCCCAGGTGCTCTCTTAAAGGCCAAGGCCTAACAAGGTTTTCTCAGATCACACTGCAGCCTAGAAGGGAGGAGGGGGGAATGCACTACCACAAGTGTCACTATCTCATTGCCTCTGGCTGCAGGAGCTGGAGGCAGAGGGGCGCTTGCAGGAGGCTGAGTACCACTACCTGGAAGCCAAAGACTGGAAGACCACAGTGAACATGTACAGAGTGAATGACATGTGGGAAGAAGCATACAGGGTAATAATCATTCACAGCTCCCAGCGTGTGCAGGGGTCAGGTTCTGGCTGTGGGTTCCTGGTGGGAACTGCTTTGTCTCTGTTCACTGCAAGATCAGAACATTTGGTGTACACTGCTCAGCCTCAGAACTGCCCCAGCCCTGCAGGCCTATGGGCCTCCCACTCTGCAGCATTGAAGTCCAAAAGCAGGGTTTGACCCTTGGCCTTTCTGCTGCACTGCCTTCCTCCAGGCACTGCTCTGCCCCTGATCATGTTTTACCTCAGGGGTGTTGCTCTTGCCACAGCCCCCTCAGCACTGCTCTCCTCAGTGTGGCCATGGAATGCTGGGGTCACTTCTGCTGTCCCAAACAGTGATGTGGGCTGTGCTGAGGCAGCAGCAGTTCTGCTCCACCATATATGCCTTTGTCTTGCTCTGCCACTCACCAGTACAGCGGTGGTCGCAGAAGGGTTCCTTGGGAGGGAACAGATCCTTTTGGTGCTCCGTCGTGCTGGCAGGCAGCATGTGAGAGGGGCTCAGTCCAATGAAGGTGAAACAAATACGCTGGGTTCTTCCACTTCCTTTTCTTTGGACAGGTGGCCAAGGCACACGGGGGTGCAAACTCCCATAAGCATGTGGCCTATCTGTGGGCAAAGAGCCTGGGTGGAGAGGCAGCTGTGAAACTCCTCAGCAAATTCGGACTTCTGGAGATGGCCATTGACCACGCAACAGACAGCGGGTATGCAGGTGCCTCTGCCCAACACTTCCCTCCTCTCTGCCTAGCCAGGGAAAAAATGGGTGGGCCAAGATAACTCTGTGCAGGTAGCTGCAGGTCCAGAAAATGATATTTCTTCCCGCCCCACCATACTTCACACAGGCCTTCCACATTCTTGACACATCCCACTTCCCATCTTTGTGTCAGTCTCTCAAATGCCAAGTCTGAGCTGAGCAGGCAAATGCAGTTTGTCCCTTAACCTCTGCAGGGGAAGGCTTGTGAGAGGCTTTAAGCATGAGAGGAGGTACCCCTCATGTCACTAGAAGTAGCTGCCTGCCACAAAAGCTTTGGCCCTGCTCTGCAGCTGCCAGGTGTCTGCCTGTATGGCCATTCATTACTGCTCTTCCCGAGGCTCCCACATCTCTCATCTTCTGCCTTGGGCTCTAAGAGCAGGTGTGAAAGAGCCAGATTTCCTTACTAGGGACTGTAAAAGCTCCTGGTCAGGAACAGGAGGAGCAGGCAGTGCCAATTCATGTGTGACCCCCTGTATTCCCCTCTCTCCTCTGCCAGTGTCTTGTGCTCTACTTGATGTCTTGTTCTTGATGAAGGCATGCTCTAACAGCACAGAGTCCTTCTCTCTTTCATTGCAGGGTCTTTGAATTTGCTTTTGAGCTGGCCCGCCTCTCCATGAAGCAGAAGATGCCAGACATCCACTTAAAGTACGCCATGTTCCTAGAAGATGAGGTAATTTTTCCCCTGGAATAGGTGCAAGTGCTCTGGTCCCTCAGGTAACTGAGCAGTTGTCCCTGGGCTGTGGCAGCAGTCACAGTTCTGGCTGCAGTCACTGCATATCCAAAAGGCTCAATGATGACAGCCCCAAGTTCCAGACACCTTTGTTTCATAAATCCTCCCTCCCTTGAGGTAGGTAAAGGAGGTCATGTGATGATACCAGAACAAGAAGGTGTGCAAACAAATCACTCCCTCTCTTCTAGGGCAAATTCGAAGAGGCTGAAGGAGAATTCATTAAAGCTGGGAAGCCCAAGGAAGCTGTGCTGATGTAAGTGTCCTCCACATCCTGGCCTGCCTCTGCTCTCTCCCTGCAATGTCAGCCCCAGTTGCCTCTCCAGCAGTGGGCTGCTCCTTGTCATCCCTGTTACATCTCATCCCCCCAGGTTTGTGCATAACCAGAACTGGGATGCTGCACAGCGTGTGGCTGAGGCTCATGACCCAGACAGTGTGGCTGATGTGCTTGTCGGACAGGCACAGTTTGCCTTTGAGCAGAGAGAGTTCCAGAAGGCAGAGGCCTTCCTGCTGCGAGCACAGAGACCTGAGCTGGCCATAAAGTACTATAAGGTGAGTGCAGTCTGTAGTAATAGCATTGCCTTCCTCACTGGACAAGAACACAGTTTAGATGAAGGAGTGAAATTCACCTCCCAGCTCTCCCTGTCAGCTTAGTAGCCAAAGGGAAACCATTTACTCAGGGTTTCTAGAGGAACTTAATTCTGGCCTGAAGACTGAACCAGTGGATTTCACATCATAGCTTCGTGCTCTCACAGCTCCTGGAGGATGTATCCTGCCAGAATGTGGGTGATCCTCAGGGTAGCACAAGTGGGTGCATTTGGAGACTTAAGTCCCCATTTCATTGAGGTAGCTGGAATGGGTGAGCATGTTCCCCTGAGATAGTCGGGGTAGGTGGGTAGACATAGGTGCCATTTTGGGGGAGGAAAGAATTGGGTGGTGCTATTGTGGTTATTTCTTCTAGTTGGTTCTCTGGCAAGATGGCATGAGGGAATGGATGCGTTACGTGGTGGCAGGAGTGTGGGGGATCCTGGTGAACTGGTGAAAACTTCTCGCTGTTGTGCCTGTGCAGGAGGCTGGCATGTGGAGCGAGGCCCTGCGGATCTGCAAGGAATACATGCCTAGTCGACTGGGAGAGCTACAGGAGGAGTGTGGCAGAGAGGCTGGCAAGAAAGGTTCCAGGTAAGGAGTGCTGTGGTCAGGCTCCAGGAAATAGCCCGGTAGCTCTTCCCCATGGCCATTTTGCTGATGCCTTACAGAGACAGCCTGATGGGATCCCTGACATCCACTTGTTTCCTTCTTGAGGACTCCGGACTTCTTACTGCATAGGTTTCCTATCGTCCTTCCTTATTGCTTTGGGAGGCTTTTTTCTGCCATCCAAGGTCTCTCACTCACATGGCTTCTTGCTGCCCTTACAAATCTCCATGGTCTCCTGTACTGCCATTGCATCTCCCCAGGGTCTTCGGTCAGTTCTCTCCTCAACACTGTTCATGTTCTCTGTCGCATGCTCTGCTCTGTCTGAGGTCCCTGTTCACCTGTGCTGTGCACCTCCCTGCCCACACCCTACACACTGTCTTCAGGATCTCTGGCAGCATCCCAGTCCTGCTCACAGCCTGCATTCCTCCCTGCAGCGGAACTGAAGGGCTGCTGGAGCAGGCACGGGAGTGGGAGCAGGCTGGGGAATATGCCAGAGCAGTGGACTGCTACCTGAAGGTGCGGGATCCCAGCAACAGTGTCCTGGTGGAGAAGTGCTTACTGAAGGTACCGTCAGGGGCTGTGATTCCTTTCCCCTGCTCTTCTGCCTGGAAGCTCCTCCGCGACCTGAGTGCGCCTCAGAGATCCCTGTTGCTGCAGGGCACAGGAGAGCCTGCAGGCTGCAGTGACTGCAGGGCTGAAAGCCTTCGTAGCTGTTCTCTTGAGCCATGTCAGGCTGTGCTTATCCTGCGTGGTGCTGCCTCCCTGGCACCGCTGCCTGTGGCAGGCCCGTGCTTGTGTGCCCACAGCTTCCTGCACTGAAGAGCTGCACTTTATGATGCAGCCCTTCATAGAGGAGCACTTTCTTGTGCTCTGTGCCACCAGCCTTTGTTGTGTTCTTGCTCATACTTCTCACTCACACCCATGTCCTTGTACCAACTTCAACAACAATTATGTCCTTGTCTGATCTTCTCCCATGTGTGAAAGTAGCTGGGCTTTGCTCCTCTGACTTGTCAGAACAACCTGCCATTTCTTCTCCCCTTCCCCCATCATTCGAGTGCTTCCAACTCAGTCTTTTAGCTGGGACTGAGCACTTCCCAGCTTCATCCCTCTGTCCCACCGTTTTTATCAATTGAGCTGCTGACAATTTCTCTTAACAGGCTGCTGAGTTGGCCATGAAATTCTTGGATCAGTCACAGAGCATGGAGGTGACACGGACTGTGGCTCCTCAGCTGGTGGCCATGAAGAAATACAGCATGGTGAGGGCTGGCTCCTGCCCCCAGACTGCTGAAGTAGTGACATTGGAAGGGAGAGCTCTATCCAAGGGAGGGATGTCAAGTCACATCCTGGGGTGATGGGTGGATGGATGGCCTTATGTAGAGCTAGGCCGTGCAGAGTCTTCAAGGAGGATGAAAGAGGGCAATGAATCAAGTCCAGGAATACTGTGAGAGAGCCAGACCTTGGGAGGAGGCAGGAAGCAGAGGAGAGGCTTATCTTTTGGGAAGAGACTTTCTGTTGTGTTTGCGTGGTGGTCCAGCACGAGCTTCAGCCTGGGATACAAGGAACCTGTGGGGTTTTGTCTCCCATGGAACTGTCTCTGGCCCTGCAGGCAGCTGAGCTCTACCTGAACTTGGACCTTGTCCGAGAAGCTATCGATGCCTTCATTGAAGGGGAGGAGTGGAGCAAAGCCAAGCACATGGCCAAGGAGTTTGACCCCGGGTATGCCCTGAGCTTTGCAAACTGTACCCTTCTTGTTCCCCCTCCCACCCCTAGATGATCCCTTTTCCTGTCTTGTACTGTCCTGTTGCCCCTAGGTTTCCTGGATTCTCCCCACAGTGGCCTTCCCAGGCTCGACAGGGTACATTCTCCACAGCTGTCCTTCCCAAGCCATTTAACATTCTGACACTTTCCTGTTGCCACACATCCCACAGAAATTGTTACCCCCTTTTGTTTCATCTCTACCCCATCTCTCTTTCCCTTGCCATAATTCTGTGCGTGCACTTCCTCCTGAAAGCCCTGTGATCCCTTGCTCTCCTCACATACTATATTGAAGAGCTGCTTAGACCCTTTCCTTCCCCGTCCATCTGTGCACCAGCAGCCTGCTAGCAAGACATGGCACAGCTGGACATCTTCTAGTTCCAAGGTTGAATCCATCCTCTGCACTGATGCAAGACACAAGTCTTGCTGCCTTTTGGGATTCTTTCTACCCACAGGTCAGAGGAGTACGTGGACCAGCGTTATAAGGAGTATTTAAAAAAACAAGGAAAGGTGGATTCGGTATGTATTTGGGATGTCTCGCAGGCTAGGGAGTGATGTCAGGACCTGTGCAGATCCTTGGGGCCTTTCCCATGGGCCTTTTGCCTGACTATGAGTGTGAGTGAGAAGTCTGTATGTGCCTGCGAGCCATGGCTACTGCATGCCAGACCACAGAATCACAAAAGGGTTTGGGTGGGAAAGGACCTTAAAGCTTATCTCAAGCTCAGCTCATTCCACCTCCTGCTTTGGGCAGGATTTTTTTTTTTTTTCCCCACTGGATTGGGTTGCTCCAAGCACGCATTGCTGGGTCACGTCCAATTTGTTGTCCACCAACACCCCCAAGTCCTTCTCCCCTGGGCTGCTCTCCATCCATTCTCCACCCAGGCTGTATCTGTGCGTGGGGTTGCTCCGACCCAGGTGCAAGGACTGTCACTTGGCCTTGTTGACCTTCACAAGGTTCACATGGGCCAACTTCTTCAGCCTGACCAGGTCCCTCTCAATGGAAGATGGGTCACATGGGCTCTGTGATTTCATGCTGTGGAGGGGGAGAGACTGTGTGTCTGGGAAAAAATGACATGGGTGACCTGATGCCTGCCTGAATGTGAGTAGGAAGCCTGGCCTGCACAGTGAATTTATGGCTTTTTCCATCCTCAGCTGGTGGGAATTGATGTCATGGCAGCTCTGGATATCTATGCAAAGCAGGAGCAGTGGGAAAAGTGCCTGGAGGTCGCAGCTAAGCAGGTGAGTGCTTTTGTGAGCCCTCAGGGACAGACCTGGGGTCCTGGCACCCTGGAGTGGGTGGGCAGCATGGAGAGCCACTGCAGGGGCTCAGGAAGCACTGCACCACTGTGCCCATTGTGGCCAGTCAGGCTGCATGGGGAAGTGTTAGAACCTAGAAGCATGTTGTGTTTAAATTTTGTGATTAATGGAGCATTGGAAGAAGCTAAATGAGTTGTTTGGGCTGGAAGTAATTGGTACCATGGAAACAGGGATTTGTAAAAGAAAGCCTTCTTTCTCTGTTCTTGAGAGTGGTGGTGTCAGTCAGAATGAGACATCCTAGTCAGGAAAGCAAATTTGACATTTTTTCAGTTTTACTGACCTGAAACTAACAAAATTACCTCAGCAGAGTAATAAAAATGGAGAAAAGAAAAATGAAACTGTTTTACAGTGCTCTTTCAAGGCAGTAACAGGAGAAGAAAGCTCTCAATTACGAGGATCTACTTTGAAGGATGGTTTGTCGTTATTGATTATTCAGTGGTTATTGATTGGTGATTAGTTATTGAATGGTTATTGGTTCAATGGTTGTTGATAATGGTGATAACCAAGGGCAGGTAGTTCTTTGGAGTGAGGTATTGGTTCAGGTTGAATAACAGGGCAGCCTTGGCAACAGCACCTGCGGTTGGTGGGGACATCACAACTTATCACTCACACCAGCAATGAAGCCTTCAAAAAGCACTGGGAATGTCTGGGACTGTGGTTTTATAACTTTGGTTCCAGTAACTTGAGTTTGGGTTCTACTAGAGTGAACTTGATGTCTCTTAGACTTGGGCTTCTCTATGATACAGATGGTCTCTGTTGTAGTCATTGTTCTCTTGGGAGGCTCCCTTACTGATAGGCTGTTTATCAGGAGCCACAGAGAATAACTGCACACTCCATTTAATGGGAAAGACTCAGTCAGTTTATTGTATTGGGCACCACAAGGCCACACTGAGTGTAAGAAGATCTTGGTGTCTGCTCATGCCCCTAAGAGAGCATTAGCATGACCCTTTTCCATAACTAGTGGAGAATAGAATCACTTTGACTCAGCTGTTCTACAGTGATTATACAGCAAAAATGTTACATTTATCAAAACAGGTCACATACCAGACTTAATCTTTATCCCAAGCTATACTGAACATGGTGCTTCACCAGCAGTCTGAGTGTTCCAGTTCCGGACATCTGCTGGGTCTTTTTTTGAATAATAAACTTGCTTCCATTGCTCAGGTTTTAACAGGATTGCACATTTTGTGCCATTTTCTTCCTCTCATTACTATATTTATGCATGTGTGAAGCAGTTCTTTCCTCACTTGAATTTCTGTGAGGCCAACAGTAGTCCTCAGCAGTGTCTGTGGGGTCAGCACAAGTATGAGCAGCACTGTAAGAGGGTCTGCAGTCCTGAAGCTGTGACAGCGTGTGGATAATGGACTAGAGCAGCTTTGTAAATTATAAACATCTTCACTTCACACAGGGTTTTAGTTACTTTCTTTGTTAGACTAAGGGCTGCTTTACAGTTGGTAGCCTTGTTCACACACAGTGGAGGTGCTGCATCCTTCAGGTGTTTGGCAGTATTCCTTCGGCAAGTGGTGAACAGGTGGAAAACAGCTGTATTTGCATGTGTGAAGGATCAGCTCAGCTTCAGCTAGCCAATATAGAGGTGTCAGTGGGGCCCAAATCAAAACCCAGGTGTGCTTAGTCTGGCTCTGGTTACCTCTTTCATCCTTTGGGACTCAGTGTGTGTGAGGTTGTGCACACACGGCTGAATCCATCCCCACCAAGTGGCAAGTCTTCAGTTCATGAGTCTTACGATGCTGCTTTCCGTGTGTCTTCTCCAGAGCTATAAAGTCCTGCACAAGTACGTTGCTCTGTATGCAACACACCTGATCCGGGAGGGCAGCTGGGATAAAGCCCTGCGCCTGTACGTGCACCACGGAGCACCTGCCAACTCACAGGTAATGAGGGCAGCACAGTGTCCCGAGGTGAGCTGTGCCAGTGTGCTGTGATCTGCTGAGTGAGTCAGGCTCCCAGTCAGAACTGGGATTGCCTGGTGTTCACCATGTCCAGCCCTGCAGTAGATTCTTGCAGAGGGCTGAAGGAAATCTGCTGGCATGTTCTCCACGGGAAGGAGCAGGGGAAGTGGAGCATTTGTGTTTGTTTTGAACACCTTGAGCACCAAGTTCAGAACAAAAGGAGCCATTTGCCTCTCCAAGAGCACTGGGTGCAGGAAGCATCCTTCCATCCTCTCCTGTTTCCCTGCCTTGTCCCCAGCATCCCTTCTAGCCAGCGATCTGCAGCACTGCCACTCTGGGAGCCATTTCCTTGGCCTGTGCTTGGCAGCAGGAGAGCTCCAGAGTCTGCTGACTCCCTGTCTGTCTCTTTCCACACTTCTTTCCTTTTTGTTGCAGAATTTCAACATTTATAAGCGTCTCTTTGTGGAGATGGTGAGTGCATCTGGCATGAACTGTGCTGAGGCCTACTCCAGCTGGGCTGACCTGCGGGATATGCTCCTCAGTCTGGTAAGTGTGGCCATGGCCACTGCTGCCTGTTCAACTCCAGCCCCCAGGAGGTCTTGACTGAGCAGGAAGAAGAACCAGTCTCCTGCCAGGTGACATGGGCAGTGTTTTTAGAACACAGGCTTGGGGTAAAGAGCTGGCAGAGTGGACAGCAGGGAAACAGGATTCTGTGAAGTAAATGTGGCTGAGCAAGAGAAGGCAGAGAAGAAGGAGACCCTATGCTCCAGGCCAAATCCAAGGAGTGGGTGTGGACAGTGGCCCTTGCAGAGCTCCATGTGTCACTGCGACATGGGAGCTATCGTGACATGTGCTCTTCTCATCCTACACCCATATTCAGCAGCTTGTGTGGGGAAAGCACAGAGCTACTGAGCCTGGAAAATATGAGTCCTCCCCATCTCCTCATGGATGCTTAGAACCTTCTGCTCCTCATTCCTGTCCAGAACACCTCAGACCAAGCCCATGATTGCCTTTTCTCTGTTTCTGTCCCACAAATACCTACTTCGAGCATAAGCAAAATCAAAAAATCCTCCCTTTGTCCATCCAGACTCACCCCTGCTTCCAATGCTGGCTATTGCAGTACTGGTGACTCTCCCTGGCTCCCACAGCCTCCTTCCTTCAGCATGCTGTCAGACCCAGAGCACCCAAGGCCCAGCCCTTGTTCAGGCCCAGAGGTGTTTGGCTATTTCAGATCCTTCTCTCTCCTGACTTCTATGGTCTCATGTGGATGAAGAGTGCCCTTGTGCTCTCCTGCTCTCAGTTCCTCTCATTTTCTCTTCTCAGTGTGAAAACTTAGTGAAGTCCAGCGAGGCAAACACTCTGGCACATGAGGAGTTTGAGAGGATGCTGCTGATCTCCCACTACTACGCCACCCGCTCCGCCGCACAGGGCCTGAAGCAGCTGGTGAGGCTTTGAAGTTCCTCTGCCAGGTCACCACCCACAGCAGGGAACCCCATGGGGATGTGCAGATTCAGGGCTATTCATAGGTTACTATTCCACTTCACAAATCACACGTCAGGGATGCATGAGAATGGGACTGCAATAATCTGTCCAGATAATCTGCAATAATGAGTTACCACTAGCAGGTGAAACTGTAGATGGTCTTCTCTACATATTGTGGGTACTGCCCCAGCCACTGTGGCTGAGGTGTAAACCAGGGGAGGAGCTGATCCATGTGCTTGGCATGACTTGTGAGAGCAGAGGTGCCAGTAGAAAATTAGGGATCACAAAAAATCTGGTCTTCCCAGGAGAGGGATGGCTTCCTCTCTGCTCTCCTGGGCTCCAAGAGCTGCTGGACTTCACACATGGTCTTCAGAGCAGATCATCTGCCCAGGGCTTTGGCAGGCACTGGTCCTGTGTTCCAGGCCTCTTGGGGGGCTTTGGGAGCTTGTGGACCTGAGTGGGGGCATTACAAGGCCCTGTGAGTATTTTGGAGTCTTGTGTGCTCTGGGATTTGTTCTTGATCTCCCTGCTGAAGTCTTAATCCATGTGGGATTGTGGAATTGTTCTAAAGCTCTGGATGGATGTGGGACTGGAGTCGTGATGGAGAAGGCTGTGAAAAGGAAAGGTTGCCATAGCTAGGACCCCAGTGAAAGCCATGGGGGAGACTGGGGCTTCCCCATGTCTCTGTGTGTGGATGATGTTGGGGGTCCAGAAACACGTCAGACAGCAAGAGCCAAGTCTGATGTCTTGGAAACTTGTATAGATCTCCACAGCTGTGGAATGTTGAGGTGCTGGGCAGTCTCTTTGGGACCATGAAGGAGGGGTGGCCTTGACAGTTCTGGTGTGACAATGGGTATCTGGCAGCAGAAAAGTGAAACTAGCTTTCAATTCCTCACCCCTGCTCCAAAATTCGTACATAATTGAATACAAGAAAAAGCTTACTGAGACTGTGGCTGGAATAGGTTTCTTGGAGAGGTTGGAGAGTCTCCATTCCTTGAGATGGTCAAAACCTGACCAGGCATGTTCCTGAACCTGCCATAGCTGCTTCTGCTTTGACTGAGGCTAAGGGCAGGATTTGGGAACTGCCAGCAATTCCTTCCAACCTCACTTGTTCCCTGACTCAGATGGGGGATGTTTGGGTGTGGCTTCTAGTGAAAAATAGCAAGGCTTATAAAGCAGAAGAATTTCACCCTCAAATGATAGTCCCATGTGTTCTGTAGTGAGGGAACTCAGGGTCAGGACTGAAGTTTTTGACCTTTTTTACTTGTAGGGCATGTATGGATGCAGAGTCCTTGCTGTGAGTCTGGGGTGATCTCATGAGATCCCTTCCAGCCTGTTTTTTCTGTGCTGAATTGTGGCTTTCCTGTCCTCTGTGTCCACAGGATACCATGGCTGCCCAGCTGTCCATTTCCCTGCTGCGCCACACGGATCTGCTGCCTGCAGACAAGGCTTTCTATGAGGCTGGGACAGCTGCCAAGGTAAGAGCTACCTGCCACTGGGCCAGAGAAGAGTGTAGGGCACCCTGGGCCCAGGGATTCTGGACTTTATCTTCCCAAATCCTCCCTTGGCTGCTGGACTCTGCCACTGGAGGCTGTTCCTCAAGCAGCTGGCCAGACCTCAGCCAGTGAGCAAACAGGACCTACAGACCCAGGGGTGGACAGAGGCTATATTATGGCTCTGTCAGTGTGGATGTGAGACTGCTCAGCTCTGCTCTGCATCACCCAAGTGTCTGACAGTCCTCCCAGGAGTCGTGACACATGGCAAGGACAGCAGCATGTCCTCACTGCCTGGACCTGGCTGTGCAATAATAGAATCGTGGAATGGTTTAGATGGGAAGGGACCTTTAAACTCATCTTGTTCCGTCCCCTGCCTTGGGCAGGGACACCTTCCACTAGACCATGCTGCTCCAAGCCCCATCCAGCCTGGTCATAATGCCTGTCTCCATTTTGTGGGACAGCCTGTGGCAGTGAACTGGTTGTCCAAGGAATTCAGTCTTCGGGGATGGCGAGCTGGAATGTGCAGTGTCCTTGTCCATTCCCTGGGCTGCAGGCAGGACACTGTGGCACAAATAGAGTCACATCCTTCCCAGTCATGGCTCTGGGAGAACTGTGGCTGTGAGGATGAGCTGCCCAGTCTCACTCAGGGTTCCTCTCCATACCAGGCAGTCAGCTGGGAGAACATGGCATTTGTCTTCCTGAACCACTTCCTGGACCTCTCAGATGTGAGTATGGTCTGTGGGGGGAGAGCTGTCTCTCTAAGGTGACAGTGGGCTCTAGGGCACACCTGAGGCTCCTGTGTGGCAGCACATTGGAGCTTGTACTGATGGAGAGAGCCCCGAACCCCACTCAGTGTGTGCCTGGAGAGCAATGGGCACCCTCACACCACCTGTGCCATGCAGGGCACCTGCACAGCCGTGCCCAAGTCACCCTGGGCGTGCCAATGCCACCATGCACATGGCAGCAAAGAGCACATTGGCCTGACAATTTAGGCCTGAAATCCTCATGGCTGCAGATGCCATTACAGCTTTCAGGGTGATCTCACTCTAGTTGTTCCAACAGAAGAAAAACTACTTGCGAGGTGAAGGCCATGGCCCAGTGCTTTGGGCACTGTGATACAAGACTTGGGAGCCCCCTCAGCCCCTTCCTTGACCAGCAGGTTGGCCATCAGAAACACCAAATCCAAGGGAGCTGACAGACCTCACTGTGCCAGACTCCCAAGTGCTGTCAGCAGCTGCTGGGGAAAACAAAACCCCAGATTACATTTTTCCCTTCTTTGAGGCCACCTGAATAGGACAGTGTCTGAGAGACACTGCAGAGTGTGCTCACGGATGACAGGAGGGCCTGGTCACCACAGCATGAACAGGCAGGGGCCTCCTCACCACGTGCTGTGAGCTCTACGACTGGCATTGCCCAGTGCTCTACCACTTCTTTCCCAGGCCATTGAAGAAGGGAACCTGGATTCCCTGGACCATTCTGATTTTCAGAGGACAGACATCCCCTTTGAAGTGCCACTTCCAGCCCATCAGCACGTGTCTGTGAGTGTCACCTGTCTTCTTCAGCTCATGTAAGGAGTGATGCTGCTTCAGGGCCCTCTGAACAGGGATCGGGGTGAGGCTGGGATTGCAGAGACTGCAGGGAATGGAAACAGACCCAGCACTGCCACCTTCTGCCTGTCCCCCACTGCAGGCAGGCACACGCATGCACAGATGTGTGCACACACCTGTGTACACAAACACGTGCACAGATGTGGTGCACACGCACCACACACTCTCATGTTCCCCAGCATGCACACACACACACACACTCTCATGCTCCCCAGCATGCACACACACACACTCACACTCTCATGCTCCCCAACATGCACACACACACTCTCATGCTCCCCAACATGCACACACTCAACCACCACTGTGCACCACGCACGTGTGTGCTGTGTGCACATCATGCACGCCCACGTCCTGCTCTCCCATGTGCTCCCTGGTGCTGCGGGGCTGCAGCCAGGCAGCAGCATCACAATTGCAGGCCATGCACTGGCCTTTGCCCACAGGAGGAGCAGCGGGAGGAGGTGAGGGACTGGGTGCTCACCATGTCCATGGACCAGCGGCTGGAGCAGGTGCTGCCGCAGGACGAGCGCGACACCTACGAGGCCTCTCTGGTAGCAGCAGGCACTGGGGTGAGCTCCCTGCCCTGTGTGCTGACAGGTAAGCTCAGCTCACTCGGACAAGAGATGACACAGTGCCGTGCAGGGAGTGGGAACATGCTGCAGGATAGGTCTGGGAGGAGGTCTGGGCTGTGCTGTAAGAGGAGTGGAAAGACTGTGGCTGTGGGGAGCCAGCTCTGCTGGCGGAGATAGGACTCTTTTACTGTGGGGGTGAGTGAGTGCTGGAACAGGTTGCACAGCAGTTGTGAGATTGCCATCCATAGAGACAGCCAAAAGCTGTCTGGACACAGCCCTGGGCTGGGGTGGCCCTGCCTGAGCAGGTTGAACCATGCAGACCCCAGAGCAATTCTGACCTCAGCCATTCAGTGATGGCTCAGGCTGGCACAGCTCTGCCTGGGGAACTCCAGGATGGCCAGCACAGACAGCTGTGACTGGGCAGCTCCTGGCCCTGCTCTGCAGTGCAGGATTTAAAAAGGGTCAGAGAAGGGGGAGCAGGGATGGGCCACTGGGAACAGGGCTCTGGCTCCAAAAGTCAGAAGCTGGGTGCCATCGTTGGACCTACTCACTTGGGTTCAGCCTTCATCTTCATTTGATCCTACCACTTTGTGCACCCCTTCTTCATTTTGGTCTCCTAGAGACCAAGGCAGCATTATTCCCAACACACTCTGCTGTTGGGGCAGCCCCAACCACAGCACAGGTGAGGGGTGCACCAAGTGGGGGCCCGCTGTGGGGCTTAGCTTGTTCTGAATGTGCTGCTTTGTGCCCAGGGTACCCAGTGCTAAGAAACAAGATCGAGTTGAGGCCGGGCCGAGAAGTGAAGAAGGACGCGTGGTACAAGTTCATGATGGCTGTCAAGGTGAGCCAGACCCCCAGAGGCAGGGAGAAAGGCTGTGGGTGGGGTTCAGCCCCTCATGCTGACAATACAACATCCTTCTGGGTAAGCCACTGTCCCAGGGCAGTTCATTGCACTCTCCTGACAGTGCTGCTGGGTGGGGATTAACAGACCCAGTCCTGCCAGTCCACGGGGTGCCTTCGGGGGGACAGGGGTGCCCCCTTCTGGTGCCAAGGCCTCTCTCATTTTGCAGACATCCCACAGCCCTGCGGGGCAGGATGTGATCGAGTTCCTCCGACGGTGGTGTGGGGGACTGCCAAGCACCAGCTTCTCATTCCAGTGAGCAGGACTGTGGCACGTTTCAGGCCTGTTCTTCAGCACCTTCCACATCCAATAAACATGTTATTTCAACCCTGCAGTGCTCCTGTTTGCCAGGGGATGCTGAGCCCAGAACACCTGCAGCTGCTGGGCACGGGGCTGTAAACCCTGTACATCTGTCTCAACCCCCACATCCATGGGTGACTGTCACAATGGGACCATGGCTCTGTCAACATCCCTGTGCCTGGGGAGTGGCAAACACAGAGATGGGCTCACAGAGAAGCTGCACTCTCCTTCCCTTGGCAGGCCTCACTCCCAACCAACACTCACCCGGCAGAGCCACTCAGAACAGCCACTGTGGAAAGGGAAAGTTTATTCATTCAAGAAAACTAGAGATCCACACCACAGGGATTCTTCCCTTTCTGTTCCCTGACATGTCTGAGCACAGGCACAGCCAGCTGACATGCCTGCAATGGCAACAGGACTTGGGCCCCAGCACCTCTGCCCACCCCCATCACTGCTGACAGAAACCGATGGAGCCTTCAGCACACCAGAAAGGCCCTGAAAGCTTGGGGAGCGGATGGGAGAGCACCTGGGGCCCACAGCAGCTGCTGACCTGCAGGGTCTGTCCAAGGTGGGGTGGTGGAGCTGGGGGCAGGGGGAAAGGCACACCTCTCACCCCTGCAGCCCACCTTATGCACACCAACACTGCAGAAGGTGTGACATCACCTTGCTGGATCACAGCACTCCTGCAGCACCACCTGGGAGTGAAGGAGCACGTGTCAGTGCCAGGCTGTGCTGCAGGGCCCAGCATCACGCTGACTCCTCTGCCCATGTTCTTAGGAAGAGGTGTTTTGGGGGGCTGGTGTGGGCATGGGCCCTCTCGATGGCAGAGCCTGCTCCCCCAGTCCCAAGCACAGCCCACATGGTGTGCTCACCTCTGCAGCTATGCACAAGACTCAGCAAGTCCTGCCAGGAGCTGCTGCCTCTCACGGGGTGGCTTCTCCATTGCTGTATTTGGCCCGGCCAGCTAGAGAGAAAAAAAAAGACAGAAGTGGAGGGGGGCAAGGATATGTGATGGGCAGCATGCTCACAAGAAAAGAACAGGCCCAGCTAGCAGCAGGATGGAGAAGAGGGCCCCTCTGCAACTCCCCATGAAGGGCTGCTGGTCTGGCACCTAGGCTGGCTAGAAGAGGTTCCAACTCAGCATCCCCCCCTAGCCCTGCACAGCCTTCTTGTTCCCAGCAGAACCCAGCACCTTCCAAATGCAGCAGTCATGGGGGAGATAGAGGGAGATCCGTCCAGCTCAACACGGCGTACCTGCTCTTTGCCATAGCTGTGTGCACAGGGCCCGATGCCCTGGAAGACTAGAGCCACCAAACAGCACCTGCCCGACAGCACGGCTTCTGCAGCTGCCAGCAGCAAGGACGGGAACCAGAGAGCCAGGGCTGTGTCCTGTGGAGCAGGGGGTCAGAGGAACGTGGGCACTGCACCAGGTTGTCTGAACACACTCAGCAGAGACTGTGTGGGCAGCAGGGAAAAGAAGGGGGAGAGGGAGAGAGAAGGGAAGCAAGGAGGGAGAGTGAGAGGGAAAAGAAAGATGAGAGGAAGCAGAGAGAGAAAAAGGCAGATAGGAGGACTGGGGGTGTGCAGTGACCCTGCAGACTCACATAGATGCGCGTGGTGTTGAAGGGACAGTCATTAGTCGCAATGGCTGAGCGGGCGTCCATGGGCAGCGCGGAGCTGTTGCAGCCCCTGACCAGGTGCGTGCCCCGGCCGTGCACCGTGAGGGCCACGGCCAGCGCCAGCCCCACGCTGCACGCAGTGGACAGGAGGCAGTTCAGCAGAGACACGCTCAGCAGGGTCCAGTGCTGCGGGCAGCAAGAACATGAGTGGGACTGGCACGAACTTGGGGAAACGCTCAGGCCAGGCACCTGTCTCCACAGAGCTGCTCCCCCGAGGGAGCACACACCATCTCTTGCCTCTTCCAGGATGGATCAGCCTTGCCCTCGGGCGAGGCTCGCACCTTTCGCATCCTTCAACCCCTGTGACCTCGGCATCGCCGGACGCCCCTTCCCTCGGGCTCAGTGGAGACCCCCGCACAGGCCACACAGGCTCGGCCGAGCGCCGGCAGCCCCCAGCCGCAGCCCGGCCCGGCGCACCCCGGCCCCGCTCCGCCCACCCTGCGAGCCCAGGCAGGACCCCGACCCGGCTGCAGCTTCGCCCCCCGAAGCGCCTCTGCTCCAGGACGGGGCAGCCGCCGCTCTCACCCTCCCGGGGCCGCCGGCGGGGCCGAGCCGGGCACAGGCGGCACCTGCAGCGCCGGCAGCCGCCGCCGAGGCGGAAGGAGCTCGCGGGGCCAAGGTCCAGGGGAGCGGCTGCCGGCGGGGCAGGGCCGCGCCGAGGCCCCCTGCCCGCTCGGCCCCACAGCCCCGCACTCACCAGGGCCGCCCGGGACAGGTTGTGCGACACCAGGATGGCGACGATGCCCGCCGCGATGCTCTGCGGAGAGACCCGCGCTCAGCAGGGCCCGGGCAGGGCAGGGCCCGCCGCCCCCCGCCCGGCCCGGCCCCGCTCACCAGCAGCCCCGAGCACACCGACACCACGTTGGCCGCCGCGTACTCGGGGGTGACAGCGCGGCGGGCGCCGGCCACGTGCCGCAGGACCGAGCCGTGCACGATGGCGCCCAGCACCAGGCTGCCGTGGCCCAGCACGATCAGCCCCAGCCCCGTGCGCATCAGCCGCCGCGGCTCCGCCAGCGCTCCCGGCCCCCGCCGCCCCCGGGCCATGGCTGCCGCCGCCGCCGCCGCCCTCGCACCGCCCCGGGGAAGGGACGGGCGGCCTCGGCCCGGCCCCCCCGCCCCGCCCGGAAAGAGGCGGCACTCGCGTATTTACAAAACAGTTTATTAAAAATAGGAAATGATAGAAATGAGATGCAGGAGCCGCGGCTCGGCCCCGCCGCGCGCCGGGACGAAGCTGGGTCCCGGGGCCGCTGCAGGCCCGGGAGGCCGCGGGAAGGGCGGGGGGGCTGCAGGGGCCGCGGGGCCGCAGCCCGGGGCCAGCACACGCCGCGGCCCCGGGCCGGAGTAAACAAAGTGCAGCCGGGGCGGGAGCCAAGCGCCGGGCGGGGAGGGAGGGGGGACGAGCCCGGCCACCCCTAGGCCCAAAGCGCGGGAATGGGGGGAGTGACGGGGGGTGCAGGGCTTAGGGGCTCACCCCTGCTTACCTTTAAATTAAAAAAAAAAAACCCCAAAAAAAACAAAACAAAAGAAAGAAAAAACCCATTTCTGTGCTGTGCAAAAGACACTTTGTACAATTCAAACAGAACAAACTCCATGCACATGAATGAACGGGGCTGCAGAACACCCCAAGCCAGGCCTCAGCTCCGCAGCACAACCTGGCAAATCCCAACAAAAACAGGGCTGGAAATAATACTGATGCGCAAAGTCCCCTTTACGAGGCGGGCAGGGAGGACTGTCGCTGAGCCCAGCCACGGCACATGCAGGATGAGCTTCCAAGCACTGCAGCTGGGGTCTTGCGGATGCCCAACAGTGGTGGGCAGACACAGATGGGTCGCAGGCAGCGAGGCCACGCTGGCTGCCCAGGAGCCATGGGGTTAAGATGACACAGTCACTGCCGTCAGGGCTCCATTCCGAGTGTAGTAGAACTTGCTAAATGCCTCTTCAAGTAAACAGGTGAGTCTGCTCTGGTCAGCCTGGGGAGAGCAAGGATAGTCAGGGGTAAGCCCCATCCACTCAAAGCTGAGAGCATGGCTGGAGTCCCCCAGGACAGGGACATGGCTTATTCCTCCTGCCTACCCCCTCCCCAAAAAAAGGCTGATGTGGCATAAACCATTGAACTCTGAAAAAGGAACACAGGCCTGTAATCCTACCCGAGCCCCTGCTTACCTCGCTGATGAATCCAAGCTGGACCAGTTCAGCTGCCAGCTCCTGGATGTTGTCATCTGCAACACAAGGAAAGGTGTCAGTCCTTGGGTCCAAGGGTGCTGCGGGCCCCAGGGCACCTCGGCAGGGGCAGAAGGGTATTTACTGGGCTGAAGAAGGTACTTACTGGGCTGCAGGTCACAGCTCAAGTGTCGATTCAACTTGTCTTCCAGTTTCAGCAGCAGTGTGAGCTGCAGGGCAAAGAAATTCTCATGAGGGACTGCAGTCCTGCAGGCTGCCACAGCAAGCCCGAAGCAACCTTAGAAATGCCCCCTGGGATGGGAACCACCCCTCCAGAGCCCCCCAGGGATCTAAAAGAATAGCCACTGCCAGTTCCATCCTAAACTGCAGCTGGCAGCACCATCCTGCACTGGAAGAAGCCAGGACCTGGGTGTGGGCCAAGGCACCAGGTCAGCAGCAGGCACAGGCCTGGCTCAGGCTCAGGGTCCTGGCAGTGGCAGCTGCAGTGGTGCAGGGTTACCCCAGGCAGCAGCAGCACATCAGAGCCATCAGCCCTGCACAGCTGCCCCGGCCTCCCCCAGCTCAGCCAGACGTAGAAACATACGTGGTGCTTCACCCCCTCCTCCACAGACTCGATGTTGCACTGCATCAGAACCACCTGGAACAGAAGCACAGACCCCATAAGCACCCCATAACAGAGGCTGCCCCACACACCTGCCCGGCGATGGAAGTGGGACACGGAGCCCCAGCGCTCACCTTGCGGGTCTCTACCTCAGCGGGCTCTGGAGTTGGGGTTTTCACTGATGGGGGAGCAATGGGAGATTTCACCACGACCTGCTGGGGCTGCTGGGGTCGTGGCATCCCAAAAGCTGTGAGGGGATAGATTCCATTCCTACAAGGAAGGAGCAGCATCTGAGGTTACACCTCTCTGAAATTTTTCCAGTCTCCCACACAATGAAAGGTGTCTTTTAAAAAACCCCTCTTACCTCACATCCTCCAGGAACTTGTCCAGCTCCAGTGCTGGAGATTGTGAGAAACTGGAAAACAAAATGTCCTGAGATGAGAAATCATCTCACAGTACCATCCACTTGGGTCTCTTGGGGTGCAGTTTCAAATCCCCATGTCCTGGGCTGTGTCCACGGGCAGGATGGGTGTGGACAGAGGCAGCTACTGGTGTGACAAGCTCTGATCTTCCCTTAAGGACACAACTACCCACCGGAGCTAAGGATGAGGCAGCAGTCATGGCAGAGCCAGTCTCACATCCCTCAGAACACAGTTATTTGGAGGGTGGCCCAGTCACACTGTTCCTGCTGAGGTGTTTCACAAACACCTGCCATACCAGGTCCCTGGTTGCAACAAACACTTGGAACAGCCAAACCCCTGTCTCTAGGCTGCTCTGAAGCATTCCAGAGATGAGGCAAGGACTGCAAAGCTGCTGGAAGCCTGACAGGATATCCGCAAGTGCTTTGCTGTCCCACAAGTCTGGTGTGGGCTGCATACCTGCCTCAGCTCCCACACCACTCTCCAGCCCCTCCCACACGCCCAGCAGCTGGGATCACCCCATCCTCTAACACAGAAGTAGTTTTCAACAAAAATTTACAGTTTTTTTCTGTCAGCTTGGTTTGCATGGCAGTCTGATGAACCATCCAGAAACGATGCTGACATTTCAAGTGGTTGCTGCTTTCTTTTCCAGCACCCCTGAGGTACAGCACTACCAAAAAGCAAGTTCCAGGCTGGCACCCACAGAGATTGACATCCCACGTACATAAAGGCTCTCTCTTGCACAGCTTTGGCTGTTCACTTGGTGTCCTCCATTGTGAACTTCTATCAAAAACATTCCAAAGGGAATTCTGTAGTATTATTTCCTAGCACTATGACAACTGGAACTTCAGGTTTTCGAAGGGTCTCAGTGGCTCAGAGAGCTGCTTATATGGACAGAGCTGTTCTTCCTTGGTTACTCTTGTTCAGCAGCCTGGGCATCCCAGAACTCTGGGCTCCCCTGGAAGCACCCTAGGCTTCTCTGGGAATACAATATTCACATCTCAGTCTTCAGCTAATCCCTCGACTAGCCAAGGCTTTGTTATCCAAAATGTACATCACATTTTGGCACTCTGCTTGCCCCATACATATCACAGTCACTCCCTCAGGGAGCCTCCCCTACAGTGCAGGTAGTGCTGTGTGCCACTGACAGCTGCCTCACCTGCCTCTCCCTGTGCATAGTGTGGAATAAGATGCTTCATTAGGAAAATGCTGAGGAACCCTTTCTTTGAAGTGCTGGATGCCATCTGGCTAGTCTGTGATTGGTCAGAGCACCCCCCAAACTGTTCAGCCATGTTTTGCTGGGGACTGCTCCAACTACAGTGTGTTCATTTCACCCCTCCATCTGGGGAACAATTCATCTCAGCTGCAAAGAGTCTGCTCTCAGGACAAGGATGCAAGGTCTCCTTCCACCCAGGAATCACCCTCCCCAGAAGTGTGTGTGCCCAGACAGTGACTGCTCCTTCACCTCCAGCTCCACCAGCTCCCACTGGCACCCAGTCAGTGGTGAAACACCAACACTGAGTTGATGTGCAGAGTCCCAGGCAGAGCCTGTGGCGCTCATGCCAGTGCCCCAGCACTGCTTCCCTGGGCAGCCCCCCTGAGCACACCATGGGAACTCACATCATCTTGACTCCTTCCCTGTCCTCGTGATTGATCTCTGCCAACACTGCGTTCATGTCGAGGTTTTTGGTCATTTCTTCTAAAGCATTTTCAGGAATCATATCTATTAAAAAAAAGGAGTAAGTTAGAGCAATTGCAGTTCCTCTCCAGCCTCAGAAAAGCAATGAAAAGTGCAGAGGCCTTATGCTCTCTGATGCTCTCGGAGCAGGTCGGGCACCATTGGCCCTCCTGGCCCCACAGCAATCACAGCCACGTCCAACAGCCAGGTACCAGCAGAGCAGCAGGGGCGTGGGGAGGGGTGCTCCCAGGGTGCCAGCTCAGTGGCGTGAGCACTGACAGCTCAGCAAAGCTCTGCAGAGCACTGCCCAGTGTGGGGATGTGGCTCCCAGGGCTCTGTACTCACGCTGGTGCCCAACGATGCAGTGAGCAGCCAACAGCTTCAGCGACGGCACCTCGAACAGTGCCTGGTGGAACAGCAGCTCCCGGGCCGTGGGGCGTCTGCCAGGGTCCTGCTCTAGACACTTCTGAATGAACTCCTAAAGACAAAACCTGCGTGAGACAACAAGCAATGCCACCAGAGCAATGCAGGGCGCTGACCCCCGGCTCACCCGCTGCAGGGGATCCTCCAGCAGCTGGATGGCACTGTTGATGGCCTCCTGCGGCACATAGGACGACTCCCCATTCCCCTGGATCTCCAGCACTGCCATCTGCAAACAGAGCAGAGCATCAGACTCCACTGGGAATGGCAGACTGCACGGGAGATAGGCCCAAGGAGACCACTGCCAAGCATGAGATCACCACAGCCAAGCTGTTTGGGGGTACTTAAGGTCACATTTGGAGAGACAGAAAGAATGGCGGCCTCATTACAACAGCTTGCACCTAGGACCCCAAAAGAGTGCCGGGGAGCCCTGGGACCTCCGCCAGCAACAACCTGGACAGTTAAGTGTCTCCATTCTAAACCTCAGGATCCATTGGCCTGTCATTCTGTTTGGTAATCCCATAATGAAGCGGTGACTGGATCACTGCCAGGATCTGACAGTGTCCCTTCTGGTTCTGTGAATAGCTCTGCATCACAGAACAAGAGCAAGGACACAACACATCAAGAATGGGCTCCAGCCAACTACACAGACACTAATTCCCAGTTAGGAAAGGCTGGAAAATATTGCAGAGAATGTCTCTGCATTCAGTTTAAGTTTTGTTTCCTAAAAGTTGCATCTTTCCACAGTTCTCTTCCTGCTTCACTTATGGATTGTGCAGCACAGGTTGAGGGTTCCTTGTGTTGGCTCTTTCTGACAATTCTTCTCAGAAAATATGCCTAACAACCACTCCCATTACCTGGACTTGGACCTACTGACGACAAGGACAGAGGAAGCACGAAGCTGCTATGACCAGGTATGTCAGACACATCGACTGCAATCAGCACCTCTATCAGATGGGCACAGGATGGCCCAAAAAAAGTGACAGACTACAACTGTCCTCTGCTCCAGACACCCCAGGCACTGAGCACATACATAACAGTTTGCAGCAGTGACTATTCCTTCCAGTCAGTGGGTCCCACTTCAGGACTGGCCAAGACCCGCTAAGTAATTCATTACCTGTTAGGAATTTCGGGAAGAACTGCAAATCACTGAGCCATTTACTTCTCAGTGAGGCACTTGGGGAAGCCTCCATAGGGATCCCTCCAAGGCAAAGTGCACTTGGCTCTGAGCAAAAAACAAACTTGTCACGGAGCAAACCCACCCATGGCCACAGCCTTTCCAGAGCTGTCTCTTTCCTCAGATTCATCATCTCTGTCCCACAACCCATGTTCAACACTTACCTCCAGTGCACACATCCCAAAGGAGTAGATGTCCACAGCAGTGGTGACATTGGCAACTTCTGTAACACAGAAATAGCATTGTTACCAGTCAGCTCTGCACTCAGCAGCACCACGCTGCACCAGGCTGGGACAGTCCTGCAGCTTCTCCCTCCTCTGCTACCAAAGAACAGAGATGAAGCATTTCAGCAGGCAAATGGCTCAGAACTGTTAATGTGGCATCTGTCGGGAGCCTGGAGCTGAGAACAAGGTGCAGAACAGCTTGGAAGCATCATTAAGGCCAAAAAAACCCCGGGCTTGCAGCCACAGCCACGCCATACCTCCATATTCCGGGGCAAAGAAGTGCAGGTTCTTCTGCTCCTCACGACAGGTCTTCACATGGTTGTTAATTGTGTCTGGTGCCACTAGAAGAAAAAGAGGAATGCTTAGGATATAGGAAACCATAGCCCATCCCTGATGAAATCCCAGGGAACACCTGCAACTCCAGGCCCTTGATGCCCAAAGGGGCAGAATGGTGGCATTAAGGTGACTCTTCAAAGTCCTCATCTCTTGTCACCTGCCCCAATACATTCCTGCATTGTTTCCTTGGCAGCTTAGCATCACTCTCCAAGGGAAAACCTGGAGACCACAGCTGCTGCCTACTGGGAAGACAAGCTGGAAACAACTCCCAGCTGAAATGCCTAAATTCAGTCAGATCTATAGCATTTGTCACAAGCAACTCGTTCAGAACAGCAGCCTGAGGAACAGCCAGAGATGCCAAGGTCACTGCAATTGGTCACCACCTCGGGGTTCTGGGAGACTGGACCTACCAGGCGTCTCTTCCACATATCAGGAGGATCCTGGTGCCAAAGTACCTCCAGACAAGAATCAAGCCAAGCTACTGAAGGAGGGGAGGTGACCACCCAGACAGCAGAACCTCCCAGCAGCCAGCACCTCCACAAACCACTCAGAGCTATGGGCAGGAAATAACTCGCAGCCACAATAACAGTGAGCAGAGCACAAGTATGGACCCCCATGAAAGATAAGCCTTTGGGACAGCCACCTCTGCAGAGACTGCAAACAGCTCTCCAAAACTGAGCAGCTGTCTCTGCCAGGGAGAAACACTGAGGTGGGCAGGGAGCACAGAGCCACCACCCATTTGAAGCTCTACTGTCACACTGGAATGTGCCCAGTCCCAGAGTCTCAGGCCCATGTCCCACCCAGTCATCCTCCCACACAATCAAAATCGGTCCTGGTCTGTACTCGCACAGTGTGGGCTGACACAGGACGTGCCAAACCACTTGTATTGTTCCACACCGACGAGGATTCCCAGCTGAGTGACCAGCTACCAGTCTCAGAGGAAAGACATTCTTTGGGCTCTAGTCAGACAAGAAGGATCTCACTTTGTAACTCAGCTCAGCCTTGCTGTGTTGCACGTAACAAATCATATTACCCGATCCAAGCACTGGAAGCAGAGCTGGCTCCAATAGCTAGGGGCTTCTTTACCAAGCAACCATTCACAAGTAACTGCTTTCGGTTCCCTGTGCTGGCTCTGATCCTAGGGAGTCCAGCAAGATGACTTCATTCCTAGCACTCACCTGTTCCCAGTCATCCCCAGATCCTCTCACCTTCACATCACCCAGTGGCATAAGCTACATTCTTTGCCTTCTCCTAGGACCTGTTCTGTTTTCAGTCACACCAGTTCTCTCTACTGGGGACTCTGACCCAAAGGATCTCAACACCCCCCACATGACAAGGAGCTCGAAGCCTCCCTCGAGGAGCCAGCAAATGCCTGATGCTCATCAGTACCCAAATGATGAGCTCTGGACTTCTGTGCACCCCTGTATTTTGCATCCCTGAGTCAGTTACAACTGGAGTTTGTCCAGTCCTATGGATTGGACAGGATGTGTTCCTGTGCTGCTGGAGCCAACCCCTTAGCCCCAACCCTGTCACCACACATCCATCCAGTGCCAGACTTGGAACACAGAGTAAAGCACCTGTGGCTTGTCCAGCACACTGGGCTCTCATACCAGGCCTTCTAAAGAGAGTATTTAAGGCTTCAGAAACCCTTCTGTTCTAACATCAGATTTATATTGTTGTTTATGGGATCCTGGATGTCTCTGTGCCCAGTGCAGTGTACAGGAACCATCATACAGATGTTTGTGATGCCTGTTAAACCTGCAGCTATTGCAGGCATGTCAGAGGGATTCCCAGTGGTGAACTAGACAATCTGGGGAGACAAAATAACTCATTTTTTAACTCTTCTATTCGTTCTGCCTTTTTTATCAGTAAAGCATTGTAAGAGGAAACAGGAACCAAAAATTCAACAACCTGGTCCTGCCAAATATGGAGCAGAACCAGCCAAGGATAAAGTCCCCCTTCACACAATGTTGTGATCAGCTTCATCTTCCAGTGTGTCTTTAAAACCTGTTAATACCACATGTTGGATGGCAAGGGCCAGTCCACTATCCAGGCACTCTGTCCTTGGCTCCTGAGCCCGTTTAAGGACAGGGATGAGGCAATAATCAATCACAGAACAGATTATCAACAGAAACCTCAGCAGTGACAGCTGATGCACTCCCATACCAGACAGGCAGGTATGGTGGAAGCCCAGCCTCCATCTATAGTGTCCTTAATGAGGTCCAGCCAGCCTTGATAATGAGCTACATCCTACAGACCTTCTGCAGTAGCACCAGCATTTCTGGAAAGAACCGAGCTCGCACTGTCTGTGGGAACCTCCAACTCAGATACACAGAACTGACACACAGGCAGCTCTGAATTTGCTGCTGTGGGTCAGCCAGGGACCTGTCCCCTCTGGTACTCTGGTCCTTGTGCTTTGTAACTTGCTGAGTCCCACTGGAGTGTTTTTCCATCACTGTTGCAGAGATTGGCTCTGGGTTTGATCAGCCACACTTGGCAGGGAATCTGCCTGTTCCAGCCATTTATATCCCAGCTCACGTGCAGCTTGGCTGAAGTGACAGGCATCACCTCAATCACAGAGCTGAGGCAGCACAGGATCAATGATATCAGACCCCCAGAATCTCCTGTGTGTCTCAGAGCTAAGCAGGGACAGCCCTGTCAGACAGTCCTGCTCTATGTGTCACTGACAGCACAACCTGCTTCTGAGGTCAGCTCTGAAAAATTCCCTGCAGGTGTGTTCAACACAGCAGGCAGAAGTGCTGTTACAACTGTGGCAGGACTGTAGATGCTAAGACAAGAAACTTTGGGTTTGGTCTGGTCACTATTGCAGGCCATCTTGGTGCATGGGTCAGTTAGCACTGACAGGGGCTTGAGAGCTTCACCTGAGCCTACATTTTAAACCAACCTCCTGACTGTACAAGGTAAGAACACACACCTCAAGTTATTCTGAGATGCTGTCCTGCCTGACTCACACACGGCTGCTATGTGCTGCCTATTCCTATATTCTCAAACTGGCTCCACGATGTGCATGATTGGATGGATGAAGGCTGAGGATGGTTATGTTAAGTGAAACAAATGGTGAAAGACACAAAGGAAAGTCAGATCACCAACAATAACGAATGTGTCTTTCTCAGTAACAAAAATAACAACGAATGTGTCTTTCTCAGCCACAAGAAGGTGACTACTAGGGCCAGATTACAAGACACAGCCCCATGGGATTGACAAGTCTGGTGTGCAATTAGCAGAGATTAATTTTAGAAAAAGATTCAGCCAAATACGGTGTCTGAGCAGGGCAGGTCACAGGAAGATATGTGAAGCACAGCAGAGGGTAGGACAAGCAACCTGTCTTTGACAAGCCGAACTCAATCTGACAACAAAAGCATAAAAAGAGATAACCAGCATTCCTACAGGAACATGCTGTAGCTGGTCAGGCTTCTCAAACCCTCAAGAACACGCAAAGAGCTGGCCAGAATAAGTGGACAACCTGTGCACCCACTGGCTGTTAGCAGTGCCAGCCAAGGAGGCAGTGGTGGCATTCCTTCCCCACAGCAGGTTTAGCAAAGGTGCCTGAGCCTACAGCCCCCTGCTCTGGAACACTCAGTGCTGCAGAGGACATTTCCCTCTTGTGCGGTGTCCATCTCACACTCGCCTTTTTTCTGCACTCAGAACTTCCTCCTTGTGGGCAGGAAAGGCAGCCTGTCCCACAGCCCTGCCCACAGCCCTGCCCCACAGCTCTGCCTCTCCTCCTGCAGCAGCCACTGAGCTGCTCAGGCTCTTGCAAGCACAGCAGCATGCTGCAAAGCAGAACATGACCTCAGCGAAGGGCTCAGTGCCCTGCCCAACAGAAAGCAGGGGGAAACCAGGTGTCAGTGAGAAGGATCAACAAGTGAGCTGTAAGATTGTCCCAGGCTTGCTGTGCAACCCATCAATGGGACAATTAACTGCTGTACCACTAGGGACCCAGAAATTATCAACTGAACCCAAGATGACCTCTGCAGCTATAAAGGAGTGACCACAGGGCCAGGAGAGGTATGAGGCCACATTATTATCCCCTGCACTCATATGCCCCAGACATTTTCATTCCTGCAAAAGGGTACAAGACTGCACAAACCCACAGTGTTACACAGTTTGCTTCCTCTGCATACAGTGATGACAAAAGCTTTTTTATTAGGGAGGGCAAGGCCTAGAAAATAAGGAACTAGGAAGTTATTTGGCACAAAAAGAAGCATACAGCCATCAAACAGGGAGTCAAACAGGAAGAAGTGTCAGATTTATGCTGATCACAGAATAAAAGCTCCCTACAGCCCTCAGATCTCTATCAGGGATCGCAAACAGTGTTTGCAAAATGTTTGCAACACTGAGTCACTAGAAGCAACAGGATTTTATTATTTTTAACAGTTGAGTATCATTAGCTGAGGGGGCAAATAGATCCACTCTATGAAAAGTTCACTACACACTGTTCCCAGTGCCAGGTAAAGCTCCCCATCTGCTTACACACACTGTAAGCACTTCTGCCACATCTACTGACATTGCTTCCCAGCAGGAAACCAACCTCTGCTAAAACACTGCCCATGGTTCACTCCAGAGGAAACACTGCTGGAGCAGAATCAGTGGTACTGGCAACAGAGAGTTAATGTCACACAAAAACTGGAGAAGGCTACTCTCCACAGAAATTAATGCAGAATCAAAATCACGGCGTGGTTCATGTGGGAAGAGACCTGTGGAGGTCACCTTGTCCAAGCCCCCTGTTCCAGCAGGGACACCCAGAGCTGGCTGCCCAGGACCATGTCTAGATGGCTTTTGGGTAACTCCAAGGACGGAGACTCCATCACTGCCTTGGGCAACCTGTGCTTGTGCCACCACCACACTGAGAATGCCTGGGGTCCAGAGCGCTGAGCAGAGGGCCACGAACGTGCCCTCCCCCCTCTGGGGAAGCTTTGCCTAACGCAGCCCAGGGCATCATCAGCTACTTTTGGGGCAAGGGCACACACTCCCATCAATGAGTCACAGAGGGACGTGATCACACTGTGTCATGTTTCTCATGAAGCAGCGGGTGGTATTTTTATATTTAGAAGAATACTTCAGGTTCTAAGTTGACGTGTTTGACCACATCCATTACATGGAAGCAGAAAGTGGAAGTAGGCAGAGCAGGAAAAACAAGAACAGATAAAGAAGAGCTGTAAGATTAGTACCTGTCTGTCCTGGCTGCATGCAGGCTTTTAAGGAGGGACTTAGGAGCTTATTGGCACTTTATCTGGAAGAGTTCATGATACAAACAACTTCATCCCTAACAAAGTGTTGAGAGATCTGAAATCTGCACCCAAAACCAAGTTCCACGTTCTAGACCAGAAGAATGAAGGTCTCACTGTTGTGCAAACCGCTGCTTGGGCTACACCACCTAACTGTAATGCAATATTGATATGAAAAAGATAAATATCTTCACATCACAGTGCAAGAATTACATGCAATCAGAAAAAACAAGAACAGACATTCACTGAAATGCTACAGACTGAGCTACTCTGGAGACATCATCTACTCCCAGAAGACAGACATACAGTAGAAAACAAGCCCTCAGAAACATGACTGTGAAAATGATCTGTTGTGAGAAGCTCTGCTTAACAGAAACAGGGACTGAACCAATATAAATGCACATTCTAAAATGCAATTAGGGCCCACAAGTTCAAGAATTTCAAGTACAACTTTCCCAAATTTCAAACTCCACATCACTGTTCCACAACATGCCAAAGGGACCTTGGGAGCCTGAACTCACAGCAAAGCTTACCCGTGGACGCAGGTGTCAGAGTGCAAACACTGCTTGGCCCACACAGTTCCAGGCCTAAACCAGAAACCTGTCCAGGTTGGGAGGGACCTCTTGAGAAGACAGCTCACTCCCTGCTCAGGCAGAGCCAGCCACCACAGGCTGCCCTTGCTTGTTTCTGTTTAAGTGATCTTTTCAGAACTGGCACAAAGGAGCTTTCTAAACTGCTGAGGTTCCCGAAGCCTTCAATCAAAGGGCCCTGAAAGGAGAAGACACCTGCAACTGCTGTGATAATACCAGAATGGGTGAGTGAAGACCTGGATGACTACAATCCACATCCCCATACCCATTGGGAAAGTCACATAAAAGCAGAGAAAAAACAGAGCCAAACAAAACTGAAGCAGCAATGTCTTCAATGCAACACAGAAATAACAATGACCTCAGAAAATGAAATGGATATTTCATAACCTGGAGCACTGAACCAAGACATTTAAACCTTTTAAAATATCCTATTTAACTGAAAACAACAACCAGTCTAGATGATCATAGTTTTCTGGTGTTTTCATGAATGAGGTGAATCACAGCAGCACACAGAGGGTACGCTGAGCTAGGGAAGTAAGTACTAGGAGCAGGAGCCAGCTTTTAAACCTTCTGCAAAACAAAAATGAGTTTATTACTATCACAGCATAGAAGGAGGAAAATCTTTGCAACAGGGCCACCAAGGTTACCAGTTCTTACCACTAAATTGGACCTTAAAATCCCACCACCCTCCCCCAGACATACACACTGAACACATGGTCAGCGGGAGGCACCTGGAACTTCCAACACAGACAGAACCCATGGACTGCCACTCACCCATGGCTGCTACTCCTACCTTGAGCTCTGTGCTTACACAAAAACCCAGGGCAGGTCTCTGGAACTGTTTCTGCCACTCTAGTAATCACAGCAGCAGCTACAGCATTGTATCATTACAATTAAAATCAACCTCATGCTATTCAACCCAGTTTGTTCAACAGTTTCTCAAGAACAACCCAAATGAGAAGTGTCTTCACTTGGAGACAGGCTTTTACACTGAGACCACAGATCCATGGCAGACAAAGCTTTTTAAAAAAAAGCCAGCCCCCCAAGAAAGTAGCCTGGATCTGGCCTTGGACTTTCTGAAGCCTTCTAGACAAAAAGTTCCACTCAAAACTATTTCCTTGCCCAATCTCATTACCAGCAGCACCTGTAATCACAGACAAACCTTACTAATATCTGCCTTAGTTTTGCCAAGTTTCTAAGGAACCAAAAATGTTTGGCCTGGTAGAGAATGTGCTTGATTCACACATAAAACCGTACAGTCAGAAAAGTTAAAGTACATCAATCCAAGTTACATCTTCCTAAATCAATGCCAACATGCCATTTTTATGGCAGATTTTTCTGTCTGATGACTTCAGTTATCCATTATTTTCCCTTTAAAATCATACTTGCCATACTTGAAAAAATAAAAAAGTCACATCCAAGATACCGAACTAACCTCTTATTTCTACATCACCTCAGGTGTCTGTTAAGAATGTGGAAACCAGCATGACATTTAAAAATCAGGCAACAAAATCCAAGGGAATGAAGTGATGACTAAAATAAGATTAGTTATGGAAGCATGTCACTCACAGCCTCAGTAGCTCAATGCTCAAGCAAAACAGGAGCCTTACACCCTATATTTAGTGTTTTCAAACACAAATCACTGTTCAAGAGTTATGGCTTAAACAATTTCCAGCTCTCATATCAACAGTACCTCCTGGTACAACAGACTGTTAGAACAAGTTCACAACTAACCATCCAGGAAAGCTCAGTATTCCAAGGCCATCTGATGCTGTTCCAATGCAGGTGAGGTACCACAGCATCTCCTTATGCCTGCCAAGTGCTGGCACAGGCTTCTCCTGCCCTTCTAGAACCAGGGCCTTTGGTTCAGCTCACAGGGGTGACTTGATTTTGGAGAAATGGCTGGCCAGCTCTCAGCCTTGCTGCCCTCAGTGTGGCTGAGCCCAGGCTCAGTCAGGTTCCCATTCTGTGGGCTTTTTCCTTGACCAGTCTGCTTGCTGCTGCTCTGCCATCCTGCCCAGCCTGCAGCCATCCCCAGGGACACCTGCCCTCCTCAGGACTCAAGCCCTAACTACATCACCACCCCCCTCAGCTACACCAGATCCCAGATTCAGCTTTCCAGGAGCCTCTGATCAGCTGGGGATGCAGAGTGGCACAGCAGGTCCTCCCGCCAACACCTGGAAGGCACAGAGCCCATCTGGTCAGGCCCTTCCCCTTTCCACCACTTCCAGCTGACGGTTGGTAGGTTCCCAACTCAGTAGAAACAAACTCTAACCATCAACAATAACCCTGATGGCAAAAAATAAAATAAATGATTATTTTAAATGTAAACATGGTGTTCTAGGCAATAGAGTTACAAATTGCAGCACTCAAATCCTTCTCTGGCTCCCACCAGCCCAAATCCCTCCTCATATGCACAGATCTCCCCAAAACCAGAGATTTGTCTGGGGAAACATCAATAGCCAAGCTTACTTCAACCCAGGGACTCATTTGGGGCAGGACGGCTCTGGCCATCAGGAGCCAGACACATTCACTGAAACATTCATCTTAAAACCAACACATCTAAGGAGTTCAAACTACAAGCAAGCAATTGGATAGCCAAGCACACAGTGGGGGCTAGTCCAGGGCTGGGTCCCAGCCAAGGGCAGCAGAGCAGCAGCAGGGAAGAGCCTAATGGACGTGGGAAGTTCAGCTGGGAAGAGCTCAGAACAAGGCATGGCTTGTTGACATGCAGGAGCCGGCATGCACAGGGCCCGTGGACTAGCACACGCTAAGAACATGGAGAGGGAGAAAACTAACAACCAGGAGACTTCACAAAGGGCAGTGCTCCCTCTCTGTAAGGCTCTGGCCAAGAGCACAAGGAACAGTTTGCATCCCAGCACAGAACACGAGCTCTCCAAGCAGGATGCACCTAAGCCAAACAGTTTTACACACAGCCTTATAGCAAGGGAACACTGTAAATAGGTCAGTGTGTATGTTTGTGTGTTACAAATATAGATATACACACACATATATATATAAATATATATATACAGATACACACAGAGATAAAATCATGTACATGACATAAGTGGAGTCACATCACAGGAGCGGAGAAGTTTGCTCACCATTAGCAAATATCCTATGAAAGACTGTTGTAACAGAGCAGCCCGTGAGCGGGAAGTAAAACGAGATAAAGTCAATGAGTTGGTGAACAGCAAAGCACTTACATCCATAGAGACAGCTGGGTCAGAGTCAGGGCACACAGGGACAGGACTGAGCACCACGCCCTGCCTCCAGCCACCTCTTCAAAAGAAATTTACCTAAGGAACACCAGAGTTTCTACCTGAGAACCAGACCGGGCAGGGGAGACAAGGCATCTCTGACCAAGCAGAAGATTATGGCCAACTCTGAGACCAAGACCCTGGAAATTCTGTTCTTCTGTGAGTATCCTACAGTCCCTTATCCCCACCCATCCCACCCCCTCAGCAGAAAATTCCCTTTCTCTACATCCCAGCAGCTTCTGGCCACAGATCTCAGCAGAAGAGCTCACACTTACACACCTGGCCCCATGATTCCACAGCACAGCTAACATCCGAAAGAGTCCTGGCCCCATGGTCTGGAACTGAGGGCAGACTCTGAGCAGACACAACTAAATACAGACTGAGCCCAAGGTCAGGTGTAGTGCAGACAGGAGAGATGCACAGCAGCAACACCTGGAGGCACAAGTGGGAAATCTGCACTGCACTCCACGGAGCTTCCTCTGTGCTCCATCAAGGTCTCACTCAGCACATGCTGATACATCGCTGTGTCTCAGGGGCACCAGAGGACACTGAGACCCTCCAGCTTGAGGCCTCCCTTCTGCCGAGGCACTCCAAGAGCTGCCCAAAAGGATTTTTAATTCAAACGCATCACTTCTTTCCACCTGTGAACGGTTCTTATACTGCCAGTGAGAATTCCAGGAACAGCTTCCAACAATGCCAACACAAGCAGGCAGCAGCACCAGGCACCCTGTCTGTACATGCTGCTCTCCCCACACTCAGAGCATCTGCAGCCTGTCCCAAAACCACACCTGGCAGCACGTGCCCTTGTTAAACAGCACAGACACCCACGGAGGCACCACTGTGTTGCACGTGGGTTCTATGAAGAGTACACAGGGCACAACCTCGACTTATCACAAGGAATGCTTTCATCTGACCACAGCTCTACAAAGCAGGTGGAACATTCCAGTCTCTGGGAACACCAATGGCATGTCTAAGAGCTCTAAGTGTCTTTCCTATCCTCATGACAAGTTGTCCAAAGCTCCCCACTCATTTGAAACTTATTCTCCTTAAATCTATTAACTCTGCACTTTATGGCACTGAAAAAAAAAAGGTTAGCAAATGAATGGATTATGGATGGCTTTTGCATTTAAGCAGTATGCAAAATCTTTCCTCCTTCCCACTCCCTTTTTCTTCCACAGCTGACGCCCAGCACACAGATTTACACACTGAACAGAGAAACAGTGATCAGTCCAGCCAGTGCACATGCTCCTGCATCTGAGGAAGCAGCAAGGAGCAAAGAGCTGTTCCCACACCTGAACATGTGTCACAGGAACCACTACCAGACATTTCCAATGTGGCACTGCTCTCCTGGCACATCCTCCCCCGGCAGACAGCAGGATGTCCTGCAGTGCACACCAGCAGCTGCCTTAGCCAAGTTTTTGCCCCACATTCAGCAAGTATTCTCTTTGCCAAAGCCACAGGGAGAGGAACTTTGGGAGCAGCACCCAGCACAGTAGTGGGGACAGAGACAGCACCAAAGCACAGAACACAGTGCACTGAGTCCTTGTTTCCCATAAGTCCATGGAAATTACTGCCCTGCTGCTTTTAAGTAAACACAGGGAAATGCTGAGATACCAGCCAGCTGTACTGAATAAGGACAGGAAGCAGCAAACATAAGTCTGGCATTGTCAGTGACCCTGGAGCAATTGTCATTGCAGGGCCCAAACTCAAACCCAACCTCTGACACTACGAAGGCAGCAGTGCCAGGGAGAAAGGCCCAAGCTCCAACACAACCAGCAGTCCTGGGGATGTAGCTTTGCCTCTTCTGGTTGGGCGGGCACTGCAGGAACAGGAATACATCCTGCAACACTGCCAACTCTAATTCCAGCCTGCACTGGAGCCACAGCTTTCCCATCTGGAGGATTCCTCTTCTGACCACAAGTCCATTTGCACTCACTTCCTTTTATAATTTAGCAAAGGTCCAGAATCTCCCAGATAAATCTCTTCACTTCTGAAGGTGAGGTGAGCCAGGCAGCCCACAGCTATGGAGCAGAGAGGTCTGCTCAGGAACAGCTGCACTTGAGCACTGCAGCTGCAGAGTCACACTCAGCACATCCTGCAGCTCTAACAGCACAGACACCACCACTCCTGGCATGAGCACACACATGTCACTGCCACGTCCCTCCTGCTGCACCTGACAGAAGCAAAGCTTTGTGAAACTGAAGGGAGCAAAGGTGTAACTGTGCTGAGGCCACCATTTGTACCCCACACCTGGAGAGCCATCTTCCTTCTACAAAGCCTCTCAACAGCACCACTGGAGTTGCATGCTCCAGGCACAGCAGGTCTAATGACCTGCAGGACCTCCCTCTGGCGAAAGCCATGGCTCCAATGCCAGCTCCATGGGTTTGGTTTTACACACAGCACTGGCTGCCCTGCAGAAAGATGGCAGCTGCGTGATACTTTGAAACTAAAGTAAAAAAGATAATTTCTTAAGTCCTCAAGTCTTCCCATCAGTCTGAACTGAATGCCAGGGAGTTTGCCAGCATATGAATACTAGATGTACACACTCTTGGAAATCTCTCCCACTTGGACAAAGTCTAAAGTCTGTGTGATGACATGATGACATCAGTCCGTGTGAAGAGCAAATCCCCAAGTTTACAGGCAGGTCGGGAGCAGAGTGCTCCTTCTGCCATGACCCTGTCTCCCTGGTACAAGCACAAATCTGTTACCCCAATTCTGGAACAAAGCAACAACATAGGAGTTCTTTGGTGGGAATAAAAGCCACAGGTCTGCAGCTGATGGAGAGGCTATTTCTGGATGACAGGTGATGCAGAGCTTCTTTCCCTGTACACTGCCACATCAAAGCAGAACTCACACAGACAACAACTCCAGGAAAGCAAAGACCTACTCCTCAGATCGAGAATACTTGCAGAAGTTGAACAACAGGTAGCAAAGCTGTCCCTTGAAAGGTTATGTCAAGGTGTGACATAATGCATCCTGACTGCAGACAGATTTTTAGAGACATGGGAATAGCAGGAAAAACCAGAGCATGCAAGGATGCATTGCACTGCCAGGAACATCACTGCTTACTTATGAAATAAACCATTTCTGCACAGGGTGGCTGCCCAAGCAGGGCCTGCCTGTGCCAATCAGGTGCAGGGCAGCTCAGCAGCCTGAAGGCGGGCCCATGGGAGGGATACTGGGTAAGGATGTCAGGACAAGCTGCTTGCTGCAGTCAGAGTCTGTCCACTTTATTTTAAATGTGGGTGGCTACAAGCAGCACTCTCGTGGCCTTCGTGGACACAGCTCCCCAGGCACCTCCCAAAGCTCCACAGTGCTGGGAGGAGAACTTCGCGTGTATTAACATGAAAACCTGCGGGGTGAACCCACAGATGATGTGCCTACAAAACTTCACAGATTCAGCATCATTTCCTGTGTCATCCCCTTGAGACAAAAAGTTAAAGAAGAGGCTAAAAGGCAAACAGTACCCCAGTATCAGTCTTTCCTGCACCTGACAAGGGTCCAATCACCAGTGAATTCTGCTCCCAGTCTCTGGCACATCTGATGTGGACAAGCACATGTACACACATGCCTAACATGCCAGGGAACCTGGAAAGGAGTAGATGCCTTTTTCTGTTTGGGCAGTCTGTCTGATAGGCAGGGGCACCCCCAGCAAGCATTACCTGACCCGATTTTGATCAGTCCGTTGTGCTGGATGAAGATGGTGTCACAGGTCAGGTTGCCGTGAATGATGGGGGGATCACAGGAGTGGAGGTAGCTGGAGATGCAGAACAAAGCACTGGTCAAGGCCTTGAATCCCTCCCTTCACCCCTTCCCATCTCAAGAAACATCAGAAAAGAACAGGAGAGCAAAGGGCACATGTCAGGGGTTTACAACAGCCAGGAGGTACAGTTCCATGACTGTACCTCAGGCTCTAGCTAGGTGAGAACCAGGAATAAATAGGAATTGTCTCTAATGATGAATCTCCAGAACATGGTGGGGAAAACAGAAACCTGTCTCTGATCAGTTCCCAAAAAACTCAGGGTACCAGAGGTAAAGACACAATTTCATCCAACCCAGTACTGCTGAATGGATTCTAAAAGGGTTACAATTTCATACTAAAAATATCAGAGCCTTACTCTGTCCCTACTCAGAGGGGACCAAAGAGGCACTTGGTGCTATAAACACACAACTGGGCTTATTTGCCAGCAGACACAAATAAAGCTTTTCAGTGCTGGGTCCCAGGTGCACTCTGTTTTTGCATCTCACTCTGCCTAGGTTTATGTTAGCAGCTAGCACAAATGAAGACAGTCGGCTCCCAGAAGCTTATTAGAACCCCAACTACTCACCAACAGCTGTAATTTAGCCAAATGACACCAGTTTTCTCTATGGAGTGAAAGCCATGCTCTGTCACCCAGGCTATTGTTTTTCTAAGGTTCTAATTAGCTACTCATCAACTCTAGCTCAGGTGGAACAGAGTTTTTAAAACCCAAAACACATTCTACTCAGCTGTATTGAGCTAAGATGGCTGCAGAAGATCTGCATCATCAACAAATGTACACACACATCTAACAACACCATGCCTCAATATCCATGAATCTGCTGCCTGCAAAAGGGCTGCAGCCTGCCAACACTATGGAAGTTTTTCTCAATCCTCTCACATGGAATTTGGTTTCCCAGTCATCTTTGCAACATGCTCCTGACCATGGTGAAACCCAGGTTATAAAGCTGGATACTCTGGAGAGCTCCCTAATACTTAACTGCCACACTCACTGACACATCAGCCCCGACTGCTGGGATCTCAAGGTCAGTACCCCACGTACCTGAGAGCAGAGAGGATCTGGGTACACCATCGCTTCCATGCCTGCAGACATAAGAAGAAAAGGATAAAAATCATCCACAAGGAGCTAATCTGTAGTTCTGTGATTCACAGCCCACTCGTAGGAAGGAATACACGCTCCAGCTTCTACTCAGTGCAGGTGTAAAGAATCAGTGCTCTTATGGTCAGCTTGTTTCTACATATTCCCATGGGTGCAGAAAAACGCCTGCCCTCCAGAGTCTCCCATGCACAGGCACCTTCCTCCTTTCCTGTGAGGGCCCCTGGAGAGGAACACGCCTGTCACACCACACCAAAGAGCTGCTGGCAGTAAAGCAACCAGCACAGAACTGCTGTCCCAGAGCACCTGCAGCTGAACTAGGTTACAGGGGCACAGGGGAACTGCAGCAATGTGTTATCACCAGTTCTCACTGGGATCCTCTGCTGAAAGGGCTTTCCAGGGGCTGATGGCTCTAAAGGAATATGGTCATACAGGAAAAAAGAGTTACCTTTTCATTCATAGTTTTGTGGTTTTTCTTTGTCTTCTTCAGGAACTGTTTCAAGCTCCCTGAAGACATGTACTCAGTGATGAAGATCACCTGTGGGGTAGTAGGACACATTACCCTCCACCTTGCTAATTACCTAACAACACAAAATGAGAACCCAACAGCTTGATGGCTGCACTTACCCTGGCCTTGTTCTCTTTCACATCAGCCCAGTATTTGTGGAACTTCACAATGTTGAGATGATCCAGCTGAATTAAGTTGTCAAACACTGCTTTAACTTTTTCCTTAACATCAGAAAGACAAAGACATGTCACATCAGAGACCACACCAACCTATATCCTTCTTTCTTCTTGGGTCTTGGTCCCCTCAAACACCAGTGTATATGTCAAGCCCCTGTGCTAAGAACAGACAGCATCCATTTCCTTCTGCACTGCATCTTAGCCGAGAGAGGTTTGATTGCCACGTCTAAATGAACACAAGAGCTCATGGAAATAGCACAACAGTTTTCCAGTACATTTCCTGTACAGGCCAGGCTTAAGCCAAATTTGCTACATTTGGACATCACAGCACTCCAAACCCAGCCAACAGTCCACACAAAAAATGCCCAGTATCCATAATCCCACCCTAGGGCAAGGTATGTTTCTCACATCCTGTTGGGAAATACATCAACTTACTTCCTGAAGCTTAAAGTTCTTCCGCTCAGAAAACTGAACTTCATTCCAAACAACTTCCACACCTTCCTCCGTATCCATGGCCAGGTAGGCACTGTCAATCCCCGGGACATTGCGCTGGTTCACCTGGAGGGAAGGGTGGAGAGACCTGTGAGCTCTAAGCCAGCAAGACCAGATCATTGCCACACAGCACTCACAGGAGAATTATGAACTCTGCTCATTAACTTTTAATTAAGTGAGAATTCCAGGACAGGATTTGCACATGTATCTTGGAGCAGGGCATACCCAAAACATGAGTCACTGTAGGCCATGTGAGCAGCAAGTCCTGAGCATACCAGTGGGAAAACCTCTTGTGCACAAACACTGTGTTTTAGCAAAGCTGCCTTCTGCCTACAATATATTAGATTTTCATGGTTTAGGACACCTGTAGTTCATTCCACCACAAGAAACCCACTCCAACCATAGAAAAGGGATATAGAAATGTCTCAAGAACTCAGATCCAACTTTGTGGAGGAATCCTCTGAAAGGTGATGATACCTGAAACTCAATCAAAGCAGAGAGGAATAAGGGGAAAGCTGCAGGTTCAGAGGTGGGAACCAACGACACAAGGGAAATCACTACAGTAATTTCTTTAGTTAATAATTGTAAACATTGACCCAGCACAAGCACATCCACACCAAATATTAAAGACACAGATGAACACTTGGAAAGCAGAAAGGTAAGGGGAGGGGATTGAGAGTTTAGAGTCCAGCACAAGAATGGCAAGGGCTGTGGGAGGACATAAGGCTGAAAGAGCTGCAGAGATCAGAGGTGAACCCCGCTCCCAGCAGCAAAGTTTTCCATAACAGTTTTTCTTCAGATGTATAGCAGCATTCAAAGACTTATTTGCAGCAGAGATGCCACTTTCACATGATCAAATTTACCCAATTTTATCATTCCAGCTAAACTACTCTATCCCATTCTACTCCTTCAGTAGCCTGACGACACAGAGTGACAGACCACCAACACAGGTGGGATTCTTTATGATCTCCCAAGGGAATCTGAACAGGCCTGGTGACATTCAATACCCTGACACTGCAGGCAACACACTGCAGTGACAAATGATGCCAAGCACAGTAAAACTAGAATGATACAGACTTCTCTGGCAACTGAGCAGTAAATGAGTATGACACAACCAGCTGCAAGGCGTGGCACAAGCAGGAATAAGGGATACAGGCCATAATTACAAAAGTAGAGCCTGAGCTACAGAGGTTAACTATGGAAAACCACCCCAGGAGGTGACAGCTGAGTATGAACCACCCCACTTCCTTCCACTTGAGCCACCTACATAACTGAGGGGTGAAAGGACTGAGATTTGGTTTAGGAAGATGCTCACATTCATCTTAAAAACCTGATTTTACATATATACATATATACACACACACACACACACACATAACTGATACCAACAGGCCAGACCTGTTATGTTTCATCATTAAAGGAAGCTGAAGGAATAAAAATAATTAAGAATAGAACATTTATTCCTTCAAATTTTAGAATAAGCAATATCTTAGGGATGACAGCAGCATAAAATTGCCCAGTACAATTACTAAAGCTGGATGGCAAAAGGCTTTAACTTCAGGGAAGTTTGAAGAAGCCCGAGGCAGCAGAAAGGCAGATGTGTGTAAGCAGTGCAAGGACAAGATAACAGCCACCACACCAGCACCCAGTGCCCTTGCATCCCTTCATCCCTTTGGATTCTCTTCCTTTGTCCCACTTGCTGCCTGTTCACAGAAACATCAAGGTTGGAAAAGACATCTAAATCACGGAGTCCAACAGTTAAAGGCCCTCTCTTGAAAGGCCTCCAGCTTTACTGGATTGAGTAAGTCCTCAAGTACTAGCAACTACTCAATATCTGCCCCAGTAATGCAGCTGGGGCTGTGGACTTGTCCCATCTCCCAGTCCTGGCCAAGCTCCTCAAGCGTAAATGATTTCCATGACTCATAGGCAATATTCCAGAGCACCAGATATGACTCAAGACACCAAACCCAGCTGACATCACCAATGGCAAATCTGTTTCTCAGGAGAGTCGACAGCTTGGGGAGAAGAGTAAAAGGGGAAAAATGCAGACAGACAACAGAAAGGCAACAGCAGATTCCTCCTGCTTGCCAAATCCCTATCCCACATCCCTCTCTGTACTCGGCAAAGCAGAATCCTAAACCCTCATGAAAGCACTGAGATAATGCATTACTCTGGTGTTTGCCCCAGACAGCCCCCAGACTAGGCAGCTTTTACACTCTGACTGAGGAAGTGACCTGAGCCCAGCTTAGCCTGAATTTCTGCAGCACAGCAGAGGAAGCAGCTCCACACTACAAAAGTACCAACACAGCTCTGAGTCCATGTAAACAGGAGGCAAGGAAACTCAAGAAGAATTTCAAGTGAATTACTTAAAGGAGTATGGGTGGAGTGGCACAACAGCTCTAAGGGAAAAAAGTTTGGAAGTTAAATTTCCCTTTGGAAGGTTATTCCATTGTCCAATGTATTTTTTGTATAGCTCTCAAACATCTATGTATCTGTTGCTGAAAGAACACAGACTTTTGGAGAGATATTTCGTAGTTCACATGATCTGTCAATTAAACAAAAAATAAATACAGTCTAAATCACAAGTGACAGTGATGATTTAAAGTCTAGAAAAAAAAGGTGTAAAAACTGGGAAAAAGTCCACAACAACTAGAATATCAGCACAGAATGGACCTGCACATTGAAAAAGAGCTGAGGAGTGGCAGCACATCAGGCCAGACCCTCACAAGAAGCCCCAGATCTGGTTCAGAGTAGCATGAATATGTTACCCAGTTTCCCTGACCACTTGTCAAGGCCAGAGAAATGTGAAAGCTCTGCCCAATCACCTGGCAAATGGTTAGGATTAGAGATAAGAGACCACCAGAGCCAGCAGCTGGGCCATGAGGAGCTCAGCTTCTCCTTGAGCTGTGGGGAAACAAAAAGCAGCAAATTTACCAACAGAAACTGAACAAAAAGGGCTCTCTGGAATCTGAGGCTAATCCAGAATGTAACACAATAAGGAATTCCAGGTCCACTGCAGGCAAAGGGAAAAGAAATCCAACAAAGCAAAGAAACAATCCTACTTCATGCTTTAATTAAACTGGCACATTGGCCTTGACAATTGTAGTCATGGTAGTAAAATGCTTGAAAGGCTTTAATTCAACAAGAAAATTAAAATAGCCAGTGTAATTTAACAGTGGCAAGGAAAGGACGGTACTGATTATTACCATGGCTGTACACACCACTTCATGCAGCAACTAAACTGTAAGGAAAAGACAAATCTGACCATCAGCAACATAATAATTGGTTTTTCCAGACACACTGCAACAAGTAACAAGATCAAACACATCAGCAAGAAGTTAGCTGTTAACCCAATGGACACTTCCAGACCATTTAAAGACAGGGTTAAAAGTCCTCCATGTGTGGAAGTTCTCCCTCGCTCATAACTTCACTGCACCTGCTCAGGAGATGCTGTGTTGAGACCCGAGCCAAAAGCTGACGCATCCTTTAGGCACTGACAGGACGTGTCCCTGTCACCTCCCATGGGTCCTGCTCTGTGCTGACCCCCACAGCTGAGCCCCACTGGGAGCCAGGACGTGGAGAGCAGGCCCCTCCTGCCAGCCAGAGCTGCATCTGCTCTGCAGGAAAGGGGCAAGTTTTGAACCACTGCATGGTGTCACACTGCCCATGTCACACCACCATCCTGCAGGCTGTCACCCAGTGGCTATACAAAGCACTCTGACAGTTCTGGCTAAACAACACCCTGCAGGACAGACCTAACTACAAATTCCCACCAGGTAACTCCCCAGGCAGGGTATCAGCAGTTTACAAAAACACAAAAGTATGACAGGAGTTAAGGTGCTTTGAATAGAAGCAGCGCTTCTCTGGATACGGGCACTGAGATTGGAAAAGCGCCCTCAGATCATCGAGTCCAGCCACTCCCCCAGCACTACCAAGGCCACCACTAACCCACGTCGCAAAGTGCCACACGCATACAGCTTTTAAATTCCTCCAGGGACCGGGATTCCACCCCTGCCCTGACCAGCCTGTGCCAAGGCTGGACAAATCTTTCAGGGAAGGAATTTTCCCTAGTATCCAACCTAAAACTCCCCCGGCCATCTTGAGGCCATTTCCACTTGTCCTGTCCCTTGTTCCCTGGAAGCAGAGCCTGTCAGGGAGTTGCAGAGAGTGGGAAGATTCCCCAGAGCCCTCTTTTCTCCAGGCTGAACCCCCCCCCACGCTCTCTCAGCCACTCCTGAGGCTCCAGCCCCTTCCCCAGCTCTGTTCTCTTCCCTGGACATGCTCTGGTCCCTCAATGTCTCTCCTGTCAGGAGGGGCCCAGAACTGACCCCAGGATCTGAGGTGCAGCCCCAGCAGTGCCGAGTACCCCACAGGGAGACAAGGCATCATTCCAGCTATTTAATGGATACCAGAAATGACTACAAATTGCCTAATGCAAGACCAAAGGGACGAGTGCTCAGTTTCACTCAGTGCTGCAAAACAAACAAGCAATCCAGGGGAGTCTGAGAACTCAGTCACAACGAGCTTGTCTGTGGAAGGCGGAAGAGGCGACGATTCTTCACCCCTGATTCCCAAAGGGAAACAGAAAGGAGCACAGCAAAATAAACAAGTGAGCATGGAAGAAAACCCAATATCTATAAATAAGCCCATTCAGACAGAAGTTCATCAGGAAGGTTCTGGTAACTGCACTGGGGCAGTAAATTCAGATGAGTGCCAGCAGTGTGAAACTCCAAGGAGAGAGGGAAAACCAGACAGGATAAACCCCATGTGAGTTACTCCCAGTCTGCTACAGCCCATCCTGTTCTTCAGTGATACTTTCACTTGGCAGAGAGATCTTCAAATCACTGCAGGTAACTCTGAATAACATCAATCACACAGGAGGGGTTGAAAGATCAGTACACTGAACAGAAAATGCCATAAAAATTAGTATACTGTGGAACTACCAGTCTTGGAAACAATCCCTGAAGCCACATGAAACACTAACAAAAAGTGATTATTTCATGTTTTCTGATAATACTGGAGAAAGCAGGCAATGAAGTGGGCAAACATTGTATTTTAAAGAGGATGATGAATACCTGATCTTGACACACATACATAAATTGGAAAGCTGACTGCCTTAAGATGTCAGAAGTAAAAATGGCTTCAAGGTGGGATTGTGGGCAATTCTGAGATGGAATAAGAGTATTTGAGTACACTACTCATGGGATGTTTGAGGAAAGTTCCAAAGGTGTGGAAAAAGAATAATCAAGATGAGTGTCAAGCCAAGCCCTGAGCCTGGTCACCATCACCTGGACTGTCTTTTTGTTAAACTACTTTTCAAACTATTTTCTGTGCCAATGCGCTTCTCCATCTCAGTGTATGTGCACAGGCAAGCACACACATCTGCAACTTTCACGCTAGACTAGCCAGAAAGTTGGGACAAGAGGTATTGGGGTCAGATTTTGCAGAGACACAGGGCCTAGGAGACAGGTACTAGTCCCCTGAAATGGGATTTTTCCTGAGCACTGATAAAGAGAAATAGGATACAGCTACGCCTGTCATCCATGTTACCATGGGATGCTTGAAAATCACCGTGCTTCCATGGCTAACCTACGTCTGGCTTTGCCTCTGTCCCTCAGGATTTGCCATGCAGCCTCCCTGCAGGCTGGAGTCAGAGCCAGCACACGGCCTCTCCCCTCTGCTGGCCCAGCAGGAAGCCTCTTCCCAAGCCTAAGCTTCACCAAATCTGTGGCAGCTTTCAGGATACCACGAGCGCTGCCTGGGCTTCCCAAGGCAGAGGGCTGGCCAAGGGAAGGCTTTGGGGCTGCTGCACAGACCACAGTGTTTTTAGAACAGCTCTGTAAGGAACGCAGAGAGAACTCCATCCCTCAGTCGCAGGCAGCCAGAGTGTGAGCAGCACCTCCAGCCTCCCAGGAACGCCGGGAGAGCAGCAGCCAGCCACCCCTGCTCCAGCCACTGCTGCAGGGAGTGAGTGCCAGCTGCCCGTCACAGCCTGTGAGCAAGGACAGAACGGGGCTGTGACAAAAGCTCTGTCCCCTCTGCACCCTGAAGTGCCCCTCAGCTCATTCTGGCACATCCCAAGGGTTCACTTCTTTCAGGAAGGCCCCGCATGAGCCAATAAAAATGTTAGAAGTCTTCACATACTCCCTTCTTCTTAATACCTTCCCTGTGGTCAAGGAACACTATAAAAACTACAGCATGGCATTAGTTTTCTCCACCAACTGGAAAAAAAACCAGATCCATTGTCAAAGGCTGTCAGGGAGCTGGCAGCCCTCTAAGCACCAGCTTGCTTGGAGGACTGGTGCTTATCTTTTACTACCTCAGCAAGTTTCTTTCCAGTCACAACAGAGGCTGAGAAAACCAGGCTCCAGCATCCCGGAATCCAAACACTCAGTCTGTTAGCATTTTTTCTCCAAGAATCCTGCACTGTCCCCTTGAAGAAATGTAAATCCAGAGGTACAAAAGTCACCAACTGCCTTCAGATGAAAAATGATTCAAGCAACTGAGACTCCCCCTAGAAGTGAGAAGACAACAAAGAGATAAAGATGCAGCAGACCCAGCGTTTCACTTCCTGTCTCTGAGTTCAGGTCCTCATGAACCACAGCTCTTTTCTTAACATTGGATAGTTAATGGACAGCATAGATTGAGAGCATCTGTAAGCCTGAGCACTGAAATCCAACTGTAACTCCAGCCATCAACAGCTGGGAAGTGCCAATCCAAATGACAGACAGATCTTCCATAGAAAAAAGAGAACCAAACTAATGGCAGTGTGCTGCCTAAATTAATTTTTTGAACTTCCAGTATCCAGTGAAGAACAGCAAGATGGGACTCACATGCACAGGTGCACACTGTCTGAAACTCTGCTCCCTGAGTTCTGCTCCTGACCTGACACCCAGAGCCACACAGAACTCCATCCATCACCCTGTCGCAGTCTGCACGCCGTTGTAAGGGAAGCTGTGAAGGGCTGTAGCTTTCATCCAGCTATCTGACAGTGAAAAATCCCAGACAGAAAAACAAGAATTACTCAACATGGCAACCACTGCAGCCCAACCACACTGACACATGAGGCGTGTGCCCAGAGACAAGGCAGAAACGAACCTCTTGATCTCAGCAGTCACTGAAGCGGGGCAGAACATGGAAAGTGCAGCAGGGGAAAGTCCAGCAGCTGAGTTGCAAATGAGTTAGTAACACATCAGCCACAGAACAAGGATCAGCCACAAGGTCACTGATGGCTATCAGGAACTGAAACGTCACCTTCAGCCACCCCAAAAATCCCCCTCAACACTTCAGAATCCGTGGGACAGATGCACAATCCCTGTCCCTGCCATCAGTGCAGGACCGCATGATCAGCACTGGGATGAGTTTCCAGGGGACAGACAGGACACAAGTCTGCAAGAACTGCAAGAACAGCACAAGGTTCCCCCACTGCTCTTGAGCAGCCTGGCATATTCTCTGGGAAAGGGCAAAGCTATTTAAGCAGAGACCAGTGCTCATTCTCCTGTTTTCTCCCTCTTCTGCTCTCAGTGCCAGGCTTCACATCCTCGCAGAGTCTCCTGCACTGGAGAGAGCAGCAGCGCTTGATGAGAACAGCACCACCCCAGGCTGTACCTCGTGAGGAGCCCACAGAAGAGCAGCCAGACCCACCCAGGCCTGCTGGGCCTTTGCCCTCTTCACCTTGACAGACACACTCACACATGCCCCAAAAGGGGACCTGCTTGTGCCCACACTGACAGCATGACACAGATTCCTTCTTACTAAAGTATACGACAAAGTTGTCAACAAAATACTTCTTATGAAGTCTTGGCTTACACAGTCACACAGTGTTTTCCTCCCCAGAAAAGGTACATGAAGAAAACTTGGTCAATAGACAGCTATCACACAGAGCAAACCCAAGGACATCCCCATCTAGGATGTCCCCATCTTGAGCCTCTCCTACTCACATGAGCTTGCCAAGCCAAACACTGTAACTCTGGGCTGACAATAAAGATTCTGCTGCAGCAGAGCACAACTTCTCCTACAGTTATGTTATGTGTCATCCATGTAGCTTCCAGGGACTGCAGGCACGAAGCTCTCAGTTTCGGGTTCACCACGAGCCAGCTTCAGGAGGCTAAACCTGACCTGCTAATGTGGTGCTGCAATCCTGCTCCATTAGCAAGTTTCTATTCCTAGGAAGCACAGCAGATAATTCTCGAGATACTTGGACAACCCAAGAAAAGTAAGTTATGCATGCATGCTGCCTGCAAGAAGGAAATGGAGTGTTACTGCAGGACAGCAGAACGAGGGGGGTTGGTTTTCAGGGAGAGCAACCAGAAGGGAGCCAGGCTGGGAGACCCCATCAGCCCTGTGACTGCTCTGCTCTCCTGCTGTGGGGCTTTGCCCTGTGCTTCAGCCACGGGACATGACACCCTGTAAAGCCTCACCTGTGTGCTGGTCAGGAGAGCAACCAGGGACATGGGCACAATTCCAGAGCCAGATTCAGCTCTGGGAGGAAAGCAGCACAGCCCACAACACTGCAGGAACCACAGGTACTGCTCCATGTTCCACAAAAAATGGAATTTGGGGAACATAAATGTTTACCATCTTGTTAAAAAGGGTTCTTAGTTTAAAATGTCGCAGAAGTATTAGATTTTAATAAAACTACTCTGAACTTTCACAGGAATTACTCTTTGCACTACAGAAGCTCCCTGTTTCTAGGAAGAATTACAATCAATGAACTCAACACTCAATCCATTTTTACATCTCAAGTTTAAGCAGGAATAGAATACAGAACAGCCAGCTGGAAGGGACCTCCACAGATTCCCTGGTTCCACTGCTCAACTCCATCAGGGCTGGCCCATGTCACAGCAAGTTGGGCATTGTCCAAACACCTCAAACACAGACGGGCCTGGGGCACTGACTTCCTCCACAGGAAGCCTGGGGCAGGTGTGACCCCTTCAGCAAGGAAATGCTCCCTCTTGTCCATTCTGAGCCTCTCCAGAGGCAGCTTGGAGCCATTTGCTGGTGTTCTGGCCCTGGATCCCAGAGAGAAGACCTATAGTGGGACCATCCCCTCTCATGAACATCAGGTTCTGCTGTGTGTAATTGCCCCAGGATGGGGTTCTGTTCTCCCATCCTGCCCCTGCCTGAGCGGGGTTTGCCCTCTGGATGCCGGGGCACACGCTCGCTCCAGCCGAGATGCTGCCGACCAGCACCCGGCTCTCTTCGGCCCCTTCCTGCAGGGCTGCGCTCCACCCGCTCCTCTCCCTGCTCACACTCGTGCCCAGCCCCATTTCCCCTTGCGCACCAAGGCATCTTCATTAGCGGCCATGGCTCAGCCCAGGCGGCTGAAGCCAAGCTGTGACCGCACCTTCCCCTCAGCAGCTCCTGCCGGGCGGCTCGGCCGGGGCGGCGCTTCCCGGGGCCCTTCCCGGTCGCTTCCCGGGGCCCCGCTTCCCAGTCCCTTCCCGGAGCCCTTCCCGGTCCCGCGGGTGTGGCTGCCCCGGGGCGCGGCCAGGGCGGGCCGCAGCCAATGGGAGCCGCGGGCGGTGATGTAACGCTGAGCGCCGCCTGCCATTGGCTGCCGAGACCGCGCCCAGGCTCCGCCCCGCCCGCCCGGCCCCGCCCCGGGACCGGCCCCGGGTCTTGGCCCGGCCCCGGTTCTTGTCCCGGCCCCGGTTCTTGGCCCGGCCCCGGTTCTTGGCCCGGCCCCGGTTCTGGCCCCGGTTCCGGACGGGTCGCGGGGCGCTGGGGAGGGCCTGAGGCGGCTTCCCCCGAATCGGGAGCAGGCGGTCAGGGCCAGCGCAGGCCGTCCTGCCGCCCCACCACTGCCCCGGGACCGGCGGCGTGGGCACCGTCCCGCCGAAACCTGCTCGGTTTGGTGAACAGGCTGGTGAACATCCCCGGCTCACAGCCAGCCCGCCCCTCCCTCCTCACGGGCCCTCTCTGCACAGCCCCACCTCTGCTGCAACGAGTTCATCACTCATGGATGGTAAAACAATCTCTTTTTTTTTCAAAAAAAGCGAGGCCATTACGTTTCAGAACCTACACCGAGCACGGCCCTCGGAGCAAGCAGGAAGGAATGTCACACACGGGAAGTGCCAGAGCACGGGCAGAACGCACTGTCCCGCCCCACAACCGTGAGCGCCCACTCCTCTCCAGATTATCATGTGTCACTGCTTCCACGGTGCCACCAAATCCAACACCCAGGAGATACTGCCACAGTAAAAGATCGGGATTGCATCACCAGGGAAAGGTCGGGAAATGCTTTTTCCACAGAGTAACACCATCTCCCTGCGAGGGGCAGCGAGTGAGAGCCTGTTCATACACTGCGCTGACAGGAATAACCAGTGCAGACTGAGCTGCCACACCTCCTGGGGAAAAAGGCCACTCTGCTCTGGGATGCTCAGAAAGTGAAGCTGTTATTCCAAATAAATTTCGTGTTACAACATCTGCAGTGTGAGAGTTTACTCCGGAGAGCAGCTCAGCCCAAATGCTTAAGACAGCAAAGAGAGTCTGATGTCATGCAGTTCAGGGAACAAAAGCCTCTCCCCAAGCTGGGGGCTAACTGAGCCACAAATTCACATGTGAAATCCAGAGACACGCCAGGATTTCACTGCAGGGTCACAGCTGCGGCTGAGGCCACTCCCAGTCAGACAAAAATCTTGATGAGTGAAGGCTTCAGCAGCAGCAGCAGCCCCGAGCTCACCCAGATCACTCAACAATGTGTTCTGTGGCCCCAGTGCCCATCCCTCAACCCGGGGTGGTAGAGCAGAGTTCTGACCTCTACAGAGGCAGCCTGAAGCCAAAACACAATCATTTAGCCACACCAAAATTTCAATGAATTTATTTTGTCTGGGCCTTAATTTGTCTGCCGAGGGGGAACTGAAATCCAAACACCAGAGCCTCCCAAATCTTACTTGTCATGTAAGAGAACACAGAAACTCCTGTGTCTCTTTGTGTCAAAATGATCAGTACTAAACAAAACACACTGAAAACATGACACAAACCAGGTCTGTTCTCCAGCATGTGCCCCTTCAGTGCAGAGCAATAGATAAAGCACCTCATGTATGGAATATATCATGAAGGACAGAACCAGAGCTTCACACTTCTTTAAAAAAAGGGAAAAAGGGAACATTTTTTTTTTTTTTTAATGTTAAAGCTACATTTGTAACCAATCTGCAGAGCCTCGCCAGAATAGGCACATTCTGACCACACCATGCCAGCGTTTGGCTCACATTAAACCAAACCATGACAGCTCTCAGCAAGCAAAGGTGAAGAACTGCGGGGAATCCCTGACCTTACTTTGACCTCCAAATTTACATCAGAACAAATTACTCTCTCACCACCACTGGGGTTTGCACTGCCCTTTCTGCAGTGGTGGACAAAGCAGACAAACCCCTGCGCTCAGCCCCTGATTTGGCTGAGAAAAGCCCCATCAGCACTTGTGCTGCAGCGCTGGAGCGAGCACATTGCCTGACTGTCATCACCTGCCAGGGCTGCCCAGCTCGGGCAGGGGCACTGTGCCAGCACAGAGCAGAAACGAGTTTGTGCAGACAGCCCCCAGGAAGAAAAACAGAACCCAGCAACGAGCGGAAAAACGGATATGTCCCAAACAACATGATCTAATCTCCTTGTGCCTTTACACAGCACACTGCCAGCACACGCAATGAGCAGTGGGTGCGGGCAGGACAGGCCAACAAACGAGCCCGTGTGAGCTGACTGTGCTTTATCCTGATTGCAGGCGACAAAGCAAACCAAAAGCGAGGATTCAAAAGCTGATGAGACTGGGTAACTGGCCCAAGTAGCTGGCAGCAGGTACCATCCACACTCCCCAGTGAACACCAAGAATTATACAGTCATTCCTCTCTGCCATTCCCAGAGCGAAAGATCTGCGAAACGCGATGCGCACCGGGAGCGCCGGAGCCACTCCCTACTCCACAGCAGCAACAGCTGGCCGTGACACCGGCCTGGGGGAAGGCATCACTGGCTGCGCTCCAGCCGAGACGCTCCGGGCCCGCGGAACGGCAGCGCTGCGGCTGGCGAAGGCCGCCCATGTCCCTGCGCCCCGGGACCGTGACGGACCCCCGCTCTTGGACCGCTAATCCCGGGGACAGGCGGCAGGAGGCGGGCGGGGAGCGGGACAAGCGGCTGCCGGGCCCCGCCCGGGCTCCGCCGCAGTCCAGCTCCGGGGCCCGGCTCCGGCACTGACCTCCTCGCGCCGCTTCTGCCAGCGGCCGCACGGCGACTCCTCCAGGATCTCGGACTCGTCCTCGCTCTCCTCCTCCTCCTCCTCTGGGGGCGCCGCCGAAGTCACCGGCGCAGACACCGAGGTCATCCCCGGGCCAGATGAGGCGGGCTCCGGCTTGGGGTCGGAGCCGCTGCTGGGCACCTGCTTGGACTCGCCCTCCGACATGCTGCGCTCGCACACCCTACGGGAGAGGCGCGGTCCGTGAGGCTCGCTGCGGCGCCAGGCCTGGCTGGGCCCGCCGGGCCGGACCGGGCCGCGCCCCCCGGGCCTGTCAGCCGGGCCCGCGCCCCAGGCCTGCCAGCGGCGCCCGACGCAGCCGGTCCCGGAGCGAGGCGGGGGCGAGGGGCGGGAGCCGCGCACTCACCGGGCCCGCGGCGCCTCCCGGTCCCGAGCGCGTCTCCGCCGCAACCGCCGCGCTGCGTAACGCGCCGTGCGGGGCGGGGCCTCCGCCGCAGCCAATCAGCGCCGCCAGCGCCGCGTCAGCACCCGCCAATGGCCGGCGGGCGGGGCTGCGCCGCGCGGCACACGGCAGGGGGCGCCCTACGGAAAGGGCCGTGAGGGATCGTGACTAGGGCGGGGCAGCCCCGCGCAGCAGCCAATCAGAGCGCGAGCGGGGGCCCTGAGCGTCGCCTATTGGTCGGTGGGCGTGACTGAGCCTATATAAGGCGCTGTGTGCGCGAGGCCTCTCATGTGGAGGGGCAGGGCGGTGTCTCTGGTGGCTGTGAGCCTGCGCAGCTTCAGCTGTGCGAGTGGCCGCCTGCGGCACCGGCTGGCGGCGGCATCGCCGGTCCCGAGTCCGCTGTTCCCCCGGAGGAGCCCCAGGGCAGGTCGAAGCCACCGGCGGGCCGTGTAGGTAGTCCCAGGGCGGAGCGGGCCGCGGTGCCGCTCTGGCCGCGCCTCTATGGTCGGCGCTTCCGGCCGCCGAGCTTCCGGCCGCGCGACTTCCGGTCGCCGCCCGCCGGTGCGAGGTCCCGCCGCCCCCGCGCTCCGCCCGCGCCCCCCGGTCCGGTCCGGTCGCCGCCGACCGAGGCCGCCGCGGCCGCAATGGGCGCCTACTTGTCGCAGCCCAACACGGTGAAGAGCTCCGGGGACGGCGCCGGGCTCGGGCCGCGCCCGCTGCACTTCGGGTTCAGCGCCATGCAGGGATGGCGCGTCTCCATGGAGGTGAGGGGCTGAGGCTGGCGGGGCGGCGGCGTTCGCAGCCCGCATCCTCGGGGTCCTGCGCCGACAGGCCCCGGCGGCGCCGAACAGCGAGGAGGTCCGGGGGCTCTCGGTCACCCCCTCCCGCCCGAGGCCGGGAGGGGCATTTTGCCTCTCCCGGTGCCGCCCCAGCCTTTCCCGAATTCCACACGGCAGCCGCGTGTTCCGGCTCCTACGGGGAGAGCACCCCCGTGCCGTGGGGGATGCGTGGGGCTGGATAAATCCCTGCGAGAAATGAGGAATTCGGGGTAAAAAGCGAAGGAAGGAGCGTTTGGTGCTTGGGGTGAAGTGCTGAGTGAAAGCAAGTGGGAAATTACCAGGGAAAATGCCTGGTTTTCTCCCCTGAAATGAAGTGTCAGTGTCTTGCTGTGCTTCCTCCTTGTTTTTATTCATTTATAGGAAAATTTGTAGGAAGAATTCTAACTGCCGCTCTGTCTCCTTTTGCCAGTCCCGGCTTTGCTGGGCTCGTTGTGGGCAGGTGAGCTGCCCCCAGACCCACACCTGGCTGGGGATCCAGGTGTTTGCCCGCATTCCCCCAGTGCAGGAGGCTGCAGGAACTGCTCTCAAGGCTCTTGGTTGGTGTGAGGGCAGTGTGGGGCTGCTGGCCCTGCAGCTCTGTGAACTTCAGACCCTCTGTGAGTACCAGTAATGTGCTGCTTTGTTTTCCCTTCTGGGCAGCCAGCAAACAGCTGAATTCAGTAAGGATTAATCCTCGTCCCTGGAGCCACCACAGATGCATCTCTCAGTGTCTGGTTTGTAGCCCTGTGGCTGGTTTGGTGAAATTGACCCTTTCAGGCTGTCAGATGTTGAATTTTTGCTGATATGGGTTCATGAGCCGTTTTGCCAGACACTTCACCACTTGTTGGAGTGGGACAGCAGTTGTGCAGGTTACAAACCAGTGCCAAGATGTGTTTCCTCCTTTCTGTGTGTGAAACCCTGGGCTCTGGTTCTGGGGTAGAAGAGGCAGAACTGGTGCTTGTGCTGCTGAGATCCCCTCAGAGTGTGTGTGCGCCGAGCTGGCTGGCAGTGCCTGAGCTGGTCCTTGCCAGTGACCCAGGGAGGGGGAGCTGATGGCACAGGGACACTCCTGGAGCACCGAGTGTAATCTCAAAGGCGATTAACGTGTGTGTAAGCAGCTAAGTGCAGGCGTGGCTCTGGTGTCCCTTTGCACAGCTCTGGGATGTGTTAAGGAGCCAGGCTGGGATGAGGGAGAGCAGAATGGCCCTGATTTGTGGTGCTGGTGGGCTCACTCAGCCCTCCCACAGCTGGGACATGGCTCTACCCTCACTCACTTGAGGCTGTCACTGGTACCCTTGCAGGGGCTGGGCAAGGCCCCGAGCTGCAGATGTGGGTTCTGCACTGCCCAACATCTCTGGCTTATCCCTGCTGGCACAGGCAGCACTGAGGCCATCAGTGTGGACATGATTTAGTTGAGTTATCCCAAGAAACAAGCAGATGGCAGGAGCTGAACCTGCTGCAGATTGCTTCTGAGCCTGATGGGGAAGAAATGTGTGTTTTGCACACAGCTGAGCAGTCCATTTTCTTGCATTCCAGCACTCTGTGTTCTGCTCTCTGTCTGGTCTTGTTTTGTTTTTTAATTTTCTTCACGTTCAGTTGCACTTTTGCTCTTCTTGCAAGGCTCGGAGAAAGTTCTGATCAAATGTTTGTGTTCAATGCTGCAGTTCTGTGTGTGCTGGTGAAGCCAGTCAGAGGGTGCATGTGGTAAGACACAGGTGTTTTGGGTGTAAAGGAGCTTCTTGTCACCTTGTACTTGGGTTTTAGGAGTCTTCCAGTGAGGTGGATGAACAGGGCTCTGAAGAAATACTGTAACTTAGTCCAGAGAGGTTGCTTTGGGAGTAAGGAAATGTTTGGGGCAAATGAGGGACCCAAAGGATAAGGATACAAAAAAACCAATTGTATTAGGTACTAGAAGCAACAAAGAAAAGGGCTGAAATCAGTTTTATGGTCGGGAGGAGCGTTCTGGGATGTAGCAGGAGGTGCAGGATGTGGTTGGATGGGGCTTCTCCAAACTCTTCTGCTTTGACTGAACCCCCACAGTGAGACACCAGCAGCCGAGTTTGCAGGTTCATTCCTCTTCCAGGCTCAGAACAAAAGCCCTTGCTTCAAAAACTGTAAGAGTTTGGTTCAAAATATGGAGATTTGTTAAATTAACTCTCAGGTTAATTTATTAATTTGATTACTGATTTCAACTGGATTGGATGTTTGATGTTTCAGACACACTGTTTTTCACCACTGTTACAGTAACCACTCAGGTGGCTGTGGAGAGTGAGGGATCCCAGAAGGCTGGAGAGCAGGGAGCGGACCTTTGGAACCTCTGTGAACTCTTTCAGTGCACAACATCCCAGTCACTGTGAGGACAGTCACTGCAACTCACTGAGCAGGGCTGGGGCTGCGCTGGAGGCTGCTAACTGCTAGCACGTGGTGGTTTCACTGCTCTGCTCGTGGCGTTGGCAGTGCTGGACCTGGCTTTGCCCTGTGTGCAGAGCCACCAGCACCTGTGCTTGGAGCAGGGCAGAGCAAGCCCCACGCAGAGTATGGGAGCTGAGCCCTCCCACCTGCCAGTGTGTGCCAGTCGTGCCCCTCTGCCCCTTTGGGATCGGGGCTCACTGAGGGGATGGATCAGGACAGGCTCAGTGCGGGCTCAGCAAGGGCAGTACAGACCATTTTTGGTGCCAGTGCTGGGTTTTCTCCCCAGCAGCATTTGCATCTCTTTAATTACACTGCTGTTTGGTCACCTGAGACTTATCCCAGTTACTGTGTTGAGGGTTCACTGTCTGACTGGCTTCTGTGAATGCTCTGAAAAGTGAGCACTAAAATGCTGCTTCTTGGTTTATCCCTGTTTTCATTTGCTCTCTCCAGTGAGGGCTGGGGAAATTTCCTGCATTACCACTCAGTCATTGCTCGTTTTGAGCTCAGATGGTCACTTGCCTGTTCAGAAGCTCTTTTCATCCCAGTGCCAGCAGTTTCATTGCAATGAGTGCTACATAAACCCAGATCCCCTCTGTTCCTGTTTTCCTAAGGAAGGAATAAAGTTCTCTTCCACAAGACACTGGAACTCTGGAGAGCAAAGAGACCTTATCCAAGGAATCATTAAAAAAAAAAAGCAGTAGAGCTCAGGGGTTGCTCGGCTGTGATCCAGTTCCGTGTGTGTAAATTTTGGAATCTTGCTGGCAGCATGGACACATCCAGATATCTGAGCCTGCTGTCGTGGAGTAAACACGGTGTTTTGGGGCAATTGTAGCACATTTAAGGTGTTGAACCACAGAAAAGATCACATTGTTGAGCATATCACAGGATACACGTTCTTCCTGAACACAAGTGTGTGGGATGTGTCAGGTGGTGAGGTGATGAGTGAGGGCTGGACTTGAAGGAATGTCAGGAGGTTATCTGAGCAGGGGAAGGGCTTTGGAGAAAGGTTCAGCCTGGCCGTCTGTGCCAGGCTCTGCATTGCCATAGCCAAGGTGGGTTTGCTTGCCCATAGAAGAAGGAGTTCAAGCTCTTGGCTATAAAATCACGGGGGTGCCTTCCTCAAAGGTGGCTGTTCCACAGAGACCTTGTGGAGAGAAGGGCTGCACAGTGTACATGGCTTGTGTTATTGAACTCTGTGTTTTGTCCAGAGATGGGAATGGAGCTAGGGAAGGGTCTGGAGCACAAGTCTGATGAGGAGTGGCTGAGGGAGCTGGGGAGGGCTCAGCCTGGAGAAAAGGAGGATCAGGGGGACCTTCTCACTCTCTACAACTCCTTGATAGGAGAGTGCAGCCAGGTGGGGGTCACACTTGTCTCCCAGGAAACAACAGATGGGACAAGAGGAAACAGCCTCAAGCTGTGCCAGGGCAGGTGCAGGTTGACTATTGTGAGCAATTTCTTCATGGAAAGGTTTGTCCAGCCCTGGCACAGGGCACTTTGGGGCATGGGACAGCAGTTTGGGTTGGCAGTGCTGGGGCAATGGTGGAACTCGGTGGTCTCAGAGGGCTTTTCCAACCCAAACAAATCCATGGTTCTGTGATTTTCTGTGGGTCTAATGCAATCCCTGTCATTCCAGACTTTGCTCTCTCTTTCAGGATGCCCACAACTGCATTCCCGAGCTGGACAGTGAAACAGCCATGTTCTCTGTCTACGATGGACATGGAGGTAACTGCGTCCACTTTGCTCTGTCCTGTCCTTCAGTGTGACCCCTCTGGGCTGTCAGTGGCTGCTGGGGCATCCATCTATTGTTAGGAATTCTGCTCTTTGATGGGAAGCATTTTCTTTGATAGATACAGAGGTTCTGAACCTCTTAGGGGTCCTAGCAGGGAAGGTCAGGGTTTGATCTGAAATTGAAATCAGATTTGTATTCCATTTTTTATAGCTTTTGAGAATGACTCTTTTTGTGGTGGATAAGCTGGGCAGGAGAGTCACAGAAGAAAAAGTGGTAAGAAAAATCACCTGAGATTGACTCTAGGCAGTGTGTTCTGGTGGTTGCCCAAGGAAAGAATGAAAATCAACACAGGCAGATCCAGTCCCCAAGTAAAGGTTCCTTAAACTGGAGATTGCAGCCATTCCATCCTGGAGACATGCTAGAGTCTTCTGGATGAACTACCTCTTCACAAATTAGTCTAATTGCATTTTAAGAAGGTTTCTATGTTTGGTGATTGTTTGCACTGTGCATTTTGTGTAGAATCATTATTTGAAAAATACATGGTTAAATCTGCTGCCTGATAATTTTCACTGCAGTATCCATGATACAGGAATGAGTGAATAATCACTCTGGTAGTGCTTTTCACTTTTAATATTTTGGACTCCATGTCTTTTTTTTCCAGTCAGAGGAGCCCTAGGCTTGTCTCTGCTTGTATGACTGAATCTTGCTATTACATATTCTTGCTAATATTATTGCAGAATTTCTTCTGCCAATATCATGTAAGAGCTCAAGATCCTGCTGTTAAATCTTGCAAATTATTTTAATTTTGATCATCCTGAGTGATCCATCATGTTTCACTGACCTCTTTTCCTGCTAATTTATGTAGATGTTGAGCAACAGCTTTTCAAGGAGCTCTCCCAGTGGCTGTTCTCCATTCTAAAAACTGCTCCTATCCAACCTCCCTGCTTTTCTTGTGGCAGCTTAGTATGGAAGACATTTGATGATCTATTTGAAAGCTCTTTGAAAATTTGTGTGGAGTAGATTAACTGAGCTGCCCGTTTTCTCCTGTTCATTGTCTCTATAACACAGTGGCCAGTTTGTGACTGTCACTGCTGCAAATATATCAAGTAGCTCTTCCAAAGATGTAATCTCACTCTGAAGAATGTATTTCAGGTTCTGAAATTATTTTTTTCCTGAACTTCCATCTTAGAGTGTGCAGAGACCCATTGTGGAACAGTCACTGATGTCCTGAAGGGTATCTGTGAGAATGTGGGGATGATGGGTTGGTGCTGAGAGGCAGAGAATGACAAGGAAATGGGATGTAGGGGTCAGGAGCTGCTCACCTCAGGAACTGTTTGTGTGTGTCAGGCAAAAGTATAGATAAGGAACATCTACCAAAAATGGGTCAAGAATGACTAGTATCAAACCACCTGTTCTCCTCTGAGCTCAGTGTGTTGGTTTCTCAGCTGCCAAGGTCTTTTTCCATGGGTTTTAGAGAGACTTTGGACACTCGTGACATTCCTGTTAGTGTAGGACATGAAGTATTGTGTTTAGGATTCTTAAATACAATAGGAAAGATTCAAGAAAGACATCAGGGAAAGGCATGGAATGGCAAAGCACTGGCATGAGTTTCTAACTCATATTTTAGATTTCTAGTGATTGAATCTCTACAGCTCTTCCTAGACAAACCGTATGAGGGAGGATATGGATACAGTTGAATCTGACTTAAAAGAACAGCTTTTGCCCATCCCTACTATTGTGTGATTTTATTAATGCATTAGTTCTTCAGTTTGAAACAATTTCTCAGGTCTCTCCTATGTAAGAGTAAGGTTTTGGGTGGGAGCCTTGCTAAGCTTTATTAGTTGCCAGTGTAAAAACTGAATTTAGCTTCTCTTACATACCTTGCTCATCTCTCAGCCTGAAACTCTCCAGTAAGTTTCCTGCTCCAGATAAGTTGGGAAAAGTTATTACTGTGTTATTTGAAAAAGGGTGAGTTTGGGGTTTTTTTTACATATTAGCATTTTCTATTTAATTAATCAGTTTTTCTCTTACGTTTCACCCTTGTGGACAAGACTTCCAGTACTTGAAAGATGCTGCTGGGCCAGTTTTTTGCCTTCCCCAGCTTCTTTTTCATGTGCTCTGGCCTTCCTGCCCCCAGATTCTGGAGAATGATATTTGGGCACTCTGCCCCTTGAGGCAGGGGGTGTGTTTGATCAGTCTCTATTGCTGTCTACTTGTGCCTTAGCCTTTCTTTTAATAATGCATCTTCATTGACACATATCTTGCATTGCTCGTCTGTCTTGAGGTTAATTTCTCTCTGTTATTTTCCTTTTCACTGTTTTTTAAAAAAATTTATTACTGTTCTAAACTTTTCTCATCTCAAGGATTTCCTGCCTTTTTCTCATCTCAAGGATTTCCTGCCTTTTACTCTTCCATTCCACTCCCCGGTTCCACGAGAGGTGGGCAAGGGGCTGGGTGGTGCTTAGTTGCCATCTGGGGTTAAATCACAACAGTCCTTTCTTGGCACCCACCATGGGGCTGGAAGGGCTGGAGCTGGTAATGGATAGACCAGAGCCTGTTAGAGGGGATTTGTACCTGTTACAGCTGCAGCTCACAGTGGGGGCTCAGGTGTTCCCAAGGGCAGTTTGCCTGACCCACACCATGCACTCTTTTTTGTGCTGTACCTGCTAAAGGCTGGTGTTGGGTCCTGCTGTTTGCTAGGAGATCTCTTACTCCAGTGCTGACCTTGAGCCTCATCTGGCTTTTGGGCTCTGCACTATCCTTCAGGTCCCATCTCATGGAGACAACTAACAATTTTTCAGCTTCCTCCAAGAGGTTTTTTTGGAGAAAACACAGAATGGCCAAGGCCTCACAACCCTCACAGGCAAGACTTTCTTCCTAATATCCCATCTAACACTGCCCTCTGTCAATGTGCAGCCATTCCCCCTTGTCCTGTCACTCTAGGCCCTTGTCACAGGTCCTCTCCAGTGTTCCCAGGTCAGACCCAGTCTCTTTGTTCCCTGGATCTGTACCATGGAATGCTTTGCAGCACTGTGTAGCAGCAGCCATTTTGCTGTTTCTGTTCTTTCTCAATGACCACTTGATCCCTTCTCTGCAGGTACCTTGGAAAAGTCCCTTGTCTGCTCTTTCTGTCTTTCTCCCAAGTCTCCCCACTTCTCCACTTCCCACTGCATTCCCTTTGCTGAAATGATGGCTGGCTCCTGCTTTCCCCTCACTTCCCCTGCTCCCCATTCCTCCAGAGCTTTGCTCCTGCCTGCGCAACTCTTTGTCATGCCCAGCTGCCCGCAGTCTCTGTTGGGCTTGGAGAAGGGCAGGGAAGTTGGGATGTGCAAAGATCCTGGAAGATCAGGAGCTTTGTGGCTGGTCCATCCTGTGAAAAACCCTCCTGTGTGAAAACGGTCCTGTAGCCCAAGGGAAAGGAGCCCACGTGGCTCTGATTGTACCTACAGCCACAGGAGAGCCCCAGGTGCAGGCAGGCTCTGGAATGCTGTGCCCAGCCACCCTCACTGCAACTTCTTTGTACTGTGACAGGGAATGACTGGTCCAGCGCAGTCTCACAATGTTTCTGGACCCCGCAGTGGGACCCTCCATCTGCCAGCAGTTTGCCCCGTTCCCCTCCCTCTTTCTGTGCAGTCATTTCATTTATCAGTTTCTGGTTCTAATTTTTCTTCTTCATGAGGTGTGAGCCACGTTTCTGTGTCCTACACTGTTCTTTGCTCATATAAAAACCTCAATGACTAGTCTGATCTCTTGCAACTCACACTACTCTTTCTGGCCCTGTTCAAGATAAACTACAGAAATTCATCATCCCTCACTATTTACTCTTCCTTCTCTCTTAATAGCACCTTCAGGTTCTAAACAAATGCCTCCCATGCCTTATTCCATACCTGACACCATTACTTAGCAAGCTGGGGGAGTTTCTGGCTTTTAAAAATCTCTCAGCTGCTCTAGGATGAGCACTTGAGTTGTTTCTCAGTCCTGGTTATCCCCTGTGCTCTCGGCACAGTGTTCTGGCTGCTGTTTATCTTGCTGTGCTCTTTCCTGTACCAAGGTGATTGCCCTGTCTCCTGAGAGGTTCATCCAAATCTCTGGGATCTCATTGCCATTGGTCTGGAACACACACTAGAACACAGAACACTTTTTATGTGCTCACTGCACGTTGGTAATGCTCCAAGATAGTCTACAGTGAGCAAAAGCTTCCCTTTCCTTCTGCTTTCACTGACATGTGAAATTAAAGATTTCCAGGTAGGCTGGACCTAAAGAGTCAGGCTAAATGTCATTGTGGGCCCAAGCTCCCTCTCAGGAAGCTCACAGCATTGGCCACACCTGGTGGTTTGGAGCTCTTTGAGGTTTGCCAGGGCCATCTGCACATCCTACTGGGAAGGTGTGAGCGGGATCCCCAGACTCAGCTGCTGTGTCACCATTCTGTGACACAGCTCTGGTTTGTGTCCCAGGATTTACCTTGGGAATTCAGTTGCTCAAGAGCAGGTTCTGTCTGGAAGGATCAGCCTCTTTAAATAGTTTCTCCTCTTTTTCAGGAGAAGAAGTTGCCCTGTATTGTGCCAAGTACCTCCCTGAGATCATCAAAGACCAGAAGGCCTACAAAGAAGGCAAACTGCAAAAGGTAAGGAGCCAACTCTGCCCTGGACTGAGTAAGTGCCAACACAGAGGAAAGCCCTTGTGTTGGGTGTGGGTTGTCCAGGGAGGTGATGGAGTGTCCATTCTGGGAGCCGTTCGGAATCTGTCTGGGCATAGTCCTGGGCAGCTGACTCTGGGTGTCCTTGCTGGAGCAGGGGGTCGGATCAGGAGGTCCCTGCCAGCTGCAGCCATGCTGTGATTTGTTATGGTGTGCAAGCTGGAAGAGACTGGATTGCACAGCATGGCAGGCAGGGGAAGGGGCAGCTGCCCACTTATGTCTGTGTTCACACACAGGCCCTGGAAGATGCATTCTTGGCCATTGATGCCAAGCTCACCACAGAGGAGGTGATTAAGGAGCTCTCTCAAATGGCTGGGCGGCCACAGGACGATGAAGATGAGAAGGAGAAAGTTGCTGATGAAGATGATGGTAAGTCAGATGCCACTGAACAGACAAGGCTGCAGCTCCAGGACAGGGACGTAGAGCAGAAGGGTCAGGTCTCCTTGGGCACAAGGTTTTCTGTCCCAGTTTCTCAGTTAAATTTTGGCCGAGTTGAGCTACTGCCCCTTAGTATTGTCCGTGGCTTTGGGCTGGTGCTAGGAAAACCCTTATCCATTTGGGAGCTTAATGCCATGGATAACAAAACAGCCTGTCACCATTTTCCATAGAGCTTCCTCCATGGGTTGCAGAGTTCCAGGATGTGTCAGGAACTCTGAGCTGGGCTCAGTTGTGGAAGAGAAATGATGTGTTTAGTGCTCAGCTCTCCCTGGCTGGTGGCAGCCACCAGCTGCAGGTAGGATTGAAGCAGATCCTGGTCTCTTCAGCAATTCTTCTTCCCACAAAGAAGCAAGTGTTCCACCAGCAAGCCAGCCCAGGAGGTGTTTCCAGGAGTGGAATCCTGTGCTGCTCTCACTGAGTACCTTGTGACCAGCCTTGAGGCAGATGCAAGGAGATCCTGTCACTTTGAACAATATGTCAGTCTAGAAATGCTGAATTTGTTGGTTGTTTTTCTCCAGGTGACAGGGATGAAGTGGGTGGGTGGTTGGTTGGGTTTTCTTTTGTTCTGTATTTTCAGGAGCATTTGGGCTATCTGTCTTTGTTTTCCTTTTGGGATTAAATAGCAAAGCAAACTATAGGCAAGGGGATGTCAGTAGGGAAGCAGTGGTCTTTGGCTCATGGTCATTGGGGAAAGTCATCCCACTTTCTGTCTAGTCCCATTTGGGAGATGCCCAAAGCTGTGCTCTCACCTGTTGTACCTGTCCAAATGACAGCTGGGGATCCCTGAGGTATTTCAAGCCCATGGAGCAGCTGCTCTCTTGTTCCCAGCTGCAGCATTAGTGACCAAACCTGCACATGGAAGTGGTGACTGCTTCCCTGCGGCTCCCAAAGAGCCTGTGCTTGGGAAAGTGAGGCTCTACGCCCCAGTCACACACCTGATGTAAACACTGTGCCACCACCAGCCTTTACACCTGATGTAAACTCTGTGGTGCTGTCAGTTGTCCAGGGAGCACCGGGTCTGGGGCAGTGGGGGCACTGTCAGGCTGCGCCGTGGTCAGAACTGTGGTCCTGCTGTTCCCGTTCTGCTCACCTACAGCACCTGGGAGCTGTGGGAGGGCACAGGCCTGGCTGTGTGCTCAGAGTCAGTCTGGGGAGCACTGCTGGAGCTCTGCCAGCAGCAGCCTCAACTGGGACAGCTCACCACAGGACCCTGTGGGGTGGGTATCCTGCTCTCTGACCCTCTCTGTCCTTGTCCCCTCCCTTTTCCGTTTGCAGTGGATAATGAGGAAGCTGCTCTTCTGCACGAAGAAGCCACAATGACCATCGAGGAGCTTCTCACACGTTATGGACAAAACTGCACCAAGAACCTCAAAGCCAAGTCTGTAGCTGCAGCTGGGGATAACGCTGTGGAGGGGACAGGCAAGCAGCATGATGGGGAGTCAAATATGAATGGAGAGGCTGACCCAGGGGAGCTTCCTGACCACAAGGAGAGGAAGAACGGGAAGCCAGACGAAGAAATCACGGGTATTTCCTCCACCTCAGACAAAGCCAGCGCTGGAGGCAACAGCCCTGCTCTGCAGAAGCCTGAACTAGGCAAAGGTGACGAGGCCGTCACCTCTTCTACTGGGGAGGCCGGGCCCTCCTGCTCCTCTACGGGAAAGCCCCAGCGCACAACCAAATCCAAATTTTTTGAGGACAGTGAGGATGAGTCAGATGAGGTTGAGGAAGAGGAGGAAGACAGTGAGGTAGGAAACAGCACTGGAACAGAGTGGCCTTCTGGCTGGGCAGAATGCATTGCTTATGGTGGTACTTGAGACAAGCCTCTGGCTCATCCTAGGTGTGTTCCTAGGAGCAGGTGTTTCAGGCTGATCCTTGAGGCCATCCCATGGGAGTGTTTGGGATTGTTGAGCTAACCCCGAAGGACATGCACTCATCCTGCAGCAGCCATAGCTGATAGCCCTTGGTCCTGCTGCATGCACCATCCCTTCATCCACTGCCGTGGTGGTACCAGCTGCTCTGGTTGTAGCCATCAAGTGTGGGGGACACGTGGCAGGTCACCTCACGCCTCTGGGGGAACTGACCATTGGTCCCCAGGATGGAGGGACCAGCGGGGGGACAGCACCAAGTGTCCTGTGTGACTCCTGTGGTATCTCCTTTCTTGTAGGAATGCAGTGAGGATGAGGATGGTTACAGCAGTGAAGAGGCAGAGAATGAAGATGATGAAGATGACACTGAAGAAGCAGAGGAGGATGAGGATGAAGAGGAGGAAATGTTGTTACCTGGCATGGAGGGGAAAGAGGAGGTGTACACCCTGGTTTCGTGTTCTGCAGATTAGCGTGGAGCCAGGGGCACTTGGGAGACTCAGCTAGGGGTTTTTCCTGTTCAGGTGGGGATGGAACACCCTGTGCCCTCTGCTGGGGCTGAAGGAGCTGCTGACAGCCTGGGTTTGTGCAAAAGCTGAGGGATGGGCCTGGATCTGGATGGCAGATTGAGTCAAAGAGGCTGAGCCTGCTGCTGGGTGTGGGGTGCTCAGAAAGCAGTGTGGGGGAGAGCACGGGCAGGAACAGGAGAGCTCTGCTGGCACCACTGCTCTGGAGCACAGCATCACTCCTCACCAGGCCAGGGCTGTGGCTCTTGAGCCCATGACAGCACATTCAGGCAGGCTGGGGACCCAGGAAGTCAGGTAAAAGGGACATGGCTTCCAAGGTGCCAATTTCTCCCTTTGGAGAGATGTCCTGACTTGAAGTGAGGATGTGCTTAAGTTGGGCTGGGGCTGGAATTAGCATATTAGAGTGGAGGGTACAGACACGTGGAACACCAGAGAATCCTGACCCACTGAGCTGTGTGAGACTGGGATGGAGGTGTTGCCTGACCCTGCCCCTCAGTGAATACAGTCCTGGTTTCCCACTTCCCTCGGGCTTTCTCCATTGTTCCATGTGTGCTTATGGGGTGAGATGCAGCATCCTGGGATCTGGGACACTGCTGGGGCTGTGCAGCTGGTGCTGGTTCCCTCAGTGACCTGACATGAAAGGAATCTCACCAAAGTTGTGTCTCTTGCAGCCGGGCTCGGACAGCGGGACTACGGCTGTCGTGGCGCTCATCCGGGGCAAGCAGCTGATCGTGGCCAATGCCGGGGACTCGCGCTGCGTCGTGTCCGAGGGTGGCAAGGCTGTGGACATGTCATATGACCACAAGCCAGAGGATGAGGTGGAGCTGGCCAGGATAAAGAATGCTGGTGGCAAGGTCACCATGGACGGAAGGGTGAACGGCGGCCTCAACCTCTCCAGGGCCATCGGTGAGCAGGAGGGGAGGGACGCTGGCAGGCCTGGCCTTGGAGCGCTGGCCTCAGGACAGCCAAGCTGACAGCACTGCCAGCCACTGAGGTTATGGAGCACTGGCATTCCCACCTGCTGTTTTGTGGTGGCCCTGGAAGTCCCTTCATAGGATGAGAAGTCCCTTCATAGGATGATTCCTGATAAGCTGCTAGCCAGAGCTGAGGGCCAGTTTTCTCAAGTGAACTTTGAATCAGAAAATGAACCCTGGAGTGGTTTGTGTGGGAAGGGACCTTAAAGCTCAACCAATTCCAGCCCCTGCCATGGGCAGGGATACCTTCATTAGAGCAGGTTGCTCCAGGCCATTCAGCCTGGCCTTGAATACATTCAGCCACAGCTTCTTTAGAGTGACAGCTGCTCTGTGCTGTTGGCCTGGTGTTGCCCCAGGAGGTGGGGAAGGGGCCCTTGATTCGGAGTAAAGAGAGGCTGAGCTGGCCATGGCTCCTCTTCCCTGGGCTTGCCAGAGCTTACACCTGGAACCTGCAGTGGTTCCTCTGCCTCATGGCCCCAGCCTGATCCAGGTTGTGGGAGCACTCGCTGATCCCACTGGGAATGCCCTGTGGCAGGGCAGTGCTGCCAATGCCCAGACATCTTCCTCCCCACCACAGGGGATCACTTCTACAAGCGGAACAAGAACCTCCCTCCAGAAGAGCAGATGATCTCTGCCTTGCCTGACATCAAAGTGCTGACAATAAATGATGACCACGACTTCATGGTCATTGCCTGCGATGGAATCTGGTGAGTGGTGAGGGAACTGTTGTGCCTCTGGGGCATCACTGCTCCAGCCTTTTTCCAGAGCTGGGCCTGAGGAAGGCCTGTTGGCCACTATGGCATGTGTGCTCCCTTTGCCTGCCTTTCTGACCTCTGTGCTCTGCAGGAATGTGATGAGCAGCCAGGAAGTGGTGGATTTCATCCAGTCGAAGATCACCCAGAAGGATGAGAACGGAGTCCTGCGACCACTCTCCTCAATTGTAGAAGAGGTAAGATGGGGAGCTCTGCTGTCCTTCCAGCAATGTGGCGTTTCTGTGTCCCAGCTTGGTGCCTGGCTCTGCCCTCCTGCTCCCTCAGATGGGTTCCCTGGGCACTCCAGCCAGTGTCTGACCTCAGGGGTGCTGTCCAGCCAAAGGAGTTTCTGCCCACATTCACAAACCTGGGGCTGCCAAGGCTACCTCTGTCCCTTGTCCAGTGGAAACAGCATTTGACTCCTCCTGCACAGGTCTGGCCTGGCAGCCCCTGAGCCACTGTCAGATGCCAGAATGGGCCCAGTGCCTCGGGGTGGTCCCAGTGTGTATCTATCTGTTCTCTCTGCTGACTTGCCCTGTCCCTCCCCAGCTGCTGGATCAGTGCTTGGCTCCAGACACCTCAGGGGATGGCACCGGCTGCGATAACATGACCTGCATCATTATCAGCTTCAAACCCCGTAACACACACCCACCTGCTGAGAGTGGGAAGCGGAAATTGGGGGAGGCAGCAGCAGCACCAGCAGAGGAGAACGGTGGGGACAGCACCAAGAAGGCCAAACTGGAGTAGCAGTGCCCACCTGGGGACTGGGCTGTGCTCACCAGACTCTCGTTTCTTACCCATGCTGAACTCAAGACTGCAAGTCTTGTCCTTTTTTTAGCCTTAGCAGAGGCCTTGTTTGTCCGTGTCCTGGTCGGGGGGTGGGGGCGGGTGTGGTTAGCAAGGGCATGTCGCACTGTTCATCTGTAACCATTCCAAAGAGGGAGCGAGGATGGAGCTGCGCCGGGGAGCGCTGCATCGCTGAGTCCGTGGTGAGGAGGATGTCCCCCCCATTGTCTCCATGTGGTTGTTGCCATTTCTGTGCCTGTGAATTTCTGTTCAGAGGGAAGAACTTTTTCACTGTTGAGGTTTTTTTAATCTGCACCCAATTATTTAAGGCCCTTTCTGTTTTTATTTGTGAAACAATCTGGCGGTGGTGCTGCGGCCACCCCGTGTTCAGTTGTACACTTTCAATCAATACTTTTTTCAAACTAAAAGACCAGAAAATATAGGTGTGGTCTTGGTCCTTGGTTCTTTACTGGAGGGGGAGGTGGGGGAGGAGAGCATTTGCCCCTGTGCTCTTGGATCACTGCAAGGCTTTGGCCTGTGGCTCCCAGTTTCCCCAGGACAGCTCTTCTGAGGAGTCTCACACAGAGTAGACATGAGTCTCTGGAGACAGTCTGTGTCTGCTGGAGGGACAGGGCTACAAGTCATGCCCCTGAGCTCACCTGCCTACAGCACCCACAGAGCTGCACCTTCTGTCAAGGTGTGTCAAGAGGCAGCTCCTCCCTGATGCACGGCTCATATAAGGGATGTCAATACCTGTGTCTGCTCCTGCAGGAGTGAAGTCCCTGTGCTGTAAAACATGGATGGAAGGGTGGGCTATACAGGTGGGCTCCCCCTGTGTAGCAGAAAGAGCCCATGCACCCGGCAAACCACTGGGAAAGAAGAGTACTCTGTAGTGATCTATTATTTCTTTTCTTTTTACACACAGCTGCCCCCTTTATGTCTGTTTCCCACATTGGTTCCTTCCCCCACAGCCTGGAGCTGTGCCACCTGCCCCAGGATTCCATGGGAGCCACAAGCTCTGTGGGCAGCAGACCCCACTGCTGCCAGGATGGGTCTCTCCCTGGCCCCCAGCCCTCAGGCACCCCCCCGTCTCTGACCATCCTGGGGCGCCTGTGGCAGCCAGGCCAGAGCCTCCACTGGCTCTGCAGAGGTGCCCAGGCTGTCTCCCTGCACAGCCTCCAGGGTCCTGTGCTCCTCTGTGTTCCTGGTGAGCTGCCAGCACTGAACCTGCCAGGCAGCCACAGCAGAACCCCTGGATCTGTTCCCTGAGCAGCTGCAGCAAGGTAAGGCAAACACCTGCAACTCTAAGGGCCTTTGCTGGGGCACAGGACCCACCACAGAGCATTTTGAGTAAAAATCAGCATGATAAATCAACAGAGCACACAGAAAATGATGTAAACCCAGTAACTGCTCAATACAGGTTACTAATGTGAGGTCACCACAAATCAGAGCCATTTTGTGGACTCCACAGAGACTGGGGGAGCTCCTGCATCACAAACCTTAATGACCAGGAACAAAGTTTAGAACCAAACCCTCTGGAGATGGATGCCTGGCAGCAGGAAAGGGGTGACAGCACATGGCAATTGAGACAAACTGGTTTTAATGCCACCAAGCAAAGCTGCCTCAGCACAGGCTCTCAGGGACTGCAGAAATAACGAATGTTTTAGGACTGCTTGTCCCTGTGACTATTCATTCTGTTTATTCAAAATCTGGAGTCACCTTGGCCTGGACATTGATAGCAGGGAGAAGCATGAGATACTGAGCAGTGCCTTCCCAGAAAGAGCCTGAGATAAACCCACCTGGCAGCAAGTGGAAGGTGCCCTGAGAACATACCCACTTTTGCAAAGCAAAAAAGTCTTCCTGGGAGGTCTCCTCATTCCAGGGAAACACACCAGCTCATCCAGAGTTCCTAAGCATGGGAACAGCCTGGGCAGCGACTCCAACTGCAGCACTGGGGGTTGTTGATGGCTCTAAAGCACCAGACTTGCACAGGGCTGCAGGAGTCCAGCCTGGACACTCCAGAGACCAAAGCAGTTCAGGACTGGACAACTCACTTCAGAGCCACCAGACAGGATGGGGAGCTGCAGCTTGGGGCTGCCAGGGATGGGGGTCAAAGGTAACAGGTGAGGCAGCACCTGGGCTGGTGAGGGACAGACTGACCTGCAGAAGCTGAACAACAGCCCCGGACCAGAAGGGTGGAGTTCATCTTTGGAAAGGGAAGATGTGCAGTGCAAGGCCCTGCCAAAGGCACAACCCTATCACATGGGAATCCCAGAGCCACCAGAGGAAGTTGTGCAGGTGAGCCAACTCACAAACCTCATCTCCTATGGAGACAGGCTGGGACAGCTGGGGATGTTCCATCTGGAGAAGAGAAGGATCCAGGGAGGCCTTAGAGTCACAGTGCCTAAAGGGGCTCCAAGAAAGCTGGAGGGACTTTGGACAAGGGCCTGGAGGGACAGGACACAGGGAATGGCTTCCCACTGCCAGAGGGCAGGGTGGTTAGATGGGATGTTGGGAAGAAATTCTTCCTTGTGAGGGTGCTGAGGCCCTGGCACAGGTTGTCCAGAGAAGCTGTGGCTGCTCCTGGATCCCTGGAAGTGTCCAAGGCCAGGTTGGAAGAGGCCTGGAGCAACCTGGTCTAGTGGAAGATGTCCCTGCCCATGGAAAGGGACAGCAATGAGTTTTAAGCTCCCTTCCAACCCAAATCCTTTACTTGCTCTGTAACTGCCCAGCTCTGAGTAGCAAAACATTCAGAAGCAACTTTTTTGCCCCAGGATGCTGCAGTGGAGTCAGAGCAGCGAGGACCCCACTGCCTGAGCCTGTGCAACCCCTCTGGCCATAGGTGCCCACCTCCAGCTCACGGCGTTACCCCACGGTCCCTCCGCACTGGCCTTGCTGCAGGATGGATCCCTGTGGGGATCAGCACCAGAGATCCGAGCTGGGGGGCTGCTGCAGCCCTGCAGCCTGCTCTTGGGGCAAATCAGCTGGTACAGGCAGGGCAGAGGCCATGACAACCCCTGCATCGCCTGGGTGGCCTCTTCCTCATGCAGGTGCAAATGTGATGCCTCTCGTCCACACCACAGGGCTGCCAGGGCTGCGCTGTCAGGGGAGTTTTGCCACAGGAGACAGAGGGACCCTCAGAAAGCAGCTTTATTTCCTAGTGGTGCCTCTGGGAAAGGGGCAGACAGGGCTAGTGCAGGGTGCAGCGGTGCTGGGTGCAGTTGGCACCCACCCATGGCCCAGCTCCAGGGGCTGGGCACGCTGGCAGAGGGGGACTGGCTCTGCCACAGGAGGCCACGGGGCCTGTGTGTGTATCAAGGCTCTCCCCCTCACACCCCCATCATTCCACAGGGACCCCCACGGAGCTGCCCCTGTCACTGGTGGCTCCCAGGGAGTCCCCAGAGAGGCTCTGCCCAGACAGGGCACTGCTGAGGCTCTGCTGCCGGGCAGAACGCGGCACTGCTTCGACCGACACCTCCACCTCGATGGTAACACCTTCCCTGCAGACAGACACTGGCCTGAGGGCAGTAGCCCAAAGGGGGACATCCCCCATCCCTGCCCAGCACAGACGGAGCGGGGGAGGCTGTTTGGAAGGGATGTGCTACTCCCCCAGCCCCCTCAGCACAGCCCTGCTTACCTGTCAGAGGTGTCCTGGCCCTCACTCAGCATACTCCCCGCAAGGGCCACCGTGCTGGCTGACTGGCTGTCCCCTTCTGGCCACACTGGCCCTGGGTGGGGGCTGCGGCTGCTGCTGGGGAGGGAGGCAGCGGGGTCTGGAGCTCCATCCTCACCTGGTCTGGGGCTGGGCAGCACTGACCACAGCTCATTCACTGGGGAGAAAGAGAACGCTGTTCCCAGGCTCTGCTCCTCACCGGAGCAGGGAGGGCACAGGCCAGGGCCTGCCAGCAGCGTGGGACTCACGCTTGGCCAGGTTCTCCAGCTCCACCACGCCGAGGTCTCCGGGCGTGCGGCTGCCCCTGCAGCCCCAGCGGCTCCGGCACAGCGACAGCACCACGGTCCCGTACACGTAGGTGAGCATCAGGGGCACGCCGACACCTGCGGGCGGGCGAGCGGTCACTGCCCAGCCCCAGCCCTGGTGCCTCTGGCCCCAGACATCCCCCACAGCCACAGCCCCACTCTCAACATGGGCAGTGCCCTCGGCACTCACCCACAGTCAGAGCTGTTATGATAGGGGACACAAAGAGAGAGAGGAGGACACTGCTGGTGACAGAGAGGCACTGCTGGCACCCCGATAGGCTGCTTCGCCGGCTCTGGCCCAGCACCTCGAGGAAAAGACAGAAAGGGGAAGGGCTCTTGAAGGGCTCTACAAAGACCTCGGCATAGCCCCAAGGACACAGCAGAGCTACAGCCACCCAGCCACCCCTCCCTCTCCTCAGGGACAGGAAGACACAACAGCACTGCTGCCACAGCACAGCTGTTCCTGGAAAGCCCCCCTAGAACCCCTCCTCCTTTCACCCACCCTGACCCCACTCCCCAGGCTGAGCACATCTGCACTGGCGGGGGCTGCTGGGGGGCAGCAGAAGGTCCTGGCAAGGAGGGACTGTGGACCCAAGGGGTGGCACAGGGACGTGCTGTGGGCAGTAGGGAGCACCGTGGGTCTATCCAGACCAAGGGCCATGGGCTGCCAGGCTCAGAGGGGAGCAGGACCACAGGGACTCCAGCACCACCTGCCAGTACCTTCCTACCCATGTAGATGGGGATCCCAATGGTAATGACAGGGACAGCAACACCTGCGGCAAGGGAGATGACCATGGGCGCTCCCAGCACCATGCCCAGCTGCCACAGGATCCTCCGGGTCCGTGACCACGGCCTCTTCCCCCAGAAGGTGCAGCCAGAAGGGCTGTGGGGACAGAGCGGGGCTGAGCCAAGGCTTCTGTGAGGGGCAGGCAGAGACCAGCACAGCCTGGCCCCATGCCAGGAGACACCCACGGGCCCACTGGAGATCAGGCAGCCAGGTTCCCCCCACCTCAGCTCCAGCTGCCTCCTACAGGGTGCCAATAGCCAGCCCCAGCCCTGCCAGACCCAGCAGTACAGATCATCCTGCTCCCCCAGCCAACCCCAAACCTGGGGCAGGGCCTAGCTGCCCCCATCCCAGTCCCCCACCTCCTGTCAGGGCCCCAGCCCTGGCCCAGGAAAACTCCCAACCCCCATGGCCCCGCACTGACCTCAGAAAGTGCACGTCAGAGATCTCCCGTAGGCAGAGCCAGCAGAAGAGGCACCCGCAGACCGTGCAGTTCATGCGGTTGCAGCTCCCATCGTTGATCTTCATGATGAAGGCGCTGCAGCGAGGACAGACCTTGATGTCCTCGGCCTCAGCTGGGAGGAGATAGGATGGGATGGGAGAGCAGGACAGAATAGTGTGCATCCAGCCCCACACCCTGTCCCAGCCTGCCCCAAGCTCCTCCCATCCCACAGGTACCGTGGGGGAGCCGAGATCCCTCTACACACCCCAGCCCAACTGGCACAGGGGCTATGAGACTGCAGCAGAGGCAGTCAGAGGGAACTCTGGGTCCTGGCTCCAGCAGCCCCGTAGGCAGGAGGCACAGAGGCACATGACTGCGCCAAGCCCTGCTGCTCCCACCCTGGGCCAGGGCCTCACCATGGGCCGCCTCCTCCGGCTGGGCCAGCTGTGCTGTGGGGGTGGCCAGGCTGGGGACGGGTGGCACCGGTGCACAGGGGCCATCAGGGTGCCAGGGCTGCCGGCAGTGGTAGCAGAACTCGGTGCCACAGCCCTCACGCCCACAGGTGAGGCGGGGACATTCGGCACAGCCGTGGGCAAAGACAGCGTAGCTGTGGGGAGAAGGAGGTTGGAGCTGGGACACAGCCTGGTGCCCCTCCCAGCACAGCCAGGCCGGGCTGTGGCAGTCCCAGTCCTGCACTGAGCTGGAGCCACAGACCTGGCTCAGGAGAGCCAGGATAGACCCACACCAGCCCACCCTGTCCTGCAGCCACAGCCCTGGGGCTCACAGACTACCCAGCACAGCCCAGGGCAGCAGCCCTGGCAGACAGAGCTGCACAGGCTCTGCAGTTCAGACCAGGACGGGACACTTCCCTGGGCACACCCAGCCCAACACAGGACCAAGTGATGAGAACCCAGCCTGGGGAGGGCCCGCAGGACACAGGCACACACTGCTGCTGTGGGGAGGGAGGGGGACCCACGCCCACCCCCCGTTCCCAGCTCTGCGCTGGGGCAGGTGGTACCTGCAGTCGGGTGCAGGGCACCAGCGGGTGCCAGGATCAGCCACCAGCAGCCGCCGCAGCAGGAACTCCTCATACTTGTCCCGGAGGGCGGGCTCGGGCAGGAGCCGGTGCACGTCGGAGGGCTGGAGCGGGGCGGGGCAGTGCGGGCAGGACACGGGCACACGGCTCTCGCTGACAGCGAGCCGCAGGTACTGCTCCAGGCAGGCCCAGCAGGAGCGGTGGCTGCAGCAGGCCAGGCTGGGAAAGGCCTCGGGGGGCTGGGGCAGCAGGCACAGGGGACACTCCTCCAGCGCCTGGCCCTCGCCCAGGGGCAGCACCACCTGTGTCTCCTCAGGCTCCTCTGGCTCCGGCTCCAGTTCTGGTGGTGCCTCCCCCCCGACGGCCTGTGGCTTCCGCCTGAAGCAGCCCAGAAGCCAGCGGGGCCCAGGCACACGCGTGGGCCGGTCCATAGTGGCCCGTCAAGGTAGCCACCAGCTGCTGTTGGGCTACGGAGGGCAGGGGGGAGGCGCTGGCCCTGGTGCAGCCCCCATGGCCGGGCTCCTACCTGGGCCTCATCACAGGTAACAGCAGAACCATCCCCAGCTGCAGTCGGTGCTGCTCAGCCTGCAGAGGAACCGCTCCTGAGAGCGAGCCGTGCCCTGGAAACAGCCCTTGGCACCCACAGAAACCCCACCCTGCCAAAAGGCCCCAAGCCTGGCCTGCCCCATCCTGTCTCCTTCAGCTTGGCATGACAAGTCCAGCACCACAGAACTCCCAAATCCCCAGGGTGGGGAAGACACCTGTGACAACCAGCTCAGGCACAGGGCAGTGTGACATTCACATCCATCCCCACCCCGGGGCTTCGGGGTTCTTCTCCCCAGTGTGAGACATGGCTAAAGCACTTTTCACAGGAGTTTATTCGCCAAGGGACCCAAGACCCAGTTCATTCAGTGACCAGGAGCCAGGTGATTCCAGCAGTGAGGTAGAGCTGTCCATTTTCCTTACTTAGAGCTCGCAAATCCATAGCCACACCACATTCCCTCCCCGTGGTCCTTCCCTCTCTACACCCCAAGGCTGCCCCCTTCCCTCCCCACCTCAACAGCACTGCTACACCCCACAGCCTTCACAGCACTCCCGTGTCAGCTGTGCCAGAGGCAGAAGCACGGGCAGGAGAAGAGGCAGGAGCCAGCGACGCTCAGGTGAGACAGAGGAGTGCGATCGTACCTGCTCTGCTGGGCCAAGCACCGGGGGGCTCCGCATCCCCCCGGGGGGTGCAGCACTTCCCAGGGAGAGGGCAACCGCAGAGCTCAGGGAAACTGGGCTGAGACGGGATTGACGTGGTGGCTGCACAGCGAGAGACGGCCGGGGCTGTACCTGTCAGCGGGGAATCATCGCTGGCAGCAGGGCACGGCCACGGCTCCCCGGGGACGGCCACAGCCCGACACATCCAGCGCCCCTGGGACCTGCAAAGGGGCAGCAGCGACCCGTGAGGAGGCCGAGCCGCGGTCACACAGCCCGGGCCGCCGGGGCGCGGACCGGAGCCACCGGGAGAGCACAGCCAGGGACGCGGCGGGGACCGGGCACAACCCCGGGATACGGCGGGGCTGCACCTCCGCACCGACCACCTTGGGGACCGGCCGGAGCACGGCGTCACCGGGCAGCCAGCGGCCCTCAGGCCCAGCGGGCGAGACGCAAAGCCCCGGGAGTCCCCGGTCCGACGGCCCAAGGGACTCACCGGGGCCGGACCCGGCGGGCACCAGGGGAGGAGCCGCAGCCGCCCCTGGAGGGGCACAGAGACCGTCAGCTCCCGGCCCCGGTCCCGGTGGCCCCGGTGCCGCCGCCTCCCCGAGCCGGAAGGGGCGGAGCCGCTGCTGCCCCGCCCCGCCTCGAGCCCCGCCCGAGCCCGGGAGCCCGGCCCGGTTCTCCCGCGATCCAGCTCGGCCCGGCCGCACGCCCCCGCCGGGCCCGGGCGCGCTCCCGCTCCTTCCGGGGCCGCTCCCGCTCCTGCCGGGGCCGCTCCCGTTCCTGCCGTTCCTGCCGTTCCTGCCGGGCCGGGCGGGGCCGGGCGGGGCCGGGCGGCAGCGGAGCCTCCGCGCACGCGCCCGCGCCGCTTCCGGGTCGCGCGGCCGCTTCCGGCACAGCCTCCGCGCGCCCGGGGAAGCGGAAGCGGAAGTGTCCGGTTGAGGCGGGGCGGCGGTGGCCGCCCCGGGCTGGCGGGGGCGGCTGGCGGGCCGCGGGCGGGCGGGCGGCGGGGCCGGGCCGGCGCCGGGGCCCGCCACGATGCCCCGGCGGAAGCAGAGCCACCCGCAGCCGGTGAAGGGTGAGTGCGCGGCGGGCCCGGGGGGCGGCGGCGGCGGCCCGGCGGGGACCCGCGGCGCTCGGGGCGCTGCAGCGGACGTCGAGGATGGCACCGAGGAGACGGCAGGAGCGGCGGTGGTGCTGCCCGGGGAGCTGCTGCTGGGCCGCGGCCCGGCCTCCGAGAAGGGACCGCCAGGTGCGTGCGGCCCCCGCGGGGACGCCGCCCCTCCCGGTAGCGCTGCCGGCGGGGACGCGGCCCGGCCCCACCGCACCGGCCCCGCGCTCGGCGCATCCGGCGGGGCCCGCCCCGGCACGGGCCCGCCTGGCGCGGGCTCCGGCCGAGCTTCCTCTCGCGGGGGAGGCCCGGCCCCCAGCGGGGCCCCTGGGTGGGTTCTGCCCGCCGGGAATTGAGCCCCGGCACCGATCCCCGAATGCTCCTTCCCGCGAAGGGTCCCGGGCCTGACGTGTCCCCGCGGGGGGTTTGGGGCCTCCCCCGCAGCCTCCGCCGGGCTCAGCCCCGGTCCTGTCCCACCGCTCCCCTCGGCACTGCGGGGCGCGTGGGGCGCTCTCAGCCCCGGGACCCCCGGCCCGGTGCGACCGGGCAGCGCCTGTCCGGCCGGTGCCCTCGAGCTCGGGTCAGCCCCGGCCGAAGCAGCCGGAGGAGCTGCTCAGCTCCATGGAGCTGCCTCACGGGACTGGTGGGAGTCACTCCCCGCCCCAGGCACTGAGCGACGTGGGAACAGAAGGGCGAGAGAAGGGGGCAGGGACTGTCCGGCCCCATCTATGTCCCCTCGCTGTCCTCAGGGGCTGTTCCCCGGTCCATGTGCTCAGCGGCTGCCCTGGGCTGTGCCCTGCTCCTGCTCTGGCACTGAAGCTCGGTCCCAGCTGCCTGGCAGATGGGGCTGCTCCGGGGGCTGCGCTTCCCTGCACCGGGACAGCCGCTTGGTAGCCCCAGGAGCCTGCCAGCGACAAAGCTACCAGGAATACCTGGCCTCCCACTCTGCCCCAGCCAGGGAGCAGGACTAGGACCTCAGCCCACCGAACCAGCCAGGACAGACAGGCTGTCCCATGTGGGCACGGACATGGCCATTTAGGGGACGGTGCTCTGGGGACACTGTGGCACTGCTGGGCTGAGGGCAGGGGGTTCCCTCAGTGTGGGACTGAGCTTAGGGGACAGGTGGGTCTCTTGCTATGGGTGGGGCTGAGCCGAGGGGAAAGGGGTCCCTCAGCAGAGGGCTTGAGGCAGGGTCAAGCATTCCCCCATAATAGCCAGGCTTTAGCAGGATGCCCTTTTCTGATGTCTGCATTTCAGGCAGTGCTTGTAGAAGGGGCCTGGAGGCTGGAGGGGCTGCCCCATCCCACAGCACAGGTCAGCCTCACCTGTGTGCCTGTCTGGGGCTCTGAGAGCTGGGCCCAGCCAGGGCAGAGCAGTAAGGGACAGTCCAGGCTGCTTCCCAGGATGGGGGGCAGCTGCTGAGTCTGACAGGCCCCAGGGCTGCAGGTCAGGCACAGCACGGGGCCAGCAGGGCACGGCTCGCAGCTGGTAGTGGTGAGCTGCCCCTCCAGCCCCGAGCACCAGCCTGGGACACACGAGGGGCACAGGGACTGCAGAAGGATGAGTCTGTGCCCAGCTGAGAAGTTCCGCTTTGAGAGCCTGGCACAGCCTTCCCCCTGCTGCCACCAGACAGCAGCATTCATGGGGCTGGGGAATGTTTCCTGCAGGATAGAGGGGGCTGGTGTTGGAGCTCCCTGGTGTGACCAGGGATCACCACCCATGCAAGTGTGACTAGCTGCCGACCCCAGGGCTGGGGCAGTGGCACAGTGAGAGGGGCATGGAGCAGCTTTATGGGCACCCATTTCTTCAGCCTGGGGCAGGCTGTGCCCACCACCTTCCCACCTACCAGGCCCAGCAGTGCTGGTGGCTGACGGATCCACCTGTCCCCTCACCCTTCCTGGTGCCAGGGTCTTGGTCAGCCACACAGAAGTGTCAGGGCTTCCCGAGACACCCAGAACAGGCCCTCAGCAGGGTGTTGGGGCAGGCCACGGCTGTGGGGCTCCTCACTGCAGTGCACAGTGGCTCCTACTGGGTGCCACAGGGTGGGTACAGCTGCCTGGACCCTTCTGGGAGTGGGGGGCAGAGGGGCTGTGCCCAGGCCAGCCAGGCTGACCGCCCCATCCCCACGGTGTTCTCAGCAGATACACTGGTGGGGAAGATCGCTATTCCAGCATACGCCCTGAGCGACGACGACTGCTCCTCTGGGTACCAGCAGCTGAGCGTGGAGAGTGACCCTGAGGAGGGGGGTGAGCCTGGCCCTGCCGCCCTGCCCTGCCGCCAGTGCGGGCTGCAGCTGGCTGCCAGCCTGGGCCAGAGCTGCCTGCAGTGCGCCGGCGCTGAGGGCGGCCGCAACCAGCGCATTGTCTACTCCTGCCAGCTCTGTCCCTTCGCCTCCCACTACTCCAGCCACCTCAAGCGCCACATGAAGACACACAACGGGGAGAAGCCTTTCGCCTGCCCGCAGTGTGCCTACGCCTCTGCCCAGCTGGTGAACCTGACGCGGCACCTGCGCACGCACACCGGGGAGAAGCCGTACCGCTGCACGTGCTGCAGCTTCGCCTGCAGCAGCCTGGGCAACCTCAAACGCCATGAGCGGGTCCACAGCCAGGACAAGCCCTTCCAGTGTGCTGCCTGCGACTATCGCTGCAATCAGAGCCGCAACCTGAAGCGGCACATGCTCAGCCACCGCCTGCCTGAGGGCGAGGGGCCGCACCGGCGGGACAAGGACCCAGGTAAAGGTGGGAGGGTGCGGGGATGTGGGGAGAGGAGCTGTTGTGGGGGCTTTGGGGCTGGGGCAGGGCACAGATCCTGCCATCCACCCAAAGTCATGTACTGCCGTGCTCACCGGGGCACTGTGGCTTGTCACAGAGCCAATCCTCACTTGTGCTGTGCTGCCCAGCTCACAAACACGTCTGTTTGTCCTGCAGAGCCACTGCTGCCAGAGCTGAGCCTGCACGTGGGCAGCGGCAGCGGCCCCTTCCTGCCCGGCTGTGCACGGCTGCGGGGCGAGGAGGCAGCTGCACTGCCCGAGCTGCTCTTCCCCTTCACGTGCCGCATGTGCGGGCTGGTGCTGGACGACGGATTCGCACAGGACGAGGGCCTGGCCGAGCAGGTCTGCGGGCGCTGCAGCTTGGCGGTGCTGGGCACCGAGCCGGGTGCCAGCCCCCGCAAGGGCACTGGGGACAAGGGCTTTGCCTGCAGCCTCTGCCCCTTCGTCACCCACTACCCCAACCACTTGGCGCGGCACATGAAGACACACAGCGGGGAGAAGCCCTTTGCCTGCCCGCTCTGCCCTTACGCCTCCGCCCACCTGGACAACCTGAAGCGGCACCAGCGCGTGCACACCGGCGAGAAGCCCTACAAGTGCCAGCTCTGCGACTATGCCTGTGGCAATCTGGCCAACCTCAAGCGTCATGGGCGCATCCACTCAGGCGACAAGCCCTTCCAGTGCAGCCTCTGCAGCTACAGCTGCAACCAGAGCATGAACCTGAAGCGGCACATGCTGCGGCATACGGGCGAGAAGCCCTTCCAGTGCCGGAACTGCTCCTACACCACTGGTCACTGGGACAACTACAAGCGCCACCAGAAGATCCACGGCCACACAGCTGAGAGCTGGGTGAACCCACGCAATGCCAAAGCCCTCCTGGCCCCGCCAGCCGTGGGCACGGCCCTGCCCTGAGACAGCACTTAGCCCGGCAGTGGGCCTGGGGTGCCTCGGTGCCTGCCCTCCCTGGGGGAGAGAGGACAGGCAGGCAACTCTACAGGGGCTATGGGCTGCCTTATGCCAGGCCCACAGGCACACTGGGACCTCCAGCAGCCCTGTCCTGCCTGGGCAGGGTGAAGTCCCGACTGGCGGCTCTGGCCCCTGCCCGTGCAGCAGCACTGCCGTGTCCCCAGCCACCCCTCCTGTCTGTTTCTGCCTGCCGGAGCCTTCCTCTGCCGGGGTTTTTGGGAAAGGGGGGAGGGGGGAACAGGACTGGTTCCATGGCTGCTGCCGTGCTGGTCGGTGTAATTTATATTGTGTATAAAAGCATTAAACAGTCAGTTTTGTTATCTGCTCTTCACCCTGGGGGCCTTGTTCTGCTGCAGAGGACAGCACAGGGCCGGCACGGGGAGGGGAGGGACAGCAGCCACCCCCCAACAGACAGCCTGGTACCAATCAGGATCCGTTTTAATCATTGTTGCAGTGTGTAAACATCAGTTACTGTCCATTAATGCTCTGTCTGTCGGGCTGAGCAGCAGGAGATACGTGGTTACAAGCCTAGATTACGCTGGCGTCTATGAGCGGGTTAGAGGGGACTCGGCGCGGAGCCCCCTGAGACAGCTTACTGCACTCTTGTCTCGGAGCACAAACCTAAATGCTAATTTGGCATTATGGAGCCTGCCCGGGTCCGCCCCCACGCTGGGCCAGGCCTTCCCAGCCGGGACAGCAGCTCTGCCCCCGTGCTGGGCCAGGCCCTGCACTGCAGCTCCAGGGCTCTGCCCGGGCACACTGTTCAGGTCAAACAAGCCCTCTCCCAGCTGGAGCCAGCAGCGGAAGGAGTTCAGCTGCCCCCACCACAAAGGCAATGGCGGGCTGGGGGTGAGCTCCCAGCCCCGGGGAGCAGGGAAAGGTGGATGTAGCAGGTGAGAGGCACGTTGATTGCAACCTGGCTGCAGGTCGTACATTCCTCAGCGAAGGCCCTTGCTCAGGCCAGGGCTGTCCTGGGAAGGGGGGCACTACAGATCCTCATCGCCAATGCCCTCAAAGGCATAATTGCCGTGGAAGTCATTAGCACCCACATCGTTAGCAGAGCTGGAGTGGCTGATCCCACGCAGGCTGACGGAAGTGAGCTTGCTCTGTGGAGAAGGGAGATGTTAGGGAGGCCACCCCAGCTCCCCTACCCATTTAGCCCGAGGGCTCTGGCACACCCTGCACACAACTCACCGAGAGTTTGGCCATGGGCTCCCGAGAGGCATCAGGTGAGTCCTGTGGGGACAGCACAGTTGGGCAGTGCAGGGTCATGGGACACAACACCCACCTGTCCTGCCTCCCCCCTCCCTCCCCAGGGAGTCTGGCTCACTGAGTTGGTCCAGGACCTCTTTTCCTTCCCAGGGCTCTGGAAGCAGGGCACCACAGCCCTGCCAAGGGGACAGTGGCTCCTCTGGGAGCAGTGAGTTCTGGTACACAACACCTCAGGCCCCGTGGTTGCACGTGTCCCCCCAGCCAGGGCTGCAGGGTCCCACTCACCAGCAGCGGGGGTGACTTCACAGCTTGCTGGCTGTCCGAACGCCGCAGGGCCCCATTCACCCGCCGCCGAAACATCTGCAGGGAGGAGCTCGGCTTGGCCACAGGGTCCCCAGCGTCAGCTCTGGGGCTTGTAACTGGCCCTGGGGATCTGTCTGCTGTCCCCATCCCGAGGGGTGCACTCAGGACCCAGCCCAGACCTCAGGAACTCACAGGGCCAGGTTGGGACCCTGCCCCAGAGACATCATCTGGCCCCAACCCTCACCTTGCGGATGCTGCCTCCAGATTTTTTCACCATCAGCTCATCTACCATGGACTGCAAGCAGATGCTCAGCATGATGGCCTGCAAGGGAGAAGTGCCTTGGGGCTCTGTGCACTCCACAGCCTTCCCACACCCCACGCAGGGCCGAGCCCAGCCCTTCCCCTCACAGCCCACCTCACAGGCAGCTCTACCTGCGGGCTGGTGATGGTGACCCACTGCAACCGGTCCTTGCTCATCAGGTACTCAAAAGCCAACTCCAGCTTCACCTCGGACTTCCCCGGGCTGCTCCCTGACGGGCCATTGCTCATCGGCACCTGCAAGGCCACACACCAAGGCTGGGAGCCTCCAGAGGGGAAGGAGCAGCTCCCCAGACACCAGTGCAGATTGAGGGCAGCACCCAGCCAAGTGTGGGACACCTGCCCAGTGCCCACCAGTTTTCTGCCACTGTCAAGTCCCCTCAAATGTCCTCACATGAGTGATCCCTTCAGTCCCAAGGCATGATTCAGACCCTCTCCAGGCCTACTGGGCCGGAACCTGCTGTCAGAGCCAGCACCTTTCCCAGGGAGAGGTACCAGCCCAGCCCAGCCCAGCACAGCCAGGTCTCTCCAGCCCCTCCAGACCCCTCCCTGCTCTCCAAGCATCACTCACCGAGGATGTGACCCGCCAGCACCGCATACGCGTGACCTTGAAGCTGCCCTCTTTGATCTGCTCGTTTGGCAGCCGCACCTGGAAGTTGAGCTCGTTGTTGCCGGCACTGACGACGACATGGCAGCCCTTCTCAGGGAAGTCGGTGACACAGGGGTCGAACTTGAGATAGCCATAGTACTTGAGGGTCTGTGCCAGGCGGATGAACTGCGGGCAGAGCCAGGGATGCTGAGCACTGCTGGCCACCTTCCCAGGCCAGGAACAGGTGACCAACCCGGTACCACACGTCACATGGAGAGGGGCTAGTTCAGTGCCAGAACTGCCCCACTCATGGCATTGCACCCTCTCCTACCTCCTTCTTGGAGACCTTTTCTTGCAGGGACTTCAGCTGCCGATGCTGTTCCTTGTTGACAAGGATCCATCCATGTTCAATGTCTGACACCGTCTACAAGCAGCAGAGGATGGTGGGCGCCTGGGACCGGAGCCACCCAAGCCCCGGCACAGCTGTGGCCAAGGGGTACAGTGCCCCTCCTCACCTGGCTGTGCCACACCAACGCTCACCTGCGCATACAGCAAGTTCAACCCCACACGATGCTCCATCACATCGTCATCGTAGGCCGAGTCCCAGTAGCTGGAAGGGAACCACATGGGTCAGCCTATTCCCCACCTCCTAACAGCAATGAAGAGAAAATCACCCTCCTGCAGGCTGGCTCTCTGGCCAGCTCCCCCCTAACCATTGGTCACCGTGCCCTGCTCCCCATCTAAACTGGTTGCCATGGAAAGGCAGAAATGGGCTGAGCACAGCAGGGCAGCCCATGCTCCAGTGTCGTGGCCAGGGATGCTCAGGTGTGTTCCTAGGGTCCAAAGCATCTGTGGGCAGCAATGGCAGGAGGGCAGAGTCCCTCTGTGGAACAGGGTGCCCTGGGCACCACCCCACTGCTGCCCCACAGCCCCCCACGCACCTCTTGCGCAGGATGATCTGGAACTCGGGGTTGTGCAGGCTGGTGACCGACACGTACGGCAGCTCAAACTCCTGCAGCTTTCGCACAACTGTGGGGAAACACCGGCTCAGCAGCAGCTCTGGGCAGCAGGAGCCCCCAGGCCCCCACTGCCAGGGTGCCCCAGGGAAAACAGGCAGGCCCCCCACCCAGGGAAGGGTCCAAGCACGCAGCCCTCACTCCAGGCAGGGGGCAGGGCAGATGTCACACTCTGTAGGTGGGCTCTACTCACAGGAGAAAGCTCCATCCTTGGTCTCTCTCACTAGAAAGAGGCTGAAGTAGCCAACCAGGTCATCTGGCAGATCCAGCTTGGAGGCCACAGCCTGGGAGGAAGAGCAGGGTAGTCCTGATATAGACCCAACGTGGTGGCAAGACCCAGCCTGTGTGCATTCTGGGGCCTCCCAACAGCAGGAAGGCAGCACCTCTGCTGCCCTGTGGCCAGGCCTGGGGCTTGCTGCAACCAGGAAACAGCTAGCGGACCCCAAACATCAATCTGGGCCCAGACACACCCATCAGCACACCCATTTCAGCTCCCAGCTTTTCAGCCCCACCAAGTCAACCCCGCTCCAGGGTGGGCAGGTGGCAGGGGACAACAGGGGGGGCTACAAGGCTGAGAGACTCCCACACATGTGGGAAACCACAGAACGCAGCAGGAGGGGCTGGTCCCACCCAGCATGAGAGCTCTGGCACCTCGAGGACATCCTCTGTCTGGTCCGAGGTAAGGATGGTGACCTTGACCTTCTGCCCGTTCGAGAGCAGCACTTCCAGCACCACCTCCTCTGTGGGGATCTGCTGCGTCTCCTGGAGAGAGAAACAGGACTGGCACCCCAGCCCTTTGCCACAGACTGAGGGCCCCAGACCGCCCACAGCTCTGCCCCCTCACCTGCTGGGCTTTGCGCAAGAAGCTGTTGAAGGTCTCGCTGCCTCCCAGTGTCGGGTCCTGCCGCACTGCAGGAAGGGGCATGAGGAGTCAGGAGTCCCATGGGAAGGGGCAGGGACCCACATCAGTGCCTGGCCCTTCTGCAGCCCCTCAGTTTGCCCTCAGACTGTGTGCTGGGGCAGACAGGGACCCCTCTGCACATCCCCCCTACACTGCTGCAGGGCAGGGGCTGGGACAGGAGCTGGCATCCGGGGGACAAGCCCACCAAATGCCAGCACTAGCCTGGGAGTTGCAAGATGGGCCACAGTGAATGGAGCAGTGCAGGGGGGAAGCCATGGGCAGTGCCCCAGTGCCCTGCACAACCGGGCTGGAGCAGGCCCAGCTTACCAGCCTGCATGTACTTCTCCAGCTGCTCCCGTCGCTGCTCTACCTCCGCTGGGGTGAGCGTGAAGATCTTCTTTGGGGGAAAGGCTGGGACCACATTGGCGCCATACTCCTTCCGTAACTAGGATAAAAACAGAGTGCCCCCAGGGAGATGGTGTCTGCCCTGATCCTCTACCCTAGCTGATCCCCAGGGACCTAGCAAGGGGAGCAGAGAGCTTGCCAGCATCCCTTATCCACGTGGGAAGCCAGCAGCATGCAAGAACCCAGACGGAATGTCACAGACCAGGAGTGGGCACCTCAGCACCCACCGCCCTCCCTACCTGCTCGTGCAGGCCCAGGAGCTGGCTGTAGCGCACTCGGCAGTGCAGCACCCCGTTCACGTGGATGTTGTAGGCCTGCAGGGAAAGAGGCCAGTCAGATCCCAGCACCTGTCAGATGCAGGATTCCCAGGACCTGCCCAGCTTGGAGCACACAGGACACCAGGGAGCACCCAGGAAAAGGCAATACTCCTAAGGACAATGCCCAGGGGCAGATGGTCAAAATTGTTCAGGAAGTATGAGGACATCCAAGAGATGTGCCCGCTGGACACCAGGAAGGTCTAACCTTGTGGCTGCTCAGCCATGGGGAGTACAGAGCCACACTGCAGCCCCACAGACGTGGGTATCCCCAGGCCAACAGACAAGGACACCCCTCCCCACTCCCAGGGGTTCACAAGGAGCTGGTGGCCCCTGGCTGTGCCTCCTCTGCTCTGGCTCAGCTCCTGCTGACGCCACAGGCAGAGCACAGCAACGACTGCAGAAATACAGGGCCTGGCAACTCCATGGCCCAGCTCCCAGCACCTCACCCTAGCCAGAGTCCTTGCAAGGGACAGCACTGTCCTCCCAGGTTCTGCCATCCCCAGAGCAGTGTTTGGGAGGGCGAGAGGATAGACATGAGCCTCCAGCCAGCCATGGCAGCCCAGCCTCCCAGGGATGCCCCCAGTGCCCTCCTGCTCCTGAGTGCCAGGACTGCCCAAGGTTCAGCAGAGGTCCCAGCCCAGCCAGGCTGGAGCTCACACTGGCACCTCCCAACTCAAAGGCACCAGCCCAGTGGCTCAGGGTTGCTGTGGAGGAACCAGGAGGGACAGCGGTGGTACAGGCAGCACCCACGCCTACCCACATCAGGGCTCTCCATGAGGTCACAGCTCCTGCCCAGCCCCCGGGCTGCCCAAGGGCTCTCCCCAAGGTCTCCCCAGGCATGAGGAGCCTCCGAAACAGCGGAGGGCAAAGTGCAGGGGGGTCACGGGGCCGAAATGTCTCAAGGGCTGCCATCTCCTTTGGCCCGTGAGCAACTGCACCTCCTGCGGATCGCCAGGTCTCTCCATCACTGCTCACCACTGCGTCCGTGCCCCAACGCAGGCTCCCGAGGGGGATCCCCCGGAGAGGGATTTCGGCACAGGGGAGAAGCGTGGGGGTCTCTGCGGGGTCGTGAAGCCCAGGACTGCCCACCCTTACCCCGAGAGCACTGATCCGGACCCTCCGCCCACCCTGGGGGCTCTGCCCGCCGCTGCCCGCCCCGGGAAAGGGGTCTGGGCACTCGATGGCCACCGCCACTCGGCAGCAGCGTCCCCGGCTCCTCTCCGGAGGCGCTCACGGCGCAGGGAGCAAAACAGGAAGCCGGGAGAAACGGACGGACGGGCGGGCCAGGATGAGCCGGAGCTGGGGATGAGACCGGACGGGGCCCTTGCGGGCTGCCCACCCCCGCCCGCGGCAGGGCAAGGTCCGGACATCCCCGGGGCGGTTCCAGGGAGCCCCCGCGCCCGATCCAGAGGCGCGGGGGCGACGGGGCCCAATCCCTGCCCGGCCCTGGCACGGGGCGCCGGCTGGGGACAGCGGAGGGCCGGGACCTGCCCGCCTCGCCGGCCCCGGTCCTGATCCCGACCCGCCACCGCGCCGGGGCTGCGGGCCCGCACGGCCCCACCGGGGTCGCACCGCACTCGGGCCGCGGGGCCGCGCCACCCACTCGGTTCCGCGGGACGGCTCCGTTCCGCGGGACAGCTCCGCTCCCTCGGCCCCGCTCACCACGTAGGCGGCGGCGCCGCCGTCCCCGGCGCGGGTCTCGGTCTCGGGAATGGAGAAGTGCATGGCCGGGCCGAGCGCGCCCCCGCTACCCGCCTCCCGCCGCCGCCATCTCGGGCCAGCACTCCCCGCGATGGCGCGGCCGGCAGCACCGCCCGCCCCAGGGCCGCCCCGCTCCGCCCCGCCCGGGGCCGTCGCTCTCCGCCCGCCCCGCTTCACCCCGCTCCGCCCGCCCGGGGCCGCCCTGCTCTGCCCTGCCCGCTCCGCCCCGAGCGCCCCCGCCGCGCCCCCGCCGCGCCGGGGCTGAACGCGCGCCCGGCCGCGAGTGGCCGGGGTGGCACCGGAGCGGGAGGCGGGGCCGAGGGGAGGGACCTCCGGCACGGACCGGCCCCGCACCGTGCGAGTGGCGTCAGCCGCGTCACGCAGAGGAGCCCGAGCGTCGGGGCGGCCCCGCGGAGCTGCCTGGCCGGCAGGGGACGCTGGGGGCGGGCGCTCGGGCGCCATGGCGGAGCGGGAGGGTGAGTGCGGGACGGGACACGGGGACCGGCACCGGGACGAGACCCGGCCCCGCTCACGCTCCCATCATTCTAGGTAAGAACCCCGAGGGAGCTGCGCCAGTGCCGGCGGGACAGCAGGTGAGCGGGGCCGGGGCTGGTGAGAGGCCGGGGCCGGGGACCGGGGTCGGGGCCGCCTGACGGTGTGTGCTCACAGGCCCCGGAGCTCTCCCGGGAGGAGAAGCTGCAGCTGCGGAAGGAGAAGAAGCAGCAGAAGAAGAAAAAGAGGAACGAGAAAGGGCCGTCGGCCGAGCCCGCGGAGCTGGGTGCGCCCCCCGAGCCGGGGCAGCCGCGGGGTGAGCGCCGCCATCCCCGCAGAGCCTCGAGCGGGGCCGCGCTGGGCCAGACCCGCGGGTGTCCCGAGCCGGCAACGCCCGGAGCCGGGAGTGTGTTCCAGCGGGACCCCCGGGGTGTACCCCCACTCCGTGCCCCACTCCGGGCCCTCGGACACCCGCGTGGCCGTAGCGCGGGGCTGAGGGCGTGGAGCCCCTCCCAGGGCACAGGGGGCTCTCCCTGCGGCGGGCTGCCCCTTGCACTGGGCTGCAGCTCCCGGCCAGACTGGGCACAGACTCCCCCTTCCTCCCCCGCAGCAGCTGCTCAGCCCACGTCCCCCCCTGCCTCGGCTGATGGCCCCGGTGACGGCGAGAAACCCACGGGGGGCAAGAGCAAAGCGGAGCTGCGAGCCGAGCGCCGGGCCAAGCAGGAGGCTGAGCGGGCCCAGAAGCAGGCCAGGAAGGCAGAGCTGAGCCAGACAGCCACGACGGCCAAGCCCCGGCAGAGCCCCACCGAGCCCCAGTCCAGTAAGGCTGTCGTCACCACAGGGTGCAGAGGGTGGGTGAGTGGGATGGGAGGGTCTGGGGTGGGCACAGGCAGGGGATGCCCATGTGATGCATCCACGGTCTGGGTTCTGCCTGTCCCTGGGTGCTGCCCTGCCTTCAGTCTGTCTGTGGTCTGGGTTCTGCCTGTCCCTGGGTGCTGCCTCTCCCTGCTCTGCCTTCCCTGAATTTGGGGGTGCACCAAAGCAGCTTGGCCTCACCTCAGCTGTCCTCACAGTGGTGAAGCGGCTGCCGGAGCACGTGCAGGTGGATGACCCTGCTGCCCAGAGGAAATTGGCCAAGAAGCTGGAGCGGCAGCAGGTAGGAGGAGGACTGGGTGACAGGCTGCACACCTGGGGAGCTGTGCTGCAGAGGGCCTGGAGGGGCACATGGTGGGACCAGGGCCTGCTCTCTGAAGGCAGAGGGGAGCTTTGCATGCCCTGAGCAAGTGCTGGGTATGACTGGTGGCCCTGGAATGAGCAGAGCACTGGGTGAGCCATCACAACACTCGGCTGCAGGTACCTCTGAGGCAGGACTACGGCACCAAGGTCAACCTGTTCTCCCACCTCCACCAGTACAGCCGGAAGAAGCCACTGACACAGCAGATGAGGTACAAGGCCTCCCCAGCCCAGGTCTCTGGCAATGCTGGACTCTGCTTTGGCTGGCCTGGCTGCAGAATGGCTCTGGAGGAGGAGTGTCGTAGTCCTGCATGTGGGATACGCCTGATGGAGGGGTGGGGGACGTTTTGCTTGCTTTGGGGAGTGACAGTAGGGGCAGCCCAATATCTTTCCTGTGGGGCGAGTGCAGGGCCACAGGAGAAGGGGCAGTGGGGTGAGCCTGGCTCCTCAGGTTACCGCCAGCTCCCTTCCTGGGACGTCACTCAGGTTGTTGGGCTGGGGCTCATCAAAGGGTTGAGTGTTTTAGGCTCCAGAGGTGCTGACAGCGCCCTCCCACTGGTCCCTGCAGCATCCCCTCCACAGTGATCCACCCAGCAGTGGTACGCCTCGGCCTCCAGTACTCCCAGGGCATCATCAACGGCTCCAACGCCCGCTGCATCGCACTGCTGGAAGTCTTCAAACAGGTACCTGAGCAGCTACCTGGCAGCAGGGGCACTGTGCTGGGTGCAGGTGTGTGTTCCTGTTCCCTGACTACTGAGGCTGTATCTGAGGTCAGTGATCATCAGCCTCTTCCTTTGGATCATGCCAGGGTGGGGTCCTTTTCTGCTACTGCCACTGCTGTTTTGGGCTCCTGGAGCACCCTTTGCCCCTCCAGGCAGTGTGTCAGGCTGTGCAGGACGTGTATGTCAACTGCAGCCCATCAGGCAGGGTGCTTGCATACCCTACCCTGAGGTGCCCTGAGATCTTACTCCTTTTCTCCTTGTCTCAGCTGATCCGGGATTACTCCACTCCCCCCAATGAGGAGCTGTCACGGGACTTGGTGGCCAAGCTGAAGCCACATATCAGGTGAGGGCTCCTGATGTCAGAGCAGAGGGCCCAGAGCTCCACAGAGTGGGATCCATTGTTCACATCTGTGGGTTGGTGTCCACCCAAACTTTGGCTGATTTTCCCAGGGTTCTGCCTTCCTGCCCACCCTCCCTCTCCCTGTCTTGGCCCTCCAGGCTGCTTTGGAGCTAAGTCCATTTCTTCTGCAGTTTCTTGAACCAGTGCCGGCCACTCTCCGCTAGCATGGGCAACGCCATCAAGTTCCTCAAGAAGGAGATATCATGCCTGCCTGACACCCTGAGAGAGGAGGAGGTGAGTGGCCTCGCTGAGCGGCAGGCTCCAGGCCCTGGGTGAAGGAGCTGAGCAGGGATGGAATGCAGACTGGGAACAGTGCTGCAGTGGAGTTGAAAGCCTGTTACCAAGGGAAAGAACCTGATCCCCACCTGGCTCAAATCAGGGAGTTGCAGAGAGCAAGAAAGTCAGTATGTGATGTCTGTCTGCCCCCAGGCAAAGGAGAAGCTCCAGGACATGATCGACAAATACCTACGAGAGAAGATTGTCCTGGCAGCTGAGGCCATCTCAAGGTCTGCCTTTGAGAAGATCAATGACCATGACGTGATACTGGTGTATGGATGGTGAGCACAGGCAGCTGATCCAGTGGGTAGGAGGAGGGAATGGAACAGCCTGGGAGGTGAGGCTGTGATGGTCCTGCACAGGGTGCAGCACTGTCCTACCTGGTATGTCTGAAGTTGGGTTCCAAGAACCCCAGAGTCACAGCTCCCTTCACCCAGGGCACTTAGAGAACAGCCAGGGTTGTTCACTGGATTTTAAACAAACTGCAACAAAGTCAACTATCGGGAAGCAAAAATATGGAAGTTTGCATCCCAGGAAGTAGAGGTGGAGAAAAGAACCAGACATTGCTGAAGCAAGAGCCCAGGTATCCTGGGCAGAGGAAGGAACAGGGGCAGGAGGAAGGAGCAGGGGCAGGAGGCCAATGCAGGCCTGGAGTGTTGTGAGAGGGAAACTGGGAGAGGGTGTGGAGTGGCAGAGTCCCTTGTGGTGGTCAGTGCTGCTTCCAGGGAGACCTGAGACACCACCTTTCCCAGGGGCACCTCCTTGTGCAGAGACAGGGAGGCAGGCCCCGAGAGCCATCATGGCAGGAGGGTCCTGGAAGGGGCAGCACTTATGAGGATGAGGGTGGATATCGTGGCCAGGTGGGAGCCTGCTCTGCTGGGACGGGGCAGCTCCTGACTGGCGCCCACCAGCTCCTCCCTGGTGAACCGCACGCTGTGCGACGCCCACGCCAAGAAGGGCCGCGCATTCCGCGTGATCGTGGTGGACAGCCGGCCGCGCCTGGAGGGGCGGGAGACGCTGCGCCGCCTGGTACGGAAGGGCATCCACTGCACCTACGTGATGATCAACGCCATCTCCTACGTGTTGCCTGAGGTGAGGGGCTGTACCAAGGGCGAGGGAGGCTGCAGGGTGATCAAAGGTGCTGACAGATCCCTGTGTTTCCCTGACAGGTGTCCAAAGTGCTGCTGGGAGCCCATGCACTCCTGGCCAATGGCTCTGTCATGTCCCGGGTGGGGACGTCGCAGATCGCACTGGTCTCCAAGGCCTACAATGTGCCCGTCCTGGTCTGCTGCGAGACCTACAAGTTCTGCGAGCGGGTGCAGACAGATTCTTTTGTCTCCAATGAGCTGGGTATGGCTTCTGTCCCCTTCCTCCCACCCGGGACCCTCTCTCCCACTGCCTGCTGTGGACCCTGACAGGCTGCTCTGCCCTGCCATCCCTCTTCCTGGGCAAGGGGCCGCCACTTGCAGGCAGGGGTACCTGGCAGGCAGTGGTGATGTGTGCTGCTCCAGGGGCAGGATGGAGAGGTGCTGTCCCTCCCCCTGATCCTGATGGCTTCTCCGCTCTCTGCAGATGACCCTGATGACCTGATTGTGCTCCGGAAGGGCCAGGCCCAGCTTGGGGGCTGGGCAGAGAACAAGTCCCTACGCCTTCTCAACCTGGTCTATGATGTGACGCCCCCAGACCTGGTGGATTTGGTCATCACAGACTTGGGCATGATCCCATGCACCTCAGTGCCTGTGGTCCTGCGTGTTAAGAATGTGGATCAGTAGTCAGGGCAGCTGCATGGACACTAATAAACCAGGCCGCCAGTACTCTGTGTGTGCCATCTGTGGTGCGGGCAGAGCCCTGGCACTCGTGTCATCCATGTCACCACTGGCACAGCTCTGCACCTTCGCTGGGGCCTCTCCTCCCACTCCAGGCTGCAGCAAGGACGGGTCTCTTCCCTGTCCCTAGGCCCCTCCTCTGGGGAAACGGTGACAGTGTGGTGATGGCCCCTGGCTTACCCTCCTCGGCGATTCGGTGACACTCGGGCTGTGCTTCTGGCAGACCCCGGCCTGGGCTGGTGGGGGAGCGCCGGGTCCCTGTGGCCGCGGTCAGTTCGCGGTGCCCGGGGCGCGGAGCCCGGCGCTGCCTCACGGCCCGAGCGGGACCGGGGGGGCGGGGCCTGCCGCGGGGGGCGGGGCCATGCAAATCACACCGCCGCCGTCCGGCCGGGGTGGGGCTCCGCAGACCCCCCCTCGGGGGCGTGGCCATGCAGATGAGCCCCGCCGCGCTGCATGACGGGACGGGCGGGAGCTGCGAGCGCGTTCCCTGCGCAGGGACGAAGCCAATGTCCGGCAGGTCCGGCAGGTCCCCGTCCCTGGCCGAGGGTCCTTGCGCTGCACTCCGGCTGTGCTGAGCCCTGCGCCATGCCCAAATGCAGCGAGCTCGGCTGCATAACTTACGGTAGGGGAGATTGTGTTCGCATTCTCCCCGATTTTGTTGTTTGGAGGAAGAGGTGTTATCAGCCTTAGCTGCAGGCAGTGCGTGTATGCTGTTTCTCGGTATTCCCAATTGCAGCCGATATTCCCGAAACCACCTTTCTCCGCTTTCTTCCCACACTGACGTGCTCTCGCTTGCCACGATCGGCTGCAGGCGCGACAGCCGCGTTGCTGGCCCGACCCCGGAGGCCTCGGCACCGATCCCTGCCTCGTCTCCGAGGGTGCGGAAGGGGCCCAGCCCGGCCTGTCCCGGCTCCGGCTCCAGCTCCGGCTCCAGCTCGGCCTCTCCCAGCGCCGGCTCCGGCCCGCGGGTCCAGAAGCGCCTCCGGCCCGGCTGCGCTCGGGCTGCGGGGGGACGGCGAGACTCGGGTTAGCGCCCCGGCCGCACACCGACCTCGGCAGGGACGGAGCGGGGCAGAGACTTCATCCGACTCGGGATGCGTCGAATTCCCGCGCTCTGGAAGCCCGGCTGAACGCACAGACTCCACCGGGTGTGAGTGACCCAGGCAGTGCTCACCGAGCGGGACCGGCATCTCCCGGGAGCCCCTTCCCCAGCGATTACCCGTTCCACCGGGGCGTTTCCCTGCTCCTGCAGACACGGCGTGAGGCAGGCCGGAATCATCCCGGCTTAAAACGCAGCAGTCCAGAGGCCCCTTTAGGGATCCGATGGCCAATTACTGCAGGGAACGGGGATGTGTGTCCCGGGCACCGGCAGCGCCTGTTCGGAGAGACCGCCCCGGGCTGCCCCTGAACCCCCTGCTATTTTCGGACTGCGCACCGAGAGCAGGACCGGACTGCCCTCGCTGCTTTGCCGCCCTGACGGAGAATCCCGGACTCCTCGCGGATCGCCCCCTGCACCCGCGGTCCCAGATCCCGCGGCTCCCGTGTTCCTCGCCCCGTCCTCGATGCAGCTCCGGGCTGTTCCCTGTCCTCCCATCACCAGCGCCAGCAGGGCCCCCGATCGACCTTGATCTGAGCCTCCGGTGCACTCCATAGAACTCCCTCAGGAAAAAAAAGAACTGCGGGGAAGGTACAGCGACCTCTCCGGCCAGCCCTTATTTCTAAAATATCTGTCATTACACCACAAAACCAGGGGAGAGCGCGAACGCAGTCCCCCACTACCACAAATTATGCAGTCGAGTTTCCCGCATTTGGGGAAATCGCAGGGGTCAGCACACCCGGAGTGCAAGGGATGAGCCTCGCCCTGGGAAAACCACCTGCCTGATCATGGTGTCTCCCCTGCCAGGTAAGTATGAGCACACAGCCCCACCGCCCAGCGGCCCCGCCCGCCGCACGCCTCCACAGCACACGGCCAGCCCGAGCCCAGCCCCGCCCCGAACCGGCCCCGCGCTGCGGCCCGGCCCGCACGGCCCGGCCCGCGCAGCGCCCGCGGACGCGCCAGGGCAGCGCCGCCTTTGCGCGGGCCGTGTCCCGCCATGCCGCGCGGCGCGCAAGCCTCATCTGCATGGACACGCCCCCGGGGCCGGCTCACGGCTCACCCGTCGAGTCCCTGTGACGCCATCATTTGGGCCAGCCCCGGGTCCGGTTCCGGTTCCGGTTGGTGGCGCGGCCCGCAGCGGGGCGGCGGCTCTGGGAGCCCCCGATGGCGTCAAGCGCCGCCCGCGGGCCGCCGTGCCGGCAGCGGAGTCTCCGGGAGCGGCCGGGACGACGATCGGGTTCTGCCGGGCGGAGCCGCAGCCGTAGTGGGGAGCGGGAGGGTGAACAGAGAGTGCTCCGTATGTACCGGGGGTGGCCGGGGCGAGGCGGGGGCACTCCCCGGGGTACGAGGGGGTGCCACCGTACCCGGTGCTGCGGGACACCGAGCCGTGCCAAGGGATCTTAGTGCGTTCTGGTGCTAATTCCGGTGTTTTGGGGCAGGGGAAGAGCTGCCGGCGGGAGATCGGAATTGCGAGGATGAACGAGAAGCTGCCACGTCCCCGAAAAAACCTGTGCGGCCCCCAGTCAGTCCCGACGGGGCGGCGGAGGGGCGCGGCGAGAGCTCGGCGAACGGGGCGGTGCCGTCGCCGGGAGCTGCCGGGAAGCGCGGCAGGAAGGGCAAGGCCGAGGTGCTGCTGTTGGAGCTGTCCCAGGCCCCGGAGCCCATCCGGGTGCAGAAGATGCTGGGTAGCAGCGAGGAGCGGGATGGCCTCGAGAGCCCTCGGGGCGGGCGGCCCAAGAGGAGGGCGGCCAAAGTGTAAGTGATGGTGGCACTTGGGGCCTGGGGGCACCTGTGCTCTAGAGACGCCTGGGAGAGCTGGGAATGTTCAGCCAGGAGAAGAAAAGGCTCCAGGGAGACCTTAGAGCCTCTTCTGGTGCCTAAAGGGGCACCAAGAGAGCTGGAGAGGGCCTTTGGACAAAGGCCCTGTGGGGACAGGACACAGGGGAATGGCTGCCCAGGGCCAGAGTTAGATGGGATGTTGAGAAGAAATCCTCCCCTTTGACAGTGGTGAGGCCCTGGCACAGGTTGCCAAGAGAAGCTGTGGTTGCCTCATCCCTGGAATTTTTCAAGGCCGTGTTGGATGGGCCTTGGAGCACCCTGGTCTAGTGGAAGGTGTCCCTGCCCATGGCAGGGGTTGGAACTGGATGAGCTTTAAAGTGCCTTCCAACCCAAACCATTCCATGATTCAGTGAGCTCTGTCTCCCCAGGGAGTCTCAGTGTCTTTCCTGTAGGACTTTGTCCCATGTCGGTGGGATGTACTGATTCCTGGCAGACCAGTCCTTTCCCACTTTAGGGAATGTGTTTGGATCCAGGAGCCCCAGGCAGGGGGCAGCAGCTGCCCATGGCAGGAGGAATTTCCTTGGTTCCTGACAGAGCAGGAGGGGCTTATTGGTGGTAGTAGGGCAAGCTCCAGGGAGTTTGGGGGGGGCTGTGTGCTCAGGGCCTCTGGCACAGCTGGAGCAGATCCATCGCCCAGACCACGAGCTGGAGGGTGCATCCACCGAGTGCTGGAGGGAGGGAGGCAGGGCTGGCCCGCCCCTGTGTCACCCTGCCGCTTACCTGGAGGCGCTGCTCTGGTGTGCCAGGGCTTTGCTGTACCTGCAGGAGCTGGCAGAGGAGCTGATGTCCGCGTGCCAGCCCCCTGCTCCGGCCGAGGGGACGCCGGAGCCGCAGCCCGAGCACGTCCAGAGGAAGCGCCGGAGCCGGAGGAGGAAGGAGGAGGACACAGACAGCGATGACCCCACACGAGATGCTGACTTCGTGCCCTCGCAGGAGGTGCTGCGGGCAGAAGAGGAAGAGGAGGAGGAGGAGGAGGGCAGCGACACGCTGCTCAGTGAGGCTTCAGAGCCAGAGCTGGAGGCACCTCGAGGGCATGGCGGGAGGACAGCGGCCACAGGGGTAAGGGCAGGACCTGGCCCTCTTCTTGCCTGGGTCCCAGCACCAACAGCTCCAGGTGCCTGTGCTGTCCCACGGTGTCCCTGCTGCCAGGGCAGGACAGCTGGGACAGGGGTGGCACATGGGGGTAGCACTGGGCCAGAGGCAGCTCCGGGTGAGGGCCAGTGGAGATGGGAGCAGGGACAGGTCTTCTGGGAGAGGGAGCAGGGCCTGTGCTCCCGCTGGAGCAGTGGGAGGTAGAGGCAGGTCCTGAAGGGATCCTGGCCTCCTGGAAGTTGCCATAATGGGGCTGAATGTCTTTAGCCCAGTGTGGTGTGTTGGCAGTGGCTGGGGAGAGCTCTGTGCTCTCTGGCTGCGGTGGTTCCCTTTGGGACAGGTGGGTCCCCCAGGGCTCAGGGCTTGCTCTGAGTCTGCTCTTGTGCCCAGAGATCCAAGCCCCAGTGCCGAGGCCTCGCTCCCAACGGCTTCCACAACTCCATCATGGCCCCAGTGGAGAAGAGCTCCAGCCTTACCTGCAGCCTGTGAGTGGGGGCTCGGGGTGCTCGAGGCTCAGGGGGCTGCAGGGAGCAGTGAGTGTGTGTGTCCTGGTACCATCTCTGGCACAGATACAAGGGAATGTCAGTATTCCGCTGGGATGGGGCACAGTTGGGTCGGGGGGGGGGTTGCACAGGGCAGGGGCTGGGCTGCACAAGGGGAGGCTGTGCCACAGGATGCAGGTATGGGGTGCTGCTGATGCTGTGGGAGGGGATGTGAGGAGGGGGTGCTGGGCATGCCAGGTGCAGGGCCATGACTGAGGTCTGGCTGAGGTCTGGCGTGCTCTGCAGGCGGGAGCAGAAGCACTCACAGTGGGAGTTCCCTGACTGGATCCCGGTGGCACACAGATGGACGTGTCTCTCTGACAGGTACTATGGGAGCAGGGCCAGAGGAAACGTGGGGCAGGTCCCAGCAGTGTCTGGGGTGAGCAAGGGCAGTGGAGGGGCTGTGCTTCCACACCCTTCTATGTGTCTGCTGTGGGCTTTGGGGCTCTCTTGGATTTGGCTGTGGAGCCACGTGGCCAGCAGCAGGGCCTGTCAGGCCATGTGGAGGCTGGGATGGTGCTGGGGCACAGGGCTGTGCTGGGGTGATTGGGTGAGGGGTGGGGAGACCTCCTCTCACCTTCTGCCTGCACAGCGAGGCCGCCCTGTACCTGCCAGCAGAGGAGAAGTCTCCCCTCTTCTCCATTCAGCGTGAAGGCATCAAGGACGACGGTGCCTTATACAGGTTAAACAGGTGTGTGATGGCTGTCCCCAGGCCCAGCAGGGTGTTGGCTCTCAGGCTGTCCCCCACCTATCATGGCAGGGGCTGTCAGGCTGTCCCCAGGCCCAGCGGGACCGTGGCTGTCAGGGTGTCCTCAGGCCTGTCTGGGACCAGTGGTTACCCCAGGGTTGCATCCATGAGTTGGGCAGCCAGCCTGTACTGTGCCCTGGGGTCCCACCAGCCCCTGCCCCAGCTCTGCACAAGCCCTCACCCCTCTCCCCCCAACAGGTTCAGCTCTCTGCAGCCCCACCCAGAGCGCCTGGATGTCTCCTTCTTCGTGGGCGGCCCAGTGTGGGCGATGGAGTGGTGCCCGACCCCAGAGGGCTCTGCAGCCCCACAGTATGTGGCCGTGTCCTGCCACAGGAGCATGGAGGAGACACACAGCGTGTCTGGGCTTCACTCAGGCCCTGCACTCCTGCAGCTCTGGGGCCTGGGTGTGCTGCAGACGGAGCAGGGGTGAGTGGCTGGGCCTGGGGCTGGGGCTGGGGCTGGGGCCTGCCCAGATCTTGTGTCCCTCCGTGGCTGAGTGGGTGGTGAGGCTTGTACTCTCCCAGAGCCGCCAGCCACAGCCTGACCCCCAAGGAGGCTGTGCTGGTGGCCAGCTCTGCTGGTGGTGTACAGTGGTGTGTATTGGAGCTGCTGGGCACTAGCTGCCATGTTCCTCATGGCCAAAGTCGTGCCCACAGCTCTCCCAGCAAAGCCAAGCTGGCCTATGCCATCGCTGCTGACTACGGCTGTGTGTGGGACATGAAGTTCTGCCCCAGTGGTGCCTGGGAGCCACCCACCACAGCCCGGACGGTGAGTGCTGCTCAAGGGCTGCCCTCGCGTTCCCCGGGGGTCCTGAGGGGTGACTGCATGTCTGAGCCCATCTGTCCCTCCCCAGCACCCACAGATGAGCCGGCTGGGCCTGCTGGCTGCTGCCTTCTCAGACGGCAGGGTGGTGGTGTATGCCCTGCCGCACCCTGGGGCCCTGCACCACGCCAAGACAACCCAGGTAAAAGGTAGGAAGAGCCACACCACCAAGCAGGGGCGTCCTGGCCCTCCTCCTGCAGTGCCAGGGTGGGGCTGCAAGCCCCGGGCTGGGCACCTCTGCCCACAGGAGCCTGCTGTGCTGGGGAGCTGCCGGCAGGACTGTACCCCAGCCTGGGAGCTGTGTGGTGGGGAAGTGAGCCCACCTGATCCCTAGGATTGGGACCCTGCTGCCCCCAGCCTGGCATCTGTCACAGGTACAGTGTGGGATCTGAGGCTGCTTGTTGGGGGCCTGCTTTGAGTACTCTTGTGCCCAGAGATCCAAGCCCCAGTGCTGAGGCCTGGCTTCCAATGGCTTCCACAATTCCATCGTGGAATTCTGGTGGAGAAGAGCTGCAGCCTTACCCTCAGCCTGTGAGGCTGCTTTGGTTCCGTCTCGGGGACACTGCAGCAGCCTGTGGGATGTAGCTCCTGGGCAGCCCCCCAGAGCTGGACACTGGGAGGGGACTCACAGCAGCGTCACTGTGGCCATAGCGGGGTGCAGGGTGTGGTGCAGCCACAAAGGGTGTCCCCAGCCATTCCCCTTCTCCCTGCTGCCAGAGCTGCTCCCTCCAGCCTGGCTGAGCCACGTCTCAGGGCAAGCCAGGGAGTGCTGGGCCAGCTGAGGCTAATGGTGCCTGTAATAGAGTGCCGGAGCTGAGCGGGATTGATGGCTGGTGCGTGCCGGCGCGGGGCACTCAGCCGTGGCCGACAGCTCGCGCTTCCATGCCGACAGTGGGAAATGGAAATGGGCTCGCTGTGCCCAGGCGCGGCTCCCAGCCCCCCCAGCACGCTGGCTGTGGCTGTGCCTGCGCTGGCTGCGGGTGGCTGGGCCGCTGCCGCAGCCCCCACGTGGCACCGAGTGGTGGGGGGCCCACCCAGCTCCTGCCGGCGACGAGCCCAGCACATCACTGGCTGCGGCTGCGCGTTCGGTCACTGCACCTCGTGGCTGGGCTGGAGCGCCGGTTCCCAGCCGCAGGATCAGTGCCAGGCTATGGTAACAGGCCCTGCTGGGAGCTCCCGAACTGGCACGGGTGTGCTGGCTGCCCTGGGGACCTGCATCCCTGTGTTCCTGCCTGGCAGAGCTGGGGCTAGTCTCCATAGCTCATCCTGGCTGTCACAGCTGTGCCATGGAAGAGGCACAGCTCCTCCATATCTCCGCCCATGGCTGTCACACTCAGGGCTGTGATGGAGAGGACAGCCCCACACGGGGGGGTTGGGGACCCCAGGCCTGAGGGATGTGGGACGGGGTTCCCACAGCGCTCATGTTGGGTGTTGCTGGTGGGGGGGATTCTCAGGTAGACAGAGCTGGTGCATGGTGGTCCTGTGGGCATCCTACCCTGAGCTGTTGGGTGCCAGGTCTCTGCAGCCTGCCCTCCCCAGACTGCTCTTTCCCTTCCTGGAGTGGTCACAGGCAGGTCTGGCCGCTGTGTGTCACTGTGTCACCTTGACTTGCCAGCCATGGTGGGGTAGGAGCACATCACCTCTGCCTACGGCACATTTCAGGGGCTGCTTCCTCCAACACACAGGCAGGCCTGGCTCTTGGGGGTCCTGCTGCTGCCAGTTTGCTCCTCCACATGCCTCAGTCCCTGCTGTGCTGGGGATGCTGCTTTGGGGGGACGGCAGGACAGGGACTGGGTGCCCTGGCCAGGGCCATGAGGAGCTGCAATCTAGGCTCCAGGCAGGGAGCTCCGAGGACAGCCAATGCCTGCCCTGATCCCCTTCTGCTCTCTTCTAGATGGGTCCCTCCACAAGCACCTTATCTGCAAGGTCAGTGTTTCCTGCCATGGTGATCCCTGTCAGGGCCGGCATCTGCCGAGCCCCTCAGCCAGTGCAGGTGGCAGAGCCTGGGGAGCCGAGGCACCTGCAGAGTGTTGGAGGGGCAGAGCAATGTCGTGCTCCCACCCCTGCCATCCCGCTCTTGGGGCATGGGTGGCACCAGTGCGGGGCTGTGATCCAGGGCTCTCCCTTGGCCCCCAGGTACAGTGCGTCGCCACACTTCAGGTGGGCTCCATCCAGGCAGGTAATGGATCTGAGTGTGGGCAGTGCTTCAGTCTCTCCTGGATGCCTTCCAAGCCCCATCATCACCTGGCAGCAGGGTTTTATGACGGTGAGTCTCTTCCTGTGCCCTGTGGCAGCACTCAAGGAGCAGCCCTCACCCTGGCAGAGACACTGGAGCCTTGTGCTCAGCCTCAGCTGGTGCTGGAACCTCTGCCCATCCCTGGGTCAGGGGAAGGCTTCTCTGGGCTGGCTGTTGTCACTCTCATGTGCCTCCAGGCTGGTCACTGGTTGTCCCTGTCTGTGACTCTGGGCTTATCCCCATGTGTTGAACTTGCCTGGATGGAATTTTCTGCTAGGTTTCCAGTGATCCACAGCTCTGTGCTGTGTTGCCAGGACCTGCTACCATGCTGTCTGCTTGGAGCCCCAGCTCCAGCCTGGCCACCATGTCCCGGCCTGTCCCACTGTTGTGTCCTGCCACTGTCCTGTCCCGCTGTCAGCCCCAGCCCTAGCTGCAGCCTGGCTGCTGTGTTCTGCAGCCCTGCCTGTGCTGCAGTTCTTCCATGATGAAGCACCTGTGCCACTGGCAGTGCCTCATGGACACAAATCTTTCCACAGGCACCGTGGCAGTGTGGAACCTGCTCACCAAATCCCTGCTGCAGTGCGTGCACCAGCCTGACGCCTCCCTCAAGCTCTACCCTTTCCGGTGCTTTCTAGCCCATGACCACGCAGTCCGGAGCATGGAGTGGTGCAAGGCCGACAGGTGAGGGCAGGAGCAGGCACAGGTGCTGCCAGGAGAGGGGCTCCCTCCTGCAGGAGAAGCTCCTTTGTCAAGGGCTTGGGAGGCCATGGTGCCATTGGCACTGGGCTCTCTGCAGCACTGGGGAGGTTGGGTTGGGCTTTCCAGGGTGGGGGCAGTTGAAACACTGCAGGACTGGGGCCACTTGCTCCCCACAGCAGGGCAGGGCACAGCTCCATGCCAGGCTCTTAGTGCTGCTTTTCCCCTGGTTCTCAGCAACTTCCTGGTCACGGTAGGCAGCGATCGCAAGATCAAGTTCTGGGACCTGCGGCGGCCCTACGAGCCCATCAACAGCATCAAGCGGTTCCTGAGCACCGAGGTGGCCTGGCTGCTGCCCTACAATGGCATCACTGTGGCCCAGGACAACTGCTACGCCTCGTGAGTGCGGGGGCCAGTCCTGCTGCTGGGGCCTGGTCCAGCTTCCCAGGGGCCCTTCTGGCTTCCCCTTCTCTGGGATTGTCCAGCTGTGCCATGGCAAGGGCAAGCTCTGCTTGTTGTGGGTCACAGCACAGCAGCGCAGTGTGATATGCCCCTCTGCCGTGCCATCCTGCTGCAGAGGCAGGGTGGGCCAGGGGATCACCTACCCCTGGGCTGGGCAACACGGGTGCTGCGGGTTTGGGGTTTAGGGTCTCAGTGAGTTCTTGGCCTCTGGGAGCTGCCTTGATTCTGTGACACGCTGCTAGAGCAAGAGCAGCCCCCTCACCACCCTGGGCCGGTTCTGGGGGGAGGTGGGCTGTGCCTGGCTCTCACAATCCTGGTGACAGCACAGAGTCAGGCACCCCATGCCTCATTCCGTCCCTTCCACCACAGGTATGGGCTCTGCGGGATCCACTACATCGACGCCGGGTACCTGGGCTTCAAGGCCTATTTTGTGGCCCCTCGCAAGGGCACCGTGTGGGTAAGGGCCAGTGCAGGGCCATTCTGTGCCAGGGGCCAGGTCAGCACCAGCTGGGGCCCGGGCTTGCGGGTGGGGTGACACTGCCTGGCTGGGGGTGGTGGGGACCCCGTGCCCTCCAGCCCTCTGTCCCTGCAGAGCATTTCTGGCTCGGACTGGCTGAACACGGTGGCTGCGGGCGACATCACTGGCGAACTGGTGGCAGCAGTGCTCCCTGACCTGGCTGTCAACCCCCTCAACGTCAAGCGCACCTCAGACCGCAGATTTGTAAGCATCCATTGTGCTCGGGTGGCCCAGCACACAGGGCTGGTAGGGGTGGGGAGGGGGACCATGGGAAGAGTGTCCTGGCCCCCCATCCCACTGGTCTTTGGTGGTCCCTGTCTGCAGAGGAGCAGCAGGATCTCTGTCTGCCCTACCCTGAGCCCGCTCTCACCCGCAGCCGGTGTACAAAGCTGACCTCCTGCCCTGCAGCACTGATGGGCCTGAGGGCACCGAGCAGGCGCTGCCCAGGACCCATCGCTACAGTGAGATGATAGCCAGGAGCTACATCCGATTCCAGGACACGGACCTGGTAGGAGAGGGCAGGGGGCAGCCATGGTCCAACCCATGAGCAGGGCTTGTGGGGCTGTGGCTGGGCGGTGGGGGTGGCAGGGTCAGGAGATGCTGCTGGGGCATTGGGGCAGCCCCTTCCGTCTGGCAGAGCTGAGATCATGGTGCATGCAATGCTCCTGCCTCGGGCCCACAGCCCAAGGTGCTCCCACCACTTTCCAGCGCAGCTTCAAGAACTTCCCAAGCCGGGAACCCATGCGCCGGATGCACACTCAGGAGCTGAAGGCAGAACTGAGCCTTGACCGCCTGCAGCTGGAGGCCCTGCACAAGGTGAGGGGGCCAGGCTGAACCTAAGCCTAAGCCCCAGCCCTGCACACAGATGTCTCTGCTCTGGGGGCCAGTCCCAGCGGTGCAGACCCCTCCCTTGTGAACCCCTCTTTTCCCACAGGTGCGCTTCAGCCCCAACCTGGACTCGCAGGGGTGGCTGGTGTCGGGCGGGCAGGCGGGCATTGTGCGGGCACACTGCCTGGCAGGGCTGGCCTCCTGCGTGGGCCGCCAGCTGCTCCCCGAGTGCCGGGCCCGCTTCAGCTTCCTCTATGGGGATACATCCAGCAGCCCTGGCCCCCCCGAGGGCTCCCTGCTGCCAGCAGAGTAGGGGTGTCAGTCCCTCATGCTGCTGCCATGTGCTGACCCTGGGCAGGGATTGGGGCTGGGGCCAGCTATGCTGGCCGGGGGCTGCAGCCCCTCTCAGTGCTGCTTTCCCGATGGGTGTCTGCTGCAGGAGGGAGGGACAGCTGCTCCCAGCCATTCCCTGGGATGCTCTGAGCACTTGTCCTCATCCTCTGGGCCTGGAAGGATCTGTCTGCACTGTTTGGTCTGAGCTGGGCAGGGGTGGTGGGACCTGCGCATGTCCTGGGGTTGAGCTGTGGGTCTGGGCCCGTGGAAGTGCCCGCGGGCTGCACCAGTGTGCTTGTGCTCGCCTCCATCCCCCCTGTGCGCCAAAGGGCAGGGAGGGGGCTGGGAGCTGTGGAGTCGCTCACATTGAGCTTGTGTTCAGCTGTGCAGAATAAACGTGGTTGGTTTTGTATGTCTGTGGGGGTGATGGCACCGCGGGCGGACACGGCTGGTAGCTGTGGCCATGGGGGCCCACCCCCAACTCCACCATTTCCTTCCCCATGCCCCTCTGTCTGCTGCACTGCTGCTGCTGCTCCAACACATTTATTGGCAGCGCTGGCACCGCTGCTGGCACAGATGGACAGATGGACACCAGGGGCACAGACACGACTCAGCAGAGGGGATTGATCAGGGCCAGGCACAGCAGGATTCAGATGGAGCCCAGGCAGCAGCATGGGGACCAAGGCCAGGTCTGAGGTCCTCTATGGGGGATGTCCCTTCCTGCCAGGACAGACAGGCTCCCTGGGGACTGGGTGGTGGGGCAGGATTCCACCTTGGAAGCTGTGGCACAGCAGGGAGTGGAAGATCCCAGGGAGCCTCTGTGCTCCACAGGCCGGGCTGTGTGTCCATCCCCCCCTGGACGCCACACTGGAGTTGCTGTCCCAGCCCAGGGCTCTGCAGCCGAGGGGTGGGTAGAGGGGAGGATGGGATCTCAAGCACTGCCCTGCTCTAGCACAAGGAGCTGGGGCCAGGGCCAAGCCTGGCCCAATGTAGCAGCGGGTGGGGGTCTCAGGCGCAGGGGTCCTGACAGTGGGGACAGTCTGCAGTCTCCTCCTGGTGCCGCTCCACCTGCACCGTGCACAAGGCAAAGCCAAACCTGCTCTGGAGCCGGGCAGTGACCTCCTGCAGCACCATCTCAGTGTCAGCGCTGGCATCTAGGAGCAGCAGGGCAGGGGCTCATTCCTGGCATGGCCAGTGGGAGCCCCCGGCCAGTCCCTGTGCGGGTCACTCACCCACAGCCACGTGCACCGACACCGCGGGGTGGCTCAGCGTCAGCGCCCAGAGATGCAGGTCGTGGACACCCCGCACCCCGCTGGCCCCCAGCAGCACCTCCTTCACTGCATCGAACTCCAGGCCCCGTGGTGTCCCTGCCAGCACCACCTAGTCACAGGGGGCCACCCTTGGCCCCCAGCCACAGGCCCCACCTGGGTGAGAGCTCCCAGTGGAAGCCACTGGGGCTGGGAGCTTCCCCAGGGGAACCAGGCTGGGCATGGTGGCTCTGGGTGAGACAGCCTCACCTTGGAGCCAATGCACCTGCCTGGGGGAGAGAGGGGAGGGGGGACTGGGAGGATTCAGGTGAGGCAAGGAAAGGACAGAGGTGAGCTGCCTCATGGGCAAAGTGCTGTGGCAGCTGCAGCTGCAGGAGCTCCTGTGCCCACCCCACACCTGTGGTCTTGCACCCCTCTCACTCACTGCTCACCTTCCATGAGAACCCTGAAGACGTCTCTGAGGATCGTGATGGTGGAGCCAAGGACGAAGACCGAGAAGAAGAGGGTGCTGATTGGGTCTGCAATCTTGCACTGGGGCTGCAGAGAGCAGGGTCTCTGTGAGTCTGGGGGCAGAGCCCACGTGGCACCCTGGGTGGGACTGGGAGAGCTGTTCCCACAGGCAGCACTGGGGCAGTCCAGCCTGGGCACCTTGAAGTAGATGATGGTGGCAGCCACGAGGACGCTGACGCTCTGCAGCAGGTCACCCACCACGTGGACAAAGGCTGCCCGCACACTGGTGCTGCCAGGCAGGGGGCCGTGGCTGGGCTGGCAGGCCACAGGGCTCTCCAGCTGCTCGTAGGCCCCTGTGCCATGGCCATGGCCAGCAGGGGACTGGTGCAGGATGTAGGCCATGCTGGGGAGAGGAGGGCTGGCTCAGTGCCACACTGACAGGACACGGGAGCCCTGCTGGCCCTACTTGGGCAAAGGGGGCACAGCCAGTCACATCTGGGTCTTGGGGCAGTGGAGAGGAGTGGGGCTGGAGGCGCAGCAGGGCTGGAAGGTGTGCAGGAACAGGGCAGGGCTTTGGTTATGGGGCTCGTTACAGGGCTTGGGAGGTGCTGCTTGGGGGACCAGGGAATGAGGGGCATGGGGATGTAGACACAGACTGGAAGCCCCGGGAATAGGGGGGACAGGGAAGGAGGGGAGGCAGCACCTGCGGACGCAAGGCTGGTGCACAGAAACATAAGGTGACCTGGGGGCGCAGTTGGGGTTCCAGGGGCATGGGTGGGGCAGGACTCAAGCTGATGGTGCGCAGGGACCACGGGTGAGCAGCCCCACGTGGGACATACACCAGATTGACGCCGACGGCGCAGGCGGATGTGGCCAGCATGGCTCGTGCCTCAATCTCGTAGTCATTGCTGATGATGCGGGCGGCCGCCAGATAGACGAGGGCTGCGGTCACAACCCAGATAGAGAGGACAGAGGCCAGCGCACCCAGTGTCTCTGTGGGATGGGACCCATTAGCACCCACCCCGGCTATGGGGGTCCCATGGAGTCCCGCAGGGCCGTGCCCCTCAGCTCACCCGAGCGGTGCCAGCCAAAGGTCATGGTCTTGGTGGGGGGGCGGTTGGAGACCCAGAGGGAGAAGAGGCTGACGGACATGCTTCCCATGTCTGTCAGCAGGTGGGCTGCATCCGTCATGATGGCCAGGCTGTGTGCCAGGTACCCACCTGCGGGCACAGAGCAGCTGGCACCCCACACCCCGCCGGCAGCCCCCCACCCTGGCCCAGCCCCCGTTACCTATCACCTCCCCGACCATGAAGAGGCAGCAGACAGCACAGGCGACGCTCAGCTGCCGGTGGGCCTGGAGCCTGCCCTGCCCGGGGCTGGGGGTTGGGGGGCTGCAGCGGCAGTGGGGAGCTGGAGCCGGAGGGGCCGGCAGTGCCAAAGGGTCTCGAGAGCCTGTGAAGAGACTAGGGGCGGGGGTCACTGCCGGCAACACCGGATCTGGTGTTCCTGCCCAGAACCCCCGAGGGTCCGGCTGCCGCCCCGTGGTGCGCAGCCAGGCAGCCGGTGGGGCACCTGCAGGATCCCCCCCAGCGGGACGAGCAGCCACGGGACCGGCAGCAGCAGCAGGAGGCGGCGGCACGGAGCTCCCGCCGGCATGGGAGCCGGGAGCGGTGCGGGTACCCGCGGGGAGGTGCTGGTGGAGCGAGGTGTTGCGCCTGGGGCCGGGCTGCGGGACGGGCAGCCGGTGCGGAGACGGGAGGAGTAGGGAGGGGGCGGCGGGGGCCGGGGTCCTGGTGCGTGGGGCAGCCGTGCGGGAGGGGGACGGGCAGCCCACCGGGACGGGGGCTAATGGACGGACGGTACCGGTGTGGGCGGGTGATGGATGGATGGTACCGGTGTGCGTGGGTGACGCTTGGGCGCCGATGGGTGCTGGACGGACACCCGAGGGGGGAGCGGGGCTGGCGCACGGTCGGGCCGGTTTCGCTTGAGCGGAGGTGCCGGTGTCAGGGTGAGCGTGCCGGTGGCGGGGTGACGGTGCAAGCGGCGGACAGTCAGGGCTGGTGCGGGGACTGCGGAGCTGCCGATGTCCGTGTCGGATGGATGAAGGCACGGGGGCGGGCGGGGAGGGACGTGCCGGGGGTGCCGGTGTCGGGTGGGGGGTGGGAGCTGGGCGGTGCGCGACGTGCCGTGGGCTCGCGGGTGCCGGGGGAGCTGAGGGCGATGGGGGCGATGGAGGTGCCAGGGGTGATGGAGGAGCAGGTGCCGCCGTGCGGGTGCAAGAGGACCGAGGGCTGCAGATGCGGGGGATAATGGAGGTGGCGGTGCGAGGAATTGCCGGGGGCACTAGGAGGGGATGGGGTGCCGGGGTAATGGGGGTGCTGATGATGGAGGTGTCAGTGCCGGTAATGGGGATGTCGGGACGATGGTGTGCCGGTGGTGATGGAAGTGCCAGTGGCCATTGGAGTGTCGGAGGTGCCGGGGCAATGGGGGTGCCGGTGGTGGAAGTGCCGATGCTGTCGGTGCCGGCAGTGCCGGTGATGGAGTTGTGCTGGCGGTGGTGGGGATGCCGGGGTGATGGAGTTGTGCTGGCGGTGGTGGGGATGCCGGGGTGATGGAGTTGTGCTGGCGGTGGTGGGGATGCCGGGGCGATGGGTGCAGGTGATGGATGCCGGGGCGATGATTGCCGGCGGTACCTCTTGAGGCGCAGGCTGCCGTCAGCGCGGCCGCCCCGCGGGCTGACCAGGCGGGCGCTCTCGGTGCCGGTCGGGGTCTCCATCCCGGGCGCGAGCGGCACCGCGGGCGCCGGTACCGCGGGCACCGGTACCGCCGGGCCCCGCCCCTGCCGCGGCTCCGCCCCCGCCAGCCGGGCCCCGCCCCACGGGGGTGGTCGGAGGGTCCTGCCCGCCGTTCCGGGCGTCCGAGGCGGGGTGCGAGGGGCAGCTCGGGTGTTGCGGTCCGATGGGTCTCCAGGCATGTCCGTGTGATACGTGGGAGCTGTGTGTAAGGGGCGCTGCTTTCACGGGGAAGCTCTTTGGGGGCAGGGCTCAGCCTCACATCTTGTCCCTGGGCAGGTGATGACACAACTGATCCTGATCCTGAGCACGGGAAGGACAGGAAGGGAGCTGAAGAGAAGCCGGCACGGTGCCTGCCCATCCCGATCACCTTCCGCGGTGAAATGCCGAACCCGGTGCACGAGGGGAGTGCAGGGGACAGCGTCTGCCCCGGCTGCAGGAAGACCTTTGACACTGTACCCCATGGGATCCTCCGAGAGAAGCTGTGGGAGCATGGGCTGGATGAGCCGAGAGGGGCTGCACTGAGCAGGGGCGGTGTGGCCGAGCCCAGAGCAGGGCGTTCAGCGGCCAGGAAGGACCAGTGTACCCCGGGGTTAGTGCTGGGTCTGGTCCCGTCTAACGCCGCCATTGGAGACCTGGAGGCCAGGCAGAACACCCTCAGCACGGTGACGGATGGCACCGAGCGGGAAGAGAGAGGTGATTGCACCCGGCGGGTCGTGCTGCTCCGTAGTGCGGAGGGACCCAGGACGGGCTGCAGAGACGGGGGCAGGAGCCTGGGGAGGGTCAGCGCAGGGCAGCGCCGGGTCCTGGAGGGAGGAACAACCTCGGGACGGGCCAGGGGCAGCCGGCTGGGAAGCAGCTCCGCAGAAAAGGGTCCGCGGCTCCTGGGAGACACAGAGTTGACCATGAACCACCAACGGGCCCTTGGCGCGTCCTGGACACCACCTGGCAGCACCGGGCCCAGCGCCAGCTCCCCGGGACACGAGGGACAAAGACGGGCTGGGGAGAGCCCGCCGAGCACCCTGAGACGCTGCAGGGCTGGGGCGTCTCTGCTGGGGCACGGCTGGGGGAGCTGCGGCTGCTCAGCCCGGAGCAGAGCAGGGCTCCGTGGCTGTGACACCTCTGGGGAGGTGCCGGGGCTGAGCCCAGCGCTCCCGGGGCTGCCCGGGGACGCCCGGGGACGGGACCGGAGCCGGGGACGGGGCGGGGCCTCACCCGGGGAGGGGCGGGGCCTCACCCGGGGAGGGGCGGGGCCTGAGCCGGGGGCGGGGCCTGTGCCGCCCGGGCCGTGTGCAGCGCGGCGTGTCCCGGCAGGCCCCGCGGCCGCGCGCGGCGATGGCGGCGGCGGATGCGGAGGAGCGGCGGGAGCGGCGCGGGGCGCGGGGGGCGCGGGGGGCGCCGGGGCCGGAGCGCGGCCACAGCTCCGGCCCCAGCCCGGGCCCCGGCCCCGGCTCCAGCCCGCTGGGCTCACTGCTCAGCCGGTTGCCGCTGGCGCCCGCCCCGGCCCCACGGCGCCGCACCGCCAGCCAGTGCAAGCCGGAGCCGCCGCTGCTGCGCACCAGCAAACGAACCATCTACACGGCCGGGCGGCCGCCTTGGTACAGCGAGACCGGCGCGCCCGTGGACGAGGCCTTTGTCATCGGTGAGCGGTGGGACGGGGCCGGGGAGGGGATGGAGCCGGGCCAGAAAGGGGACGGAACCGAGACCGGGCCGGGGAGGGGATGGAGGCCGGACCGGGGCCAGGGTCGGGCTGCAGTCGGAAATGGTGGAATCAGGCCCCGAGGAGGGGCTGGGACCGGGCTGGAGCCGGATCCGGAGCCGTGACGGATCCGGGGCCGGGGCGGTGCCCCCGCCGCTCCCCGCAGGCCTGTGCGGCGGCAGCGCCTCGGGCAAGACCACGGTGGCGACGCGGATCATCGAGGCGCTGGACGTGCCCTGGGTCGTGCTGCTCTCCATGGACTCCTTCTACAAGGTGCGGGACGGGGGTCCGGGGGTCCGGTGCAGCTCCCAGCGGTTCCAGCGCACTGCAGAGCGGTGCTGATGCTCGGGGCTCCTGGGATCCGGTGCGGCACTGAGCGGTGCTGGTGCCTGTGGATGCCAGGATCCGGCGCAGTGCTGAGCGGTGCTGGTGCCCCGGTCCGGGCATCTGGCGTGGCGCTGAGCAGTGCCGGTGCCTGCAGGTGCTGGATGAGGGGCAGCAGGCGCTGGCAGCCCGCAGCGACTACAACTTCGACCACCCCGATGCCTTTGACTTCGAGCTGCTCGTCAGTGTCCTGCGCAAGCTCAAGAAGGGCAAGAGCGTGAAGGTGCCGGTGTACGACTTCACCACGCACAGCCGGCGCCGCGAGTGGGTGGGTGCCGCAGGGACCGGGCTGGGCTGGGCAGAGTAGCGGGAAAGGGGAGCACCTCTGGGGGCTGCAGGACCTGGAAGGCTAAAGGGAGGGAGCGGCTGGGGGTCATCAGGAGTGGGGGACTCTTTCTGGGGAGACTGGGTGGATCTGCAAACAGGCCTGCACAGATTTGAGGGAGGGGCTCAGTGTGAAGGGGTGTTGGGGGCTGGCATCGAGGAGAGGATGTGGAGCAAGGTTCAGGGTCTGTCCTGGGCTGGAGCATCATGTACAGGGAGGAGCTAGGGCTGCAAGACATTGGGTGCTTCAGAACGGTTATGGAGAGCCCCAACACAGTGGTGAGAGCCCAGGTTTGTCAGTGCACTGTCTGTGTCAGTGTTGGTGCTGCCGTGGCATGTGAGAGAAACAGGACAAGCCCAGCTTTTGTCTGCCTGCAGAAAACAGTGTATGGGGCCAACGTCATCGTGTTCGAAGGGATCCTGGCCTTCGCCAACAAGGAGCTGCTCAAGGTATCGCTGCCTCAGGTGGCCGCTGGCCCAGGAGGGGGTGTGCTGCAGTAGGACAGGCCTAAGTGCCACTGCAGCAGTGGGGGCTGCAGAGAGAGGTCACCCCACTTGCTGCCAGAGCACTACGTGTCAGAGGCCTCAGGGGAGGTGATGCTGGGCGCCGTCGCTGGGTGGCGGAGGGGAGTAACGCAGGTATGATGAGAGCTGCATAGGGGGTGCTCACCCCTCCCAGTTTTCCAGCTCCTGGACATGAAAGTGTTCGTGGACACGGACTCCGACATCCGGCTGGTGCGGCGGCTGCAGCGCGACATCATGGAGCGTGGGCGCGACGTGGCAGGGGTCATCAAGCAGTACAACAAGTTTGTGAAGCCGGCCTTCGAGCAGTACATTGAGCCCACCGTGCAGGTTGCCGACATCGTGGTGCCCAGGGGTGAGGCCCGAGCTGACCCCAGCGTTGGGAGCGGGTGTTCTGGGGCAGGGGTGGGTCAGCGTCCGCCCCACCCGGCTCCTCTGCTCCACTCTCAGGTGGGGAAAACTTCGTGGCGCTGGACCTCATTGTGCAGCACGTGCACAGCCAGCTGGAGAAGGTGAGCCAGGGGTGAGAAGGAGAAGGGTCCTGCACGCGGAGGGCGGGATGTGGCGGAGCACAGACCTGTGCTCCTGGAGCACCTGGGGGCATCTTGACATCACCTCTCTCTTCTCAAAAGGCCCCGGCATGGTGCTTGGGGGAGCAGATTTGTGGGGCGGGCACTGGGGAGGAGGGTGGGGAGCCACCTGGGCTGTTTTGGTGGCTGTGCTGGCCTGTGAGTGACTGACAGCGTGTCCTTCCCGTTCCCCTGTGCTGCGCTGATGACCTTTCTACCATCCAGCGGGAGATTACAGTCAGGTACGTGGGACCACCACTGCAGAGGAGCCAGTTCTGCATTGGGGTGGGGGGCTGCTGGCACCCACTGGATTCCAAGTCTTGCTGCCTCTCTGTCCCTGTTGGCAGAGCTTTGCTGAGGTGCCTGAGCATAGCTGCTGCTCCCCAGTGCCGCAGTGGCTGTTGTCAGCTCCCTGGGGCCTGTCCGGCTGCAGCTGTGGGCTCTGTGTGACACATCCCACACTGTAGCTGATGCATGTGGCCAGCTCCCTGCCCTGGTCCCATCCCTGTCTTGAGCAGGGCTTCTGCCCCAGCTGCTGGGTTGCCCTGGGCTGTTTGCTTCTGCAGGAAAAGTGCCCTTTGTGGTCCATGTTCCTGGCAGTTCATGTCCCATCTGAGCAGGACAGCCCTCGTCCCTTGCACAGTGTGCAGCCTGGTCTTGGGGTGCATAGGAGTGTCCTGCCCTGCAAAGCTGCTGGTCCTGGTGCTGCAGAGGCTGCAGCAGCTGGATGTGTGGTCCAGGAGGTTCTCCCCAATCTTTTTGGGTAGTCTGGCTTTGGGATCTCATACCTGGTATCAGACTTGGGCCCTTCTTCAAGATCCAGGTGGGAAGGCCAAGCACGATGCCCACCTTGCAGGGGGGTTCTCCTGGAGCCCTCCTTTGGCAGGGTCATGTCCCTCCAAGGGCCCTGTGCTGTGGCTCTGCATGTGCTGCACAGCTCTGACCCCCTTCCTCACTGCAGGGCAGCCCTGGCCTCCGCCCACCAAGGACAGCCACTGCCAAAGACGCTGAGTGTCCTGGAGAGCACGCCGCAGGTGCGGGGCATGCACACCATCATCAGGTACATCCCTGCCCCAGGACCGTTCTCTAGGCTGTTTGGTGGGGTCACACCACAAGGCCTGGGGTGAGTTTTGCCCCTTTGCCCCTGGGACCTCAGTTGTGGGTGTTGGCCTGGAGCAGAATAGCTGAATGGAGCTGGCCCTGGCCCCACGGGCACTTCTCTGGTGACCAGATCTCTGCACATCTGCTTTGGGTGATTCCTGAACCAAGGGCAGGCTTTTCCTACAATGGGAGGGGGCTGGTTGGCTCTTTCCTCACTGGAGCACAGGTGGAGCAGCTGGGGGCATGGAGCAAGGTACCATTTGCCCCTCTCCCAGGCACTTGGGTTTAGAGTCAGCTTAGAGAAGGGACCTGGGCAGCTGCTTCTGTGACTTTACCACTCTTGATCTTTTCATTCCCCTGTGATGCTCCTTTTCTCCAGGTGACTGTAGCATTAGTTAGTGGAGGGTCAGGGGCTGAGGCCTTTAGGACTACTGAGAGGTTCCTTGTTTTTGTGGCTGCAGACCCTGGCAGCCCCCACGTGTGTTTTTGCACAGCAGAGAGGGGATGTTGAGCTCAGTCAGGTTCTCCTGCGCCTGCTCATTCTGTGGCTGCTACGGCACCTGTATGTTGGTTTGGAAAGTGTAACCTCATGTCCTTATCAGAGACCTGGAGAGGTTCGAGCGCACTTTCAGTAGATTTGCAGATGACACCAAGTGGGGTGGGATGTGGATCCACTGGAGAGCAGGAAGCCTCTGCAGAGGGATTGGGACAGGCTGGATTGATGTGCTGAGACCAGCAGTGTGAGGGTCAACATGGCCAAGTGCCAAGTCCTTCCCTTGGGTCACGAGAACCCCATGAATGCTCCAGGCTGGGGCAGAGGGGCTGGAAAACTGGAAAGGCCCTGGAGGTGTTGGTCGACAGTGGCTCAACATGAGCCCAGGTGGGCAAGAGGCCAATGGCACCTGGGCTGTCCCAGCTGGGCACTGCTGGGGCACCTCCAGTCTTGGGGCAGTTCTGGGCCCCTTCTGACAGGAGAGACATTGAGAGGCTGGAGCATGTCCAGGGAAGAGAATGGAGCTGGGGAAGGGCGTGGAGTCCGAGGAGCAGCTGAGGGAGCTGGGGGGGCTCAGCCTGCATAAAAGGAGGCTCAGGGGGGAGCTTCTCAGTCTCTATAGCTTCCTGACAGGAGGATGCAGCCAGGTGAGGGTCAGGCTCTGTTCCTGTGGAATAAGGGACAGGGCAAGAGGAAACTGCCTCAGGCTGCTCCGGAGATTTAGGTTGGATATTGGGAACAATTTCTTCATGGAAAGGTTTGTCCAGCCTCCTCACAGCTGCTCCAGGTAGTGATGGAGTCCCCATCCCTGGTGGAATTTAGAAACCACATGGATGTGGCACTTGGGGAGGTGGGCTAGCGGTGGCCTTGGCAGTGCTGGGGGAGCAGCTGGACTTGATTGCAAAGAGCTTTTCCAATCCAACAATTTATGATCTGATACTCATGGCCACATGCAGGCTGGGCACCTCCTTTCCTTCTCCAGACTCCTCCTATGGAAGCACAGGCCCCGAGGCAGGCCACGGCAGTAGAACAGGTGATGTGGCAGCTCAGGTGTGCCAGGCAGAGCCCTGTGCCAGCCCCGGGTCCCTCCCCCAGGCTGTGGCTCCACCTTTGTACCACGAGTGCCTGATGACCTTAATCCGCTGAGGCTCAGGGCTGTGCTGAGCTGCCCTGGGGTTGGGTTGGGCTTTGCCTGGGGCTGCAGGGCTGCAGCACCATTGGCCTCACGTGGCTGTGCTGATGCCATACAGGAGCAGGGCCGGGGTGGCAGGGAGGCAGCTGAGCCCATTCCAGATGGTATATAAGAAATGCCACTTTTCTGAGGAGCATCAACTCGGCCTGTCAGCTACCCCCTCAAATCCTGCTGGGGCAGTGCCTTTCCCGAAGCTCTGAGCTGAGGAGCTCTGCTGGGTGTCTGTGGTAGGGGACAGCGAGGCAGAACGTGTTTCTGGTGAGACTTGGCAGCACTCAGTTGGCTTCTGTGCCACTTGGGCGTGGCATGGGGCTGTTGCTGGTCACCACATGTGACCTACTGCTGAGGTGCTGCTTTTGCCTGCTGCCCTTCTCTCGGCCTCCCAGAGACATGGTGAGGATCAAACACACCTTTTGCCACGTTTCCTGCACCTCCATGTGCAAAGTTACTGCATCTTGGCAGATCTGTCTCTTGTCTTTATTAATGGAATCACACAGTGGTTTGGGTGGGAGGGACCTTTAGAGGCTGCCTAGTTCAGCCCCTGGCATTGGCAGGAGACCTTCCACTGAACCAGGTTTCAGCTGCCATGGTGCCACTGGCCCTACACACATCTGCAGTGCTCATGGAGTGCTGCTGCTCCCACCAGCTGCCTTTCCAAGCGCCTTAACATGTCAAACCCTGTGCCTGCATCACCACAGAGCTGTGAGCCAGGATTCTCCCTCCTTTTCCTATCCAGCCTTTCCCAGTGCAGCTCTCTAGGATGCAGATGGTCAATCCTGGCATGCCAGCCGGCACCATTCCTTGTTGTTCCACGCCAGAGGCTCCTCATGCTCCACCTGTCTGTCTGCTGGGAGGGTGTTGGTGGCAGCCGACGAGCATCGTCGTGGCAGATCCAGGCTGGCATCCAGGGGAAGTGCTTTCTAGAGCAATTTTCTGCTGTTGTGGAGAGAGAGAAACTGAAAATGAGTCCCACACTGGAATAGCTGCACAGTTTGAGTCATGAGGCTGAGATGGGATATGAAGGATGCAGTGTCAGGATGAGGGGGAATGGTATCCGCCTGCCAGAGGGCATGTTACATGGGATACTGGGGAGAAGTTCTGTGAGGGTGGTGAGGCTCTGCCACAGGTTGCCCAGGGAAGCTGGCTGCCCCAAGGTCAGGTTGGGCAGGGTTTGGAGGAACCTGGTCTAATAGAAGGTGCCCCTACCCATGGCAGGGGGGTGGGACAAGATGACCTTTAAGGTCCCTCCAAACACAAACCATTCTGGGATTCTGTAACCCATTCATGCCCAGATTTCCTGGTGCCTGGCTGCACCAGCTGGCTCTCAGCTGCAGAAATCCAGTTCATGTGCAGAGCTGATGCCGTGATCAGACCCCAGGTAGATGCTCCTGGTCCCTCTGTCATCTGAGCATGCCAAGGAAAGCTGAGGTCCTCGGGAGAGCCAGCTGTGGTGCTGCTATGCCCAGCTGCAGGCTCCCAGTGTGCTGCAGCGTGCTGAGGTTCATCTGCCTCCTCTGTGGACAGGAGCAGCAGGTTTCCTCAGGCTTCACCCAGGCAGTGACGCCATGGGGTGAGGGAACTGCTATGGGACAGCTGAGGAGGTGGGATGGCAGCACTGATGGAGTGATCCTGGTGCCCTGCTGCTGCCAAGCACGTCTGGGCTCTCCTCCCTCGCACAGCCCTTCCCCCTGCACTGCTTGCACCCTGGGCAAGGAGAAGCTTCAAGGTTGTTTGTGTCTCTGCACTGGGGCCAGGGGTGCTCCCCCATCCCCAGAGGAGCCTGCCTCTGTGGGAGCAGTGTGGGGCCTGTCCCACCCAGCCAGTGTGGATCTTGGTGGGGGCAGCAGGCTGGGACAGGACAGGCTGCCGTGGAGGCAGGGGGGCTGCCGGGCTTGTGCTGTTCCCAAGCTGCTGTGGGTGGATGTGTGGGTGCAGCCCCCTGTGTGTGCATGCTGACAGCCCACACTGGGAGCTATAGGCAGGATGCCTGTTCCTTCCAGACCAGAACTGATTTTCTGCCTTCCCTGGGGGTGCTGGCTGTGCCCAGGGATTTGGGGATGTCTGTATGCCGTGGTCACTGCAGGTGCTCAGCTGTGAGCGACCCTGGAATGGCTGCAGGAACACACAGGGACAGCAGTGACTGTTTGTCCTCCTCCGAGCGCCTCATTGGGGGTGTCTGTCATCCAGCAAGATGTAAGAAGTGGCAGATGATGTCTTAAAATACAGAGTAAAAATATTCAATATCCTTCTGCCTCTTCAGGAGTGTTGCCAGCTCCACCTCTTCCATCTGGGAACAAAGAGTGTCTGTGGGACTTCTTTGTCCTCATGTTCCCCACAAGGCTGGTGGCCAGGGGTGCTCCCAGTATGAAGAGCCATCCACTTCCCCTCTGCTGTGGGGTTAGTGCCCTGCATGCAGGGCTGGCTTTACCCCTCCTGGGGGACGGGAGAGGTTTCCTGGGAACTGCAGCCGCATGGTAGCTTTGTTCTGGTTTGTGTTTGTTTTACTTCTTGCTGCCTTCAGTACGTCAGAGCTGTGAAAAGGGCACGATGGGTATTTCAGTCACCTGGTTCTTGGCAGTGCTTTCTCTGACTTGGTATGTAGAGGGGAGAGCTGGGGCCGTGTTCAAGTTTTCTCTGTCACCCAGCATGCTCAGCCATGGTACACTGTGTCCCCTTCCACAGCAGGGTCCTAGTCCATCCTGGCTCTGCTCCTGTTCCCCCCTGGGCTCCCCAACACTCACCAATTGCTCCTGAGTTTTTGCAGCCCCAGGACAGATGGTCCTGCCTGACCTGTTCCTACTCCTCATCCTGTCCCAGCTCTTTTTGATGTCTGTAGCTGGCATTGCATCTCCCTCCCAGGGTAGCTGAGCCCCTCTCTTGCCTCTGTGGTCCTGTCTAAGACAACAGCTGAGGTCTCAGTGAGCCCCAAAATGCTGGTGATCACTGACTGTGTCACTCCAAGAGTGCTCTGGTTCCCACAGACTGGGACTGCTGGCCATGCTGGTTAGCCTCTGGGAGCCCCACCTGTCCTCTGCAGGGGATGGAAGGGGCTCTGTTCCCACCTCACATGTGTCATCCCTTCCAGGAACAAGGACACGACCAGGGATGAATTTATCTTCTACTCCAAGCGCCTGATGCGGCTGCTGATCGAACATGCCTTGTCCTTCCTGCCGCTGAAGGTGAGTGACCGCTCTTGGGTGCAGCCACAACCCCATCCCCATCTTCCCTCCTGCGTGCCCCCAGTTCCCTGGGCTGTGGCTGCCCCCACACTCACTGTGCTCCCCTTTCTGCAGTCAGTCACTGTGGAGACGCCCCAGGGCACGATGTACGAGGGGAAGCGGTTCCACAGGCAGCGGGTGAGACGCGGTCCCAGCTCCCTGCTCCCCATGAGAGCTCCTGGGGTTGGCACGCACTAGGAGCACCCAGCACATGTCCCTGCCCTTTTCCCAGATCACTGGCGTCTCCATCCTGCGAGCAGGCGAGACCATGGAGCAGGCCCTGACCGCTGTCTGCAAGGACATCCGCCTGGGCAAGATCCTCATCCAGACCAACCTGGACACGGGGGAGCCTGAGGTGAGTCCTGCTGCAGCTTGGCACACAGCCGTGCACTGCTGGCAGGTCACCAACCACCCTCCTTCCCTCCCCAGCTCCACTACCTGCGCCTGCCCAAGGAGATCAGCGAGGACTACGTCATCCTCATGGACAGCACCGTGTCCACGGGGGCCGCGGCCATGATGGCTGTGCGCGTCCTGCTGGTGAGGGGCCGGGGAGGCAGGTGGGGGCATGGGACCCTCTGGGCCCAGCTGGGCTCTCATATCTCCATGTGTCACAGGACCACGATGTGCAGGAGGACAGGATCTTCCTGCTGTCGTTGCTGATGGCCGAGATGGGGGTGCACTCTGTGGCCTATGCCTTTCCCCGTGTCCACATCATCACCACTGCTGTGGACAAGAGGGTCAACGAGGAGTTCCACATCATCCCGGGCATCGGTGAGGGGGACCAGGGTCTGCTGTACCTCATGGCCAGGGTCAGCCACCCTAGGGGTAACCTTGTGGCCACACTGAAGGGACTCTGATGGGGCTGGTGCTGCTGTCCCTTCACTTTGTCCTTCTCTCTGCCAGGTAACTTTGGAGACAGATACTTCGGCACCGATGGCCCCTCGGCCTGGTGTGAGAGTGACAGCATAGACTGCTGAGCTGGCTGGCCACAGGACCACAGGCCAGGCCAGCTGCAGGGCTGACCCCTGTCCCTGCCCCCAGGAGAGGCCCTGAGCTGCCAGCCATGCCCACCTGCCAGCCCCTGGCTTTCTGGACCTGCACAAGCCCCTGCTGCTGGCCTCCCTCTGCCCCAAAGGACCAATCCTCCCCAGGGAGGAGGAGGAGAGAGGGATGGCCTCTCCTGTGGCTCACGGAGAGGGAACATTTAGGGACATTCCTTGCTCCCAGAGCCCTGCCTCCGAGCCTGGGCCAGCCGTGCCTCGGAAGGGCGTGGTGGCGTCCCTGCGGCTGTGCCTGAGGGGGTGCTTACCCTCTACCCAGGGGACGAGGGGGATGGGGTCCAGTCCAGGCGAGCTCCATGCCTGGAATCCGTATTTATTTGTATTTATTGCGGGCAGCCCCCAGCTCCAGCGGCACCCTCTGACATCAGGGACTGGACCTCATGGATCTGCCCTGTCCCCGCCAATCCACACTCCATCCCTGCCCCCTGGTCCCCGGATTTGGGGGGTTGGCTTCCCGGTGCTGTCCCATCCCCGGTGCGCAGAGTGGTGCCGGTGACCGGGGGACGGTGAGGTGTCCCCGGTGCTGCCCTTGTTGCTCAGGTTCTTTTTCCAAAGGGCAGCGGCAGCGTTGCCCCCAGCCCCAGGGGCGGCAGCAGGAGGTTCCGGGGCCGGGGCTCTGCCCCCAGCCCGCGCTGTCCCGGGGCCCGGCCGTGCCGTCACCGCCCGCTCGCCGCCGTTTTGTACCAATAAAGGAGCAGCGCCATTCCCGTGTGCCGCCTCCTGCTGCCGCCGGACCGGGTCGGTGTTGCTGGGGCCTGGCCGCGTGTCCCCATCCCGGGGCTGTCCCCGTTCGTCCCGGGCTGTCCCGGTCCCGGGCTGTGTCCCCGTCCCGGGCTGTTGCCATCCCGGGGCTGTCCCCGTTCGTCCCGGGGCTGTCCCGGTCCCGGGCTGTGTTCCGGTCCCAGGGCTGTTCCCATGCCGGGCTGTGTCCCCATCCCGGGGCTGTGTCCCGGTCCCGGGGCTGTGTCCCCATCCCGGGGCTGTGTCCCCATCCCGGGGCTGTGTCCCGGTCCCGGGGCGCGGGCGGCGCCTGCGCAGAGCGGCGGCGGCGCGGGCGGAAGCGGCGGCGGGCGCGGGCAGGGCCGGGGCGGGCGGTGCCGCGTCCGGTGCGACCCCGCGGGCCTCGGCGCGGCCATGGCGGAGCCCCCGCGGCCGCAGCGGAAGCTGTCCCGGGTCGGGGAGAGCCTGTACCGCGTGCTGGGGCTGCAGAAGGGCAGCTCCCCCGAGGAGATCAAGAAGGCCTATCGGTACGGGGGGGTCCGGCGGGGTCCGCGGGGTCCGGCCTGGGAGCCCGGGCGTGAAGGTCCGTCCCGCGAACGCGGCCGGGATCTCGTCCGGATGGCCCTGGTCCCATCCCGGCGGGCAGGGTCGGTTCTGGGAAAGGAGGCTGTAACCCCGTGCCGGGGGTCCTGGTGCCGTCCCGGGGGTCTGGGTCTGTCCCGGGAGGTGAGGCTGTGACCCCATGCCGGGGGTCCCCCCGCTGCACCCCACAGGAAGCTGGCTCTCAAGTACCATCCAGACAAGAACCCCGATGACCCAGCGGCAGCCGAGCGGTTCAAGGAGATCAACAGCGCCCACGCCACCCTGAGCGACGCGGACAAGCGCCGCCTGTATGACCAGTACGGCTCCCTTGGCCTCTACGTGGCCGAGCAGTTCGGCGATGATGCTGTCCGACACTACTTCCTCATGTCCAAGTGGTGGTTCCAGGTGAGCCCAGCATCTTCTGGCATCCCTGGGGCTGGCGGCTCGGGCGAGCTTAGTGGGTTGCCGTCCTGGCAGGCTGGTGGTTTGGGTGGGCTCACAGGACTGGTGTGATGGGCCAGGGACTTGAGTGAGCTCACGGTGCGTCTGTCCCTGATGCAGGCACTGGTGCTGTGCTGTGGTGCCCTCACCTGCTGCTGCTGCTGCTGCTGCTGTTTCTTCTGCTGTGGGACGTGCTGCCCACCCAAGGAGGATGAGTCCTACAAGTACGTGGACCCCAAGGACCTGGAGGCACAGATGCGTGCAGAGGACAGTGGTAAGTCTGGCTGGAGCCCGGCTGCTGGGAGCACCTGTGTTTGCTCTGTGGGGGCTCTGGGGTCTCCCCATGTCCTATCTCATGTTGGGGATAGAGCTCTGGCTCAGGGCTTGGCTTGGTTTTAGCCTCAACTCTTACTTCCAGCCAGCCCTTGGTGTTCGCTGTGTGGGCCAGGGCTGGTGACAATGACAAAGGGAGCCACTGCATGGGCCATGGGTACACACCTTCTCCTTCCCTCTGGGCAAGGGCCCCCTGAGCAGTCCTGAAGCTCAGAAACCCTTGGGCCTGTGCCCTTCAGGGCACAGAACATGGGAAGACAGGCTGTGGTCCAGGCCAGCTCTGTTCCCTGGCACTGGCCATACTGATGTCGGTGGGGCTGGGTGACTCCTGCAGGTTTCCTTGGGGCTGGGTGACTCCTGCAGGTCTCCTTGGGGTTGGGACACTCCCACACGGCTCTGCGCTGGCCAGGGGTGTGGGAGCTTTGGGCTGTGGGAGCCCTCGCGTAGTGTTGAAAGGTTCCTGCTCACTGGCGCCACAGGATGGCCTGAGCCACTGATCTGCTGCTTTTCCTTTCCAGATCCTCAGATCCCTGTTGTAGCACAGCCCCCTCCTGCCAGCACGGAGCCACTGCCGGCCAGCACCAGGAATGATGCCTGAGGCTGACCCCATCCCGCCGACTCCCCCAGGACTCGGGGCAGGGATTTTCCTTTGGGACTGTCACTTTCTGGGACCATGGTCCCGCCCCCCGGACTGGCTCTTCAGTCTCGGGAGGGATAGAATCTCAGGTTAATTTGGCCAGCATCAATGCACAGGCTCCTGGGCCCGCGCTCGAGCTCCAGGGCAATGCCCCTGCATCCCAGCACTGGTGGTGGCAGTGGCCTGGAGCCCGTGCTGCTGTGACCCCCTTTAGTGCCTTGCCTGTGCCCACGTCGGGCACCGAGCACCAGGCACGAACAGAGGCTCCGGGCCGAGCTCCGTGGCTCACGCAGGAGCTGAGCGCGTCCAAGACCATTAGCACTGTAACCTCTGGGGCTGGGCTGAGCCCGCTGCCCCCTCATGCAACCCTCCCGATGGGTGCTGGGTGCCAAATGCTGCTGTGGGGTTGGGGTGCTTCTATCTGTACCCCTTTCCTCTGCCCTCTGGGTTTGTCTGGGTTTTTGTGGGCACCATTAAAGGCTGATGGGAGGGGAGTGTGTGTCTGCCTGGGCTCTGTCCAGGGCTGCCAAACACTGTGCAGCAGGATGTGCCTCTGCCTGGTGCTGTCCGTGCTGTGGGCTGTGCCCATGGGTCCTGCGGGGTGGTGGACTGAGTGGGGTGTGGTGTATACAGGTCCTGTCCCAAATGGACTGAATGTCACTTGTCTCCTGTCACCCGCCTGATCCCACTCTCTGTCCCCTGCTGCTGGGGCTCCCACAGGCTCCGCTCTTCCCACTCCTTGCTGCTGCAGGCCCCCTGCTCCTGCCCTCCTCTCTGGGGAGCCGTGGCTCTGTGTAGGGCTAGGACTGGCAGGGATGGGACCAAGTGGGACACAGTGAGCCCCTTGCCCTTTTTTCCTATTTCTGGTTCCTGCCTCTGCCCGTAGCTGCATGGGCTGTGCCTCACTCCCTAAATATAGATAGGGTGCCAGGATGAGTGAGGATGAGGGCGTCCTGGCACCAGCCCCTCCACCCTGCTGTTCGAGGGGGCTGGCGCTGGGCTGGGGATGTGGGATCTGGGGGGCCCCAAGAGGCAGCCCTGCTGCCTGCAGAGGGGGACACATACTCCTCAACATGACTGCCAGCCCTGCAGCCCCTGCGCCAGCCAGCCCTGGTCCCCCGGAACCTCGGCCGCTCCTCCCCACGCAGGGGATCAGCGGGTCCCGAAGCTCAGCCGGTCCCAGGGGATCAGCGGGTCCCGAAGCTCAGCCGGTCCCAGGGGATCAGCGGGTCCCAAAGCTCAGTCGATCCCAGGGGATTAGCGAGTCCCGAAGCTCAGTCGGTCCCAGGGGATCAGCGGGTCCCGAAGCTCAGTCGGTCCCAGGGGATCAGCGGGTCCCGAAGCTCAGCCGGTCCCAGGGGATCAGCGGGTCCCAAAGCTCAGTCGATCCCAGGGGATTAGCGAGTCCCGAAGCTCAGTCGGTCCCAGGGGATCAGCGGGTCCCGAAGCTCAGTCGGTCCCAGGGGATCAGCGGGTCCCGAGGGGTGGGCAGGAGCGGTGACTCAGTGTCACCCGACGCCGCCGACAGCTGCGGCCCCGGCGGGGCGGGGGTGGCTAAAATTAGCGCCGGGGGCCGGGGCCGGGGCCGAAACAAAGCAGGCACCGGGCGGCCGGAGCGGAGCCGCGGGACAGAGCCGGGTCGAGTCGGGCCAGACCGGGCCGGGACCGCGGCCATGAACTTCGCCGTAGGGCTGAAACCGCTTCTGGCGGAGGCGCGGAGCATGGAGAGCCTGGAGAAGCAGCTCATCTGCCCCATCTGCTTGGAGATGTTCTCCAAGCCCGTGGTCATCCTGCCCTGCCAGCACAACCTCTGCCGCAAGTGCGCCAACGACGTCTTCCAGGTGGGACCCGCCGGTGGGGCGGGGGGAGGCACCGGGACCGCCGTCCCTAGGACCCCAGGCCGGCGGGTGATGGCCCCGTTATCCCGGGATCCCCGGCCAGCGAGGCGGAGGGGCGGGCGGCACCAGGAACACCGGGATCCCCTTCACAGGGAGGGCTTGGTCTGGCACGGGGATCCCGGCTCCGGGACCAGCCGCTGGGACCTCCGGCTGGGCTGCGCTCGGGGCCGCTCCCGGCTGGCGGGGACGGTGAGCGGGAGGCAGGGGCCGTGTACGTGTCCTTGTTCCTGTCCACACCTGTGTCCATGCGCTTGCCCGTCTCCATCTCTGTCTCCGTGCCCATGGCCGTGCCCGTGTCCGTGCCCGGGGGCTGTGGGGCGCGGATCCGTGGGGGTCTCTCTCCCCGGTTGGGAGCTGCCCGGGTGTGCCGGGGGTGCCGGGGGTACCGGGGTTGCCGGGGGTGCGGGTGCCGCCGCCGTGACCCCTTGCTTACCCCCCAGGCCTCCAACCCGCTGTGGCAGTCGCGGGGCTCCAGCGCGGTGCCGTCGGGCGGGCGGTTCCGGTGCCCGTCGTGCCGGCACGAGGTGGTGCTGGACCGGCACGGGGTGTACGGATTGCAGCGGAACCTGCTCGTGGAGAACATCATCGACATCTACAAGCAGGAGTCGGCCCGGTCCGGAGGCGCGGGGACCCCACCGGGGGGGGCGAGACCGGCGGGTGACAGCGAGCCCACCGAGAGGGCTGGGGGTGGGATCCCAACAGGGACTGGGGAGTCGTGGGGCCCATACAGGGCCAGGGAATATCCCTGGGGCTGGGGGTGTCTCCGGGGCCAGAGGTATTTCTGGTGCCAGGACTGTCCCTGGGGTTCAAGGGTCCCTGGGGACCAGAGGTGTCTCTAGGGCTGGGCAGGTCCTGGGGTTGGTGCTGTCCCTGAAGCTGGGGTGTCTCTGGGGGCCAGGGTGTCTCTGGGGCTGGGAATGTCCCTGGGACTGGGGGTGTCTATCTGACACCCCCAACCCCCATGCAGACCCCTTCATGCCAAGGCTGAACAGCACCTCATGTGTGAGGAGCACGAGGATGAGCGGATCAACATCTACTGCCTGCGCTGTGAGGTGCCCACCTGCTCCCTCTGCAAGGTGTTTGGGGCACACAAGGACTGCGAGGTGGCCCCGCTGCCGGCCGTCTACCAGCGCCAGAAGGTGGGGGGCCCCTGGGGCCTTGGGGGGCCGAGGGTACCCACACAGCCACCCTCATGCCCATCCCCTCTTCTCCCAGAGTGAGCTCAGTGATGGCATCGCCATGCTGGTGGCAGGGAACGACCGGATCCAGGCCATCATCACACAGATGGAGGAGATCTGCCACACCATCGAGGTTGGGACTGGGGGTCCGGCCCCGGGGCTGTGCCAGTGGAGGGATGTGGTGGGGCTGGGAGAGTCCAGCCCCGGGGCTGTGCTGGGGGCGTGCCCAGTGCAGGCCCTGACTCCTGTCCGGCAGGAGAACGGGCGGCGGCAGAAGCAGCACGTGGGGCTGCGGTTTGATGCCCTCTACGGGATCCTGGAGGAGCGGAAGAAGGAGCTGCTGCAGAGCATCGCGGCCGAGCAGGAGGCCAAGCTGCAGCGCGTCCGTGGGCTCATCCGCCAGTACGGAGACCACCTGGAGACCTCCTCCAAGCTGGTGGAGTCAGCCATCCAGGCCATGGAGGAGCCCCAGATGGCCGTGTACCTGCAGGTCCTGCCAGGGAAACAGGGAGAGCAGGGGACAGGAGGCTGGGGCTGCCCTGGGACTGTGTGGTAGTGCAATGGTTCCCTGACGGGCGTGGGGCTGCCTCACAGGTCTGTACAGGGAGGGCTATGCTCACCCAAAAGGATGCCCCTGGGATGTGCAGGGGTGGACCTGTGGCAGGGGTGATATCTAGGAGACACTGATCCCCCCTTGTTTTTCTTCACAGCACTCCAAGGAACTCCTGAAAAAGTGAGTCGGGAGTAGGGGGGTAAAAGAGCTGTGGCTGGCAGCTCTCTGGGTGCTGGACCCTGCAGCTCCCAGGGTGTCCCTGCCCTGCAGGATCACAGACATGTCCAAGGCATCAATAAGCAGCCGCCCTGAGCCTGGCTATGAGAACATGGACCACTTCTCCATCAATGTGGACTACGTGGCTGAGATGCTGAGGACCATCGAGTTCCAGACAGGTGCCTGCACTGGGGAAATTGCTGCTATCCTGAGGGGCACTGGGACTGCCTGGGGTGCCCAGGTCTCAGACAAGCACAGTCCCCTCCACCACACACCCTTTGTGGGGCTCCCACACAGGATTGGGGATGTGACCCCCATCTGTAGCACCACCCAGGGAACCTGGAGGGCCAGTCCTGCCCCAGGCTCTCCCTGGTTCCCACACTGGGCTGGTCACATTCATCCTGGGAGCATCCTGGAGTGTCCTGCTTGGTCACCTCCCTCCTGGCATGTCCTGGTGTATCCCCACACTGCGGGTGGGAGGGAAGGTCCCACCTGAGCTGTCCCCTGCCCACAGAGCCACTGGGTGAGGATGAGGCTGACGGACCTGGGGACGGCAGTGAGGCTGCAGCGGATGAGGGCCAGCTGGACAGCCTGGAGGTGCCCGAAGCTGCTGAGGGTGAGTGCATGCCATGACTGCCCAGTGTTATGCCATGCCCCGTGCCGTGTCCAGTGCCATGCCTGCTTGGCTGTGCCATGGCCCACATGCAGCAGCATGGGTCCCTCAGGGTGCCGGGGTATCCCTGTCTCTATCTTGTTCCCTCTTTCCCTCTGCAGATGTGGGGCCGAGGCAGAAGCCAGCAAGTTCTCCCCATGGTGAGACCCTCATGGGGTGTGAGATAGGCACAGCCATGGGGTGCCGTGGGGCAGAGGAGACACCTCCTGGGAATGGGGATGAGGATGTGGATGGGAAGGTCACACCGCAGGCTTCCCCCGGGCCATCCCTGTCTTCCTGCTGCAGGGAGTGCAAAGGGGGTCCGAGGGTCCCAGGGCTGAGGCTACTTTTCTACACAGGTCAGCACTGAAGAGAAGCTGTGGGGTAACGCTGGCAACCCCTCAGCTGTGGCTGTCCCTGTCACGTCCGGCTGTGGCGGCCTCTGCCCCCCCTGCCCCGGCTATGGCCATCCCTGGCACTCTCAGGCAAGCTCCATCCCTGCTGCTGGAATTCCCCAAATGGGCGCTACCCCTCTCCAACATTAAAAGTGTGTGAGGACGTGTTCTCCCGCGTGGTGTGTGGTGGGGGTGGCGGCGGGGGCTGCCCCAGAGCAGCTCTGCACCGGCCCCACAGGCTCTGCCCCAGCTCGGCCCCTGCCCCGTCACCCCAGCAGTGCCCCCAGGACCTCGGGCAAGGGGCTGCGACCCCCGAGCCCCAGTGGGACTCGGGGGCTTTGAGCCTTTGGCGCTGTGAGTGCGGCTCTGCCCCCCGCCCGCATTCCCTGCGCGGGGGCGAGGATGCTCCGGTGCCGCCCCGTCCCCCGGGTGCTCCGAGCAAACACTGCCGGGATGAGCTGGCTGGGTACACACGCGGCCGCATCAGCGCTGGGCCGGGCCCGCGGCCCCCGAGCCCCGGAGGCTCCCCCGGGAGGGCGGCGGCAGCGGCGGCTGCGTCAGCGCCGTGTCCCGTCGCCATGGAGGCGCTGCCGGTGATGGCACGGCCGGGGGTCCCGGGGCCGGGGGGGTCCCCTGGGGCTGGACGGGTCTCCTGGGGCCGGGCTCCACTCGGGGGGTCCCCGCTGCCTCCCCAGGGACGGCGAGGGCTGAGCCCTGCGGGCCCCCAGCAGCCGGCGGCCTCGGACACCTTGCAGCAGGTCCGGGGGCTCGGGGCTGGCTCGGGGGGGGCTCGGGGCTGGCTCGGGGCTGGCTCGGGGCTGGCTCGGGGGTGGATCGGGGCTGGCTCGGGGCTGGCTCGGGGCTGGCTCGGGCTGCCGTGCAGGGTCCCGCAGGACCCGTGACAGGCGGGACATCTTTGCTCTCTCGCGTCCCCGAGCTGCCGCTCCAGGCAGAGGCCGGCGGACCAAGCCCAGGGCCCAGCCCAGCTGCTCCTTCGCACCCCAGGAACGTGCCTGGGAGGGTTTGGGTGATCCCTGGGGAGCAAGAGGAGCTGCGGCTTCTCCATGCCTGCACCAGACATTCGGGGATGCAGTATTTGCCTTTCCCCACCCCTCAGGGATGTTGCCTTATCCCCATCACCCTCCGGAGGTGACTGAAAGGGACTCACAAGCACTCAGCAGACCCTCAGCTCGGTGCCATGGGTGCCACTCCAGCGCTTGAGATGCCACAGGAGAGCCCCACCTTAGTTCTTCTCTTCTGTTTTGGGCAATTTTCTTCCTTGTGCTTTGTGTCCAGATGCTCAGCAGCTGTCACTGCCCTCCCAAACCAGCCCGTTCTCTGGGCAGCACCCTGGAATTTGCTGATGCCTTTGCTTCTCCAGTTAAATTGTACCCCCAGCTGAGATTCCAGGAAGACATGATCTGTGCACTGAGCATGGATTCTAACACACAGCCTGCTCCAGTTCCTGTCCAAGGGTGTCTCCAAGAAGCATCATTATTTCTCTTTAACATTCCTAAGGAATGTCTTTTCACTTTCCCTTTTTCACTTCACACAAAGGCAAGTGGGCTGTCCACCTTCTGTCATCACTTACCCAACTATATGTCCCATTCGGGGAATTTTGTCCATTTTATTGGATTTGTATCAGGTTTTTGTGGCGAGGTTTTGGTAGTGGGGAGATTACAGGGGCAGCCTCTGTGAGAAGCTGAAAGAAGCTTTCCCCGTGTCCAAGAGAGCCAAAGCCAGCTGGTTCCAGGATGGACCTGCCGTTGGCCAAGGCAGAGTCCTCCAGTGACAGCAGTAACACCGCAGGGATAATGTATTTAAGGAGGAAAAAAAAGTTCTTGTGTGGAGGTAGTTGCAGCCAGAGAGGAGTGAGGGTATGTGAGAGCAGCAGCCCTGGAGCCTCCCAGGGCAGTGCAGAAAGAAGAGCTCCAAGTGCTGGAGCAGGGATTCCCCATGGCCTGTGGAGATCCACACGGCAGCAGAGACCCCTCTGCAAGCCCTGCAGGAGCCCACGCCAGAGCAGGTGGATGCCCAAAGGAGTCTGTGACCTTGTGGAAAGCCCATGATGGAGCAGGGTCCTGGCAGGGACCTGTGGAGAGAGGAGCCCATGCTGGAGCAGGGCTGTAGGCACAAACAAACCTCCTCCTGTGACCTGTGGGGGACCCAGGCTGGAGCAGTCTGCTCCTGAGGGACTGTCCCCATGGAAGGGACACGCAGTGGAGCAGTTTGTGACGAGCCACAGCCCATGGGAAGGACTCACACTGGAGAAGTCTGCAGAGGACTGTCCCTCCCATGCTGGAGCAGGGCAAGGGCTCCTCTCCCTAAGAAGGAAGCAGCAGCAGAAACTACGTGGTGAACTGACTGTAACCCCCATTCCTGTCTCACTGCAGCACTGGAGGGGAAGAGGTGGAGAATCGGGAATAAAGTTAAGCCTGGGAAGGAGGGAGGGGTGAGGGGAAGGTGGTTTTAGAATTTTTTTACTTCTTGTTACCCTGCTCTGATTCGATTGGTAATAAATTAAATTAATTTTCCCAAATTGAGTCTGCTTTGCCCATGACAGTAATTGGTGAGCTTTCTCTGTCCTTATCCTGAGCCATGAGCTTTTCTCATATTTTCTCTTCCCTGCCCAAGTGAGGGAGGAGTGATGGAGCAGCTTTGGTGGGCACCTGGTGTCCACCCATGGTCAATCCATCACACATATAATGGCAATTACCTTCCTCTTGGCTTATGTTAAACCCCATGGAAAATTCTCCCAGGGTTTTGGGCACTTCAGGAGCAATGTGTCCATTTGCAGAGAAGCATTCTTGTTCCAGCATCAATGTAGGGCTACAGGAAATATTTTCCTGTACTTTCTCCTTTTCCTGGGGGAGTTGTAAAATTCAAGACCCTTACCCAACATGGGGGTAAATCAGACTGAAATCTAAGATTAAAATTCCCCAATCCAAAGGGTCCTTCACTGATTGTGGCACTGGGAAATCCAATAGTTTTACTGCTGGAGTTTGAATTCTCCCAATCGATTGGACAAGCTTTAAGTAACAACATATTATATAATGGATCACCATAAAGTAACAACGTGTTGTGTAAGCACTTCATTTGCAAAATTAATTTACATTAACAGATTAAAAAATTAAATAACATAATTCTGTGTTGTCAGTCAGCTGGAACTTCAGGTTTCCAGTTTGGTGTGAATTCCGTATATCCTGTCCAGACTCAGGGACCCTTTTGGGGTCCACATGTGGTGGATCCAAGAGTCAATTCCTGTCCTTTTCACTGCATTGTATATTCTTCACACTCTTGGGAGAGTCCCTTCCCACCTTTCTTGGAGAGTCTCATCCTTTCATGTTCAAACATTCACCACCTCTCCAGACCGAAAAGACTGTCCATGGGTACCCAAGGGAAGGGTGGGACCTCTGATTCAAAAACCTGTGAATGAGGATAAAGGCTGTGAAAAAGCAATTAAATATTGCTTTGGCTCTGCTTGTCCCCTTGCACAGGTCTGATCTCCACGTGTGGGTACAAGGTTATGCAGGAATCCAGTGTGGTATTTCCAGAGTGCTCATTCCTGCTTTGCCTCAGGGAATGACACAAATTCCTGTAAGAGCCAAAGATGATGCTCCACTCGAGCCTCTTGCTGTAACTTGGATATTTGCCTCTTTATTGTCTGATTCATCCTTTCTGTCTCCCCGCTGGACTGTGGGATCCATAAGGTGCGTAGTTCCCAAATAACCTGTGAAAATTTGGACATTTCCTGCACCATTTCTGCTATAAAGTAGGGTCTGTTATCTGAAGAAATTCCTTCTGGGACACCCAATCCAGGTATTATTTTTTTTAACAAACCCTAATCACTTCTCTGCTGTGGTTGGTGCAACAGGGGAAAGCCCTGGTGTCACGAAAAAATGGGAAATAAACTCTCCAACCAATTTGCTAGGTTAGAAAGGTAACATTACTTTATTAGGAGTGCTGGATGCATGGGAAACCCTCCTCAAAACATGAATGCCCAGTAACCTAACGGACCAGGTTATATCCCTGAAACTAATACATATTCATCACATTTCCTGAATACATGTATATGTGCTAATAATTTCCGAGGACTTGTTTTGGTTCCAGGTCTTCTGATGAATCTTTTCACCTTGAGAGTATTTTAAACATGTGATTAGGTCATAATGTGCTTCTCTTACCATTCTTTGTTCTGACACACAATCCTTGTTCTCAAAACTAAGACATTGGCTAGTACATATTAATCACTAATATAAGTAAATAAGGAAGCATTAGCTGGCACAAGACTTCAGTCACAGACAACTGCCTTTCCTAACAGTCCTGGGTGTGGGCCGTCTGATTTGGTGTGTATTGTTCTTTAAACAGGTTCGGCACTTTTTAGTGATGCTTTTTATGATACCAGTTACTTTTACACTCAAAACTTGAGGCTTTGATGCTTCTGCCACAGACTCTATTCCCCTGTGAGTTCCCTCATATTGTTCCTCTGCCATCTTCCTCATAAAGTGTTGGGGAGCATCTGCTGCTTATAACCTGCTGTCCTTCAGGACTATTTTCAGGATCTAACAAATTTGCCACTTTCTCATCTTCAGCCTGGTAATTGGCAGCCTCCTTGTCCAAATGCCGATATTTCTTGGGTAAGACCAACAGGAGTCCCCACCAGCAGCCTTCTGAACTGCTTTGTCAGCCAAGCCATATCCAATATCCTCTGGGGTTTCTCTGAATGGATGAGATTTACAGTGCATTATTGCCATCTTTCGAGGCAGCTGCATGCCCTCTAACAATCTCTCTATTATTGTTCCGTGTTTCCTGAGGGATCCCTTAGAGGTTCACAGCCCTCTCTCCTTCCAAACGGCTCCATGGGCACGGACCACTCCAAAAGCAAGTTTTGGGTCAGTCCATATGGTTACAGTCTCACCCTGTGGGAGCTCCAATGCTCAGGCAGTGCAACCAGCTCTGCTCTCCGAGCCGATGTGTTGGGGGTCAGAGCTTTGGTGTCTGTCACCTCATGCTGAGTTAGCACTGCATTCCTGTCTTGTCAGGTTCCATTTTCACAAAGCTGCTCCCATCCATGGAGAGTTTGCAATCAGCTTCTTCCAGAGGAGTGTCCTGTAGATCTTCTTGGCTGGAGTACGCCTGTTCAATGGTGGATTCTGCATTCCAAGCCCATCCTGAAATTCTAGTGGCCTGTACTAGTGGGGTGACTGCATAGTGCACTTCCTGTATTTCTGCTTCAGGTTCAGGATTCTGTAACAGATAGACTTGGGTCTCCAAGGCCTTTTTTTCAGGAATAGGAACTGTTTGGTAACACCAGCCAGCCAGAAAAGTGGTTGATGAATACCAATAGATGTTTGCATTAATTACATCTGGGTGATTCTGTAAAATCCATTTGCCAATGTTTCTCAGGGGTTATTTCTTGCTTTGTGCTGCCTCCCTGTATTTTATTTCCTATTTTTGGATTATTAACACAGCAAATGATAAATTTTTAACTACTCTTTCTGCAAAATGTTGCATCTTGCATCCAAGGAATTTTTCTAAAAGCAGTGATGCATCTGCTCCTGTGTGTGTCTCTTGACGGCGCCTTTTAAGATGGATTTCCACTATCTCCAAGAGCTATTTTCCAGATGTTTCCCACCACCCTTCTTTATTTTTAGTACAGTTAAGGTGTTCCACTCATTGTTCCTCTCCTTTGGTATAATTTGTTGGAGATGAATCCACACAGGTTTGTGGAATCAAAGCTCTTTCACAGCTTGGTTTCCTCCATGCAGCTTCTTCCACTGCTGGATCTGCTCTTCGATTTCCCTTTACAATATTTGAGTTCTTTTTCTGGGGGGTTTGCAATTACTATTGTGATGTTCTTTGCTGGAAGAATTGCTTTCAGAATCTTTGGAATTTCAGCTACATGTTTTTCTGAATGCGCCTGTGAAACTCCTTGCTCTTCCCAAACTGCTCCATCAGCATGGATTATGCCAAAGGCATGTTTTGGTCGATATAAACATTGACTTCCTTTCCTCAGCTCAATTCCAGGGCACAAGTGAGAGCTCCCAATTTGGTCTTCTGGGAAGAGCTGTTCATGAGCAATGGGTTGTTTTCTGGTACCTTCATGGTAGTGACCACAGTGTGCCCAGATTTCTGATCTCTATTTACCACGTGGCTGCTTCTGTCAGTGAAGACCTGCACAGCTGAGGTAGCAAATCCTTCCCCAGCAATGGCAAAGGACATTTCTCTGGCATGCAGAGAAAGTGATGGGGTCACTTTTTGTTCCCAGTTGTGAATTCCATGGGTTGTGAAATGGTCTGAGGGATTACCTACTCCTGAGGAATTTCCTCTCTGTTTTTGCTTAAAGGTCCTTCACAGTAACTACAGAATGAACTGCTCCATTATCCATTGGAAAATCCATTGTTTTTTTCCCCAGCTTAACTGGAATCAAAGGGTTGGCCAGGGAAATAGGTGATGCCTCTGGTCCTCTTCAGTCCATCCCAGTTTCTGTGTCTTCTGATTATCCCTTCTGTCCATTTGTAGGTAGGGGATGCTCCTTTTCCCAGTGCCCTTCCTGTCTGCAGCGGGCACTCTGATACTTTTGGAGGGGTGTTAATCCCCACCCTCACCCCCAGCCTCATCCCTGAAATCCATCTCGCCCTCTGCCTCTTGCCTGCCCTGACAATGGATTCAGTAATTTCTCTTGGCTCTTCTCCTTCTCTTCTACCTCTTCCCTATCCTTACAGGCATCACTTGGAAATAACCATCCCCTCCACTTCTCTGTTCCGGAGTTTCTTTCTGAAAGCAGGTGCCAACTGCCCAACAAAAAGCCTGTTAAACAGCATCCTGCTTCCTTCCCTTGCTGGATCTGAATCCATCCATTTGGGAGCCGCTTCACACAATCTTTCATAAAAAGCTTTGCTCCCTCTTCCCTTCATACAACTTGTCAAGGTGTTTCAGTTTCTTCACTTCCTCTTAGAATCCCAATAAAATAATTTTCCGATATAATTTTTGTGAATCTCACCAGCAGTCTGATTGAGATCTGATTGAGATCCCACTCTGGGTCATTATTAGGATGAAATTTGTGAGGATTTGGGATGCCATGAACCTTTTGATCTAATCCTATTTTCCTAACTCCTTTTTCTCAAGCCTTTTCTAAACTGCCCTCCATTCCTCGTGGGGAAACAAATATTCCAGGACAGCCTGGATGACCTCTCAGTTTGGATTATGAATTGACATGATGGTTTTAATCACACTACACATTCCATCAGGATTTCTGTGATATGACCCTGCTCACTGCTCCTGATCCAGCAAGCCTGAAGTGTGACAGGCACATGCACATCCACTGCCTCTCCCTCAGGTCCATCTGCTGCCCTAAATGTGCTTGTAGTACCAACTTATCTTTCTCCCTGGTCCTACTGGAAGCAGGGGATGCATCAAAACCACCATTTCATGGCCAGATTCACTGCCCACCTCCGGCTTTGATCCTTGTGTTGGAGGAGCTGCCAATAATTGGACTTTGGGTTTCTGTCTCTTTTCTCTCCTTGTCCCATACAACAAGTATCTTTCCCCTATCCTCTTTTCTTCATTTCCCAAGGAATATAATCCGTTTTGATACTTTTGAATCTATTAAAGTGCATTTTTCATTACTTTACTAATCATTTCTTAAAGTGAAAACCAAATCTACGTCAGGGACTTCATCCCATTCATTTTGCCTCCTACAAAGTAACATCAACTGTAAAATTGTGTTACATTGTAAAGACCTGTTGTTTTCTGGCCTTTTTTCACCATCATCTAATTCGGAATGAGGCAACCATTGATTACAGTATCTTTTCAATTTATCTTGAGTCACAGGGTCACCGTAATCCTTCAGGAAAGCAAAGTGGAATTTCTACAGAAGCAGAGGAACCCGTTTCAGTTGTGGAATTTCCAGGGTTTCATACACTATCCCAGTGCACATACCTAAATCCCAGTTTTCACATCACCAGCACTGCATATGAAAACGTGTGCAAACATCAAAAATCCAAGACATGCAGCACCAAATTGTAGAAACAAAATATTTTTTCTTCAGCTTATGCAGAGCCCAAACCCAAAATCCTGCTTCTTGGCAATTTCCAACCACCCCCTTCAGCAAGGAAATACCTCTAGAATGTGTTGTGCCATTGAGGACTGGTTGTCCTGATGTTGAGGCTGGTCATCCAAAGTACCTGATCACAAGGTTGGTGTGCACTGGAATTCATCCTGCCAAGCCCCTTGGCCTGGAGTGGCCAGTCAGTCTGTGCAGGGCACTGGGGCTATCTGGGTCATCACAAACTGCTGTCCCAGCTGTGGGCTTCCTGGTGTGCACTGAAAATTCACAAATCAAGGCAAGGGGTTTCTGGTTTTATTCAAGTTAATGCAGAGCCAGGAGCTGAGGGTTTCCCTGAGCATCAGAACTTTACGTTATTTATACATTTGAGCAAAGAACCAGCATTCATTGGTTACCAATTACAGAACTCTTTTATTAATCAGGACTCAAACTCCTCTTTGCTGGATGTATCTCCCTCCTCATGCTGATCACTCCACAGGTGCAGCTCTTTCCTCCATTTGAGTCGGGGTCCATGCTGAGTAGGTGGTAAATGAGTCAGTGATTGTGAGCTCCTGTTTCTGGAATTACCTTTTCCCCAGGTAAAGTCCTTCTGATGCTCAGTCCTTCTGATGACTTTCCTGGTGCCTCTCATCCAGACAGCCCATTGCTCTTGGGATAGCCTTCCTTTTTCCTTAAAAGAGAAGCTTAGCCGAGCCTATGAGGTTCATGATATAATTACTAATCACAAGTGTCCAACTACAGCTACTGAGGGACATGAGGGACAACAAAATCCTCAGAGGTGACACTGAGTTGGGGAGGCAGCAGTGATATCCCTTCCCAGTGGATCTGAGTGGACAACTGCCCACTGGCTGGGAAGGATGAAAGGAGGGGGGAGCCCTCCCCTCCACAAAGTGTGGAGAGCTGTGGATGCAGCATCCTGGCCAGGCTGGGGCTTCCTGGGGCAAGAAGTATGTGACATCTGGAGTCCAGGAAAGGGTCAAAGCAATGCCAAAGGGACTGGAGCATCTGCTGCATGAGGAGGAACTGGAAAGTTCTGGGGTATCTACGTGTATATTTGTCTAATAGGAGGGAGCCAGGCTCTTCCCAGTGGAGCCCAGTGACAGGACCAGCAGCAACAGGCACAAATTGGCCTCCAAAGATTTGGGGGTTTTTTGCAGTGAGGCTCATCACAGAGGGTGCCTGGAGTAGGCTGCCCAGAGGGGTTGTGGTCCCTCCACCTGGGAAGCCACCCATGGCTGCATGAGGGGCAAGAGGCCCCTAGAACCCCACCAGCCCCTGCCCTGCTCGTCAGGGTTGGCTGAGGCTGTCCAAGTCAGGTATAAATATCTCCCATCCTGTATAAATACCTCCTAGGTGGGATCGTCCCCCTACAATCCTTCTTGCCATCATGGCCTTCCAGCTCCAGGGTACTCTGATATGCTCTGGTGGAATTTCCCCTTTCAAGTCCCAATGGACACAGCATGAGCAGCTGGAGCAGGGCCTGGAGTGGGGAATCTCCAGCCTTGAGCTCGTTCCCAAAGGCCGTGCCCCTTGGAGCAGCCTCCTACCAGAGCCACTGGGTCACTGAAAGCAGCTCACCTGAAATCTGGGGGCTGCACACCCTGCCAGCACTGTGCTCCTGCCTGCCCTGAGCACTGACCTCTACTGCTGTCACACCCCCTCGCAGTCCTCCCCAGGAACAAAAACTTTGCTTCCTGCTCCATCCCTGCCATGCTGCCCTTCCAGCAGATACTGGGATGTTATCACAGAATTTTTGGCTGGTTTAGGTGAGAAGGGACACCCAGTCCCACCCACTGCCGCAGGCAGGGACACCTTCCACAGACCAAGCTGGAGACCCCGGTGAAGACCAGGGCCACCCACAAGGAGGCTGAACCTCCCCCAGCGGCCTCAGCAGGCTTCATCCCTGTCCTCTTGGCTGGGGGCCTGAGACATGGCCCACCACAGTGCCCCCCTCCCTGCCCACGACTCCAGCCCTGACCCACGCAGCAGCACCATGTGTCCCACAGAGGTTCCCCCCACTCCTGGTGCTCCCACATGGGTGGCACAAAGGGCTTGTGTCTGTGCCTCCCCCAGCTCCCAGCCCCCCACCATCCTGGGGAGGGCCTGCTTCCCTGCGGCCAGGTGGGTGCAGCTCCCCCGTGCCTGGCTCACTGGTGGTGAGGACCCACTGTTCCCGTCCCTCTGCCCCCTTTGCTTCCTACTGCTCCCACACCTGGGGGGCTGTGAGCATCTCATCCCCCCTGAAGAACACGGTGTCTCACCTCCTGACAGGAACACACACAGCCTTGTTCCCAGTGCTGGTGGGTCTGTGCTGCTGGCCCAGACCATCCGGTCTCCTGAGCCCTTTCGCCCTTTCTAGTGAGCCCTTTCCCTATTCCCGGTGAGTCTGTTTGCCCCGTCCTGGTAAACCCGTTCCGCCATTCCCAATGAGTCTGTTTACCCACCCCTGGTGAGCCCCTTCTGCATTCCCGATAAATCCATTCCCTGTTGCTGGTGAGCCTATTCCCAGTGAGCACGTTCCCAGTTTGCCCAGTCCCTGGCCCTGCATAGCCCCAGCTGCCCCCACCCCGCACTCGCTCACGCCTCGGGTTTCCACCACGTTTTATTACAAAATCGGTGCGGACCGGTCCCGGGGCCGGTTCCGCTCCCACTCGCCCCAGCGCTGGGGCTGAGGCGGGTTTAGCCGGTGCCGGTGTTGGTGCCGAGCGCCCCACGGTGCAGAGGCCGAGGCGGTGGCGGGAGGCCGGTGCAGCCCCAGGGTTACGGGGGGTTCGGGGTATCCGGGAATTCCGGGGGGGGGTCAGCGCCCCACGGCGTCGAGGATGCGGCGGTTGGAATCGGCGCGGGCGCGCTGGCTCTGGGCGCGGGCGAGCAGCAGGAGGTGCCGCAGGAGGTGGAAGGTGAGGTCGATGGAGAGCGGCGGCTCGTCCCTCCGCCCTCGCCATGGCCCCGGGGGCGGCGGCGCCAGCGGCGGCCAGAGCGGGTGGTCCTGAGCCCCGGTCCCGGCCGCCGGGATGGAGCCGTCGGTGGCGGCGGGGCGGGTGGCGGCGGGCGGCGGGCGGGCGAGCAGCAGCAGCAGGAGGGTGAGCAGTGCCCGCCGCATCCTCGGTCCCTCTGCACCTGCGGGGCCAGGGGCTCAGCGCCACGGCAGAGACCGGGGCGGCTGCGGAGGCGCGACGGGAACCGCGGCCCCGGCGGCGCGGGGACCGTCCCGCCTGCAGGGCCCCCTCCGCGCCCGGACGCCCCGTTCGGTCCCCTCCGCCCGCCCCCGGCCCCGGTGCTGTCCCTGCCCGGTTCCCAAGCCCCGTCCCGTACCCGGTGCGCTGTGCCCTGTTCCTGCCGGTGCTGGCGGAGCGCGGTCCGTCCCGCGGGAGCTGAGCCGGCGGCGCTCTCGGCCGGGGGTTATATCGGCCCGGGAGCCCGGGCTGACGTCAGCGCCGGGCACGCACCGGGCGGCGGGGGCGGGGGGCACCGGGGCGGCGGGGAGCGGGTGCCCGGCGGCGGGACCGGGCTGAGGGACAGAGGCGAGGGGCGGCAGAGCCTGCTCTCCCCGCTCTCGGCAGCCACCACTCCGGGTCTTTTCTGACGCCCACCAAAGAAGCACGGCGGGGCCGGGGCGGGCAGGGCAGGTGCACCGGGCAGTGCTGACCCTCGCCTTCCCGGTGTTTCCCCGATCCCCCTCCCGGCTCCGCCGCATCCCCAGTCTCGTTCTCCGCCGCTGTCCGCGGTGCTGAACGGGCGGGACGCCCCGGCGCCCCGGGGTCGGTGAGCGGGGCCGGGCCGGTGAGGTATCCAGGTGAGCTCCCGGGGAACCCTCGGGGGGCTGTACCGGGCTGAGCCGCGGCTTCTCGGCGTGGAACCCTCGCGTTCCCGGGCCGAACGGCCGCGTCGAACAGCGGCGTCCAAACAGGGACCCGGGGCGGCGGGGGGGATCCCTGGGTGGGCGTGGGGACACCCGATCACCGGCAGCTCCGGGACAGGACGGTCACGGGTGGGGGTCCCCAGTCTGGCTGTGGCTCGGTGCCCCGGGCAGAGCGGGCGGTGCCGATGTCACACCGCGGGCCGAGGCCGCAGACGCCCCGAGCGCAGCGGCAGCACCGGCCAAGTCCTGTGAGTCATAGAATGAAGGCACCGGAGCCGGCAGCGCCGTGCTGGATGCAGGGTGTTCCGTCGGGGCACCGGCACCGCTGCCAAATGGTGAGGTGGCTTCTGGGGATTCACACTACTGTTGGCAGCCCCGCTGAGTGCACCACACTGCTGGCATTCCCTCCGAGCGCTCCACACCACTGCCAGCAGACCCCGAGTGCTTCACACCACAGCCAGTGGACCCCGAGTGCCTCACATCACAGCCAGCAGACCCCCGAGTGCACTGCCTGCTGCCAGCAGACCCCCGGGTGCACTGCACGCTGCCAGCAGAGCCCGGGTGCACTGCCTGATGCCAGGAGACCCCCGGGTGCACTGCACGCTGCCAGGAGACCCCCGGGTGCACTGCACGCTGCCAGCAGAGCCCGGGTGCACTGCACGCTGCCAGGAGACCCCCGGGTGCACTGCACGCTGCCAGCAGAGCCCGGGTGCACTGCCTGATGCCAGGAGACCCCCGGGTGCACTGCACGCTGCCAGCAGAGCCCGGGTGCACTGCACGCTGCCAGGAGACCCCCGGGTGCACTGCACGCTGCCAGCAGACCCCCGGGTGCACTGCACGCTGCCAGCAGAGCCCGGGTGCACTGCCTGATGCCAGCAGAGCGCAGCTGAGCTGACACCCAGCGCTGATGCTGGTGCAGGTGCCACACCAGGCTCCTTCCCCAGTGCCAGTGCGGGGCAGAGCCGAGCAGAGAAGCTCAGCCCGGCCCCTCGCACGGTGTGTCCCACCCCAGGCGGCACCGGGGTGGTGGGGCACGGCCCTGCCCGCAGCGAGCAGCACACGGTGTCGTGCCCCCATGACGTGATCCGGCATCAGGGCTGGCACCCGGCACCGCTCCCTGCAGCGGCAGGGCACAGCCCTCAGCAGGAGCTGGGCTCAGCCCCCCGGCCCTGGCAGCCCCATGCTGGGGCGGCTGCTCCTGGGGACGAGTGGCTCATTCCACGTGGCTCTTGCCACTGCTGACAGCCAGAGCGTCCTGCACCCCCAGAGGGAGCTGCAAGAGGCTCAACACCTCAGAGCTGCAAATTCCCGCCACCTACAGCACCCAGCCCACTGGCTGTAGAGAGCTTGAGCTTGAGGTCCCCCAAACCACTGGTGCTGTCTGTGCATGATCCCATCACCTGGCCCCACTCCTGTGCTGCTCCAGTGAGCACTGCTGGGGGGAAGAGGGCTGCAGCTGCAGCCCCTCCTGTCTCCTGCCTCACCCCTCAGGCCTGCACAGGATTTGCCTCCTCTGTGCTTCAGGTTGTACCCACCTCGCTGCAGCAGCCCCAAAGCTGGGATCAGTGCAGAACCAGTCCAGGGGGAGGATGAGGGTGGAAGGATGGACGGTGAATCCACTCCATGAAGGCTGCACTGGCAGAGCCCAGCTGGTGCCGACAGCACGGGGATGGCTCTGTCCAGCTGTGTGGGGCCGCAGTAGCGCAGGTGAGGGGGCACGGCTCAGGGCTGCACAGAGGTGAGATGAACCACCGTGGTCCCACCAGCTCCACTTGGAGCCCCTGGCCGGGATGTGCTGGGCAGGGACGCTGTGGGAGCCGGATCGTGTCTGCTCACCACCAGTGTGGGGTGAATATGGACACGCAACCCCAGCAGGAAGCAGCGCAGGCAGTGGCAGCTCCGCAGGATTTCTCCGTGGCAGGACAGGCAGGCTTGTCTTGGACATGGCACAGGTGGATTGTGGACCTGTCCCAGACCCAGCTCTAGCCCTACCCCCAACTCTTTCTGAATCCCCCTCAGATGGACAGCCCTGCATCAAGCACACCCCCACCCTGGGGGGACTCTGCACCCAGCATCAGGACTCTGGCTCCATCGACCTCGTTTCACTGCTCTGCAGCTGTGGGGGCACCATCACAGCCCATGGAACAGCTGCAGTGGCACCTGATAGCCCCCTAAACCATCATCCCCCCCCTGCCAGAGCCCACTCCCCTCTCTAGCCAGTGGGGCAGACCACCCCAGCAGACTGCAGTCCCTAGCCCCATGCTCAGTGCCATGAGATGAGGCACAGTGGACTTGTTGATCCATAACAGGAACGGCTGCTCTGGAACTGCATCCTCAGGGCCTGGGGGGCATGCCGGGCAGCCCCAGGGGCCACGGGAATCAAGAGTGAAATCCACCATTTATTGATGCTCCGACTGTCCACAGCAAACCCCCTTTTCAGGGGGAGCATCCCCAGCCTGCAGTGACCCCAGTTCTGTGCCCATGGCACAGCCAGCCCAGGGCCAATCCTGCTCCATTTCTGCTCCTCTTTTCCCCCGGGATGTGCCATGGGGAAGGACAGAGTGACACTCTGGGCAGGAGCATCCTGTGTGCAGGCAAGGGCTAGGAAGTGGCTGAGCACAGATGGAGAAGTGCACCATGGGCAGAGTTGCTGCACAGCACGGCTAGAGCAGATCCAGGCCTGTCCTGGCACCATCTTCTCCCTGGGGCAGGTGGGGCTGTGGCCATAGGGGATGGTGTTTCCCCAAGAAAAGAGCAGGATGGTTGCTGCCAGGACCCTGCAGGTCCCAACCTGTCCACAGCCACGTGCGCCCACCCCAAGGGCTCTGAGCTGTGGTGGGATCAGGCAGTGCACAGGCTGGGGACAGGGATGGGACACAGCTTCTGCCTCACATCTGATTCGCTTTCCAGGACAGGTAGCAGTTCCAGACGATGGCAACACACTGGACAACAGCCAGCCTGGGGACAGAGGGGACAAGGTCTGCAGCTGCCAGCTCAGGGGGCCAGGGACTGGGGGCCAGGGCCACAACACTACCTGTGCTGCAGGGGCACGAAGTAGAAGTTTGCAATCTGCACAGGTGGCCAGATCTGGGCAGAGAAGGGGAGGAGCAGTGAGGAGCCCTGCCAGGGTCCCTGCCCCACACCCACCCCTGCCTGGCACTCAGTGTCCCACAGAGCCCATGGCAGCCCCATGGAGGAGATGGGACTGGGGCAGGGACGGGGATCTGCCAGCACTCACACAGTAATTGGTCATCAGGGCATCCATGTAGTCCTGCAAGAAAAAGGAGCTGTAAGCACTCAGAGGACCTCCACCCCTGCCACTGGTCCCCCCAACTCCACGCTGCTGGGCACGGAGCGCCTGCAGCCCTGCCCATGCCTTCCCACTGCTGTGTCCATGAGGGTGGCAGGGAGAGGGTGACCAGAACCATCCCCACTGAGAGCCCCTTGTGCCATAGCCAGGGCACATGGACAGATGGCTCGTCTCCCCAGTGTGGGCTGTGAGCCCCTTTCTAGCTCAGTGCTCCCTCAGCCCCCTCCTGGGCACCCTGGGGCAGAGATGGAGAAGGGCAATGAGCTGGGGCAACTGCTTTGGGAGCCCAAGGTGCTGCCTTGTCCTTGTGCCACAGCCACGGCCGTGTCGCATCCCTGTCCCGTGGCAGCAGGACAAGTCCCTCATCCAGCTTGGCCGTGACTCAGCCAGGAGCTGGGCTCCTCCCGGCACTGGCCAGCAGCCCAGGACGGGGTGAGCGGGTGCAGGGTGATGGATGCTCTGCTGACGCTTCCTCTGCGTGGGGAGAGGCGGATGCACCCCAAGCCAGGGGTGAAGGTGCTGCCAGCGCTGCTGCCCAGCCGCCAGCCCATCACCCCCTTCCAGGTCAGGGCTTGCCAGGAGCCACAGCCCGCAGGAATCACCGATCATGGCAGGATTCCCTGGGGAAGGCAAGGCAAAATCCATGGCACGAGCTGGTGAGGATGCAGCAGGGGAAGATGGGTGGGAGTGCTCAGAGTGCTGCCTGTGCCCAGATCTGTTCGTGTGTGCCCTCCAGGTGCCTTGGAGCACCCCATAGATCGGCTGTGGCTTGTGTAGAGCCTGGAGAAAGCAGAGGTGATGTGATCCTGCCCCGGGATTCACTTCCTGCACCCTGGGGCAGGACGAGGGGCACGTACTGGCAGCCCAGTGGGTAGCAGGCTGCTGACTGGGTGCCCCCATGCCGAGGAATGAACTCTGGGTGATGGCACTGAGGCAGAGCTCCAGCCAGGCTGGGGCCCTTCACACACAGCTCCGGCAGCATCAGTGACTGAGGCTGGTGCTGCCACTCCTGGCAGCCGTGCGACCACCCCAGCGTGCCTTGGCCTGTGGCAGGTGGGCACCCACTCCCCAGTGACTCACCCTGGACACGCTGACTCAGTGTTCACACCAGTTTCCAGCAATTACTGCTAATGGGAGTCATCTCGGTAATTGCTCTGGAGACCCAGCCAGGAGCAGGGCTGGACAGAACGCCCAAGGCACCCATGTCTGGCCCAGGTGGGACCCCAGTATCGCCCACAGGACACCCATGCCACAGGAACTGGCCCTAGCACCAGTACTTGGATTGTCAGCACTGGACACCCAATGCACCCAGGGGCCTGGGACCCAGTGCCTGGGCATGGGCACAGACACAATTGGGAGCAGCCATCAGAGCCAGAGAACTAGGAGGAGCTGCTGGGGCCCCACAGCTGCTCAGGGCCCCTCAGTGCTGCCCAGGGCAGCAGCACATACCTGCTGGATCTTGGACCAGTTATCCTGCACCGACAGCCCGTTCATGGCCCCCGTGACAGCCAGGAAGCAGCCAAGGAAACAGGGTGCAAAACCCCCCTGTGAGAGAGGAGCCCCGGCTGACGCTGAGGAGCTTGTGGTGCTCAGAGCCAGGCTGGCCATGGGCAGCCCCCACAAAACCGCAGTGGGGCTGGGCCCAGCTCAGGCACTGGGCTCTCAGAGCAGGATGGAAAACTGCCACAGGGACATGGCTGCCACCACTGCCCCATCTCGCTGCCCCGGTCCCACCCGACACCCTCACCCCTGTCACACCAACCTGGTCCAGGACCATCTTCTTCACAGCCACAACTTTTGTATTCCCCGGGATGAGCCGATCCAGGATCCTGTACCAGCTGCCCACAACAGGGCCCTGCAGGAGCCAGGGGGTGAGGAGCAGCATCTACCCTCCCTGGTCACAGGGGTTGGGGCTGTGGGGCTCCAGGGCTGGTTACATGGCCCTGCTCCAGTCCCGGATCACAAGGACAAGCTTATCCTATGCTGCTCCTGCTCCATGGAACTGGCCCTGCCCATGGCTGCTGGAGGTGGCACCATCCCATCCCATCCCACCCCACCCCACCCCACCCCACCCCGCCCCGCCCCGCCCCACCCCACCCCATCCCATCCCATCCCATCCCATCCCATCCCATCCCATCCCATCCCATCCCATCCCATCCCATCCCATCCCGCTGCCACTCACCACGAAGCAGAAGCCAATGGCCATCATTTTCAGGGTGCGGGGGCAGTGGTGCCTGCGCAGCCCCCGCTGCTCCACCAGCTGCTGTGCAATCACATCCCCAGCTCCCATGAGGGCCCCTGCAACCAGCACAGCCCATTTAGGGGGGCAAGACCCCTGTGTGACCTGCCCACGGCTGGGCCCCCATCCCAGCACCGCTGCTGCCGTCCTGCCCCAGGATGCCTGAGCCTGTTCCAGCCCTGCCGGATTTGTCCCAGCTGCTGCTCCTGCACCAAACCCCACGGCACAAGTGTCCTGCTCTGCCGAGTGCCTCAGGCCTCTCAGGACACCACAGCATCTCTGCTCGAAACGGTGTCCAGCTGCACCTCCTCCCTGTGACCCGGGCATGGGGCTGACCTGCCATCCAGGGTCCACGGTGCCTGGGGCTCTCAGAGCAGAGCCTGCCCAGCTGCTGCCCGTGATTTCCACCAAGCCTTTCCCACAGCACCCCCAAACCTCTCCCTGAACACCGGGCAGACCCTGCTGACTGTGATCCCCTCCCTGGAGAGGAGCCGTCTGCCTGTGTCCCGCCCACCCCCCTTCCCATCCCCAGCCGGGATGGGCAGAACGTGCTCCCTGCTGCCCAGGCTGCCCCAGCCTCTTGCCACAGCTGGCTGCTGGCACAGCTCCTGGCCCTGTTTCCAGATCAGTGTCCCCGGTGGGGTGCTGCCCGGCTGGGTCTCTGGCAGCTCCTGCTCCGTCCTACACTCCTGACCCCTTCGACGCAACTCAGCTGGCCCAGTGCTGCCCCCTCAGCTGCTCCCCCGGCCCTGGCGGCTCCTGCTCACTCTCCCCGCTCCCCCGGGATGGTTCCCTGGCAGGTCTCCAGCCCCGCTGCCGCTCTGCTCCGTCCTTGGAAGCCCTGAGCCCAGCAAGCCCTCAGCCTGGCGGGCGCTGGCCCCAGCAGCCCCTGTCCCGACAGCCCCAGCCATGACCAGCTCGGTACCAGCCCTGCCCCAGGGACTCTGTCTGCGGTTCCTCATGGACAAGGGCCCAGCTCCCTGTTCCCACACCGTGCCATGTGGTCCCTGGAGCTCATCGGCAGGGCCAGTCCGGGCTCTGCAGCCCCACGGAGCTGCTGCACTCCCACCAGCACCACCAGCTTCTCAGGCTCCATCTCCCACCCCAGACCAGCCCCGAGAGCCCCCACACGCCCTCATGATGGCAGAGCAGGGGGTGGCAGCAGGTGCTGGACTCCAGGCCAGCACAGCCAGGGCCCCGGCTGCTTGTGCAAGCAGCACTCCCGGGAACTGCAGCACTCCCAGGAGCTGCACTCCCAGGAGCAGCAGCACTCCCAGGAGCAGCACTCCCAGGAGCTGCGCACAGGGCACGGCACTCATGGAGAACACAGCAGGCACCACTGTCACCCATCTGGTGCCGAAGACTCTGGGTACAGGGCCCAGCAGTGATGAGGCTGTGCTGGGAGGGACAGACCTGTCTGTGCATCCCTGCCTGGGCCTGGGGATGCAGCCAGATCCAGCCTCCTGCAATGACTCTGGCAACAGTGCCTGCCCAGGGTGCCGCCAGCACAGCCCAGCCACAGCTCCTGTGTGGGGCTAGAGCCTCCATCCCAGCCAATGCTGGTGCCCGGGGTGCCTGGCCGACCCCAGGTTGCTGTTCTTGTGACCAGAGGACTCTGAATGGGGCCCAAACCTAAGTAGGGCACCATCCGCATGCCCACAGCCTTGCCACGGCAGGAGCAGGGGACTGCTCTCCACAGGCAGAGAGGGACAGGAGGGTCACGGCTGCAGGCACGTGCTACTGCCCACTGTGTCCAGGCCCTGCTGGCAGCCTGGCCCAGGGCCCAGGATGCAGGAGGCAAAGCCCTGCCTGACCCCAGAGCCCTCAGACAGCAGCTCGGCCAGCAAGTGTGGCTGGACACAGCGGGCACAGCCAACTACCAGCAGCTCCCTGGCCTGGCCCCAGCTGGCAGCACTGGGGTCTCTGGGAGCAGCAAGAGAAGGCAGGGCTGGAGGTTGGGATGTACCTGGGACAGGGCACAGGACACAGAAAGCTGCATGAACCATTGCACAGCCAGCAGCTGAGGGGCTGAGCCTGGCCATGGCTGGGGATCACTTGTGGAAGTTCTGAGGAGAGCAGGAGCGCTCACATCCCCTCGGCTGGAGCTGGGCACCTGCCGCAGCAGGGAGAGCCCAGCCCGAGAGCAGGAACTGCCGGGCTGGGGGAACCAAATCCAGCAGCAGCCCAGCATCCACAGAGAGGCCGTGGCCCCCCAGGGCTCAGCCCCACACCCCCACAGGCTGACAGAGCCCTGGGGGACAGGGGGCTGTGCCACAGCAGCGCCAGCTCTGATGGGAAGCAGCAACAGGCAGAGCAGAGCCGGGGCCAGAGCCAGCCCAGGGCCACACTGGGCAGGGGAAGTGCAGGCAGGGCCAGCGCTGGACAGCCCCTCCCAGCTCCACAGTGGCCTCCTGCCAAGCACAGGGGCAAGTGCTGCCAGCAGCACCTGGTGCCGCAGGCGCCAGCAATAGACTCCATGACATCCGATAAAAATAACAGCGGGAACAGCAAAACGGCCTGGGCAGGGCCCCAGCAGCCAGGCAGGGGGGCATCGTGCCACCCTCCTGGGGCTACCAGGGCTGAGAGCCAGTGACTGCACAGCGAGGGGAGCCCCCAGCTCAGCAGGGCACCCCCAGACCCCGGGGTTGTGCTTTCCCAGCATCCTGGGCTGGTGGGAGCAGGAGGGCAGGGCAGGGAGAACCAGGGCAGGGGGGAAGTGGTGGTGACAGGGAGGCTGCAAGCAGGAGGTGCAAGGAGCACACAGGGACACCCCAGCTCCCAACTCTCAGTGTAGCACAGCCCCTACACAGCCCTGGCACGAGCAGGACGGGCTCTGCCACCACCCAGAGTCAGCCTCAGGTGGGATGGGGGGAGGCAGCAGGGCAGGGGGGCCGGAGCTGCCTGGTGCCCAGGGCTGCAAACCCTTGGAGCAGCAGAGCCACGAGCCAGCACCAGGACAGATTTATGGCACCTCACAGCTCTGCAAGCAGCAGCAGCATTAGGGGGATCCAATCCCCTGTGCAGGGCCCCGGGAGCCTCTCCTCAGGCAGCCCCCCTATGCCTTCACCACCGAGTGCCGGCAAACACGGAGACCTGAGCCCTTGTGAATTCCCGGTGTTACAGCCCAGCATCCGTTCCCTGCCGGGGGAGGGTGGGGCCAGGACAGCCTTTCCCCCGCTCTGTGCGTGAGGGCTGCGCCTCCTTACAGCCCCCCATCACCCCCTAGCTCCAGCGCAGACCCCTGACCCAGATCTGAGCCGGGGGTGGGCCAGGGTCCCTCGCCCCGTGTGACACACGGGGGTCCCTGCTGAGCCTGGGGCACGGCAGCGCCTCTTCCCCCTTCAGACAGACCCTGGAAGCCCCCGGCCGTGTCCCGCCCTGCCTCCCGCTGCCGTGACGGTGCCCCCACAGCGGGGTCAGGGGCTGGGGGGGGTTCGGTGCCGGCTGTGGCTGTGTGCAAGGAGGGGAGGGCGCGCCGGGCAGAGCGGGGGCCAGGAGTCCGTGCCGGGGAGAGGGGCCGGTGTGACGGGCCGGGGGAGCTGTGTTCTGCGGGGGAAGCGGTGTGCGGGAGCCGGGGCTCTCGGGCCGGGGCCGCCGCGGGGAGCCGAGCCCGTCCCTTACCGGCCGTGAGCGCCTGCGCCGCCCCGCGCCGCCGCGCCAGCACCCGCCCGCAGCCCCGCCACAGCGCCGCCATGGCCCCGCGCCGCCCCGGGACGCTGTCGCGCGGCGATGTCGTATGGCCACCGGGAGCCTTTATTGGTCAGTAGCGGCCCAGCACCGTGGCCAGCAGCGCCATCCGCATGTACATCCCGTTCTCCGCCTGCCGGAAGTACGCGGCGCGCGGGTCCGAGTCCACCTCCACGCTGCGGGACGGCGTCATCAGCGGGCACCGACCCGGGCACCGGCCCGGGCCCACCGGGACCCCCGAGCCCACCGGGACCCCCGGGCCCACCCGGAACCCCGAGCCCAACCGGGACCCCCGAACCCACCCGGGACCCCCGAACCCACCCGGGATCCCCGAACCCACCCGGGACCCCCGGCCCCACCCGGGACCCCCGAACCCACCCGGGATCCCCAAACCCCCACCCGGGACCCCCGAACCCACCCGGGACCCCCGAGCCCACCCGGGATCCCCGAACCCCCACCCGAGATCCCCGAACCCACCCGGGATCCCCGGCCACACCCGGGACCCCCCGAGCCCACCCGGGACCCCCGAGCCCACCTGGGATCTCCGGCCCCACCCGGGATCCCCGAACCCACCTGGGATCTCTGGCCCCACCCGGGATCCCCGGCCCCCCGTTCTCCCGGGAGCTCTGGCAGCCCCCGGGACCCTCAGGATCCCCCCTGGAACCACTGACCCACGTGGGAGTCCTGACACTGTCCCCGGGACCCCTGACCCACTGCACAATGGAGCCTGTCTTTCCCAAACCCAGCAACCGCAGCCCCCAGCACTCCTGAGCTCCCCCCACCCTGCCCACCATACTGCAGTCCTCCTGCCCCGACCCCCTGGTGCCTTCCCAGACACTGCCAGCACACTGTGGCTTCCATGCCTCTGCCACCCTCCCCAGCACCACCACTGCTGCAGCTCCCCCAGAGCCCTCCTACAGCCCCCATGCCCGGAGAACCCCCACTTCTGCCTGGTATATTTCATACCCTGTTCTCCCAGACACCTCCCCTGACACTCCCTCCAAACCCCCACCCAGTACCCTGCAGCCCCCCTGCTTCTGTTCCCCCCCTCCCCACCTGATCTCATTGACACGGGGCAGGGGGTGCATCACCACCATCCTCTCCTTGGCCCGGGTCATGATGTGGGGGGTGAGGATGAACTGCCCGAAGCACTGAGGGGACACACAAGAGCCCTGAGCTGGGGCAGGGGAGTCCCCATGCCCCTCCAGGGCAGCAGGACCCAGGTTCCCCTCACTCACAGCCTCGTACTCCTCGGCCCGCTGGAAGCGTTCCTTCTGGATGCGGGTCATGTAGAGCACATCTGTGTCCGGCAGCGCTTCCTCGATGCTCCCAAACTCCTCCTGGGGCAGCACCGTAAGGTTGGAGGGGGGGGTCACAGGGCTGGGGAGTGTGCGGGGCCAGCCCCTGACCCTGCTCCTCACCTGCTGGATGCCCCTGGAGGCCACAAAGCTGGTGATATCAGGAGGCATGCGGAGGCCGGGAGGGGTCACATAGCGCAGGTTGACGCGGTACTGGGTGAGCAGGCGGGCCAGGGAGTGCACCGTGCGCCCGTGCTTCAGGTCACCCACCATGGTGATCTGGAGAGAGCGGTCAGCTCAGCCTGCCCATGGCCCCTCAGGGCCTAGACGGGGCCCCTTGAACCCCCGGTGGTGCCCTCTGGCCCCTGCACCTCACCGTCATCCCATTGACTGTGCCCAGCTCCTCGCGGATGGTGAAGATGTCCAGCAGCGCCTGCGTGGGGTGCTCCCCCACCCCGTCCCCGGCGTTGATCACAGGCTTGCGGCAGTGCCTGGCGGCCAGCTGGGAACACCAGCAAGGCAGGGCGGGTGAGCGTTGGCAGGACACAATTGCCACCAACCTCTGCCCAGCTGGCGACCACATCCCAGCTCCATAGCACAGGGCACCATCCCTGCCATTAAGGCAGAGACCCGAGGGCCTCCAGAAAAGGATGCAGCTTCCCTGAGCCCCTCTCACCTCGACAGCGCCAGGCTGGGGGTGCCGCAGCACCAGCACGTCAGCATAGCAGCACATGGTCTGCACAGAGTCAGCCAGTGACTCGCCCTTCTGCACGGAGGAGGTGGCCTCGGAGAAGGACAGGACAGAGCCACCCAGCCGGCTCATGGCTGCTGCGAAGGAGCTGCTGGTCCGCGTGCTCACCTCGTAGAACATGGTCGCCATCACCTTCCCCTGCAGGGCCAGGCTGTCACCTCGGGGAGCCCTGGCATTGCCGTCTGGTACAGGGCTCCCTCGGGGGGCCCAGGGGACAGGCATCAACCCTGTGCATGGCTCACCTTGAGGATGTCCAGGCTCCGCTCCTTCTGCACCAGCATGCGCAGGGTGTGAGCCACGTTGAACAGGTGGGACAACTGCGGGGACAGGCGGCACGGGAGGCACCAGGGCTCAGCACAGAAAGCACCACAGCACCCACAGCCCCCACACCCGCCCGGACAGGCACCTGCTCCTTGGAGAACTGCCGGACAGAGAGGACGTGCTGCCCGACAAGGGGGTGCAGCAGCGGGGAGGTCTGGAAGTGGGCGGCGCGCTGAGGGGAGGCCTGGCGTGGGACAGGGCCCGCTGGGTAGGAGTGGCTGTCCTGCACCACCGCTGTATCTGTGGCACCGAGAGCAGCTGATCAGCCCATGGGGGAGCCCTGAGGAGCCCAGCCACCAGCCTCAGACCCGGATCCCCACTGTGGGCCCCTGCTGCACTCACCCAGCTCCGCTGCTTTCCTGCTGACCTTCTCACGAGAGTCCTCGGCTGGGTGGGAAAGGGGAGCAGTGGCGTTAGGGGGTGTGGGGAGCGGTGGCACCCTGGGCTCTGCTCTCCTCCCAGTGTGCTGCCAGTGTGGCACAGCCCTCCTGGCACTTGGCAATATCATGTGAAATCAAGATGGGCCTGATGCCAGGGTGATGGTCAACCAGAGATAGGCAGTCCAAGCTCCACATTGTGCTGCGACCCTCTCCCTGTGCACCCGATTCCCAACTGGCCACCCCCAAATCACAGTGGCAAGTGAGGGGTCCCCAAGGTGCTGTGCGGGCTGGGGCAGGAGGGGAGCGGGCGGCACAGCCATGCCCTGTCCTCCAGCGCCCAGTCCTGGTGCTGGGTGCTGGCAGAGGCCCATGGTGGGCAGCGCAGGCAGCCTGGGGCCCGCACGGCACCTGGGGGAGGGGATGCACTCATGGGCTGCAATTAGTGCCATTAGTGAGTCCCTCCCCGACATTACCGGTGCCTCGGGCGCCCGGGCGGTGCGCGGCTCCCAGCCTCCGGAATGCTGAACGGGACACAAGGGCCGGCGTCAGCGGGGCCGCCCAGCCACGGTCCCGGTCCCAGACCCGGCCCGCGTGCCCGCTGCCCGCCCACGGCACCGGCCGCCCCCCTACCTGGCAGCCCGGGGTCGGAGGCTCGGTGGATGCGGGGCGGGAGGTGGAAGCGCGCGTCACCCACGGGGCCGGGCCGGCGGGGGCTGGGGGCTCGTCCACGCAGAACGTCACCAGCCACGTGCCGGGACTGCTCAGGGGTCTGCAACGAGAGACCGAGCTGGAGCCAGGGCAGAGAGGGACCCCGTGCTGGCTCCATACACCCCAGTACCTTCACACTGTCCTTGGTGGGGGCCCCGTGTGGCAGCAGTGCAGCTCCCAAGGGCCACTTCTTCACATCCTGCCCATAGCCAGGGGGCACCAGCACCTGCAGCCATGACAGAGATGGGCTTGGGGAAATGGGGTCAATGCTGGGGGACCCCCTCTGTGACAGGGGACACCCTCAATACGGGACTAAAAGGACCCAGGACCTTACCTGCCCGTCGATGTAGGCAACCTCCCCACGCAGGACTACCCTCCGCACTGTCCCCTTCACTTTCATGCCCTCAAAGGGTGTCCAACGGGCCTTGGAGAAGACCGTGCTGCTGGGGATGATCCATTCGTGCTCCAGGTCCACCTGCCAGGACAGTGGGTCAGAGACAGAAGGGTGGAGGCTGGACCTGGGGCGGGTGGGCAAGGACCCACCTCCACATAGGTGTCCTCCTGCACTGGTAGCCCAAAGATCTTGCGAGGGTTCTCATAGAGGCGCTGGATGATGTCCTCCACGCTGAGTCGCCCCTCAGAGACGGCCGTCAGCAACAGCGGCAGCATCGTCTCCAGGCCAGGATAGCCGGGGGGCGGCTCCTGCCCCTGCTTCTCCTCCAGCGTGTGGGGTGCTGCAGGATAGGGCTGGTCACCGGAGGCCATCCCCACCACTTTCCCCGCCCCATGGCCACCATTCCCTGGGACTTACCGTGGTCAGTGGCGAAGCAGTCGATGATGTCCATGTTCTCCCAGAGCGCCTCCACGTCCTGGCGGGTGCCCAGCGCTGGCCGCACAGCTGCACGGCCCTTCCCCAGGCGCCCCAGGTCATCCTGGCTCAGGAAAAGGTGGTGCGGGGCCACCTCGCACGTCACCGGGATGCCCCTCTGCTTGGCTGCCTTGATGAGGATGATCTGGGACAGCCGTGGTTAGCGGGGAACCCACAGAAGCCCACGCTCCATCCCTGGAGCCCCGAGTTCACCCTGCTCACCTCCTCCCTGCGGGCCACGTGACAGATGTGCACAGGACGCTGGTACAGCTGGGCCACCATCAGCACGGCGGCCACCGTCTGCCGCTCTGCGTGTGCCACGATGGGCAGGTGCCGTGGCCACTGCTCCAGGTGCTAGGGGCAACGGGGCTGGTGGGCACCGGTGCCGGGAGCGGATCTGCCCTGTGCCAGCCCCTGCCTGCCTGCTCACCTCCATCCACAGGGACACGTCGTCCATCCGCAGGCTGGAGAAGGTGTCGTTCAGGTACATCTTGAGCCCAGCGGCTGCCCCAGCCAGGGGGCCCAGAGTGCCAGCATTGTCCAAGGAAGCCCCCAGGAAGAGAGCAAAGTCGCAGCGGGCCCCAGCCTCAGCCAGCTGCAGGACAAGAGGCAGTGGGTGCTGTGGTGGGACCAGTCCCACCATCGGCAGCGAGCCCACCACGCACAATGAGCCACCATGGCTGGCATGGCAGCGCCCAGGGAGAGGATGTGAGCACCAGGCTGGCAGCAGCCCCTCACCTTCTGTGCCAAGGCGAAAGTGGTGGCATCAGTGACAGCAGGGCTGGTGTTGGGCATGGCACACACCATAGTGACACCCCCAGCCAGGGCGGCTGCTGTGCCCGATGCAAAGTCCTCCTTGTGGGTGCCACCCGGCTCACGCAGGTGGACGTGGACATCGATCAGGCCTGGGGAGTGTCAGTGTCAGCACTGGCCGCTGCTGGCCACAGGGGATAGGAGGAACCAGGGCCTTCGCACCAGCACAGCACGGAACCATCTCTCTCCACAGTGCCTGTGGACGTGCCCTGCCCGACTCCCAGCACTGTCCCTGTTCCACGCTGCCCCCCGGGGCCACTCAACACCCACCTGGCAGACGGATGAGTTTCTGGGATGTCATGCAGTCCACATGCATCTTCAGTGGGGGGGCTGCCCCAATCTGGCCCAGTGCCTGCAGAAACAGCAGCCGTGAGGGAGGACCCTTGGTCAGGAGCAGGGCCAGGGTGATGGTGCCTGTCCAAGCTGCACCCCAAAAACAGTGACACCCTGCACAGTGACACCCACACACAGCGCCTGCCCCGCAGCACCCACAACAGGACTTCCACAACCCCACTTTGCTCCCTTTCCTTGCACCCATGGTCCCCACATGCCCCAGCCCACCTCTACAAAGAGCTTTGTGCACTTGATGTCGATGATGAGGGGCACAGAGTAGTCGACAGCCAGGCGCCGGGTGCGGTACCCCTTGGTGACAAAGGAGGAGAGCCGGCGGCCCCCCGAGTTGCGCATAGAGAGGTTAATGACCATCTCAAAGTGGTTCTCGGCCAGGTAATCCAGGATGCTGCGCTGGGTCTCCCGGGCACCAGCCTCGCTGCCATCTGTGTCCTCGAAGTGCCAGTCCACAGCCTTCACCTGCAGGCAGTGACCCTGTCACGGCCCTGCAACCCCCCTGGGCTGCCCCTGGCCCTGCAGGCCCCAGCCCTGACCTTGATGCCGTGCTCGGTGTAGAAGTCGGCGGTGCCGAGGCTGGCGTACAGGTTGTAGCCGAGGCTCTCCAGCGTCCGCACCGTGGGCAGCAGCTCACTCTTGTTCTGAAACGAACCAGGGGCTGGTCACAGGGCACAGAGGGAACCCCAGCCTCCCAGCACTTTTACCCCACACACCTTGTAGCTGCCGATGGTCAGCAGAATGTTCTTCTTGGGGATCTTGAAGCCGGTGCTGAGCATGGCCTTCAGGTACGCCTCACAGCGGTTCTCCCCAAAGCAGGCAACCTCGCCCGTGCTGGTCATCTCCACACCCAGCACCACATCAGCGCCCGCCAGGCGTGAGAAGGAGAACTGGGGCACCTGGGGGCAGGGGGACATTCAGGGGCTGCCTGGCCTTGAACCCCAGCCTGGCCCCATGGCCCCCACTCACCTTGACACCAACGATGCCTGTGCCCGTCATCAGCCCCACGGGCTCCACATCCTCACCCATGATCACCTGGCTGGCCAGAGCCACCAAGTCCACGCCCAGGGTCTTGGAGACAAAGGGGAAGGAGCGGGAGACGCGGACATTGCACTCTATTACCTTCAGCTGGTCATCCTAGGAGAGAGGAGACAGAATGAGGTAGGGCTGGGGATGTGGGGTGTTCTCCCACTGGCACTGTGCAGTCCCCAGCCCCAGGTACCTTGGCGATGAGCTGCAGGTTGAAGGGCCCTGTGACCTGCAGCTCCTGCCCAATGGCGTGGACAATGGCCTTGATGCGCTCCAGCGTCTTGGGGGTGATGTCCTGCGGGGGGGTCACCAGTGTGGCATCACCTGAGTGCACCCCGGCGTTCTCCACGTGCTCCGAGATGGCAATGGCCACCACCACACCGTCACAGGCCACCGCATCCACGTCGATCTCCTAGGAGCAGGAACATGGTCACAGCCTGTCCCTGGGGTGGGGGCTGGGGCTTTCAGGGGGTATCCCGGGGCTAGAACAGGCTCCTGGATGGACCTTGGCCTCCTGGATGAACTTGGAAATGACAACAGGCTGCTCCTTGGACACAGCCACAGCGTTGCTCAGGAACTTCTCCAAATCGCTGTCCGAGTACGCCACGTTCATGGCAGCACCACTCAGCACGTAGGAAGGGCGCACGACACAGGGGTACCCCACCTTGCAGCAGAAGTGCTTGGCTGACTGCGGGAGAGACGGAACCTCAGCGTACACACGGAGAGCCACCCTCAGGCAGCCCTCTCCTGTTCGCTGGGCCCCACCTCCATGTTGGAGAGCTCCTTCCAGAGGGGCTGGCTGATGCCAATGGAGTCAAGCAGGCGGGAGAACTTGAAGCGGTTCTCAGCTGAGTCTATGGCCTCCGGGGAGGTGCCCAGGATGCGGCACTGCTGCCGGTGCAGGGCCATGGCGATGTTGTTGGGCAGCTGCCCGCCCATGGACAGGATCACGCCCTCAGGGTTCTCCAACTCGTAGATGTCCATCACCACCTGCAGCACAGTACGGGGCAGGGGGCTGGCTGGGACAGAGCTGTGGCAGCCCTCACCCAGCCCCATTGCTGTCAGGGCCCCAGCTCCCTCACCTCAAAGGAAATCTCATCGAAGTAGAGGCGATCACACATGTCGTAATCGGTGCTCACTGTCTCAGGGTTGTAGTTCACCATGATTGTCTTGAAGCCCATCTATTGGGGGGTGGGACAAGGTGAGCCCAGAGCCCCCCAACCCCTACCCAGCCTAGTCTGCTGACCAGGGACACCCACCCCTCACTCCACAGGCTGCTGGGGCCCATCTGACCTTGCGGAGCTCCTGGATGCAGCCGACGGCACACCAGTCAAACTCCACGCTGCTGCCGATGCGGTAGACGCCGGAGCCAATGACCATGACATGCGGCTCACGGAAGGCCAGGTCGTGCTCAGAGCCATTGTAGGTCAGGTACAGGTAGTTGGTTTGGGCTGGCCACTCTGCTGCCACCGTGTCGATTTGCTTCACCACCGGCAGAATCTTCAGGTCACGCCGCATCTTCCGCACGGCCAGCTCGGTGCTGCACAGAGCTGGGTGAGCGCCAGGATGGAGGCAGGGAGCAGAACGGGGCCTCCCCCTCCCCACCTCACCTGAGCACGGCCAGGGCCACCTGCTTGTCGGAGAAGCCGAGCTGCTTGGCGCGCTGGAGCACGGCGGGCGGCATGGTGCCCTGCTCCCCACGGTACGACTCCAGCAGCACTGCGTGGTCTGTGATGTTCTTCATCTTGTGCAGGAACCAGCGGTCAATCTTGGTCAGCTCATAGAGCCGCTCGATGGAGTACCCGGCCCGCAGCGCTGCCGCCAGCACGAAGATCCGCTTGTCCGTTGGCGTCTCCAGCTCCTGCCAGGCCAGGGTTTGAGTGTGGCCAAGGGAGGCAGGTGGCCACCTCTCCCCCCAGAATGGCACAGCCAGCACAGACACCCAGTGCTCACCATGTCCGAGACCGGCTTCACAGTGTGATCAAAGCCCACACAGTTCTCATCCACCATCCTCAGAGCCTTCTGGAACGCCTCCTCAAAGTTCCTCCCAATAGCCATGACCTCCCCTGCAGAAGGTGGGGTGAGCAGGCAGATCCTGTGCTCACCACGTGCCCACCAGTGCTGCCCCCTGCACTCACCCACGCTCTTCATGGAGCTGCCGATCTTGGTGCTGACACGCAGGAACTTGCTGAGGTCCCAGCGCGGGATCTTCACCACGCAGTAGTCCAGGCTGGGCTCGAAGCTGGCTGTGGTGGAGTTGGTGACGGAGTTCCTGAGGAGGTGACAGGTGTCAGCAGCTGGAGCCATCTCACCAGGGCAGCACCTTGTCCTGCACTGTGGTGGTACCTTACCTGAGGAGGGGTAGGGGGATGCCCAGGGCAAGTTTGGCAGCCACATAGGCCAGCGGGTAACCAGTGGCCTTGCTGGCCAGGGCCGAGCTGCGGGAGAGCCGGGCGTTCACCTCAATGATGTAGTACTGTGGGCAGCGGGCAGGCAGGGTCAGTGGGTGCCGTGGAACAGGCCAAGCCACTGACATGGCCAGACCTGCTGCATCCCAGAGACGCTGCAGCACAGGGGGCTGGTGCAGCACAGCCTCGTGGGACAGCACGGGGCAGGACCCAGATCCCCCCAGGAGCTGGAAGTACCTGCTCTGACTCAGGGTTGAGGGCAAACTGGATGTTGCACTCGCCCACGATGCCCAGGTGCTGCACCACCTTGATGGCTGTGCGCCTCAGCATGAAGTACTCCGTGTCATTGAGGGTCTGACTGGGCGCCACCACGATGGACTCGCCCGTGTGGATCCCCAGCGGGTCCAGGTTCTCCATATTGCACACCTGGCAGTGGGGGGTCACCGTAGGCTTGAGGTTACCCACTGCTCCATGTGCTGTCCGTGGTGGGTTCCTCCCAGTTCCCACCACATCCTCCCCTGCCCAGCCAGGACTGGAATACACAGGGTGTTCTGCTGGGTGGACAGCTGGGTTAAACACCACAGCACAGGGGTGCAGGGCGCTGGTTCACAGGGTGCAGCTCCCAATGGCACACAGCAGCTGTGCCAGCACCATGGAAGGCACTGGGGAGCCCTCCCTGGGCACAAGGTGCAGTGGGAGCCCCCAGCCCCCAGCACTTGCCCCACATCTATCCCTCTGCAGCAGCCCAGAGGCCTCCCTCTGTCCCGTACCGTGACGCAGTTGTTGTAGGCATCTCGCACCACCTCGTACTCAATCTCCTTCCAGCCTTTCAAGGACTTGTCCACCAGCACCTGGGAGGTGTGGGTGAAGGCCTGGCTCACCAGAGCCACCAGCTCCTCCCGGCTGTTTGCGAAGCCAGAGCCCAGCCCCCCAAGGGCGTAGGCAGAGCGCACCAGCACCGGGTACCCCAATCGCTCAGCTGCCGCCTGCGCCTGCAGGGAGCAACGGGGTCATGGTGGGAACAGGAAGGACAGGACCCTGCCCTGCCCCACAGCCCCCCAGACCACCCCAGACCTGCTCCAGGGAGGCAGCAGCCTCACTGGGTGCCACGTGCTCCCCGATCTCCTCCATCTTCTCCACGAAGACCTTGCGATCCTCTGTCATCTCAATGGAGGCAACGGGGGTGCCCAGCACCCGCACGTGGTAACGCTCCAGAACGCCCGCCTTGGTCAGCTCCACGCCACAGTTGAGGGCTGTCTGTCCCCCGAAGGTCAGCAGCACCCCATCGGGCCGCTCATTCCGGATCACCTGGAGGGCACAGGGCGGTGGGACAGAAACCATGGTGGGTCCTGTGTTTTCCAGCTGCCACTCCACCTGTGCAGCCCCACCCAGCCATACATGCACCATGTAGGCCATCCCCCAGCCCAGCCCCACGCTCATCCCACGGCTCTGCCATCCCTGCATCCCCAAATCGCCCCCTCCCAGCCAGCATCCCGGGGTGCTCACCTGGGTGACGTACTCAGGGGTGATGGGCAGGAAGTACACCTTGTCCGCCAGTCCCTTGGAGGTCTGGACTGTGGCGATGTTGGGGTTGATCAGCACTGTCTGGATGTTCTCCTCCTTCAGTGCTTTGATGGCCTCATGAGGAGCAGAGGGGTCTCAGCTGGTGGCTCCGGGCCCCTGCCACCCCCCTGTGGGCCCTACCACCCCCATGCCCTGGGGTGGGCACTCACCTGTGACCCTGAGTAGTCAAACTCGCCCGCCTGCCCAATGGAAAGGCCACCAGAGCCCAGGATCAGCACCTTGCGGGGCCGGGCTGCATCCAAGTCCCCCGCTGACGCCTTGGTGTAGCTGAGCCACTCCTGCAGGCGCTCCCGCACTGGGGGAATGTGGCACGCTGGGGACAGGGCACCCCCATGCACAGCCCCGTCCTGCAGCCCTTTGCCCACAGTGCCGGCTGTCCCTCACACTCACACCCACCTGTCCGGGCAGTGCCATGCCCGTCCCGCAGGTCCCGCGCCACCTCCACAAAGACATCAAAGAGACCCTCCAAGTCCGTGGGGCCGGCGCAGTGCTCGGGGTGAAACTGGACACTGTGGAGGGGGTCAGGCAGGGCACATCCCTATGACCTGCCATCCCACAGCCACAGCCCCCCAGCCCCAGGCCCACTGCTGTGGCCCGACGCACACCTGAAGAAGGGCTTGTGCTGGTGGACGAGGCCCTCGTTGGAGCCGTCGTTGGCGTTGGTGAAGAGCGGCTCCCAGCCGGGCGGGAGGCTGCCCGGCTCCACCGCGAAGCCGTGGTTCTGCGCCGTGATGAAGCAGCGCTGCGTGGCCTCGTGCAGGCAGGGCTGGTTGTGCCCACGGTTCCCGTACCTGGGTGGTGGGACAGGCGTCAGGCAGCCCCAGCAGCCAGGACCCCTGCAGGGACTGCGGACCCTCACTCACTTCATCTTGTAGGTATGGGCACCAAGGGCCAGGGCAAGCAGCTGGTGTCCTAGGCAGATCCCAAAAATGGGCTTGGGCTGGGGCGCATCCAGCACCTGGCGTAGGCTGGACACCGTCTCCTGGCAGAGCTGTGGGTCCCCAGGGCCATTGCTGATGAACAGCCCGTCAAAGTCTGTGTCGAGAGAGCAGCAGGGTCAGAGCCCCCCAGCCCCTCGATATCACAGTAGGGCCCCCCAAGGTCCCCACAGGCTCGCAGCAGGCACTCCTGGCTACCAGCAGAGAAGCCCCCTGAGCGTGCAGCCCCCCCAACACCCCAGCAGGGTTGCAACCAAGGTGTTCTGACCCCACAACACCCATTCAAGTGGCAGCAAGGCCCCCCAGTCCCCGATGGCCCCTCCCGCACAGAGCCACACCAATACCACAGACTGGAATCCCCCATGCCAATCACAGCAAGGCATCCCGAGCCCATGGCCCTGCTTCTGTGATGCCACACTGAGGGCCTCAAGCTCCAAAGCCCCCAGGAATGATGACACCAAGGCTCCCCATGATAGCATAGGGTTAAAATGTTTCTAAATTGTGGTAGCTAGAGTAGGCCTCGTTCAGGTGAGCCTGAACCCGTGGGTTCGCTGAGGCAGCAAGAGGCAAGCCTGACCTTGAGCATTTGCCCAGACCGTAGGAAATAGGCCTGAACTTGTGCGGCAAGAGACTAGGATAGATGAGTTAATTGTGTAGCTGCACCTGGGAAGAGGGGGCTGAAACTACGCTTGAGTGAAAATAATATACTCAATAATGAATAGATGATTAAGGGGGGTCTTGAGATTCATGCTTGGGTAAATGATTATTATGTAATTATATAACGGGAAGGGTATATAATGTGAGCACTTGAAATCCATGTCGGGGATTGATTTGGGTTTGTACCCCTCTCCCCCAGCGCCTCAATAAAGCACCTTGTTTTAATGTATATATATATATATACACACACATATATATATACACCTTAAGGTATATAAGGTATATATATATATATATATATGTGTGTGTGTATATATATATATATATGTATATATATACCTTAAGGTACATAAGGTATAAGGACTTATAACCAGTCCGTGGTTATGTGATCCTACGCTAGCACCCACCCCACGGCATTGCGCAGGACACAGGTGCCTGCTGTCCCCAGCACCACCCACGCAGACAGTCCCTATGCCAGACCCCATCCCCACTTGGTAGGGGCCCAGATTGTCCCAACCACTGCCATCTCACCTGCAGGTTCCAGCGGGTGGTCCCAGGGCACCACAGTGACAGTCGCCCCCCGCTTGCACAGGCACCGTATTTGGTTGTTCTTCAGGCCGCAGTCAAGGGCCGTGATGCGCAGGGACCCGCCGGGGTTGAACACGCGTGGAGCCTGTGGGAGGAGGAGCGGATCACCCCGACTCCTGCTGGGGCCAGCCTCCCGCAGTGAGGGGCTCCACAGCCCCCTCTGCTGCCCCCAGCCCCGCTCAGAGCCCCCGCCACACCTTCAGCGACACCTCCTGCACCAGGTGCTTCTTGTTGGGGTCCTCAAAGGAGAGGCTCCCCTCAGGGGTCCCGTCCGGCACCAGCTTCCCCAGCAGCGTCCCCTTCTCGCGGATCTTCTTGGTCAGCGCCCGGGTGTCCACCCCTGCAAGTGGGCTGTGAGACACAATCCCACGGTCCTGGCCCACCCCAGCAGGACCCTGCGCCCCGGCAGCAGCATCACCCCCAAATGCCAACACGGGTCAAACCCCAGGCAGGCAAATTTCAACACAGAGATAGGTTTGGTTCAGAACTTGCAGACCCACAGCCCCCACCCCCCACCCTACTCTGCTGGCTCCCCAGTCCCACCTTCTAGCCCAGGGATGTTCTGCTCCTTCAGCCACTGGTCCAGGGAGCGGGATGCACTCCAGTGGCTGGGGGTCTCTGAGCACTCGCCCACCACCAGTGCAGCCACATGGATCTTGCTGGACTCAAACCACTGGGGGAATAGAGGGTGAGGAGAGCAAGGAAGAGGGGTCACCAGCCCAGGAGAAACTCCATGGATTATGGACCTCATTCCCATAGCACAGGACCAACCAGCCCTCCCACTGCTGGGCTGTCACTGCCCCTACCTTGTCCCACACCTATCACAGCAAGGCTGAGCCTTAGTCCAGCAAAGTCCCCAGATCAGGGAGCCCCAGGATGGAGTGTCCAGGTCCCCACAGTGCTGCTGGACTGCAGCCCACTGCCCACATGTCAACACAGCCCACGCCACGGGACCCCTCAGCTTGGCACGGCTGCAGCCCATGGGAAACTCCCTCTGGCCACAGCCTTGCCAGCGAGGTCCAGACATGCCAGCATGTCCTGTCCCATGGGATCAGGGCTCTGGTTCCCGGAAGCACAGGCCACAGCAGAGACCCACACACCACAGGCCTGGGAAGGGCTGAGAACAGCCAGACCCCCCAGGGTTGGCGTGGGGAGGCCGGCACAGCACGGCCACAGCAGGGCTGGACTCTGCCCCGGCACGGGCAGCGTGGAGGCCAAGGGGCTGGGAGGGGGCTGGGGCCTCGAGCAGCCCCTCTGCCCAGCCCCAGCCCTGCCTTGTCCCAGGGGCTCAAGACTCCCCCCTTGCAGCAGAGCCCTGGTGAGGAAACACACACAGCCCCACACCCCAAGAGCTGCGAGGGCACCCCAATCCCAGTGCACCGGGGCCTCCCCCTGCCCAGCCCCAGTCCTCGCCATGTCAGAGCACGCTGTGCCCCACTGAGGCTCTGGGCCCTGCAGCACTGGAGTCAAACCTCTGCCTGTCACCATGTGCCTGCCCTGGCGCCCTGCACCGTCCTGCCCTGGCACCTCGTGCCATCCATCCCACCCTGACACCTCGTGTCATCCGTCCCGCCCTGGCACCTCGTGCCATCCATCCCGCCCTGGCACCTCGTGTCATCCATCCCACCCTGGCCCCTCGTGCCATCCATCCCGCCTTGGCCCCTCGTGCCATCCATCCCGCCTTGGCACCTCGTTCCATCCATCCCGCCCTAGCACCCTGCACCGTCCCGCCCTGGCACCGTGCATTGTCCCGCTCTGCCACACGCCAAAGTGACACCGTGACGGGATGCGCAGCCCCTTGCTCACCCTGCTGAGGCCGAAGGCGTCGGGCTCGTCCCGGGGCACTCCGTAGTTGCCGACCAGCGGGTAGGTAAGCACCAGGATCTGCGCCTTGTAGGAGGGGTCGGTGAGGGCCTCGGGGTACCCCACCATGCCAGTCTGGAACACTGCAGGGGATCGGGATGGGGGTGATGGGGGGGCACCGAGCCGAGCACAACCGGACCGACCCCAGCCCCGCGCCCCGGACAGGCCCCACGGAGAGCCCCGAGCTGAGGAAGTCCCCGGACCAGGCCGGATGTCCCGCTCCCTCTCCTTCCCGCGCCACCGCCCGTCTCGGGCCGCCCCACGGCATCCCGGCCCGGCGCCCCGGCCGCACTCACCGACTTCCCCGGCGGCGGCGGCGCCGACGGCCCCGAAGGGGCGGCCGGGCAGCACCGACCCGTCCTGCAGCACCAGCCGGGCCATGGCGTCGCCACGTGCGCTCCGGCGGCCCCGCGGCGGCGGCAGAGCGGGGCGCGCACCGCCCGGCGGCAGCGGCGGCGGGAGGAGCCGGGGCGGGGCCGCGCCGGGACCGCCCCCGGGGCGGGGCAGCGGCACCTGGAGCACGGGCCGGGGGCTGCGCGGGGCTGCAGCGGCTGCGGACGGGAGCGGCGCCCCCGGCCCTGAGCGCCGATGCGCGGGGCATGGCCGGAGATGCTCGGGCAGGCGAGCAACGGAGCATGGACGGAGTCAAGGGCGGCCTCCAGCGTCAACGGGGAGATCTGGGACCTGAACTGCGAAAAGTGAACCGAAACGCGAAAAACTGAAGTTACTACCGCTCAAAGTTACACAACGCAGTAGTTCCACAATGCTTTTAAATCTGTTTTTACCACATACAAAGTCAGGGGAGAGCGCGAACGCAGTCCCCCACTACCACAAATTATGCAGTCGAGTTTCCCGCATTTGGGGAAATCGCAGGGGTCAGCACACCCGGAGTGCAAGGGATGAGCCTCGCCCTGGGAAAACCACCTGCCTGATCATGGTGTCTCCCCTGCCAGGTAAGTATGAGCACACAGCCCCACCGCCCAGCGGCCCCGCCCGCCGCACGCCTCCACAGCACACGGCCAGCCCGAGCCCAGCCCCGCCCCGAACCGGCCCCGCGCTGCGGCCCGGCCCGCACGGCCCGGCCCGCGCAGCGCCCGCGGACGCGCCAGGGCAGCGCCGCCTTTGCGCGGGCCGTGTCCCGCCATGCCGCGCGGCGCGCAAGCCTCATCTGCATGGACACGCCCCCTCACCTGCAGCGCGCGCTGTTGCCGCCTCTGCCCGCGGCCGCGCGCTCCTCTTGCCCCGCCCCCAACCGGGCACTCCAGGCCCCGCCCCCTCCCTGCCCGGTACCGGCTCCGGTTCTGGCTCTGGCTCTGGTTCCTGGCCCGGCTCCGGTTCTGGCTCTGGCTCTGGCTCCTGGCCCGGCTCCGGTTCCGGCTCCCGGGACTCGGTGTCAGAGCGCAGCGGGGCCGCAGCAGCGGCAGAGCGCGGCTGCCGCTGGATCGGCGGCGGGAGAGGCCCCGTGGGGCAGCACCGGGGCTGGGCCGGCGTCACCGGGGCCATGGCAGGGACACGGACCCGGCTCCGCTGCGGGCTGACCCTGCTCTGAGGAAAGCAGAGTGCGTGTCCATCCCCAGCCGGCCCGGGACTCAGGGCTCCCAGAGAGCAGCAGGGCTGCAGCAGCTACGCAGGACCTCGCTGGGCGGTAATGGCTTGTGCGGGGCTCCAGGACAGCCCCACAGGATGGCACCCACAAGGTCCGTGCACAGAGGCTGCACAGCCCGGCAAGCCCCGGGTCCATCAGGGTCTGGGCACCGGCAGCAGCACAGCGAGAGCAGACGCCCATGGAGGGGATTCCACGAGCTCACGGTGCCATGGAAATGCCCATGCGCCCTCCAAGGAGAAGCAAGGGTTGTTGAACACCGGCATTCACATCACCTCTGAGCCACCGGCTCCTGTGACCCCACAGGGCCTTGCACTCCTGCCACGATCTGCTAACACAAGCAGGGGTCGTGATGGTTCATTAACCGAATCTCCGAGTGCAAAAGAAACACAATCAGGGAAAAGCTTTAATTTCAATCAGCACAATGCACTTTATTGCGTACCAACACAGTGTAATTGCGATAGAGAGGCAGAGAGATGTAAGGAAACAAAGTATAGAGAAAGGGGGGCGTTGTAGCTACCAAGGGCCAGTGGAATCCTCGTGGTCCATCTTCTTCTGTGGGGGGATCCCGACAGGGTTTCTCAGAGAGTCTCTTTGTAGTCTTTTCAAAAGCGAGGGGCAGATGGCCAAAAGATTTCAAGAGCGAGGGGAAAACGGCCAACAGGTGATGGGATAAAGCCCATTGTCTCAAGTTAATGGCACAGAACAGGTAGCAGACAGCACGTCCCGTTGCTGTTTCTGCTGCTGTCACAGCAGGACCGGCACAGCCCACCTCAAACTGCACTCAGGCACAGGTACCAATTCAGGCACGTTGTGCTTGGCCAGCTTTCCACCTCGGCCAGGCCCAGACTCAGCGCCTCGCTCTCTGTAGATGATCCTGAGACAGATGAAGGGTCTTTGGGCCATCTCTTACAACACCCAAAGCTGTGGATGCTGAAAGCTTGGGTGCAGAGAGATTTCTCAGTTTTCTGATAGTGTCTGTGTGAAAGCCTCGTTTTCTCACGGACGCTCTGGGAAGACAGTTGGGAGTTTTTTGTAAACTATAATATTGTTATGGTGCCAAGAAGAAAAATATTTGAAGTAAGTGTTGTTGGGTTCAGCCAATCCCTTTGGGGGGTGGCTGATCAGTAAACCAATGACCTTATGCTAGTCCAGGGTGCTAAGGTATATAAGCAAACTTGAAACTTGATAAAGTGCCAGTTTCTGTTCATATGAAATCGTCCATGTCACTTCATTCCTCGGTCTCTGCTCACTAGCGACACAAAGCCAACACAGTGCCCCAGTTCCTCTCCTGTCGCTGCTGGTTGGGCTCTCAGGGAAGTGCTGGCTGCTCGTGGCCTGGGGGTCCCCGTGCAACACAGTGGCACGTGCTGTCCATCTGCAGAATGGAGATGGGGAATGGAAATGCCCTTTCACAGAATTTGACATGAACTTCTAGCGCTGCTTGGAAGACCTGGAGCAAAACCTTCAGGTGTGTAACAATGGCTCCTGAGCATGGAGGATGAATAAGGAACCTGCTGGGGCAGCACTGAGGTCTTGCTGGGTTTGTTCCTGTTGGTGTTTGTGTCTGTGAGGGTTCGCTCGATCCAGCTTGGAAGCGAAGTGGAATGTGAGAGCCTGGAAACAAGGCTTGGATGGGGCAGACAAGGGTCAGAGGAACAACCCTGGGTGCATGAAGGGATGGGGACGAAAGGAGAGGAGGTGGAAGGGCTTTGACTGGAGGCTGTCGGTGGTTACACAGCCCATCCCCAGGCAGGCACAGGGGCAATGGGAGACCTGGGGTGCAGTGACGAGGGACCCTGAGCTCCCGGGTGCCAGGGACCGCCGTGCTGCAGCTCCCGCAGGGGGAGCAAGGTGATGGAAGCGGCCCTGCCTCAGCAGCGAGGCGGCAATGGCCAGCGAACGAAGCAGCGGCCTCGCCAGCCCCAGGGCTCAGGGACGGGAGCCTGAGCCGGGGCATCAGCCCTCGGCGGGACCGGGCAAAGGAGGGACGAGCCCCGGCAGGGCTGGGGCGGGCGGGGCCGGCGGGCACGGAGACGGCGCAGTGCCGGGAGCAGCGGGAGGCCGGAGCAGCTCCCGGTACCGGCGGCAGAACCGGGGCGGGAGCGGCGGGGGCGTGTCCATGCAGATGAGTGCCTGCCGCGCGGCATGGCGGGACACGGCCCGCGCAAAGGCGGCGCTGCCCTGGCGCGTCCGCGGGCGCTGCGCGGGCCGGGCCGTGCGGGCCGGGCCGCAGCGCGGGGCCGGTTCGGGGCGGGGCTGGGCTCGGGCTGGCCGTGTGCTGTGGAGGCGTGCGGCGGGCGGGGCCGCTGGGCGGTGGGGCTGTGTGCTCATACTTACCTGGCAGGGGAGACACCATGATCAGGCAGGTGGTTTTCCCAGGGCGAGGCTCATCCCTTGCACTCCGGGTGTGCTGACCCCTGCGATTTCCCCAAATGCGGGAAACTCGACTGCATAATTTGTGGTAGTGGGGGACTGCGTTCGCGCTCTCCCCTGGTTTCTTGTGGTTCAAAAACAGAAATTGTAACCAGCGCCCAGAGAGTCGAGTAGCGTTGCTACTCCTGCACCGCTGGCGCTGCTGGGCAGGAGGGAAATATCCTCACACGGATTTGGAGCTGCTGCTGTTCCCGGGAGATGATGCAGAACTCGCCGCTGCACCGGGCGAGTTCAGGGTCGGCGGCGGGGCAGCCCCGTCCCGTTCCCGGTGCGGGGCTCAGGCACACCGGGAGTCCTGAGCGATGCTGCCGTGCCCTCCGCGAACAGGCGCTGCCGGTGCCCGAGCTATTCCCTGCTGGAATTGCAGAGCGGTTCCAAAGGGGGGCTCTGGACTGCCCTGTCCGGAGCCGGGGTGATCCTGGCCTGTTCCACCCCGTATCTGCAGACTCAGGGAAATGCCCGGCGGAGAGCGGTTCCGAGCGGGGCCAGGCCAGGGAAAAGGCCCAGAGATGCCGGTCCCGCTCGGGGAGCACTGTCTGGGTCACACCAGATCGAGTCCGGGAGCACTGCCCGACTTCCAGCGGCGGGAATTTGACGCATCCTTGTGGAACATGAGAGCTGATAGAAAAGGAAATTGATCCGCTTGCTTGCTGAATAGACAGAACTGTGTACAATGTTTGTTAACGGTAACAAACGAGACATCCCACCAAAGGCTTTTCGCTGCAAATATACAAAAACCCGGTCTGAAGTGGACGAGGGGTGGAGCTAACAAGAGAAGAGGAGCTGCCAAGGAAAAGTTGACCAGAAGCCAAGGCAAGACGGCTTCAGAATAACCACCAGAAAAGCATGTAATGAGCTCTTTGTGATACAAGATAGCAGTAGAGACCACGAAATAACGCAAAATGGGTGGGCGAAGTTATTCAAAGCAATTTTAAGAAAATGTAAATGATTTCTTAGAAATTAAATGAATAATTGCTGCCTCACCCACACAGGATGGGGATCAGGCAGACGCGCTGTGAGCTAATATTATTTTATTCGCCTCATAAATTTATTGAGACATCAGTGATAATACAAGCTCGCGTTGCCAGCAGGAACTCCCACACTTCTTGGTTACAGAGCATTCTTACAAGTTTTTCAGCCAATAGCAGTTGCTCTAGAGGTTACAGACAGCTGTTTCAACCAATCTTCTGTATTGCACGTACATTTGTTAAGACAATACTTGCTCGTTTTATACCTTATTTAACAGTGCATAATATTCCATTATTCAGCTTAACTTTATCTTCCCTTGCTAAGCATATTTTTTGCAACTTCTAAAAGTTCTCTCAGCTAGGCATAGAACCATGAGCTTTTATTCTCGTGTCCTTGTTCTATTTAATTGTATCTTCTTTAATATTTTCTCAGGCGAAGCTGTCTCCTAAAATCTTTCTGCTTTATTCTTAAAACCTGCTTTTGTTTCTCACCCTTAGAAATCCCTTTACCTTTTTCTACAATTCCTACAAATAATCATGCTGTAACTCTAGACAAGGAGTATAACTTCATAACCGAGGTGTGCATGAAAGGCAGGAGTTATCCCTCATGCGCCCGGCATGCTGCAATGAAGAATAGCTGCTCAACAAGGGTCCAGAGGTGCTGCTGAGCTCTACTTCTTTTCTCTGTATCACTTGTCCGAACTCGAGCTGGACTGAATCTCTCCCCCATCCACCCCACGCTCAGGGTCGCTGAGCGAAGCCGAGCCCAGCCCGAGCCTCGCCGTGCGCTGCAGCCCGAGCGCGGGGCGGGCCGGGGCCGCTTCGGACCCGCAGCGGGAGCCTGGAGAGTCCAAATGGTGCCGGGGGCTTCGCTTTTCTGCCGCTTCTGCACGGACGGGACAGCGCCGAGCCCAGAGAGGAGAGACTGAGAGCGTCGCTGAGACCGAAATCGCCAATGAAAGAGGAGTGCAAGGACCGAGAAACCCGGCTGTGGATGCTGAAAGCTTGGGTGCAGAGAGATTTCTCAGTTTTCTGATAGTGTCGGTGTGAAACCCTCGCTTCCTCACGGACGCTCTAGGACGACAGTTGGGAGTTTTTTGTAAACTATAATATTGTTATGGTACAAAGAAGAAAAATATTTGAAGTAAGTGTTGTTGGGTTCAGCCAATCCCTTTGGGGGGTGGCTGATCAGTAAACCAATGACCTTATGCTAGTCCAGTGTGCTAAAGATATATAAGCGAACTTGTAAATTCATAAAGTGTCGGTTTCTGTTCATATGAAATCGTCCATGTCGCATTTATTCCTCAACCTACCGCCCACTAACGACACCGGGGACCGTTAAGCCTTCAGCGCAGGACTCAACTCGGGTTATTTCTGTTTTTGAACCACAATAACCAGGGGAGAGCGCGAACGCAGTCCCCCACTACCACAAATTATGCAGTCGAGTTTCCCGCATTTGGGGAAATCGCAGGGGTCAGCACACCCGGAGTGCAAGGGATGAGCCTCGCCCTGGGAAAACCACCTGCCTGATCATGGTGTCTCCCCTGCCAGGTAAGTATGAGCACACAGCCCCACCGCCCAGCGGCCCCGCCCGCCGCACGCCTCCACAGCACACGGCCAGCCCGAGCCCAGCCCCGCCCCGAACCGGCCCCGCGCTGCGGCCCGGCCCGCACGGCCCGGCCCGCGCAGCGCCCGCGGACGCGCCAGGGCAGCGCCGCCTTTGCGCGGGCCGTGTCCCGCCATGCCGCGCGGCGCGCAAGCCTCATCTGCATGGACACGCCCCCGGCAGCCGCTCGGCACCGCCCCGGACCCCGGGCTCATTTGCATGGCCACGCCCCCTGCTCAAGCCCCGCCTCCTGGCCCCCTGGCGGGGCAGCGCCCCCTGGCGGCCCGGCGGAGCTCCTCCCGGGCGCCTCCGGATCCTTCCCAAGGGATGGGTTCAGATCCCGAAGGATCGAGATCCAGCAAGAGAGGGAAGAGCGGTGCTGTTCATTGGGACGCTTGCAGCAGTCGGTGCCAGGCACAGGAAAGAAACTCCACAAAGACAAGGAGCAGACAGGATGGTTCTTTCCCAAGCGATGCCGCTAAGGATGGGATGAAATAGAAGAGAAGGAGAAGAGCCAAAATAAATGACCAAATCTGTTCTCAGGGACAGCGAGGAGGCGGAAGGGAAACTGTATTTCGGGAACAAGCTCGTGAGTTGGGATTAACACCCCTCTGAAAATGTCATGGTGTGGGTCATGGATAGGATGGGCTGAGCACGGACGGAAGGAAAAATCAGAAGAGGAAGAAATTGCGCTGCACAGGAGGGGACCGGAGGCTTCTCCCATTTCCCTGGCCAATCCTTCGGTTCCAGTTAAGATGGGGAATGGAACAATGGATTTTGTAGTGGATAGAGGAATATCTTCTTCCATAGTTACTGCCTGTAAGGGCCCTGTAAGCAAAAGGAACGGCGTTGTTGTTGCTGCAGTGAGAGGAAATCCCTCAGGGCAGGGAATCCCTCAGGGCAGGAAATCCCTCAGACTGTTTTACAGCCCGTGGAATTCGGGACTGGGAACACAAAGTGACCTCATTGCTTTCTCCACATGCCCGAGTGCCCTTTGCCATTTCAGGGGTTTGCTGTGTGAGTTCAATGCACAATTAACTTTTCCCAAGGGCTCTGCCCAGTTTGCACATTCCTCTGGGAAATGCATGGAAGGCGCAGCTCTGCCCGTTCTCCCAGGGAAACCTGCAGAGGAGGAAATGCCCGGTGAAGTTTTAGGAGCACTCCTACTGCTGCTCCGGGCTTTGGGAATCCTGGGGCGAGAGAGAAACGTGACTCCGGTAAAAGCTGAATTGAAACCAGGAGTGCAAGCGGTAAGGAAAGACCAACCCCGATGAAATGAGAGGCCCGACGAGGGCTGGAAATGTTAATGGGCTCTTTTTTAGCGTTTGGGTTATTGCCAATTCGAATTTACCGCTCTAATCCCCCCAGAGAAGAGCCTAAGTCCTCAGGACAGACAACCGGGAGAGTTTTGGGAAGTTAACGCCCGGACTGCCGATGTCCCTCTGGCTGCCCCAAATCCCAACACCGCTCTCGCCTCAGCCCCACAGACCGATACAGACCCTGCGGTGCTGGATGTGAGAGACGCCTTCTCTCGTATCCCTGCGGGTGAACAGAGTCCCCTCGTCTGTGCCTTTGAACGGGAAAATCCAGCTCCAAGGGGGAAATGATATCTCAAGATTCGAATGAAACTTTGTAATTGTTTTCAGTTGTTCATCAGCACCTGCAGACGGACAGCCGTGACTGACCAATCCCACTGTGAACGCCGTGCACTTGGCCGATCTCCTGTCCTAGGGAAAAGAGAAGCTCAAGAGGAACGGAGCGTCCGGACGAGAGGCACCGGGAGGGTCACGGGCAGGAGCGGGCAGTACCCGGGGAACAGGGAATTCCCGCAGCGGGAGCCGGGGAGCGCTGGCCTTGGGCCACTCACTCAGAGCAGAACCGGCCCAAAGGGAGGGCAGAGCTGCGCCTGCGGGCTCGGGGCAGCGGCTCCCGGGGCTCCCGGCGGTGCCCGGTACCGGGCGGGTCCGAGAGCGGCGGGAGCGGCCCGGGGAGCGCGGGGCGGGGCTTGGGGCGGCCGGGGGCGTGTCCATGCAGATGAGGCTTGCGCGCCGCGCGGCATGGCGGGACACGGCCCGCGCAAAGGCGGCGCTGCCCTGGCGCGTCCGCGGGCGCTGCGCGGGCCGGGCCGTGCGGGCCGGGCCGCAGCGCGGGGCCGGTTCGGGGCGGGGCTGGGCTCGGGCTGGCCGTGTGCTGTGGAGGCGTGCGGCGGGCGGGGCCGCTGGGCGGTGGGGCTGTGTGCTCATACTTACCTGGCAGGGGAGACACCATGATCAGGCAGGTGGTTTTCCCAGGGTGAGGCTCATCCCTTGCACTCCGGGTGTGCTGACCCCTGCGATTTCCCCAAATGCGGGAAACTCGACTGCATAATTTGTGGTAGTGGGGGACTGCGTTCGCGCTCTCCCCTGGTTTCTTGTGGTTCAAAAACAGACTGATCTTGAGCACTAAGTTCATACAAGCGGTTGTATGATATCAGAGCTGCGGGACCCCAGACGGTTCTGAGCAGATTCTGCCCCCGCGGCTGCAGAGAGGCGGCTGTGGCTGGGCAGGTCCCGGTGTTGGATGTTCCTTCCGCTCCCCTTCGCTGTGACCTGAGCGCGCAGCCAGCGCGGGGAGAGTGGGGATTTGCACGGCCCCGCTCCCGTCGGTGCCACCGCGCACCCGTGAAACACAGGACTCCTTTAACATAAAACCACCTTAGTGTAAAGTGTGGATTAATAAAAGTTGGGTGTTGGCTGCTCTGCTCCAGTGCCACTGCTTTTGCAAGACAAGGAGCCTGGCCCTGGAAGGGGCTGTGGTGATCAGTGAATAGGAGATGCTGTGCCTAACGCTAACTGCTCTTGGAAAAACCAAACCCGAGTGGACCAGGATGATAAAGGAAAGGAATGCGAGCTAATGTGTCTGACCACCTGCTTTTGTGCAGAATAAGGGCCTAGCCCCTGTGGGCTAAGTGACAAGAAGGAAGAGGCATCCTAACTGCTGTTTTAATGACAAATAGAAGTGTCACAAAGGGTAGGAAAACGTAACAAGAGAATAATCAGTACACCATTATAGATGAAGCATAACTAATATGGCAACAAAGTGTGTAATAGCAGAATTGTGTATTAGCAAAATAGGTGTGTGATGAATGTATTAGATAGTAATAGTAATAAATGCCGTGTTTGTAACCCTAAGGTAAGGAAACCACAAGTTATGTAAGACCCCAGCCCCTTATGACTGTAACTTTTAGATAAATGAACAAAAAGGGAGGAAGCCGAACTTGTAAACATAAATAACCTCTGTAAGATGAACATGGGGGACACGCACATGGAGGTGTTAACCCCTGCGTGCTCCCCCTGCCGGGCCAACAAAGGTGCACTTTACAGTACCCTGCTGTGGAGTAAGCTCCTTTGAATCACCCACCCTTCCCCCAGGAAGGAACTAGAAGGACATCGAGTGAAGACCTGCAGCTTTATTGATCCCAAGCAGCCTTGAGGATGCCCAGGCCACAGAGCCTCCAGGCCAGGCACGGCCCCCTGCCCTGCTCAGGGAGTCTTGGCCTTCCTCCGCTGGGTGCCCCACAGCAGCAGGGACAGGGACACGGTGGCAGTGCCCAGGATTCCGCCGAAGAGAAGCATCGGGAATGTGCCCTGCCCGGGACCAGGAGTGAGCATCACCACTCCCTGCAGCCCCTGCTGATCTGGCTACGGCACAGCCAGAGAGAGGCACTCACCTCACGCAGGCACTTGTAGCCATGGAAGGGGCTGTCACAGAGGCACTGGACGAGGCCGGGGCCGTTAGGGGCACACACAGAGTTCTCAGGACATGGCCAGGCTGGCAGAGCAGAGCAGGGGCTCAGGGGCCAAGGCCAGGCCCCACTGCCAGCCCCATGCACCCACTGCCAGGGTCAGTCCCCCACCATACCGAGCTCCACAGAGCTGTTGCAGGGGTTCCTCTGTCCCTGGCACAGCCGGCTGCTCCTGTCCACTGTCACGTCCTGCCAGGCGTCACTCCCACCCGGACACTCCAGCGCCAGTGGCACCGCGCTGGGGGCAGAGCTCAGCACGGGCACCACAGTGACCCCCCCAGCCCCTGACTCCCCCCAGCACTCACAGGCTCTGCAGGTGGATGAAGCCCAGGAAGGAGCCATTGGAGAGAGTTGTCAGGGGGTTCTCAGTCAAGTCCCTGTGAGCACACGGACCTTCAGTCCCACTCGGCACCCCCAGCCTGGCAGGCACCAGGGGTACCCCCGGCACCTCACTGAACCTCAGGTGGTTCTCATGCACCCACCTCCCCTGCCCGAGGCCCTGGGGGTGCAGCCCCACAGCCAGGGCTCAAAGGTCTCTGCGGAGCTGCTGAGGGACTGCTCGGTCATTAACAAAAACACTGATGAGCTGGGGTGTCACGGTGCCCTGAGGGCCACCACGGCTCACTGGGCTCATTTGGACACTGAGCCCTGACAGTGCCCTGGGTGTGGCCATCTGGATGAGTTACTTCCCTGACTCCTGTCTCTCCAGCCTGGGGACAAGGACACTGTGTGGGACTGTGGCAAAAGCCAAGATGTGACCGTGGGGCTCATGTCTCACCTGCCAGCACAGGCCCCCACTGGAGGGCTGTCCTGTGACAATGTGCACCATAACAGAACCCCAGAAGGATCTGTCCCATGGTTCCACTGAGCACAGAGGTGAGGCTGCCTGGACAGATGGGTCCCACGGCTCCCCTTTTAAAAATGAGGGTGGTTTCCATTTGTCCAGACCCTGTGGATTGTCACAGACAGCCACGAGGGCAGAGAGTGGCCGCTGTCCCCTGGGGTGCTGGGACCAGCAGAGCAGGGCTGTGCTGGCCTGGGCCCATGGGAATGTCCCGCCAAAACTGCCCCAACCCCTCTCCCAACTCGGCCCAGCTCCTTGCAGGGGCCAAAGGGGGCACGGGGGAACTCACAGGACGATGGCAGCGGTGGCCTCGGCCAGTCCCGGGGGTACACTGTGCAGGGAGCAGTTGCTCAGGTCCAGCCTGGGGAAGGGCAGTGGTTGGGGGAGACATCAGCATGCCTGTGCCCCACACGTTCCCCTGATGCCCCTGTGACCCCCAGCACCCATCCTGGCCCCTGCCTGTACCTGAGCCCCCGCACCCCCACCCAGGATGCTCCATCCAGGCATTCCCCAGCCCCGCAATTCCCCCGGCACCGCTGTGAACCCAAACACCCATCCCGGCACCCCCACCCCCTGAGCGGCCCCGTCAAGTGGCCCCCAATCCCCCCAGCACCCCAGACTCGCCCCCAGCCTGCGCAGCCCCGTCCTCCCCCGGGCCCCCCGTACCCCAGAATCCGCCCTGGGGACGGGCCCCGCTCCCGGCAGCAGCGCCCGTCGCTCTCAGTGTCGCCCCGGGACTCACAGAACCGGGACACGATGGAGCCGTTCCGCGGCGGCCCCGGGCAGAGCCCGCACACCTGGAGAGGCCGAGGGGTCACGGGCAGCGCCGGCATCCGGAGCACTCCCGAATCCCGTGCATCCCGCGATCCCCGGTTATCCCCGAGCCCCGGGCACCCCCGAAACCCGGGTACCGCCGCTCCCCAGAAAAGGAAAACCTCGGCTTTAGGGTAACCCACGACTTCTCTGACGCGCGGGCACCTCCAGGCCGGGCACCCCCGACCTCGGGACATCCCCGACCTCGGGACACCCTCGATCGGGGACTCACCGACCCCCGGTTCCCCCCCGGGACCTCCCCATCCGGACATCCCCGTTCCGGGCACTCCCTGACCTCTCGGCAGCTCTAACCCGTGACATCCTCTGCCCACCAGAGCCCCCCATTCCCGGCCCTCCCCTCGTTTCCGTGACCCCGGCCCTGTTCCCCCGTTGCTCACCGCGACCCCGCGGGCGGCCCGGGGCAGCAACAGCAGCAGCAGCAGCAGCGCGAACCCGCCCATGGCCCCGCCAGCCCCGGGCACGCCCGCGCCACCGGGAGCCCCGAGCGGGCGGGGGCAGCTCCGGGCCCGTTTCCCCCCCGCCTCCCCGGGCCGGGCGCCCTCTGGACCCGAGGAGCCCCCGGAGGCCCCCCCGCAGCGCGGCGCCGGGGCGCGGTGACCGCCGGAGGCGGCGGAGCGCGGTGGGGCCGGGAGCGGGGCCGGGAGCGGGGCCGGGCCGGGGACGGGCACGGGGATGGGCACAGCCGCAGCCCCAAGCGGGGCCGGCGGTGATGCCGTCAGCGCCCGGCGGCCCTGCGGACGCGGCAGCGGGAGCGGCCCCGCCTGCTCCGCGTCATCCCCGGGCGCCCCGGCTCTCAGGCGGGCACATGGGGCGAGTGCTGCCGCCGCCGGTGAGTGTCGCACCGGGACCGCCGGGACAAGGTCACGCCGCCAGCCGCGACCGGGGACACTGCGGGCAGCGGGGGCCGGGGGGGAGGCCCCCAGGATGGGGTCCCCGGGGACACCGGGGACGGGGAGCAGAGCCCCGGGATGGGGGCACCGGGGGCAAGGAGCAGAGCCCCGGGATGGGGGCACCGGGGACGGGGAGCAGAGCCTTGGCTGGGGACACCGGGGACAGGGAGCAGAGCCCCGGGATGGGGACACCGGGGACGGGGAGCAGAGCCCCGGGATGGGGACACCGGGCACCGGGAGCAGAGCCCTGTGTTAGGGGCACCGGGGACACCGGGGAAGGGGAGTAGAGCCCTGTGTTAGGGGCACCGGGGGCACCCCTTAGAACCCCGGGATGAGGACACTGGGGACACCGAGGACGGGGAGCGGGGCCTGGGGCACCGGTGACAGCGCTGGGCAGCGGCGCCTCAAGCGGGGTCAGCGAGTACACGGGGTGATAAGGAAGGATGTGATGCAGGAGCGGCGACGCCGGGGAAGGCACGCTGAGGACGGCAGGGACAGGGGCAGCAGGTTCAGCACCCGGGGCACCCTCAGGCTGGGAGAGCGGGGCCTGGGGATGGGGCTGCTGAGTTTTGTGGGAGACATACTGCAACCATGTGGGTGAGAGGGCAGCAGGGCCTCAGTGGAGTGACCGAGACACCAGGGCTTGGGATCACCAGGTGATGGGGATGTGGGGACACCAGGGCTGGAGGCAACAGAGCCTCAGGGACACCGAGGGTCCTGTGGGGCACGGGAGCCTTGGGCCGGGGCTGCTGTGTGCCCTTTGGGAACGCAGTGTAACCTCCTATGTTTAGTCTGGACGAGGGAATGTGACCTTGGACCCTGGCCGGGAGCTGCTGTGCATGGAGCCGTGTCCTGGTCAGGGACAGGGCAGGGCTGATGGCGGCAGAGACACTGCCCTCTCACCCCATTCCCCACCCAGACACCGCTGGCACTGCCGACGCCGCAGAACCCGGTGCCAGCTCAGCCGCCCCTGGCCCTGCAGCAGGCAGGCCCGGGCAGGCCGTGCCAGGGGTGCCAGGAGGGGCTCAGCCTAATCCCACCAAGCATTCCCCAGGCAAGCATTCCTCCAGGGATCACGATGGGATCACGGTGGGCACTGTGCCACTCCCTGCCTGCCACCCCCCAGTCCAGACTTGTCTGCCCTGCGCCCCTAACACTGCCCTGCTGGGAGAGAGGGTCCCCCGCAGCCTGCACCCCCTCCCAGGCCAGGAAGGGGGGTATCTGCAGCCCTGGGGCTCCTGGCACTCCCAGTCCTCTGCATGTGGGGGGAGGCAGGGGCAGCGATCTGCCCAGCTGTCCCCTCCTGTTCTACAGCGGCTGGAGCTGGGGCAGGGGCAGAGCACAGGGCAGGGTGAGGGTGCCAGAGCTGGTGGATGCTCAGGTGTCTGCTCCACCTGGCTGATGCCCAGAACCCCTGAGGCTGCCAGCTCCCCTCTGTCTGTCCCTGGCCATGTGGGGTGTGTGGTGTGGGGCTCACCCTGCCCAGCTTCTGCGCTCTGGGACAAGGGTGGGGGACTCCTCCTGTCCCTCATCTCCAGCACAGACTGGGCTCCATGCCCTCCCCAGCCCCGTCCATGTGTCCTGCAGGGCCAGGGGCTGCCGGCAGAGCCGATTCTGCTGCAGGAGTGACTGCCCCAGTGCTGGCTGTGCCATGCTGGCCGCAGAGCATCAGGCTGGCACCAGGGCCAGGGTGGTTATGCTGGGCTTAGCCAAGCTCTTGCACTGGGGGCAGTTCCGCCAGGGCCGTAGGGTGCTGGAGTGGTTGGGCTGGGTTGACTGCGGTGCTGGTGGGACCGGTGCTGCCGGGTTTGGTGGGGCCATGCAATGCTGGGGCGGTTGAGCTGGGTTGGGTTTGGCTCGGGTGGGACTGGCGCTGAGTGCTCAAGGCTGTCCTGCTCCGGGGGTGGTCGTGTTGGGTTTGGCTCAGGTGGGATTGGAGCTGTCCTGCACCGGAGGCAGCTGTGTTGGGTTTGGCCAGTTCTGCTGGGCTGGTGGTGCCGGTGCTGCGGGGGGCCTGGGTGGGACTGTTTTTGCAGCCATTGTCTTGGTGCTCTTTGAAGACGCTCCAGTTTCCTTCAGCGGGGCAGGTGGGGCGGCCCGGGGGTGGCCAAGCCCGGCCCAGAGGGAGGAGGAGGAGGGGGAGGAGGAGGGTCTGGTCGTTTTTCCCCATACTGGGTCCTTGAGGCTGCGACAGAGCGAGCGAAGGTCCCGGCAGCGCTGACACGTCCCTCCTGCAGCTGCCAGCGCCAGGCTGATGCTGGTCAGGACGTGCTGCCGGGGTCAGGCGTGCCCATGAGGCCGGCAGGGCGCGGGCGGCTGGGCAGTGGCGGCACCGGCGGGGCAGCGGCGCAGGGACACGCTCACCATGGAGTTCACGGCCATCGACTACAGCATCTTCGCACTGCTGCTGGTGCTGTCCTCGGCCATCGGGCTGTTCTATGCACTGACCGGCGACCGGCAACGCACGGTGCAGGAGTTCCTGCTAGCCAACCGTGACATGGGCTGCCTGCCCGTCGCCCTGTCCCTGCTGGCCTCCTTCCAGTCAGCTGTGGCCATCCTGGGCGTGCCAGCTGAGATCTTCCGCTTCGGCACCGAGTACTGGTTCCTCGGCTGCTCCTATTTCCTGGGGCTGTTCATCCCGGCACACATCTTCATTCCCGTCTTCTACCGCCTGCGCATCACCAGCACCTACGAGGTGAGCAGAGGGGATGTGGGGAGCACAGAGGACCCTGCAGTCAGGTGCCCTGACCTCTCTCCTTGCAGTACCTGGAGCTGCGCTTCAACAAGACAGTGCGAGTCTTCGGCACTGTCACTTTCATCTTCCAAATGGTGAGTGGAGCTGGGCGTGCAGGGGGTGCAGAGTTTGGGGGTTTGGGTGTGGCTCAGCACTGCTCTCCCCTCCCCGCAGGTCATCTACATGGGAGTGGTGCTCTACGCACCCGCGCTGGCCCTCAACGCAGGTATGATGAGGACAGGCAGGGGGTGATGCCAGGAGGCTGCTGCCCCTCTCCCCATTAATGGCCTCTGCCCCTTCCAGTGACAGGCTTTGACCTCTGGAGTGCGGTGCTGACCATGGGGCTGGTCTGCACGCTCTACACTACGCTGGTGAGTCCCTGATGCCACAGGTGCCCCGTGCCCCTGCCGTGCCAGGGTGAGCCCTGTGATCTGCGCTGACGGGCATCGTGTGTCCCCAGGGTGGGCTGAAGGCCGTCATCTGGACAGACGTGTTCCAGACGCTGGTGATGCTGGCGGGGCAGGTTGCCGTCATCGTGGTGGGCGCATGGCGGGTGGGGGGCATGGCCCGTGTCTGGCGCGTGGCTGAGCAGGAGGGCAAGATCTCCGGCATTGAGTGAGTGATCTCCTGGGACCCCCCTTTCATGCCGTGGGGATGCTTAGGGCAGCCTGGGGTGGGGGAGAGGGGTCCTGGTGTGCTGTAGTGGTCCATCCGTTACCCTCTTTCCCATGGGGTGTGGGGTGCCAGTGAGGACCTGTCACCATGACCCCCCGGTCCTCCCCACAGCCTGGACCCCAACCCCCTGGAACGTCACACCTTCTGGTCACTGGCCGTGGGGGGGATCTTCATGATGCTGTCGCTGTACGGGGTGAACCAGGCGCAGGTGCAGCGCTACCTCAGTGCCCGCAGCGAACGGGAGGCCAAGCTGTGAGTGGGGCTGGTTTGGGGGTCCCTGCAGCTGGGATGGGCCCCCTGCCGCTCCCTGTGTCTGACACCCGCACGGCACCCGCAGCTCCTGCTACGCCGTGTTCCCCTGCCAGCAGATCGTGCTCTGCCTCAGCTGCCTCACCGGCCTCGTCATGTTCGTCTACGACCGGGAGCACCCACTGGCACCGGCCCAGGGCCACCGCTCCTCTGACCAGGTGGGTGAAGACCCCCTCCCCTGTCCCCTCCTGCCCCAACCCCTGCACTGACCTCCTGCCACAGCTGGTGCTGTTCTTCGTGATGGACGTACTGCGGGACCTGCCGGGACTGCCCGGGCTCTTTGTCGCCTGCCTCTTCAGTGGCTCCCTCAGGTGAGTGGGCAGCCCTGGGACGGTGGTTCGGGTGTCCTGGCCGAGCCCCTGCCTGCTCCCTCTCCTCCCCAGCACCATTTCCTCTGCCTTCAACTCACTGGCCACGGTGACCATGGAGGACCTGGTCCGGCCGCACTTCCCCGGGCTGTCGGAGTCGCGGGCCACACTGGTCTCCAAGCTGCTGGGTGAGTGGATAGGGGGTGGCCGGGGGGGCAGCCGGGGGGCTGGCATGGCAGGGGGGGTCCCCAGCACCACCATGACACCCCACTCCCCTCCCCAGCTCTCGGTTACGGGCTGCTATGCCTGGGGATGGCGTACGTGTCCTCCATGCTGGGACCTGTGCTGCAGGTAGGCACGGGGCCGCAGGACTCCTGGCTCTGGCACCCCAAATGGGGTGAGGGACCCCCGACTCTGGCACCCCCAGGGGCACGGGGCTGGTGCTGAAGGCCGTGTCCCCGCAGGCGGCCATCAGCATCTTCGGCATGGTGGGGGGACCGCTCCTGGGGCTCTTCTGCCTCGGCATGTTCTTCCCCTGCGCCAACCCCACAGTGAGTGTGCCTGACCCGGTCAGCGTCCCCCAGCCCCACGCGGGTTGGTGGGGAGGTGTGGGGCACCCTGGTCCAGACAGGGGTCAGTGCCTTTCTTTGTCCCCTGTCCCAGGGAGCCACCATGGGGCTGCTGGCCGGACTGGCCATGGCCTTCTGGGTGGGCATCGGCGGCATCGTGCATGGCACAGGAGGGGCCAAGGGGGTGCCCCCAGCCAACAGCACAGCGCTCCCCACTGTGGGCAACCTCAGCACTGTCCTGGCTACCACCCTGCTGCCCCCCACATCAGCACCCCCGAGGTGAGTGGGATGGGGGGCTCAGGGACAGGGTGTGCAGGGTGTGGAGGTGCTCCACACACCCCCTGACCCTGTGTCCCCCAGCCCCACGGGGCTGCAGCGGTTCTACAGCCTGTCCTACATGTGGTACAGTGCCCACAACTCCACCACTGTCATCGTGGTGGGGGTCCTGGTCAGCCTGCTCACTGGTGAGTGTGGGGTGGCGGGGAGGCCACTGTGATACCCCTGCCCCACTCACGGCCCTATACCCCCAGGCCCCACGCCAGCAGCGGCGCTGGACCCCCGCACCATCTCCCCCGTGCTGCCATGGCTGCTCTGCTGCCTGCCCCCCAAAATCCGTCAGCGGTTCTGCTGCGGGGGAGGCGACCCTGCCCAGGTGAGGGACAGACTCCCGGCACCCCAGGGGGAGGGGGACACGGGGGGTACCCTCCCATGCCCCTGCTGCCCCCCCCGTGCTCTGCCTGCCCCCCACTCTGTTCCCACAGGCCCCCGGCCATGCGGACGCCACGGAGAAGGGCAATGGGATGCCCAATGGCCTGGTTCCCCCTGGCCCCGAGCGGCAGGGGGAGGAGGAGGAAGGACAGGGGTACATCCGCAGTGCTGGTGCCCCCTCCTACACCCTGCAGGAAACCTCCTTCTGATGCCCCCAGCATGGGGGTCGTGGCCACCCCCTGGTCGGGGGGCTCAAGCCCTGGTGGGGCATCCACAGACAGCCGCGGAGTGCCAAGTAACAGGCAGCTGGGTCTCTGCAGTGACACTGGTGGGCTGCCCCTTCGGGGGGCTCTGGGACCATGGCTGGGGATGTTGGAGCAGTGTCCCCCTCTCCAGGCCGGGGCCTTGTCTGGTAGCCCCAGCGCAGCCATGTGCCTTACACACTGCTCCAGGGCTGGGGCTGCCCGGACACTCCGGGGTGCCGAGTGCCCCCCACAGCCCCCGTCACCTGTCCTTGTGTTTGGTGTCTCCCCAATAAATGGTTCTGGAGCACAGGCGTCAGAGGGTCCCAAGGAACAGCCCCGCTGCAGCCCGGGACCGCAGCTCCCCCAGCGGCGGCTGTGCCTACGGTTCCCCGGGAGGCCACGGAGCCCCCGGCTCCCCAAGCACTGCGTGGGGTGTCTCCAGTGTCCCCCAGGAGCCCACAGGGTACATGAGACTGCCCTCTCCCCATCACTGGGGTGTTCCCGCTGTCCCCCAGGAGCCCACAGGTGCCCCATTTCTCCAATCAGTGGGGTCCCCATGGAGCTACAGGACCACTGGCTCCCCAAGTATTGGGGGTCCCCACTGTCCCCCAGGAGCCCCCGTTTCCCCCAGCACCGGGGTGTCCCCGCTGTCCCCCGTGGGCCCGAGGGTCCCGGTTTCCCTGGGTGTGTCCCCGCTGTCCCCCAGGGTCCCAGTTTCCCGCGGCACCGGGCACTCCCCGCTGTCCCCGTGGGCCCGAGGGTCCCGGTTTGCCCCGGCACCGGGCACTCCCCGCTGTCCCCGTGGGCCCGAGGGTCCCGGTTTGTCCCCGCTGTCCCCGCCCCCCGCGGCCACGTGACCCAGTGGTCCCGCCCCCTCGCCCCGCCCCCGCTGTCTCGCGCCCCCGTTGGCCACGCCCCTGGCGGGTGACAGCGGCGTGACGTGGCGGCGCGCTGACGTCACGGCGCGCTGACGTCGCGCGGCTGTCATGGCGCCCCGGCGTCCCGCCGAGCTGTACCGGGCGCCGTTCCCGCTCTACACCGTCCGCCTGCACCCGCGGCGGCCCCTCGCCATCACCGCCGGCGGCGGCGGCGCCGCCAAGACCGGCATCCGCAATGGCGTGGTGCGCGGGAGCGGGGCTGTGCGGAGGGAGGGGGCGCGTGGGAGGCTGAGGGGTGCGGAAGCGCCCGGGTGTGTGTGGGGACGGGTCTGAGCACGGCGGGGGCTGAGGGGTGCGGAGAGGCCCGGCTCAGGCGGGGGAACCGGGGCGCTCCCGGCGGATGTCCGCGGGGAAGCCGCCGGCGGGGCCGCGATTGAGCCCTCTCGCCCCGCAGCACTTCCTGCAGCTGGAGCAGATCGGGGGCCAGCTCAGCGCGTCGCTGCTGCACTGCCACGACACCGAGACCCGCGCCACCATGACCATGGCACTGGCCGGGGACGTCATTGCGGCCGGGCAGGACAACAGCTGCCACATCCTGCGCTTCAGCGTGCAGGAGCCCGAGGGTCCCGGCACCGCCGGGAAGGACGGTGAGACACCGGTTCCCCGGGAGTCGGTGTGAGGGACCTGCTCTCGGGGCTGTGGTGTGCTTTGGGGATGGCCCTGAATTCCCCTCCTGCCTGCCCTGGGTGCTGCGGGGAGGGCTGAAGGGTGTTACGGAGATGAGGCATTCTGTCAACAGCCCCATGCCCACCCTGGATCTCCTCTGTGCCTGCCCTGAATCCCCCTCCCCTTGCCTGCCGTGGGGCAGGATGTGGGGGTCTGTGGGGTGGCTTGGGGATGGGGCACTGCCGTGAAGCGCTGTCTGCCTGTCCTGAACCTGCTTGTCTGTGCTTGGCCTGGGTGCCATGGCGAACTTTGGGGATGGGACACTGCCATGGGGCCCCCCTGTGCCCCCTAACCCCCAGATGCTGTGGGCAGAGTGTGGGGGGCTGTGGGGTGCTTTGGGGATGGGGTAGAGCTGTGCACCTCCCATGCCTGCCCTGGATCTTCTCGGTGCCTGCCCTGGGTGCTGCAGGGCAGGGTGTGGGGAGCCGGGGGTCTGTGGGGTGGCTTGGGGATGGGCATTGCCCTGAACCCCTCCATCCCTGCCCTGCGCCTGCCCTGAACCCGCCTCCCTGTGCCTGCCGGGTGCCGTGTGGAGCTTTGGGGATTGGATGCTGTCCTGGAGCCCTCTGGCCCCCCCAGTGCCTGTCCCGGGTGCTGTGGGGAGCTTTGGGGATGGCAGCCCCCTGCCGCCTCGTGCCTGCCCTGAGCCCCTCACGCCCGACCTGGGCGCCGTGGGGCGGGGTGTGAGGAGCCGTGCGGTGTTGTGGGGGTGGGCAGTGCCTCGGAGCCGCTGCCAGGCCCCTGTCCTGCCCGCAGGCAGCGGGGACAAGGGCGTGCGGCGGCGGCGAGGCCCCGGCGGGGGCGCCCAGGGCAGCGCGCAGAGCCGGGCCCGCGAGGTGAGGGTGGAGAGCCTGCAGCGGGTGCGCACCGACTTCAGCCCCGACGCCCTGCAGAAGGCCGTGCGCTTCAGCGCCGACGGAGCCCTGCTCGCCACCGGCGGGGCCGACGGCTTCCTGCGCCTCTGGGAGGTGGGCACAGCGGGCTGGGGGGCACAGGGGGAGCAGGGTGGGCGTGGGGGGCTGGGACGGGCACGGAGGAGCAGAGGGCGGCGTTGCTGTGCCCACGGCAGCACACTTTGGGCAGGGAGGGCTGGGTTGGCAGCGCCTGTGGTGACCTAAGGCTGCTCCCCCCACACCCGCCCGGGACTGCGGCAGGGCCCGGCCCGTGCCCAGTGCCCACGCCAGCTCTGCCCCTGCAGTTCCCCAGCATGAAGAAGACGTTGGAGTTCAGAGCCCACGATGGGGAGATTGAGGACATCGCGCTGGGTCCTGACAACAAGGTGGGTGTCAGACGGCTCCCCGGTTCCCTGGCCCTGCAGGAGAGCGGCCTCAGACCCCTGTGCTGTGCGTGGCAGGTGGTGACGGCGGGCAGGGACTTCCAGTGCTGCGTGTGGCAGCAGGACCAGCTGGTGACAGGGCTGCGCTGGCACGAGAACCTGCCCGGCATCCCCGACAAGGCCTATCGCTACCAGGCCTGCCGGTGAGGGCTGGGGATGGGGCCGGGGGGCGGATCAGAGCGCTGGGGTTGGGGCACTGGGGTGGGCAGGGGGGACAGGGCAGGGCCATGGGGCTGGGCCGGGGCCTGGGGCTAGGCTATGGGGCTGGGCCACCGGGCAGGGGCCCAGGGTGGGGAGGGGCCACTGGGGCTGGCAGTAGGCCACCCGTGACTGCTGCCCTGCCCTCTTGCTGTTCCTACTGAGTCCGTGGGAAGGGGTTTCCTGGGCTCTGTTGAGAGCTGTGCGGGGAGGGGGCTGGGGCCAGGTTTGGGTTGGGAGAGAGGTGGTGGTGAGGGGCTGTTCCCCATGCCCCCTGTGCCCATCTCCCCTGTGGCAGGTTTGGGGCCGTGGAGGGCAGTGCCGGGGCTCTGCGGCTCTACACGGTGCAGGTGCCCCACAAGCGGGAGCGCCGGCCCCCACCCTGCTACCTGACCAAGTGGGATGGGAAGAGCTTCCTGCCACTGCTGACACGGCCTTGTGGCTCCGAGGTGGTCTCCTGCCTCTCCATCAGGTACCCCAGGGCCAGTGGGTGTGGGGTGGGGGCCGTGGCAGCCCCCACTCACTACCCTCCCCCATAGTGATTCGGGCACCTTCCTGGGGCTGGGCACAGTGACGGGTTCCGTGGCCATCCACATCGCCTTCTCTCTGCAGGTGAGCTGGGGCAGGGCTGCGGGGCGGCCCCGATGGCTCCTGAGCAGCCCCTCACCCCTTCTGTCCCCCCAGAGGTTGTACTACGTGAAGGAGGCCCATGGCATTGTGGTGACCGACGTGGCCTTCGTCCCCGAGAGCCGGCCCGGGCGGGAGCTGCTGGGGGGCCACGAGGCTGCCCTGCTCAGCGTGGCCGTGGACAGCCGCTGCAAGCTGCACCTGCTGCCCACCCGCCGTACGTCCGGGGGCCTGCCCGCGGGGCTGAGGTGCCTCTGCTCCTCCTCTGCAGCCTCCTCTCACCCATGTCTGTCCCACAGGCTCCCTCCCTGTCTGGCTGCTGCTGCTGCTCTGTGCTGGGCTCATTGTGGCCACCATCTTGCTGCTGCAGCTCACCTTCCCAGGCTTCCTGTAGCCCCCTGGCCCCTGGAGGGACCACCTGGTGCCAGGACCGAGCCCCCCAGCCTCCATCTACCCCACACAGACTGTGAAGGACATGAGGGACCAGCCCAGGCCCCGCTGTCCCTGCTGGTGCTCAGGGAGCAGATGCGGGTCTGGGGCGCCGTGCGGGGCCATGTCCCTGTGGGACTGTGCTGGCAGCAGTGCAGGGCTGGCCCCGGGACGGGGGCATCTCCTGCCCCGGGAGAAGAGGGTCCTGCTGGTCCCCGCCCTGCTGCTGCCATTAAACTGGAGCATGAAGGCAGAGTTGTCCGTGTGTGCTGGAGGAGTGGGCCTGGGGCTGAGGGCATCCTGCTGGTCCCACTCTGGGACGCTGTGTGCCCTCAGGGGCTTGTCAGTGGCCCAGGGCCCTCAGGGCCAGCGGGGCCCGTGTGTACCGGCCCAGGCCCTCGGTGGTGCTGGTGCGGGGGCCCGGGCGGTCGGTGACACCCCGAGCTGGCCTGGCCCAGCTCTGACCGGAACCGTGGGGGGCTGAGGGGGGTCTCACCCACCGGCACGACCCCGCTCCGGCTGTGACCACGCGCCCATCCCCGGCCCCAGTTCAGAGCTGCCGGGTCCCGGTTACCCCGGCGCTGCCCTGCCTGGGGCTGAATCCTCCCCCCCGGGCTGGGCAGGGCAGGGCAGGGCCCGGGGCAGGCGGGGCCGCTCCCGGGCCCGGTGGCGGGGCCGAGACGTGTCAGCTACGTGGCCCCGGGGCGGGGCGGGCGGCACCGACACGCGAACGGGGCTGGGTGAGTGGGTACCGGGGGGCACCGGAGGCAGCGGGTTGGGCGTGTGCAGGGGTGCCCGGGGTGAGCAGCGCCAGCCGGTCCCACGCGTTCTGCGCTCCCCTCGCAGCCTCCCCGCCGTGCTGGAACCGGGGCAGCCCCGGAGTGCCCGCCCCTCTCCAGCGCCGGGCTGCCACGGGCCCTCCCTCCGCCCCCCCGGCAGGGCCACCCCCGAGCCCGGCGTTCTCGTCCCGCCGCAGCCCGAGGTCGCGGGATGAGGAACCCGCCAGCGATGCTGCTGCTGCTGCTGCTGCTGCTGGGGCCGGCGGCCTGGGCCGCCCCCAGGGCGGGGGGGAGCAGGTACGGGGGGACACAGGTATGGAGGCGATGGGATGGGGGCACGCAGTTCAGGGAAGGCAGAGGTATTGTTTCCATGGTCCAGGGGCACAGGTACGGCGGGACACAGGTGTGGAGGCGATGGGATGGGGGGATGCAGTTCAGGGAAGGCAGAGGTGGTGTTTCCATGGTCCAGGGGCACAGGTGCGGGGGGAGCACAAGGGAGCAGATGGCCAAGGGAGGGGCAGGTGGCTGTGGGCAAGCACAGGGGTCCGAGACTGCACAGAGAAGGATGGGACTCATGGATCTGCAGGGGCCGGGGGTGCGGGGGTGTCAGGCCGGAGTGGGCAGCCCCCCAGGGGCACAGGTAACCCCCCTGTCTCCTGGCCAGGCCTGAGCCCCCCATGGCCACAATCGTGGATCCGCATCCCGACCCACTGAGCCCGGAGTCGCCTGCGCTGCCGTGAGTCCCTGCCCTGGGGAGCCCCACAGCACCGGGACTCCACCACGGCCCCGGGCTGTGCATTGGGGATGGGGGGCACAGGGATGGGTGGGGGTCATGGACAGTGCCCAGCTGGCCATGGGGCACAATGGACCATGAGGCAAGTGCAGGGCTTGCCACCACCCCAGCCCTGCTCCCCCCAGGCTGCTGTGGAGCGCAGTGCGGAGCCTGGGGCCACCGGAGCAGGACGTGGAGGCCATGACTCGGGAGCAGGGTAAGGCCACCGGGGCGGTGATGGGGGGCTGAGGGGCTAGTGGGGTCAGAGACCCCAGTCCCACAGCACCCCGTGCCCCACAGCCCTGCTCTACCTCTTTGTGCTCCATGACCACGACCAGAGCAGGCACCTGGATGGGCTGGAGCTGCTGCAGCTACTCGGCACGGTGCTGGCACAGGCTGGGGGGCGGCCAGACCCTGATATGGTGGGTCCCACAGGGATGGCTCCTCATACCCCCCTGAGCCCCTGGGCCAGGTCCTCACCCTGTTCCCCATCCCTGCAGGTGGCTGCACTGGTGGACCAAGCCCTGGCAAGGCAGGACCTGAATGGGGATGGGCTGCTGGACCCCTCTGAGCTGCTGGACCCCCCCGAGGTGCTCTTGCCTGGCCAGGGCGAGGGACCCCCAGGACAGCCCCCCCTAGAGCAGCAGCCGGAGGTTGGAGCTGTGCCTGGGGAGGGCACAGAGATGCCTGGGCAAGACCTGGGATTGAGAAGCCCAGGGCAGGCAGCCACTGAGGCTGGAGATCCCCAGATTGGAGCCCCTGAGGATGAAGCCCCCAAGGTGGAATCCATCAAGGTGGAATCTCCCAGTGCTGAGGCCTTGGAGGCAGAAGCAGCCCCTGAGGCCAAAGCCCCCAGTACTGATTCTACGGAGGAAGAGGAAGCTCCTGAGGCTGAAGCCCCTGAGGGGCAGGCAGCCCCAGCATGGAGGGAGCATGGGGAGGAGTAGGCAGTGGGGAGCTGTGGGGTGCAATGCCCTGGCTGCTCCCTACCCTGCTCAGGGCACAGAGTGGCAGGGGGATGCCCCGTGGCCAGGCTGCTGGGGCCAAGGAGGGCTGGGGTTGTGTGGCCTCCCCTGTAATGCATCGGATGGAGAAATAGAGGCACTGCCAGTGACCTTGGCTGTGGTCAGTGCATCCCAGGGGCAGTGGGACCCCAGCTAGGGCACAGCCGGGGACCGCAGGAGGCAGAAGTGGTGCACGTGGGGTTTTATTGGGGGGTTGCTGGGTGTGGTGGAGTTGTGGTGTGCCTGGGGGGCGCAGAGGTCTCCAGGCACAAGCTCAGACAATGCCATCGAAGCCCTGGATCCCACATTTCCTGCCCGCGATCCGGCAGCCAAAGGTGAGGGCATCCTGCAGGGTCCTCCCTGGGGATGGGGCCCAGGATGAGATGTGGCCATGCTGTGGCCGTACTGTGGCCATGCCAAGCTGAACCGTGGCCATGCTGTGGCCGTGCCATGTCTGTGCCCACCTTCTGCGAGCGCAAAGATGACGGCGGCGTTGAAGGTGTCCCCAGCCCCCAGTGTGTCCACGAGGGTCTCTGGGGGGAAGGCATCGGAGTGCACCAGCTCCCCGTTGGGCCCCATGGCGTCAGCCCCCTCCTCAGCCCAGGCGCAGATCAGCGTGGCCCTAGGGGAGTGTGAGGTGGGTCTGGGGCACACCATGTGCCCCCCGGCCCCCCGCCCCCTCTCAGGTACCCCCCTACCCTGGCTGGATGTGCCCCCGCAGCCCCCGCAGGGCCTCGGGCGCCGATTGGTACCCGAAGTGCCGGGCCAGGTCCTTGCTGATGAACACCTGTGGGAGAGGGGCTGGGGCAGGGGGCAGCCCCCGGCACCCCCAGCCAGATGCGATTAGGTGCGCCCTGATGGCGTCCCCAGACCCCTCCTGAACTCCCAGACCCCGCCTGCACCCCCTGATCACACCCCGACCACACCCTCAGACCCTAACTGTGGTCCCCAGATCCCGACTGCACTCCTAGATCCAAACCCCCCAGCCCTGCACCCCCCGAGCCCTGGACCACGACTCCCCTTGGGCCGCGCCCCCCCCAGATCTCACCACTCCTGTCCCGAGCTCGCCCCCGCCACGCCTTTGGCCGCGCCCCGGACAGGTGATGCCGCCCCACGGCCCGCCCCACGGCCCGCCCCACGGCCCGCCCCACGGCCCGGCCCAGCACCACGTGGCCCCGCCCCATCAGCGGCAGCAGCTCCTCCCGAGGCTTCTCCAGCTCCACGGAGATCTGGACCCGCTGTCCCGGCGCTGCCGCCCGGTTGTGCCGCTCCACACGCTCCAGCATCGCCCCCTGCTCCGCCGCGTTCCGGGCCTGCGGACACGGGCACAGCTCCGGCACCACCGGGGGATCGCCAGTCCCGGGAGGCCCCTCGGCCCCGGGGATGCTCCCCCTTTGGGGATGTCCCCCAGACCGAGGGATTCCCTCCGGTCCCAGGCTCACCTACAGCCCGAGGGATTTTCCCCAGCTTCGGGGATCCCCCCAGATCCTGGAACCCCCCGAGCCTCGGGCTCACCTCGAAGTGGATCCACTTGTATTGGGAAAGGTCGACCCGCTCGAAGTCGCGGGCAGTCACGTCAGGCAGGTTCCTGCAGAACGGAGGGAGATGGGGGACCCTCAGCCTGGCTCGCGGCCGGGGCGAAGGGCAGTTCCAGGGGCCGTGGAGGGCCCCATGCTGCCTGGACAGAGGTTCTGGAGGAAACGCTGCCCGGGTGAATCATTAATGGTGGCGCCCGGGGCCCTGAGCTGGATTCAAAGGGCAGCGCAGTGGTGGCCAGGCTGGGGCCTGGGGGTCAGCCGTGCGTAACAACCCCTGACCCTTTGGCACAGCTGAGGCATCCAGGTTATCCCCATGGGGCCGTGCCGGCTGTCCTGCCCTCCAGAGCGTGCGGATGTGTGGAGATATCACCAAAATCCTGGCAGCGGTAGGGTGGCAGGGCTGCAGGGGCCATTGGCAGTGACAGTGTGTGCGGGATTACGGCCCCATCTGGCACTTGGTACCCCCGGCAGGCAGCGGGAGGGACCCGTGAAACCGAGCTGGCTCAGCCCGGCGCTGCCCAGGGGCACGGAGCCGGGAGTGCGGCCCTTACGTGTCGTGCAGGACGATGGTGCGGGAGCCGCTGGCGGCGTTGACGAGGCAGCAGGCGCAGGGCACTTCTCCGCGGGGCTGCCAGGCCACGTGCGCCGTGTCCACCCCCCGGCGCTGGAAATCCGCCGCGATGAAGCTTTGGGGGACAGGGAGCGGGATGAGGGGGGCCGAGGGACCGGTGCCCCGGCGGGCGCTGGCGGCGGAGGCGGGCGGGCACCGGGGAACCACGGCCACGCCGTCCCGCCGAGGGTCGGGGCCGGCGGCAGCGGCACGGAGGGGCCAAAGAAGTGTCAGAGCGGGTCGGCGCGGTGCCCGCCAGCGGGAGAGTCCCCGCACCCCACTTACTCGGCGGCGGGGCCGGGGGCCAGCGAGCCCATGAAGGAGCAGGGCGCTCCCAGCAGGGACAGCACCGTGCAGGAGTTGGAGGCGTTGCCGCCCCGCTGCCATCGCTGTGACACGCACCTGCGGGGGCGGGAGGCTGCGGTGGGCGCCGGGCCGGTGTGCGGGACACCGGAGGAGCCCCCCCGTTGCCAGTACCTGGTGTCGGAATCCTCGGCTGGGAAGGACTCCACGACGCTGATGATGTCCAGGCACACCAGCCCCACGCACATGATCCGCCGCTTCCCCGCGGCGCCGCCCGCCTCTGCCGCCATCCCGGGCCGCTGTGTGCGGGACCGGGACCGGGACCGGGACCGGGACAAGGACCGGGATAATGCCAGGGACCGGGACAAGGACCGGGATAATGACAGGGACCGGGACCGCACCGGGCACGGGCAGCGCTTTGTCCCCGCCCCCTCCCCGCTCCGCCAATCAGCGCCCGCCGCCGCGCCGGGCCCTCGGGGGGCGTGGCTACACGGGGCGTGGTCATAGAGGGGAGAGGGGCGTGGCCATGGGGGACTCGCCCCGGCCACGCCCCCCGCGCCTCACGGCGCGCGCACGAAGGGCGGGAGGAGGGACAGGAACAGACGGACAGACGGACAGACGGACAGAGGGACAGAGGGACACACGGACAGGGACACATGGACAGGGACACATGGACACACGGACAGACGGACAGGGACACACGGACAGAGACACATGGACACACGGACAGACGGACACATGGACAGGGACAGGGACACACGGACACGGACAGGGATACATGGACACACAGACACATGGACACACAGACACATGGACACACGGACAGGGACACATGGACACACGGACACACGGACACATGGACACATGGACAGACAGACAGATGGACATGGACACGCGAACACACGGACACGAACAGATGGACAGAGACAAACAGACAGGGACACACGGCCACATGGACACACGGACACAGACGGGGACAGACGGACACACGGACAGGGACACACGGACACATGGACAGACAGACACATGGACAGGGACAGGGACACACGGACACACGGGCAGGGACACATGGACACACAGACACATGGACACACAGACACATGGACACACAGACACACGGACAGACGGACACACGGACACATGGACACATGGACAGGGACAGATGGACACACGGACACATGGACATGGACAGATGGACACACAGACATGGACATACAGACATGGACACACGGACACACGGACAGGGACACACGGACAGGGACACATGGACACACGGGCAGGGACACACGGACACACGGACACATGGACACATGGACAGACAGACAGATGGACATGGATACACGAACACACGGACACGAACAGATGGACAGGGACACACAGACAGGGACACACGGCCACATGGACACACGGACAGGGACACATGGACACGGACAGGGACAGACGGACACACGGACACACACAGACACATGGACAGGGACACATGGACACACGGACACACGGACACACGGACACACGGACACATGGACAGGGACACACAGACACACGGACAGGGACACACGGACACACGGACACATGGACACACACGGACACACACGGGCAGGGACACTCGGACACACGGACACACGGACACACGGACAGGGACACACAGACACACGGACAGGGGCACACGGACACATGGACACACACGGACACACATGGACAGGGACACATGGACACACGGACACACGGACACACACGGACACACAGACACACGGACAGGGACACACGGACACACGGACACACGGACACACACGGACACACGGACACACGGACACATGGACACACGGACAGGGACACACGGACACACGGACACACGGACACACGGACAGGGACACGGCTGTTGAGCACATTCGGTGCCGGCAGCTCGGGGGCAGCTCCGGGCTGAGCCGTCCGGGAGGGGCCGGAGCTGCCGAGCCCGGGCACAGCGGAAGGCCCGGGACCTGCGGCCCGGCGGGTGAGGGGCACTGGGATGGAGCCCGCCGGGACCTCCAGGCTTCGATGTGCTCAGACTGGCAGGGGATAAGAGCCCAGAGGGTCCTTTCACTGGGGTCTCTCCTCACAGGCACCAGCTCGGGCTGCTAATTTGTTATTGAATTAATGAACCATGATTAAATTATTTTAAGGACTGGGGTGTCTGAGGCTGCAATGGGAAACCTGGGGCCAAGGTGGTGAGGGCAACTGCTCTGCCTGGGGAAGGGTGGGAGGAGCAGCTGCAGAGGGGCTTTGGTCCCAGCTGGGGTGGGGCAGCTCCGGGATGGTCAGACAGGAAAGTTTCCTGAACAGTTTGGTGGCCCTGGACCATCCCCTTCAGACCCTCCCTGCTCCAAACACCACCTGCCACCTGTGAGCTCACCTGGATCTTTGGAGCACGGAGGAGCCAAACGTGAGTGTTAAAATTCCTGGAGCAGATTCAATGTCAAGGATCAGGATCTGTGACTACGTTGCTCCCATTCTCTCAGTCTGTCCGTGCGTGCAGCATTTTGTACAGCCTGGGAAATTCCTGCATTGGTTTGAGTGCAAATGCACGGCCTGAGCAGCCTGAGGGGAAATTGGGGCATTTGGGGTCTCATCCAAGGTGTGCAGGGGACTGAGGGTGTCTGCAAAGGGGCAAGGGAGGGTTTGGAGTCTTGTCAGGTTTGGAGGCCTCTGGGCTCCCTCGTGAAGTGTGCTAGGGGCTGAAGTCAAAGAGGGGTTTCATGACTATTTTTAGTACTTCCAACGCAGCAAGGGGACACTCTTGGCTGAAGTTGTGCAGTTGGGAACACTGGGGATGATCTGAGGCTTCACTCACCTGGGAGAGAGAGAAAAAGTTGATGGCGGAGTTATTAAAGCATTTTAGAAGATTAAGACAAAATCCTGGGCTCTGTCGTGTGCTGTAGATGGTGTTTAATGTCTGGTAATTCCCTCAGAGCACTTCAAGAGTTTCTTGTGCAGCTGCCAAAGAGGCAGCTGGTGCCCAGGCACCGTGTCTGGAGCACAAACACACACACAGGAGATGGTCACTTCGGGTTATGTGCACATGGGACTTCCTCAAAAAGAGGAATTCAGGGAGGACTGCATCCAGAGGGACCCCATCTCCAGCCTGTGCTGTTTGTACCTGTCTGGATGGGTTGCTGGGGTGTAAAGTTGAAATCCGACACCAGGAGCAGGTTCTCCAGAGGGCAAATGTCAGCTGAAACACTGATTTATTTTTGTATCTGTATAAGATTCCTGTGGACTGGTGCTTGTAGTGGTGGTTATTCTGTGTGTGTTTCTAAAAACGATTTCTAAAAAGTGCATTTTCCTACCTGTAAATTTATGTTAGGTGAGAGGATCCTAAACATGCACATAATATTTGAAGACTTTATTTGAAGCACAGAATGAGGAGAACTTGTGGTTGTTCTTGAGGAATTGCTGTGTTCTGTTCATATCTGAAGGCATTGCCTGTGCCTGGTTTGCTGCACTCGCACAGCAACAGGAGACTTTGAATTTTAAAGTTAATGTTATTTATATTAACTTGGGGGAAACAGTTTCATTTCCTTCCAGGAGGATGATCTGAAGAGTCCCCCCACAAGCAGGAAAGGGGTTCTGGTGCCCAATGATTTTTATGGCCCCTTCATGGATGAGGGAAGGAAAAGGCTTTTGATACTTAAAAAAAGAAATGAGAAAATGCTTTTGAAGTTCTGCTGTGGTTTTCTGGTGGTTGAAGGTTTGACCCCTTGAATCTGCAGAGAATTTTGGCTCTTCATAGACTGGCACAGAAGGTACCAAGGTACAAAATTCCTGAGCCAGTCGGCTCCATAGAGTTGGTTCCTGTTTATCCGTAGCAGATGGGGCTGAGGTGGCAGTGCCTGGAGGTGCTGCCCTGTGATCTGGGAACAGCTGCTGCATCTCCATCCAAACCTCAGCGGGGACAAAAGGAAAGGGAAATATTTAGGCTTTGTTTTGGGGAAGGGGCAGTGAACGACAGATCCAGGGAGAACATAATTAAGCTCCCATGTCACATACGAGGTGTGGGATTTTGTTGGCTGTGGATTCCTGGGTTGGAAGAATTGACTAAACCTCCGACTGAGGCAGCCAAGGACTAAGAGACAGAATCACTTGTGGAGAGGCACCACAGGAATGAGGGCCCAGGAGAGGTGGTCACAGGCAGCTCCAGGTGCAGTGGCAGCACCAGCCTGTGCCCAGTGAGGAGCAGCAGCAGCTCCAATGCCACACAGCAGGCACCTGGAAGGGGCTGGAAAGGAAGGAACACCGGGAATCCAGCAAGCCTGATGCCTGTCTGATGGTGGAGAAGAGCAAGGGATGCACATTCCAGGCAGCCCACGGGCTGAGTCGCTGTTGTTCCCTCACAGAGCCCAGTCCCGTGGTTACATCACCCTGCAGGGACGCTGCCATTCCAGGGGTGCTGTGGGGACCCAGGGACAGAGACCAGGAGCAGGACCCTTCCCAGCACGGAGGAGGCACACGGAGCAGACCTGGGGGCTTGGACATGTGCAGCCCAGCTGGGAAGAGGAAAGTGGCTCAACATCAGTCCAGATTCTGGGGCTGCTTTTTGCGGGGGCGATCTGCAGCAGGGATGTTCTGGGAAGAGCAGGAGTGTCACATCCACAGGGACAATGTGCTGTGGGGACTCCGATCGTGGGCCAAATCTGACAGTCCCTGTGTATGGGAGGAATAGCTCAGCAGGAGAGAGATGAGGGGAAAAGTTGGAGGCAACTCAAAATGATGATGGACCATGGACAAATCGGGGAAAGCCAATTCTGCCAAGGAATATTTAGTCATTTGTGCTGCCAAAAAAAAAACAAACCGTCACAAAGGGCTGCCAAACTTGTCAGAAGTTCTCAATTTTCAGGCTGAGCTTGGAGTCAGAGGGAAGCCTTGGGGCTGCTTCCCGTCCCAGCAGTGTAGCAGGATGCTCTGCTCTGCTCAGTGAGGTGCTAAGCTGACCTGGAGACGTGTGACTGGCTCTGACTGTAAATGACTTCACACTGTAAAATCCAGTCCACTCTCAGTCATTCTCCTAACAAATTCCTTCTTGGAGTGCATGTATGAAGTTTTCTCCCTTGAGAAGCAGATGCCCTGCAAGGATACTCCTCGGGGGTTTAAGAGAAACAGACCTGCCCACCTGGTGTGGTGAGTTACATCAATCTCTGCTTAATAATTGTTCCTTTTTGCTTGCTTTAATTAATTGCTTTAATATAATTGCTTTGATATGGTGCATGATACTATCCTATGCTATACACTACTAAGCAGTTTTGGCTTTTATACTTTTTTTTTGGAGTGTAGTAAATAATTCTGATTAAGATCTTCTGTCTAATCATTTGTCATCATAAATAATTAATTATTCACAAATATATCTGCTTTGCCATCTTTAATCCTATGGGACAAAGTAACTTAAACCATTGAGAATCTGAGGCTAAGACTGGATCCAGCCTCGCCAGGGCTCCTCTCTGAGAAGGAGTTTAGAAAACCAGGGGGTCCTCTCTGCACCTTGGGACTCAACAACAGCTATTCTCTTGGTAAACTTTGTCTGAAGCTCCAAGTCCCACCCCTGACAAGCTGTGACTCTGGGAAATGCCACCTATGCTGGGAACAGGCATTTCCTAGTGACTGTAGATCAGTGGTGGTCTGACCGGGCAGAGCCTTTCCAACAAGAAGGGCTGACACAGGAGGAGCAGGAAAAGCCTGGCTGAAGGAAGTGACACCCAGAGATGGGGTTCCACAGTCAGTGCAATCAGACAGAGCTGATCTGTAACTGATCAGCTGTGCAAGTCTTTGGGGACAGGAACTTGGATCCCAGCTGGGAGCAGCTGCAGGATGGAGACCAATGCCTGACCCAGCATGTTAACAAGTAGTGAATGATCAAGTAGTTGATAGTAACTGACTTTTGAGAATCCTTTGTGATTTAAAATCAGTAATGATTTCTGCCCTATCACAACCCTGTCGCCTTAATTCTGCTCTGTTTGGTACTTGTAATGATGCTGTAGAGACACAGCGGGAGCCAGTGACTCCCAGACTTTCCTGTGCTCAGGTTGGGAGCGGGTCAGAGCCCAGGGGTTCCTTTGTTCGGGGTCCCTTCTCAGAGGCACCAGCTCGGGCTGGTACTTTGTTACTCGTTATTGCACCAAGATTAAATTATTTTGAAGGCTGGGACATCTGAGAGTCTGTGATGGGAAACGTGGGACTGAGCTGGTGAGGGGAGCTGCTCTGACCAGGGAACGTGGTGGGTGCAGCTGCAGCTCAGGTGCTGCAAGTGTGACTGCCAGAGTGGTTCCAGGATGCTCAGACAGGGAGGTTTCTTTACCATGGACACAGACACGGACAGACAGACACACACATGGACATATGGACATGCACACACAGGATGGGTCATTTCAGGTGCCTGGAGCAACCTGGTCTAGTGGGAGGTGTCCCTGCCCATGGCAGGGGGTGGAACGAGATGAGCTTTAAGGTCCCTTCCAACCCAAATCATTCCATGATTCCGTGAAATTCCCAGGGGTCTCTTTGTCTGGGTCCCTCTTTTGAGGCACGAGATGCTGTGATTGATCTGTGCCAATAAATCCGATGGATGTGAGAGCCCAGCACTGAAGCTTCCTTTAATACTGGCCCATGACAGGACTCCCTGTGCAGCTGCCCAGGCACACGTCGTTTGTTACGTTCAATTTAGAGGAGGAAAAGGGTTGTTCCCCCTCTTGGAACTGTGATGGCATCAGTGTTTGGGGTATTTTCTCTCCAGTTGCCATCATGGTGCCTCTGAACCACAGGAGTGAGGCTCTGGATGTCTTAGAATTGCAGCTCTGGAAATGCCCAATGCCAACACTGATCTCATGGCTCCCTACATTCCTCAGCCCTGAGCTGGGGTCAACAGGGACCTTTCTTCTTGAGGCCAGGGGGTGCTGATCCCTGTACTGGGGGTGGCTGGTTCCTTGGCATGCCTGGGAGTGAGTAACATGTCCGGCATTCCAACCTGCGATTTTAGTTTCACTCGATCTCTCCATTCCCATCCTCCCCCAGGAATTACAACGTCAGGTGTTAGTGATGCCCAGGTGGATAACTATCAGGGATAATTAGGACCCCTCTCACTGCCCAGGCCATCTGCAGATGCAGCAGACCCAGGGCAGCTGATCCTCCCCTCCTCGGTGGGTTCATTGTCCACCCCACTTGCTAGGAAGTGTTCATGGACAATGAAGGTTAAGGGATACTGGGTAAAGGATAAACTTCCTCAGCTGCCTCAGTCCCATCCTACTCTGCCAAAAGGAGCCTGCAGCACCCCCAGCACCGCTCTGCCCATCCCCGGAGCCTGGAGAGGGTTTAACCCTCCAGTAACCATGAGAACGATCCAACTTAGAACAGTCCCATGGGGCTGGAAGGGCACAGAGTCCAGAGCACAAAAAGCAGCTGAGGGAGCTGGGAAAGGGGCTCAGCCTGGAGAAAAGGAGGCTCTGGGAGGACCTTCTGTCTCTGCACAACTCCCTGACAGGAGGGGGCAGCCAGACTTTGCTCCCAGGGAACAGAGACAGGACAAGGGGAAATGGCCTCAGGCTGTGCCAGGAGAGGTTCAGGTTGGGTACTCTGAAGAATTTCTTCCTGGAAAGGGCTTTCCAGCCCTGGCACGGCTGCCCAGGGCAGTGGTGGAGTCCCCATCCCTAGGGGAATTTAAAAGCTGTGTTGGGGACATGGGTCACTGGTGGCCTTGGCAGTGCTGGGGGAATGGTCAGGAATACTGGATGGTGGCAGGGGGCTTTTCCAGTCCTAATGATTCCATGATTCTAGGAGTTCTAGGAGGACTCTCACACCCATTTTCCGTATAAAACTCTTTCTTCTCATGATTAGAAGGACAATGATCCTTCTAAGATTGGTGAATGTTAGAAAGTCACCAGCAGGAATCTTTCCTTCCCTTTGCACCCCACGGGCAGTGAGGGGCCAGAGCTGTCATTGCCCAGGGATGATCCCAGGATGGGATAGGGAATCTTTCAAGTGGACACAGTGGAGGGAGAATACAGAAGGACTGAGCTCTTCCTAGTTTTCAATTCCCTCCTCCCCAAGAATTACTATAATGGCTCTGGATCTCCACCTCCTGCTGACAATGGGAATGCCATCCCAGAGAAACAATTTCCCAGAGAATCTGCTCACGTTTGAATTTGCTGCCCCAGGGCAGGACAGAACCAGACCCTGGCTGTGAGCAGGGATCCCACTGATCCTGAAGTTGAACTGGTAAAAGTGGGTCCAGAGGAGGCCAGAGAGATGCTCCAAGGGCTGAAGCTCCTCTGCTCTGGAGCCAGGCTGGGAGAGCTTGGAATGTCCAGCCTGAAGAAGGCTCTGGAGAGACCCCAGAGCCCCTTCCACAGCCTAAAGGGGCTCCAGGAGAGCTGGAGAGGGACTTTGGACAAGGGCCTGGAGGGACAGGACAAAAGGGAATGGCCAGGGTTAGACTGGATATTGGGAAGGAATTGTTCCCTGGGAGGGTGGTGAGGCCCTGGCACAGGGTGCCCAGAGCAGCTGTGGCTGCCCCTGGATCCCTGGCAGTGGCCAAGGCCAGGCTGGACATTGGGGCTTGGAGCAACCTGGGACAGTGGGAGGTGTCCCTGCCCACAGGAGGGGGCAGCACTGGATGGTCTTGAAGGTGATTTGATGATATTTCCTCACACATTTTTCACACATCATCAACAGTGGAGCTGCATTAACAGAACGGCCACGCCCTGACCCTCTCCCACACCAACCCCCAATGAACTCCTAAAGAACCCAGACAGACAGACAGACAGACAGACAGACAATGTCCCTGGTGCTCACCTGACAATGGCACTGAAGATGCCAAGAGCATCTGAGGAGAAAAGGCTCAGTCCCAACCTCACCATTAATGAGCTCCCACGACAGCTGGGGCACAAATTGGGGTTGGACACCCCCCTCTGCCTGGCCCCAAACCCTGATGTTTCTGCACCGAAGTATCTGCACAGGAACTATGACCAAAACTGCTCGAATCTCTGAGGAGGTGCCAGTGCCCCAGACCCAACCTGGAGTCTGTTCTACGATCAACACCCCCAAACACACCCAACCTGGAGCCTGGTCTGCCATCCATACCCCTGGGACTGCCCCCACCAGCATCCCACCCCTTCCCAAGGCGCAGTGGTGGGCACAGTACCCCTGACACCCTGGCAGGCCAGGCCAGGCCAGGAAACAGCCAAGTGAAATGATGAAGTGGAAGAATGGGGTTACCCACAGCCGACCCAAGGGCAGGGGGTGAAACAACCCCCAGAGGTGATTCAGCAGCGAAGTGGCTCTGTAGGGCCCCCCTGGGCAGGTACCACCCTGCCACCCCCACCAGCTCCAGCCCCCCACTAGCTCACCCATCATCTGGGGCTGACAGGGGGCACTGGAGGGTGCCCCAGCACACCAGGACATGGCTACAGCACCTGGAAGGTCCCAGCACCTCCCAGTCTCCTCAGAACCGTCCCAGTCACACCACAACAACTGGAAATCCCCATCAGCCCCCTGCCAAACCCCCACTCTGCTGTGCACAGGGACGACACTGCTGGGGCCACGATGGAGCTCGGTGCCATGGCAGGGATCAGCCCCCTCCCCACAATGTCCCCCTTAGGCGTGGGATGGAACCGGAGCCATGGGTACAAAACCCGGTGCCGCATCTTTATTGTGGGGGCAGTGGGGGGCCGGGGGCCGTGGGGCGGCGTGGGAGGCCAGGGCGTCCAGGGCGGGCGGTGTGGGGCAGGGGCGTATGACAGTGGGACAGCGAGGGCTGGGGGGTGCTGATAAATAAGGGGGTGGAGGGTGGGGGTCCCGGCAGGGCATGGGGACCCCCCGGCCTGGCTGTGCCCCCGCGGGGGACCCGGCGGCTCTAGGGCTCCTCGGAGTCGTAGAGCAGGGCGGCGCTGAAGACGGTGAGGGGCTCGTCGGGTGCGTGGGCCAGGCGCCCTGACACCAGGTCCACGCACAGCGTCTCGCCGGCCGCCAGCGGCAGCAGGAGGCTGAAGACGCCAAGGGCACCGGGGCTGGGCACCTGCGTGGCCACCGGCCCCTTCTCCAGCCCCTCGGGCTGGAACCCGGCCGAGTCCAGGCGGGCGATGCCATGGCCAGAGCGGGACAGGACGGCCTCCAGCCCCTCGCCCCGGTGCCCCGTCAGCACTGCGCTCACCAGGTACCGCCCAGGCACCGGCACTGTGAACGTGCCTACGACACAAAGAGGAGATCAGGGACCTCCAGGGACCCCTGGGGCCCCCAGAAGGGGCTTTGTACCCCAGGATCTCCTGCAGCACCCCGAGGTCAGTGGGGCATCCTGGGACAGGCATGACACCATCTGAGACCCCCTGGCTGCCCTCACACCCGGCATCATGCTCCCCCCATGACTCTGCAGCCCCCGCCCACCCCACAGCCCCTACTGCAACGTTCCTCACCCCAAAACCACCCCACCGCCCCCAGTGCACTCCCACCGCGCCGTGGGCTCTCACCTGTCTCGGGGTCGTAGGCACCGCCGTCGTTGAGCAGCACCTGGTCGAAGGGGACGGTGCCCGGCTCCGTGCGCTGGGTGCTCAGGGCAGCCGAGAAAGCGACGCGGGGCACCGAGCCTGGCTCCCCGACCTCGCCTGGGCACGGTGTCAGGATGTGGCACCCCTGTACCCCCTTCCCTCACCCCCTTAACCCTCTGCAGCCCAGCAGCCACACCCACCCTGACCCCTCCATACCCACCCCTTCAGTGTCCGTGCCTCTCCTTGACCACATGTCTCCACCATGTGCCCAGCCCCTGTGCTTGCCCATACCAACCCAGACTGCCCCCCACTCCCATTGCAGACCCCCAGTCCGCAGCCCCTCCCAGCTCCCCACATGCCCCCAAGCCCTCCATGGTCCTCCCTGCACCCCAGGCCCCCTAGCCCCAGCCTCACCTCTCTCTCCGGGCAGCCCTGCAGGAAAGAGGAGGAGGGGCTGCAGGGCCAGCTTGGGGCAGGACCCCCAGGGACGGGGTCCAGCCACACCCGCGTGATCGGGGCACATGGGGGGGCTGAGCCTTACCGGGGGGGCCCATGGGACCCTGTTCTCCATCCTTGCCAGGGGGCCCAGCGGGGCCAGGAGGGCCTGTCTCGCCCACGGGGCCAGCAGGTCCAGGGGGGCCAGGAGGGCCTGGAGGGAGGAGGGGGTTAGAGCCACTTTGGCCCCACGGCTGGTGACCCCATGCGTGATGTCTCTTTGTCCCCACACACTGCAGCCCCACTGCTGGGAATCTCCTGTGGTCCTGTGTGCCCACACCACAGCACCACCCAGCCAAGCCTCCCCACACCCCACTGCTGCACTCCCTGGTGACCCCATGTCTCCACGTGCCCGTGTCCCCACACTTCCACCACCATTCCCGCAGTCCCACGTGCCCACCATACCCCATATCCCCACAGACCCGGCATGCCCTGTTCCCCCGTAGCCCCCATGGTGCCCCACATGCCCCCATCCCCCCAGTCCGTTACCCCCACAATCTGCCGTATCCCTGCAGCCCCACGCCCCCTGCACTGCCCCACGTCCCCCCACATCCCTGCAGCCCCCGCAGCCTCCCATGTCCCCGCCGTGCCCCCGCACCGTGTCGCTCCAGCTGTGCCAGGCGCTGCAGCTCCCCGCGCAGGTGCCCCAGGCTGGCGTTGAGGGCGCCCAGCCTGGGCGGCAGGTCCAGTGCCTTGTCCAGCAGCGCGGCCTGGGCGCGGGCCGTGGCGTTCAGGTCCCGCACGGCTGCCCACAGCCCGGCCACGTGCCGGCCCAGCCCCTCGCGGACGCCCCGCAGCCCCCCGGCCACCGCCTCCAGCTGCTCGCAGACGCCCTCCAGCTTGGCCACGCGTGGCTCCAGCCCCGCCGGGCAGCCCCCGGCCCGCGCCAGCTCCCGCGCCAGCGCCTCCAGCCGCTCCTCGCTCTCGGCCTGTCGAGCCGCCGCCGCCGCCGCCGCCTGGTCCAGCTCGGCCACCACGCGGTCGGTGACGGAGCCCAGCTCGCGCTGCCGGGTGTCCTGCTGCTCCAGCGCGTCCTGCAGCCCCTCCACCGTGGCATTGAGCCCGCTCAGGGCCGACAGCGCGGCTGCCAGCTGCCCCCGCAGCACCCGCAGCTCCGAGGGTGACGTGCCCCCAAAGACACCGAACCCCTCCAGCGGCGCATCCAGCTCCTCTGGCTCCGTGGGGCCGGGCTGGAGCTGCTCCGGCTCCCGGGGGGACAGCGAGGCGCAGGGCCCGGAGCAGGGGGCACCGCTCAGGCCCTCCAGAGCCGCCTCCAGCCGCCCTGTCCGGTTGCGGAGCTGCTCCAGCTCCTCGGCCAGCGCCTCCCCCCGCGCCCCCAGCAGCCCTCCCAGGGTCCCGGCCAGCTCGTCCCCCCAGAGACCTTCGGTGTCCTCTGGCCGCCGGAGGTCGGGGCCGAGCACCCCGTCCTGCCCCGGGCAGGGGTGGCCGCAGCGGGCCAGCAGCCCCTCGAGCTGGTCCAGGCGGGCGCCGCGCTGTGCCCCACTCGCCGCCAGCACCTCCACTGCCCGGCTGAGGTTGGCCAGGCGCCCCGAGAGCCCAGCCGGCCGCCCCTCGGGCTCGGAGGGCCACGGGCCGGCGCGAGAAGCGTTCAGCCGCCCCTCCAGCTCAGCCAGCCGCCGCGCCAGCACCTGTCCCGGCCCCGGCACCGCCGCCGGCACCGGCAGCCCCTCCAGCCGCCGCTCCAGCTCGGCCAGGCGACGGAGCAGGTCCGGGGACGGGGGGGCCACGGGGGCGGGGGCCAGGCGGCTGCTCAGGCTGCTGATGTGCCGCTGCACCGACTCCACTGCATCCCTGTTGCGCTGGTCCACCGAGCCCACCAGCTTCTCCAGCGCCCGCATCCGTTCCCGGTCCTCGGCCGCCTGCCGCCGCAGCCCCTCCGTGCCGGCCGTGCACGCCGCGCACATCTCCTGCAGCCGCTGCTCCAGCTCTTCCAGGGCCGCCGTCCCTGGGCCCCCCGGAACCCCCGGGCCATCCCGGCCGCCCTCGGTGCGGCGCAGGCGGGTCTCCAGCTCCTCCAGCCGCCGCTGAAGGTGGCTCAGCGCCTCCCGCACTTCGGCGGGGGGGCCGTCAGCCGGCTGCTCGCCCCCGGGCTGCCCCTCCACTGCCGCCCGGGGCGGCTCCTGCCCGGCCCGCAGCTCCTCCAGCTGCTCGCTCAGCCGCCGCACCTGCTCCTCCAGCCGTCGCACCTTCTCCGTGTCTCCGCCGCCTGCCACGCACCGCCAGGGTCAGGGTCACGGTCACGGTCACAACACATTCCCCCACCAGCGCGTTCCCCACCACCGCATCCCCCGCCCCGGCACTACCTTCACCCCCCATGCCACTGAGGGGGTTGCCGAAGCCAGAGAGTGTGGGGCGGCCGGGCCGGGGCGGGGGACGGCCGGTGGGCTGGGGGGATGCTGGAGAGGGCCCCTCGCTGCAGTCCGGGCCCGAGTATCCCTGGCAGCAGCGCCAGGCCAGCTCCGACACCGTTCGCTGGGCCACCTTGTAGCGGGGCCGTAGGAAGCTGCGGTACCTGCAGCCGGAGGGGACGAGGTTTGGGGGATGCCAGCAGGGGTGTGGGGCTGCCCCAGAGGACCAAAGCCAGCACAGGCTGTAGCTTGACCCAGCAGCGCTGCTCTCTTGCTCAATGGGCAGCGGTCGGGGGGCTGCCCCTGCCCAGCCCTGTCACCAGGATCACCCCAACACCAGGGTCATCCCATCACTGGGCCAGAGAACTGCGGGGTGCCCCAGGGCTTTGGCTGCACGTGATGGGGGGGACAGTGGCCGGTCACCCTCCAGCACCACTTGAGGCCACTGACTCTTGCGCAAAAGTAAACATGACCCCAGCATGGGTAAACACCAGTGGCGGCGGCGCGGCCGTGGTTCGCCCTGGCTCTGCGCTGGCCCCCCAGAACGCCCCGAACCCCTCTCAAGCCCTCCAGCCCAATCCCGACCCCACTCACGCCAGGACACGGGGGCACTGGAGCTGCCCCCAGGGGCAGGGCTGATAGTCTGGCTTGATGAAGCTCTCAACGCCATCCTCCACCACACAGCTCACGCTGCGTGTCACCACGTAGGCACACCAGTTCCTGCCGGAGGGAGGGGGTCAGGGCATACGCCCGGAATGTGCCGGCACAGGGCATCGTCCTGGCACACACCAGGCATTGTCATGGTATGGACCGAGCATGGCACACGCTGGGCATCATCTGAGCACACACCAGGCGTTGTCCTGGCATACATGAGGCATCATCTCGGCACAGAGCAGCCACTGGCATTGCCCTAGCATGCACCTAGCATCATTGCAGCGCACAGCAGGCATTGTCCTGGCACACAACACGCACAGCATCCTATCACACGCTGGGCATTGTCCTGGCATAGAGCAGGCACCAGGCATCACCCCGCCAGAGACACAGCAACACCCCCTGCCCCAGGCATTCCCTGACACACACCAGCTCCCCAGGCACACCCCGCATCCCCCCGGCCCCTCCGGCCACACCCCGGATCCCCCGGCGCGCTCCTGTGCTTGCCCAACCAGCCCTACCGGTAGCACCGTCACAGCCCAATGCGGCCGGCGGGTTAATGGACCGGCTCTTGCCCCTCAACCCCGCCTGGCGACCCTGCAGAAACGGCTGCAGCTCCCCAACCATGCGGCTGCCCTCGGGAGCCCTGCAGGGATGGGGCTCTGCCAGGAGCGGGGTGCCAGCACCCCATCACACTGCACTGTGGATCCTGCGCTGCCTGGCGCAGGGACGGGCGCGCTGCCTGCTGCCCCATCCCTGCCCCCGTGCTCCCTGCCCCCTCCGTGCCGCTGGGCCAGGAGCAGCCGGGGCAGGCACACACTGGCTCCCCAGCCCAGTCCCACAGGCTGTGGGGACCCCGGCCCCCCCGCGTGGGACTCCAGCCTGGCCCCGCTGCAGGGACCCCGTCGCAGCCTTATATGGTACGGACCCGAAGCCCGGAGCCCAGCTCGGGCCCCCAGCCCCACTGAGCAAGCCCCCGGGGAGCGGCCCCCGGCCCCGGGTCCCCGCCGCGGGGCCCCGGTGCGGCGGCCGGTTCCCGTCAGCCCGGCTGGTTCCCCTCAGGCCCCGGCTGGATTCCAGCTCCTCCCCGGGGGCCGCCGGGAATTCCTGCGCCGACGAAGGCCCCCCCTCGTCTCCCCCCCGCTCCCAGCCCTGCACCCGCGAGGCCCTGGGACCCCCGGGCTGCCCTGGGCTCCCACCGCCCGCACCGGCTCTGTCCCCAACCCAGGCGTGGGATGGGACCAGAGCTTCCCCGAAAGGGCAGGATGTGGGGACACCCCCCATGCTCCCGAGCCACGGGGATGGAGGGCGGCACATCCCGACCCGTGGAGAGCCCCCGCTGAGCCCCCAAAGCCGCAGATAAAGGCTCCACCATGTCCGTGCCCCACGGCGGTGACCCTCCCCAGGGACCCCAAGCTACGGCCACATCCTGCCATCCCCCCGAGGCCACCGCGGGGCCGGAGCAGCTCCAGCCCTGCAGATGAAGTGATGTGCCCGCGGTGAATTTGTTGTGACCCCAAGTCAGCGTGGGGCCGTCCCCAGCCCTGCACCCCCTGCAACGCCCCGACCCACAGACACAGGCTACCCCCGGCCCCACACTGCCCACGGCACGAGATAGAAGGAGAATGGGGAGAGGGTAGGTCCGGGCCCCTCTCCCCCTCTCCGGCAGCACTGACACACGCGTGGATGCCGAAGAAAGACCGGCCCAGAATCCTCGGCCCCGCTGCACCGGCGGCCCCCACCCTCCACGTGCGCCCACTGCCCACCCGCCCCCGGCCCGGGGGTGACACCCGCGCTTAGGGGAGCCCCCAGCCCGCAGCCCCGGCGGGACCCGCCGCCCCCCGGGCTGGACGTGGCACGTGCCGGTGCCCGGCCGGTGCCGGGGTTCCCGCCTGGGTCGTCCCGGTGCGTCCCGGTGCTCTTGGCTCCTACCTGTGCCGGGTGGCGGCCCGGGCACCGCTGTGGGCCGCGGCCGGGCCGGGGGCGAGCGGGGCGGCCCCGCCGGTGTAGAGGCTATACCGGGAGGGAAAGTTGGCGGCCAGGGCCTGTGCGGCCAGAAGGCACGGCCAGAGCCAGGGTGCCATGCTGGGCTGGGGCGGCTCCGCTCGGCTCGGTCAGCCTGGTCCGGCGCGGCTCAGGACCGCATGTGGTGTCCCGTCGCGGCTCCGAGCCTCTGGGCGGCTCGGCACGGCTCAGCTCGGCTCTGCCCTCCCCCCGGCCGCCCCTCGGCCAGCCCCTCGCCACCAGAGCCGCCCCGCCGCCGCTGCCCGCCGGCGGGGTCCCCGGGGCCCCCCGCTTCCTGCCCGCCGCCGCCCCCGCCCCGGCCGCACCGGGCACCGCGGCCCCCGCCGGCCCCGCCGCCGCCACATCTGCTCCTCGTTAGGCCGGGCCGGGGCCGGGGCAGCCAGAGAGGCCGGGCAGGGGGCCAGGGCGCGGGCGGCCAGCGAGGCGGCCGGGGCTACTACCGCTGCGGCACCGGCACGCCACGGTCACCGCTCCGCCACTGGCACCAGCTCCGGCACCGGCTTCGCACGGTGCCCCGCGTCTCGCCGGCCGTCGGTGCCCTCGCTGCTCACCCCCGCACTGGGCACAGCAGCGGCAGGTCCCGGCACCAGCACCACATCCAGCAGTGCCACGTCCCTGCGTGCCCGTGACCCCGTGCCAGGTGACGCGTCCCGGTGCCGGTACCGAGCCGGGCGCTGCCCCGCGGCCCCGGCCCCACCCTGACACCGTGCTGGGGACACTGGGGGCACTGGAACGCCAGCGCTCACACCGGAGCCACCCCGGGCCCCCGTGGCCCTGAGCCCACGGTGACGCCATGGCTTCCCCGGACCGCGCGGTGACGTCACGCCCTCGCAGTGACGTCACGCCTTGGCCCTGGCCCCGCGGTGACGTCAGAGCGCGGGAACCCCCCGCCCCCGGGGAGCCGCGAGTGTGGGCTAAGCACAAACAGCTGCCCGCAGCTGGAGCGGGGAGGGGGCGGGGGAAGGGGGGTGCGGGGGAGGGACACACCGGGGAAGGGGACGAGGAGCTGAGGGGCCCGGGGCTGGGCTTGGCCGGCACCAGCCGTGGCTGTTCCCAGGGGGGGATGGTGTCACCTCCTCTGTGCTCTCAGAGGCTGTGCGGAGCTGTGGGGGGTCATAGATGGCTGTGGGGGGGTCGTGGCTTTGCCGTGTCCCAGGGGACTCCCGACAGTGCTGGGGCCCTGCGGCCGAGCATGGGGAGCAGCGGGGGCACAGGGATGGGGACCGGGGCGCGGTGAGAATCCCGGGGGGACTCGCTGCTGGAACCCCTGGACTGGAGAGCATCCTGCAGAGTCTATCCAAATAAACCCCAGCCCACCCCAGCGGGTCCCAGCACATCCCAGTGTCCTCCAGCTCGGTGTGCAGCCCAGTGCGCCTCCACACACCCCAATATACCCCAGCACGTCCCAGCAAAGCCCCGCTAAAGCCCCGCGGCGTCGCCGCTGTCATCAGCTGTAATGAGCTGTCACTGGAGTGTCATTAGCGCTAATTGGCCGCGGCCGCCCCGGGCTCCCCGGCCCCGCCCCCGCGCTCGCGCCGCGCCTTGTATGGAGACGGAGCCGGCGGCGGCCGCCAGGGGGCGGAGAGCGAGGGGGCGTTCCCATGGGGGCTGGCCCCGCCCCCGGCCCCGCCCAGGGCAGTGACGTCACCGACGGGGCCGCGCGCGTCCCGCCGTGCCCCGCGGCCGGAAGTGGCGCGCGCGCAGGGAGACGTGTCGGGAGCGGCGGGCCCGGAGCGTGAGCGCGGGGGGAACCGGGGGGGGACACCGGGGGGAACGGGGCGGGAACGGGCGGGAACGGGAGCCGGGGGGTCCCGCTGGGGGTGCGGTCCCTCCGCGGGGCCCTGCGGGATGCCAGCGTGTGCGTTTCCCCCCTCCCCTGCAGGATGATCACGGACGTGCAGCTCGCCATCTTCGCCAACATGCTGGGCGTCTCGCTCTTCCTCCTCGTCGTTCTCTACCACTACGTGGCCGTCAACAACCCCAAGAAGCAGGAGTGAGGGAAGGCCCGGGGAGCCCCCGCACCGCGATGACACCGCCCGGGCACCGCCGCCGCCGCCCCTCCCTCCCTCCCGCGGGGCCGCTCCGCCGAGCCCCGGCCGAGCCGAGCGCGGGGCCCCGGGAGGCGCCAGGCCGAGCTCCTTCCGAACCAGCTTTAACAGAAACACGATGATACACGACAAAACCGTGTGACCTCATAAGCCCCCGGTCGGCCCGGGCCGCTCGTCCGGGCCCGCGGGGAGGAGCGGGGCTGGGGTGGGAGCACGGGAGTCCCTCAGCCGGGCCGGGCGGGGCGCTCAGCGCAGGAGGAGAGGAGCTGTCGGCAGGAGCTGGGAAAGGGGGCACCGCTGTTCGGGTGCTGTGGTGGGGGCCAGCGGCGTGGGCAGGGGCAGGGCGGCCGCAGTCCCCTCGCCGGCGCCGCAGCCCTTGCCCAGGTGCTGGCGGCACGGGGCAGTGCAGGGTCGGGGGGTCCCTGCCCGCGCCGCCGCTCCCCGGTACTGCGGGGCCGTACCTGGGGGTACCGGCCCCTGCCCCAGCGCAGGAAGGGTCCCTCGGTGCTCGGCACCCTCGCGGGGGGCACGGGGGCTTCCGGGCAGAGTCCTGTGGGACAGAGACTGGTGTCAGTGGGGCACAGTGCTCCCGCCGGCCCCAGCTCCTCGTGCCCCACAGCCCCGTGTGGGGGTGTCCGGTCACCCAGCTCTCCCTGCCGGGCAGGGGCTTTGCTCTGGCCTCCCACTGTCGGCAAGAGCTCTGAGATGACCTCACACCACAGCTGGCAGCAGCACCTACCCAGGCCTCTCTGGGGCTCTGCGGGCATTCAGCTTCATGGGGAGCACCTGTGGGAGAGGGGAGAGGAGGATCAGTGCCAGGTCTTTGTCTCGGGGCTTTCCCCACGTCTTGGGGAAGGGTATGTGGGACACAAATATCTGGCAGAGCCCCACAGGCTCCCAGCCCCTGAGGGGCTCCCAGTCTTTGGGGCAGCCCCCCAAACATGTCCCCCTCAAAGGTCTTCCCCCAAAGGGCCCAGCCAGCAGAGCCATGGGGCAGCCCCTTCCCAGGGCACAGGCCCTGCTGCACCCCCAGGTTCCCTCCCTGCTGGTGCCTCTGGTACCTGCAGAGGTGCCATATCCTGAGGCTCTTCCACGCCTCGCTGGGCTGCCCGTGGTCCGTGGCTGGTGCTCAGCGCTGCCTGGGTGCCCGTGGGCAGAGTCCCTGTGTGACAGAAGAGACAGAGCTCAGCCCGTGTTGGTGAGGGGCTCTGTGCCGTGGTGGAGCCACCAGCTGCCCATGCTGGGCACGGAGCTGCCATGGGGCACATTGGAATGGCCTAGTGACACTTTACCCTGCAGTGGCCACGCACCAAGCCCCCTCCCTGCCAGCTCTGCCAGGGCCGGGCCCCACCCAGCCCCACACCGAGGGGTTGCCCTGGCAGCTGGCTGGAGGATGTGATGGGCACAGAGCTCACTCCCAGCCTGCACTGCCGGTGCAAGGGGCTCTGCCCTGGCTGTGCTGCGTGGTTCTGCACATCACTGGCCCCAGCTCCAGCCGAGTTCCTGGTCTCCCGTGGCACTGGTGTGACCGTGCTGGCCAGGCTTAGCCAGGAGTGAGGAGCTGAGGGCACAGGCATGCCCTCTGAACCAGGGACACTGCTCAGCCAGGGAAGCTGGGGGGAAAAAGGAAGGCGTTTGGGGGCCTGGCTGCAGTGGACAGCACTGAAGGAACACCTGAGTTGCCTCAGTTTTGCTCCCAGTTTCTGCTCACCTGGTTAAACAGTCTATCCCAACCCAGTTTTCTCCCCATCCCACTGAAGATGTGAGGTGGTGGGGGGCGTGTTGCCTACTGGGGTGAAGCCAGAGCCAGACCCCACAGCAAATGGGACCCTGCAAGCAGGAGCCTGAGCTGGGCAGGATGTGCCAAAACCCCTGCTGCCAGTGGAGGGAGGTACTGGCAAGTGGCAGCTGGCTTCACCTGGACTAAAACAGCACAATCTGGTGGCCAACCTGAGCCAGTAAAGGCCAACAGCAGCTGAGGCTGTGACTGGGGTCTGGCAGAGACCCTGTCACCCTAACATCAACACAGGTCTGGGCTCTCCGGGGTGTGGCCAGGCTGGAGTGGGACGTGAGGAAGAGGGGGAAGGGTGGGAAAGGACCAGGACAAGAGGGTCTTCAGCCTGTGCCATCCAGCCCTGACCCTGTCACACCTCCAAACACACTCGGCTCCTTCCCCACTACATGGGGAGCGCAGAGGCTGGGATGGCACAGCCAGCGAGAGGGCAACAGCACGGGGCAGGAAGGCAAAGCCACAGGGTCAGAGCATCCCTGGGCCAGGATCCCCGTGTAGACACAGCGGTGCTGACAGTGCTGGGCCCCTTGCAGGTGGAGAGTGGCAGCACTGTGGGAAAAGGTGGTGGGAGAGCAGCCAGCAGCTAGGGTGGGGAGGGCTGGATTGGCCAGGCAGGGAGCAGGTCAAGCTGATGCCAGGGCAGGGGAGGAAGAGCCGGGTCCTGGTCCCAGTGCCAGGCAGCGTGAGGGTGCAGTGTGCCATGGGGCACTCACTCTGCTGGTCACTGTGCTGGAGGAGGCCGTGCCAGTGGGAACCACGGGCCAGGGAGGCAGGAGCCCCCACCCAAGCAGTCCCAGGGACATCACGGACCAGGCTCTGCCCCTCTGGCTCACACGGTCTGTTCCTGCTTATGCCCCCAGCTGTCCCCAGTCCCTTCAGCCAGGGATGGGGCAGGGCTCGCTCCAGGTGGGCCCGGCCAAAGGAACAGACGGAACAACGTGCCCATGAGAACATCAGCCTTTTATTTCCTCCCCACCATGTTCTCATGGCAGACAGGACACAGTCATGACAGAGGGCTGGGCAGCAAACCCCGAGGACAATGCGACGGACACCAGAGGAACACAGAGGTCAACACAAGCACAGCTCCAGGCACACCCAGGCCCCTGCCCCCAGCTCGGCACTGGGAGGCTTCGGAGCACGGTGAGCCCCACAGTGGATGGGAGCACAGGGCTGCAGAGCTTCCCCTGCCACTGCCTGCCCGCCGTGGCCCTGAGCCCCTGCCCCACAGTGGCGATGCTAACATAGGGGGCATAGCCAGTGCCTTGACTGACTTTGGCACCCCACTGCGGCACATCAGCCAGCACCAGAGGGGACTCTGCGTGTTGGAAACCCCCTGGTGCACCCTGCCAGCTCACCTCACCTCACCACAGCCACAGGTCACAACACACTGTTGCCCAGCCAGTGCCTAAAGAGGGAAAAGGCACTTTGGTGTGTCCCTGCTGGCCTCAGGAATGCTTGGGAGCAGTGAAAAGTTGAGCAAAGGTTTTCTGTGCTGGCTTCTCCAGAAGCCCCTTGGCCCTGGCACTGGGGAAGGGGGCATCTCCCTGCAGCCCCAGTGCCCAGGGTCCCCCTCATCCCAGTGGAGCAGCAGCAGCTCCTGCCCAGCCAGGGCTGAAGGGCCATGGAGCAGGAGCTCGGCTGGGCTGTAAAACTGCAGGTCTTGCTTGCTGTGCAGTGTCAGCCCTGAGCCCACTCAGGACCCTCACACGCACTGTTCCACACAAACCCGCTGTCACTGTGTCCGAGCCAGGACATGCTGGTGGCTGACCTCCCTCAGGGCTGTGGTCCCGCCCAGCAGCTCGACAGGCGCCGCAGCAGGCGCACAAGGGGCCCCCAGCCTGGCTTACCTCTGCCCAGGGCCGGGGTGCTGCTGCCGCTCAGGGGGCTCTGGGAGGCCGCGGCCGCAGCCGGGGGCCTGGGGCTGCTGAAGGTGAAGCTGGGGGAGGCTCGGATCCGGGGGGAGTCCTGCTGGCTGCCCCCGCTCCCACTGGTGCCGTTGCTGAAGCTCCTGGCACGGACCAGTGCATTGTCAGAGGCCGAGGTGGGCAGCCCACTGCAGGGGTGAGAGATGGGGGTCAGCCCAGCACGGTGAGGGGGGCTCCCCTCTGCACCCCCCACCCACCATGGCAGTCCAGCACCCAGTGCGGCACCACCTCTGGCAGAGCCTTGCACTTCTCCCCAGGAGCTGGGGAACAGCTGGGGACAAGGATGGCACCAGGGCTGTCCCTGAGAGCCACAGCCCCACTGCCCTGTGCTGTACATTGCTGTCCCAGCAGCATTGTCTCAGGGCTCCCACCTCCTCACCCCAGTCCCAAATCACAGAATTGCTGAGGCTGGAAAAGGCCTCAGGGACCATCGTGTCCAACCATCCCCCACCACTGCCAAGGCCACCACTAACCCATAGCCCCATGTGCCACATCCACATAGCTTTTAAATCCCTCCAGAAATGGAGACTCCAACCCTGCCCTGGCCAGCCTGTGCTGGACAGCCCTTTCCATGAAGAAAGTGTTCCCAATATCCAACCTGAACTTCCCCTGGCACAACTTGAGGCCATTTCCCCTTGTCCCGTCCCTTGTTCCCTGGGAGCAGAGCCCAACCACACCTGGCTCCACCCTGCCATCAGGGAGCCCCCTGAGCTTCCTCTTCTTGAGGCTGAGCCTCCCAGCTCCCTCAGCCTCTCCCATCCCATCCCATCCCATCCCAGTGCTGATGCAGGAGAAACTTCCCAGATTACTGGGGCAGGTGAATCCCAACCAGTTCACTCTCTGCCCCTCTCTGCTGAAGGCTCAGAGCAGAGGGACCGACACCTGCAGTTCCCAGAGCTTGGCAGAGCTAGGGCCAGGGCAGGTGGCCCTGGCAGGTGACTCACTTGGGGACATTTATCATCGCTAAGTGCCGTTATCCTGCAGCTCCCGCGCTCGCCCCAGCCAGCCCTTACGTGGAGCTCCTGGGGGGGGTCCTGGCACCTCCTCTCCTCCGCGGGCCCCCGCCGGCGCCGCGCAGCCCCCGCACGTGCTTCAGCATCCAGGCGCGCAGGTTGCCCAGGCAGTTGTGCTCCGAGAGCACGATCCGTGGCCAGGGGTTGCAGTCGGCCATGTCCAGTGCCGCCACGGCCACCGCCCGGCCCACCTGCCCCGGAGAGGGCACGGGTGAGGGGGCGTGAGGAGAGAGGAGGAACGGGAGAGTGTGGGGCACAAGAGAAGGGTGTGCTGGTGAGCAGGAGAGGGCACAGTGGGACCATGGGAAGAGGGGAAGCATGGGGAAAGAAAGGGGGACACAGGGAAGGAAGGATACAGTGGGAGGCACTGGGGAGAGGGGCAGCAGTGAGGGGGTCACAGAGAGAGGAGGCCACCAGGAGAAGGGGGGCACAAGAGGAGATGAGGGCGCCCGGAAGGGGAGACTCCAGGAAGGGAGAATGCCAGGGAGTGGGGGCGCTGGGGAGAGGGGCAGCTCCCTAGAGCCTGGGGCAGAAAAGCAAGTGGAGGAAAGAAACCCCAGCCCCAAATCCCAGCCCACCCTCTGGATGTCACTGCCCACCCAGGCTCCACTGGGCCCTCGGTACCTGCTCGAAGAGTTCCACAGTGTATCGGGAGGGGAAGGCGGGCGGTGGCGGGGGGCTGGCACGGCCGTTGTCATGGCAGGCCCCCGGGATGCTGTTCACCGAGCGCCCCGTGTTGTAGTTGCACTCCAGGGTGTAGCTGTAGGGCACGAGGGAGCCCCCGTTACCCCATGAACCCACAGTAGGCCTGGGGTCATCCCACATGTTCCCCTGGGAGAGCCACTTCAGCAGGGTCAGGGCACTGGAAAGGGGGTCCCGTTGCACCAGGAAGGGGGTCCTGCTCCAAAGCACACAAAAGTGCAGGGAAAGTGGCAGGGTTTTGAGGACAGCACCCTCTGATGGCAGGAATGGCCCATGCCCCGTGTGGGGATGCATGGACGTACCAGAGATCAGCATGATGGGAACTCGGGATGGACATCATGGGGCCCTGAGGGTGGCACCCAAAGTGCCAAGGTCCCTGGGAGGAGACCTCTTGGTCACCTCTGGAAGCTGATGGGGAATGGGGGGGTCCCTGATGGGTGGAGAAAGGGAATTATCTAATGTCAACGCCAACAACCCAGGGAGTGGGTGGCCATAGCCTTCACCTGACCCTCGAGGTGTCTTGGAGCATGTCCTCCCGGAGAAGGGATGGAGAAGTGTGGGCTAGGAGCTGCCAGTTGGGATGGCTCCCATCTGTCCCACTGCCCAGAGACAGCTACAGGGCCAGAAACCTGAGCAGCTCTGTCCCAGTCTGCCTGAGGGACCACACGTGCACTGTGAGCACTCTCAGCACTTTTTGGGATGTCGCTGCTGGATCACCAACCTGGGCTGCTCCAGGTCTGTCACAGAGCAAAGTGCCCCAGTGACCCAAGCCCAAAGCCCCATGCGGGTGTTTGCTCCTGTGAGGCTGGACTGGTGCTGGACACAAAGCTGCAGCTGAGCACACAGCAAGGGCTGAGGAAACCAAGAACCTCCAGTCTGTGGGTCTGGCTGCCTCACCCAGTGGCATGTTCCCAGCACAGGAACGGGCCAGGAATATCCCATCCCATGTGGGAGAGGGGTGGATCACAGGTATCCCTGACTCATGGGATCACTGAGTCTGGAATCTCACACACAGCCACAGGGATGCTGTGCCCACTGCAACTCTACTTAATTACAGCGCAATACAGACAGGAACACCCAGGAAAGAGAATTCCCCTCAGAAAGCCATGCAAGAGCAGGGAGAAGCCAGAGCAGCTGCAGGAGGGATGGGGAGGGACAGGAAGGAAAGGAGCCTGGCTGAGCCTGTGTCTCAGGAACATGGCAACACCCGGTACAACCAGGCCCAGCCTCTGCTGACATGCGCTGGGGCTACACGGGACATGTCTGTCCCATGGAACTGCTTCCCCCTTTGTCCAACATCCCACACCCAGCACAAGCACTCAGTGCCAGGCCACATGGGCCCCCGGTGCTGCCCTACCTGTGGATGATGCCCAGGGCCTTGTAGATGGCCACGCGCCCGCTGCCCTCCTTGGACTGCCCGTCCCGCTTGTCCCGGGCGTACATGTTCTTCTCTGAGAAGTTGCAGCCCATGAAGTCAAAGTGAGGCGAGTTCAGGGAGATGAGTTTGGGGAACAGCATGTTCTCCACCTGCAGAGTGCAGGGAGCAGCAGGGGTGAGCAGGGACCCTTGGCTGCTCATCCTGCTCCAGTGGGACCAGTGCCAAGCACAGGGTTGTACCAGGGCCGGCTGGGCCCACTCTGCCCACAGTTCCAGGGTCTCACAAGTTCCAGCTGTGCCCAGGGCATGCTGCCCACCCCCTGCCCAACTCCCAATGGGCTCTCCTGACAGCCAGCTGGGAGGACAGGAGGGAGCCCAGTGGCATGGTTCTTCTCCACCCTTAGTCCTCAGAAGGGCAGCTGGCTGCTGGCCCACACCAGCTCCCAGGGGGAATCTCAGACCTCCTGCTGCCCCAGTCACCAGACTGGGGGAGGAGAGAGAGGAGGAAGAAGAAGAAAGGAGGAAGAAGGAATGAAAAGAGAAGGAAGGAACGGAGAAGGAAAAGGAAGGAACTGTGACAGGGAATTCAACACCCCTCTGCCAGCAGCAGGAGCACTGGGGCCCCTGGGCAGTAGGCAGAGCAGCAGGAGGATTCTGGCTGTGCCCTCACCTGGTCGTTCTCATCACTGAAGCTGTTGCCGTACATGAAGCAGCCGCGTTTGGACGCGTGGCCATGCAGGTCCACATAGTAGGCCAGGCCACTGTCCCGGGGCGCGATGGGCTCTGGGGGCTCAGCAGCTTCGGGGATGGGGGACGGGGGAGGCCTCCACGGCCCCTCCTCACAGTGCTCGCTGGTGTGGCTCGATGGGAGGATCCAGGCGGCGCGGTCTGGGCTGTCCGGAGCCGGGCAGGAGTGGGTGCTGGCATGCCACGTGCCAGGGGAGTTGCGGAGGTTGTTGGCTTTGTCCAGCTCTGATAACGTGGCCTCCACGGCCGGGACAGGGCAGTTGGGAGATTTTATGCTCAGCAAGCTGGTGCTGAGTGGGGAGACAAACGTCCTCCAGTCTGGAGAGCCCGGCAGGACACGGCTGTGGATGTGGTGGTAGAGCAGGACGGCTTTGGCCCCGTACACCGCGGGGTGCAGCTCGGCATCGGGGTGCAGGTACTGCCGGTTCAGGTTCACCCCACGGGAGTCAGTTCTGCACAGAGAGAGCAGAGGGATGTGAGGACCTTCCAGGGTGCCCCAGCAGAGCTGAGCTCACCTTGGAATGCCAAGGGCTTTGGGCTCCGTCCTGGAGCACAATGGCCAAACCAACCCCTCATGGCCAGAAGCTGACAGAGCACTGAGAACCTCAGGGTGGCAGAGCCCTGCATGATCCTCCCCAGGGACAGGAACGGAGCTGGAGAAGGGGCTGGAGCAGCAGGAGTGGCTGAGGGAGCTGGAAGGGCTCAGCCTGGAGAAAAAGAGGCTCAGGGAGGACCTTGTCACTCCCTGCAACTCCCTGACAGGAGGATGGAGCCATGTGGGGGTCAGGCTCTGCTCCCGGAGAGCAAGGGACAGGACCAGAGGGAACAGCCTCAAGTTGAACCAGGGAAGGTTTAGGCTGGATATTGGAAAAATTTCTTCATGGAAAGGACTGTCTAGCCCTAGCGCTGGCTGGCCAGGGCAGGGGTGGATTCCCCATCCCTGGAGGGATTTAAAAGCCATGTGGATGTGGCACATCGGGCTATGGGTCAGTGGTGGCCTTGGCAGTGCTGGGGGATGGTTGGACTCGATGGTCTCACTGGGCTTTTCCAACCCAAGTGAATCCAGGATTCTATGATTTTCATAAACTTTACCAGCTTTCTGAGATCCCCTCTTCAGCAAACTCACAGCCTTTTCCATATCTACACCCATCAGTGAAGGACACTCACCTTTTACTCACATTTATCAATCAACATTCACATAAATGGTTTCTGCTTCTTTTTCTTGGGGGAATGGTTGGACTCAACGGTCTCGGAGGACTTTTCCAACCCAAATGATTCCACGAAACACAAAGCAGGCTCCCAGGCAGGAGAGCCCGGCCAGGCTCTGCACTCACCGGTAGTGGCCCCGCACCACCCCATCAGGGTTCAGCATAGGGATGAGCTTGAAGACGAACATCCGCCGCAGCATCTGGGCACGGGGATCCTCCTCCCGCAGGATGAAGTCCAGGAAGCCGTTGAAGACGAAGCTGGAGGGGGTTTCTCCTGGGTGGACTCTGCTGCTGAGAAAAAACACCTGGAGACAAATAGACGGGGTGAGGGGGGTGTCCTGCCTGCCCCAGGATGCTGAGACAGGGAAGAGTCTCACAGACTTTGCTCCACAAACTCCGCCCAAATGCTCCAGCCCTTGGGGACATGGCACCATTCTGGTCACAGACATGGGGGCTGCAGTAAGGTGCCACCACAGGGGCTGCTGGCCCCCCATTCCTGGCCCAGCCCTGACACCAGCGTGGTCTCTCACCCTCTTTCCGGTGAAGCAGCGTGGACGGGGTGTGCTGGTGTCTGGGAAAAGCTTGTCCAGCCGGGGCTCCCGCTTCTCCTGCATGCCATGGCACGAGGTGATGGTCAGCAGGTCCACACGCAGCTTGTCCAGAGAGTGGCAGAGCAGCTCCCGGTGGTAGTAGACTGAGTCGAGGGGGCTGCGGGGCGAGAAGGGATCTCAGCCAGCCCCAGGAACGAGGGGGCTCCCAGCTGGGTTGGGAATGCTGTCCTCACCTGCAGCCCGAGCTCTGCGCCCGGGAGCTGAGCAGCCCCAGCCCCACAAGGACCAGCCCCACATCTGGGCTGTTCATTGCTAGATACCCTCAGAGACTGCAGGGAACCTTCAGGGTAAGGAGGGTGGCCCAGGGCTGGGGTTTGCACTGCCCAACCCCCCCCGAGCTGTGGAAGCCATGGGTGATCAGCTCGTGCACAGACAGACCCAGCACAGGTCAGGTCATCCCATTACAGAAATAACACATCCCAGCAGGCAGAACAGGGCACTGAGGGATTCATCCCAAAGGGAGATAACCCATTCTGGCAGGAGGGACTGGGTTCTAGAACAATAAGGGATCCTCTGGAATCCCGTGGGTAGCTCAGGGCGAGCTGCTGCCACGGCTTGTGCAGAGCTGGGGCACAGAGAAGCACAGGGCAGGCACCTATGGGGAGGGCACAGAGACCCTCCTGCTACAGACAGAGCCTCCCCAGGGGAAAAAACCCAAGCAGACACAGACCAGGAAAGGTGTGAAGGCCAGGAAGGTGGGACAAAAGCCAGGAAAGGGAACGTGGGGGGCACACCTGCTGGGGGACATGTGCTTGCAGTCCTGGAAGCGGCCATCCAGCTGTGCCAGCATGTCCTGGCAGTCAGTGTAGGAGAAGGGGTAGCAGAAGGCAAAGTAGGTGGTGGCCCCACGGTGCTCGAGGAAGCGGTGCACGAAGGACAGCACGAACTGCGTCTCCACCACCTGCGATGGACACCGAGAGGGCTGGGCACAGGCACAGGGCCAGAGCCACCCTAGCACAGCCCCACTGATCTCCTCTGGCCCCATCAGGCACTGGGGGTGCCCGTGGCCACTCGCCCTTGGCCATACCCATGGGAATCCCTGCCCAGCTGGCTCTGCCCAGGCTGTTCCCTGCAGAGCCTTTGGCTCTCTGCTCACCCCCCTTGTCCTGTCCCATGTCAGGGAGGGGAAGGGATGTTCTGTCCCTAGAAATGTCCATGGCCAGATTGGACAGGGCTTGGAGCAACCTGGGATAGTGGAAGGTCTCCCTGAGCATGGTAAGTATGGAAATAAGATGAACTTTAAGGTCCCTTCCAACCCAAACCACACCAGGACTAAATGATTCTCTCTAGTTCTGTACTTCAGAGCGGGGAGCTGGGGGCTTGCTGCTTCCCCACAGCAGTGCACACAGAACAAGGAGGGCCCAGACCAAAGGAACTCCCCTGGGCAGTTCCTACCAGACCAAAGAAACCTCCTGGGAATCTCAGCCCTCAGCTGTGCCCCCCAGGGCTCCCCCCAGCCTCCCGATGTGCCCCTCACCTGCTGTCACAAAGAGCTGTTTTCAGGCCACCCAGTGAAGGGGACGAGAAGCACAAGCGGTGCTTGGGATGGAGTTTTGCATCCCCCAGGGAAAACACCCCACGGCAGCCTGTGCCCAGCCCCAGCTCTCCTGAGTGTGGCCCTAGGAATGGGCTCTTGCTGCCTCTATCCCTCTCTTGGAGATGCCAGCAACAAACCAGCTGCTCCACCAACCCAGCAGAATGTGGGGGTCACTCCAGCGCAGGAAGCAAAGGTTGTCTGTGCCCCCTGAGCGCCCGCGCCCCGCCCCCGGCACAGGGAGCACCCCACGCTCTCACCTGGAAGCTGGGCCGCTGCCGGATGCGCTCCCAGCGCGGCCGCACGGGCAGGGTGCGCACGAAGGGGGTCATGCCCTGCGCGTACAGCCGGCTCTGCTTGTTCATGTTCAGGATGTGCAGCTTGATCAGCTTCCCCGGGGCCCCCCCCCGCACGCTGAAGTAGAACCAGGACCTGCGGAGGGGGGGAGCGGCGCCGCCTCAGCCCCTGCCCGGAGCTCTCCGGTGTCTCTTCCAGCCACCCGGCCCCACCAAGAGCCCGTCAGAGCCCCGGCAGGGGCGAAACCAGACCCTCCGAACCCCCTCACAGGGCACCTCTGGCCCCGCTGCCTCCCCAGCCCCTTTCCCCAGCCCCCCAACCCCACGGACTCCTCTTCCCGAGGGACCCCTACGTGGTACCAGCCCGTCCCACCGGAGCCTGTCAGACCCCCGGGGAGGGCACAGACCCCCGAAGCCTCTCCCAGGGCACCCCTGACGCCACCGCCTGCCCCAGCCCCTTTCCTCAGCCCCCCAGCCCCACCGAGCCCCCACACCGCACCAGCCACTCCTGCGCCCCCCGCCCGGTACCAGTCGCCCCTTCCCCGTATCCCCGCCCACCGGTACCTGTTGCCGTTCTCATACTCAGTGTGGGCGCAGTCGGGCCGCGTCCACACATTGAATTCGTAGTCGGCGGCGGGGAGAGCGTTGGCGCGGGCGGCGGGGCCGCCCCCCGGCTCTGTCGGCCGCACCTGCTCTACGTGTGCCAGGTTCCCCGAGTCGAAGCGGGAGCTGAAGAGGAGACCCCCGCAGCGGATCTCCATGGCCCGGCAGGGCCGGGACCGGCATCGCCACGGGACGGCCCCGGGACGGCCGGTACGGGCCGCCCGGCAACAGCAACGCGCACGGCCATTGGCTGCCGCCTCCCAGCAACGAGCCCCCCCATTGGCTGGCGCCTCGGCAACGGCCGCAGAGGCGCTGGGGCCGCCGTTCTCCTCCGGCCACGCCCCCTTCCTGACCGTGCCCCCGCCACGCCCTCATTAGCATAACCACACCCCTCATTAACATATCCCCGCCCATTGCTGGCTCCGCCCCGGCGGCGCTCCCGGCTGTGCACGGACACACCGGGAATGACCGGACACACCGGGGGTGACCGGACACGGGGATGGACACGGACACACCGGGGGTGACCAGACACGGGGATGGACACGGACACGGCGGGGGTGACTGGACACGGGGGTGTGACCAGACACACATACAGAGCACAGGCCAGCATGGACACACAGAGGTGTGAACAGGCACACGGGATGTGGACACAGGGATGTGACCGGACACAGGGGTGTGACTGGACACACGGGGGTGTGCATGGACACACGGGATGTGTATGGACACAGGGGTGTGCATGGACACACCAGGGGTGACTGGACACGGGGGTGACCGGACATGGGTCTGTATGGACACGGGGATGTGACTGGACACACACATGGAGCACAGGCCAGCACGGACACACAGAAGTGTCTGAACGGGATGTGTGTGAACACGGGGATGTAACCGGACACACACACGGAGCACAGGCCGGCACGGACACGCCATGTGCCCACCCGTGGGCATGCACAGAGGCACGCGCGGGTGCCCCCACGCCGGAGGGAACACGGGCACACACCCACCCAGGTGACACCGACACCGCGGGGCTCGGACCCCACACGTGCCCCACGCCCCACGCGCCCTGCAGCCCCGGGGCCGAGCCCTGCACCGGCACCGCTGGGCACCAGCAGCTCCTCGGACCCCTCTGAGCAGCCCCAGCCGGAGCTCGGCCCAACCCAGGCACTGCCCCTCCCTCCCTCCCTCCCTCTGTGGGTGGGAAGGCAGCCCTGAGGAAGGGGGTGTGTGTGGGGAGATGTTTCCCCGACAAAAATGAGGGTGCAGGGGGGTCTGGACAGCTCCTTCCCCCCGCCACCGTGCACAAGCATCTTCAATAAGGAAGAAATATAAAGCATATGGAGCAATTATAAGGAAAAAAAATAATAAAATAAATCCGTTCATTCACTGGTGGGAAGGGGTGGGGAGATGAGGGGCTCCAGGTGTCCACCCCTGATCCTATAAGCAGACAAAGCACAAGGGGATGGGGATCACCCACCCAGGGACAGCGGGACAGGGAAAGCCAAAGCGGTCACAGGGTGTGGAAAAACCTGGATGTGTGTCTCTCCAGCCCCCCCAAAAATAAACCTCCCCCAAAAGCCCCAATTTGACCCAAAGTTCCTGGGGGCATTGCCCTCGACGCCTGCGTCCCACGTCCTGCTGCACTGTGGATACTCCCTGGCAGCCAGAACACCGGGAAGTGCTGTGACCTCCAGAAAGCAGCTCAGTGTCCAGAAATCATGGCCAGGGCCCAGTTTTTGAGGGCCAGGGTTGCGTTTTGCAGGTAAATCCAAGAAGAATAGGTGAAGTTCATCAAGTGGTCCCTCACGCACATCCACGTCACGTCCCCACTGGAAAAGCAAGGACAAGGGATTACGGGGGGCAGTCAGAGCCAGAAGGGATGACAGGGGGGATACAGGGGCCCCTCGGGCAGGGTGACACCGGCCCTGGTGCCGTATGGAGCAGGATTAGGGGACACCCCCGGCCGGCACAGGGAGAAGCACAGCTGTGGCACCAAGGGACAGGAGCCCAGGGGAGTGGTGGGCAGGGGCTGCTCACTTGCAGGAGTCGAGGCAGCGCTGCCAGCCCCGCTGCAGCGCCGTGGCCAGGCCCTGCAGCAGCGGCACCAGGCAGCTCCGCACCAGGAACAGCAGCAGCTCCCGCACGCACTCGGCGAAGTGCAGGAGCGACTCGGGGAGCCGGTTCTGGAGCTGTGGGAGCACAGAGAGACAGCGTGGGGTGAACATCAACCCCTCCAGCAGGTCTGGGCACAGACAGAGTCTGGGGTCCTGGTTACCCGTGATGGTCCCATCTCACCCCGTCCCTTCTCCAGCACCCTTGAGCTCTCCCCTGCCTTCCCTCTTCTCCAGCATCCTTGAGGTCTCCCCCCTTTCCCACTTCTCCAACACTTGGCAGACAGGGCACCCACATTCTGAGACACTGCCCCCAAAATGCTGGCTTCCAGAGCACCAGGGAGTTTTCTGAGCCCTCTCCCTCCCACAGCCATTGGAAACAGCTGGAGCGGGATAGTGCCACAGGAGGACAGATGGCACCGGAGACCTCTCGTGGGGCTGCCCCCTTCCCAGAACCCCAGCACTGGGGGGCTCCTGCCAGGAGCAGTGGCAGACACATCACCACCCTACTTCAGGCCTCCCCCTGCATCCATCCCAGTACAGATTTCCCAGTCCTACAAGCCCCTCGCTGGCATTCCTTGTCTCCTCCAGCCCTGGGAGCCCTACTTACCCAGTCACTGAGCCAGGGCAGGCTGCTGTGGAGCCAGGAGAGCAGGGAGCAGCACTGCTGGAACACATCCCGGGCCATCTCACCACTCGTTTCCCAGAGCAGCTCCAGCTGCGGCCACAGGATGGACACAGCCGTGGAACCATGGTGGGCCAGGCTGTGCTCCAGCCACCTGCAAGGGAGGCCTCAGATGAGGGCAGTGCTGGACCATGGGACCAGGGGCACTGGGGCCAGAGCACGTGGGCACGGAGTTGCCACCGCAGGGTGAACGGGGGAAGAGCTCCAGCCTGAGCTGGAAGTGCTTCCAGGCAGGACTGGGGAACAGCTCCCAGCTCCCTCCCAAGCCTCCCTCCCCTCACCCCAGCCACCCACCCAGGCTGGTGTCACAGACCTGTACCCCTCGAGGCAGCCAAGGGACACCTTCTGCCAGGCCAGCTGGGAGGCGGGCAGGATGCCGGCGGAGCGGAGCAGCCGAGCAGAAGAGGAGGCTGCAAAAGACAAGTGTGCTCCTTGAGTGGCCCTAGGCGAGGTCCCCAGGGACTCTGTGGGGACACACGGCTCGAGCTGTGCTGTGCAACACCTCAGGAGATGTTCCAGGAGGGCACAGAGGGACAGAACCCCCTGAGCAGGGAGATAGATCCTCCCAAGGGGGAGGAGGCAGAGAGGGCGGTCTGCCTGCAGCCCCTGCATCCCACAGCACCCCCCAGGTGGACAGATGGACAGGCCCCACTGCTCACAGCAGACACAGGACAAAGGCAAGGACATGGAGGGGCTTTGCTCAGGGGAACAGCCACAGGATTGATTCCAGTGATGCTCCTTGACAGAGCAAGGGGAAAAAGCCTCAAGCTGTGACAGTGAAGGTTTAGGCTGTAAAAAAAAAAAGCTTCTTCATAGAAAGGGTTGTCTAGACTGCCCAGGGCAATGGTAGAGTCTCCATCCCTTGGGGGATTTAAAAGCCATGTGGATGTGGCACATGTGGGGACATGGGATAGCAGTGGCCTTGGCACTGCTGGGGGATGGCTGGACCTGATACTCCCAGAGGGTTTTCCCAACCTGGATTATGCTACGATTCTGACCCCTGCCCGTACCCTGGAAGGAGCCGTGTGTCTGCACGTCGTGCAGGAAGAAGCCAGCGGCGAAGACCAGCAGGACGAGCAGCAGACGCGACCACGGGAAGCCCCGGCCCTTCATCTTGCGCAGCAGCTCCTGGGCAGAGGACAAGGCCCTGTCAGCATCACCGCAGGGCCTCGACACCGGGCACAGCCCTGCTGGCCTCTGGCAGCCCCCGGCCTCCCAGCTGGAAACAGGGACATCTGCTGAGCAGCTGGGGGCTTGGACAGGGACCAGCACATCTGTCCCCAGCGTGTCCTGCGTGTGCCGCTGCGGGGCCCCGGCCCAGCGCGTGGGGCAGCAGGAGGGGCCAACCCCAGCCCCAGCACGGAGCTGAAATCTGGCTGCCAGCTGACACCAGGCAGTGCCTGCCCATCCCGTCCCTCACCTTGCAGGCGGCGTCACAGGCGGCCACATCCTGCTCCCCTCCGGCCCCCCTGGCTGCCAGCTCCTCGTTTGTCACTTTGAAGGAGCGAACCGTTTCCTGCAGCGACTGATGCACCTTGGGGACAGCAGGAGCTGTGTCAGGACCCCCCGATCCCCACAGACCCCCTGAGCTGCCACGGCACCAGGAGGGCAACTGCAGGTCCCACGGGGACACTGCCAGCTCAGGGAGCTCTCCCAGCAGCTCAGGGACACTGTCCCACCCCACAACTGCCCCTCTCCCTCAGCTCACTCCTACCTTCTTGCTGCTGCTCTCCCAGGACTCCAGGAGGTGGTTCAGCAGTAAACTGGGGGGAAGGAGAACATGGGGCTTGGTCAGGACCTCCCAGAAGGAATTTAGGCATCCCACAGGTTCTGTAGATGAGCACTGGCTCCGCTTGGAGCCACAGTCTGGACCAACCTGGACTGAGCAAGGTGTTTGGTGTAGAGCTGCCTCCAGACACTGAAGCTCAGTGGGTCCAGGCTCAGGCACTGGCTCATGGAGGTCAGAAGCTGGGGAGGGAGCACAGCAGCTCATTATATGTGACCCTCTCCCCAGCACGCCGGACACCCCATGCCCCAGGCTGTACCCCAGCACCCCTGCCCACAGACAGGGGTGGAACTGGCTGGTCTGCAAGGTCCCTTCCCACCAAAACCATTCCATTATTTGATAATTCCTATCCCCTGGGTGCAGGCAGCATGACCCCTGCCCTGCCATCACCATCCTTGTGACAGCACATGCCCCTCCTGCTACCACTCCATGGGACCACCAAACTGAGCCTGGGTCCCCCAGGCGAGGCTCACCTCCTTCTTCATGGCAGGCGGGCAGGCGGGCGTGGCTCGGGAGAGGAAGGAGGGGAAGTAGGTGTGTAGGGCCGCCTCGGGCCGGGCGCCGAAGGCCAGAACCTTCAGGCGGGGGTAGAGGCGCCGCAGCTGCTCCTGCAGGCTGGGGGGGAGAGCAGAGCTGCTGAGGGCCAGGGTGGCACAAGGGGTGGCACAAGGGGGGCACCGAGGGCCCACCCTGTGGCACGGCACACTGAGGGATGGTGTGCCTGGATGGATCAGTGTACCTGGGGGACAAGGAGTTGTTGGGCATGAAGGCGAAGTCCAGGAGGGGGAAGAAATCCTTGGGGCCGATCATGCCGAAGCCTTTGGTGAGGTTGGGATGCATCCTGCAGAACAGAGCTCTGAGCTACTGCCGGGGCTGGCAAGGGGCAGCGCCAGCTCCAGAGCATCCGGGCCCCCTGGCACCCAGAGGGACACGGGGTGTCACTCACATCAGGAGCCGGTCCAGGTAGGAAACGGCGTATGGAGAGAGGGACTTGATGCCGAGCACCGGGAGCATGACGCCAAGCCACACTGCAGGGAGAGGCAGGAGGGGTCCCAATTAGCTGTCCCCACACCGGGACAACCCAGCACCCAAACCACCCAGCAGACAGGCAGGCAGATCCCTTGGGAAGGGCCTCAGGGTAGCTGGGCTGCAGAACAGTGGAGCAGCATGCTCCCTGCCCTTCCAGGCAGGATGGTTCCTCTCAGGATCCAGCCACTTTCCTGTCCCAGCTGGGGGAAGCTGCACTTCAGGTCTTACGGACCTTTCCCAACCTTTTCCCACCCCTAAGCAGTGCCACCAGCACGAGTGGAGGTGCCCTGGCAGTCCCAGGAGGGGATCCCATCCCACTGCTCCTGGCTCTCACCTTTCAGGCCCTCATGGAGGTCGGTGAACCCGGCCTGTCCCAGTGCCCAGAGCACGGTCAGACACTTTGCTGGCTGGTTCTGGTGGGAGCGCAACACCTCCAGGTACTGTGGGTGGATGGGACACATCAGCTGGGAAGAGCTGCAACCCATCCCAGCCCAACCAAGCCTGGAGCCAAGGGACCAGCAGCGCCTGGGCCCCCTGCCCTTGGGAGGGAGCTACAGCTCCAGGTGAGGCCAGGAGCTGTTCTGGGGGAATAAGGGGAACCCCAAACCCAACCCTGGAAGTGCAGTGCTGCTGGGGGAGCAAGGGGAACCCCAAACCCAGCACTGGGGGTGCAGGGAGACAGGGGGAACCCCAAACCCAGCCCTGGGGGTGCAGGGGGACAGGGGGAACCCCAAACCCAGCCCTGGGGGTCCAGGGCTGCTGGATAGGGCAGGTAGAACCCACTGAGGACACCGGTCCCTCTGCAATAGAGGGCAGAGAGGTACAAGGGCTTTGTGCAAGGTAGGGAGGAGCAGCATCACCAGGTTTACAGCACCCACAAACCTGGCTCAGCACAGCTCACCTTGCCCAGGTTGGTGGTGGCAATCCGGGGCCTGTCCAGGAGAAGTGCCTGGATGCAGATCCTGTACCCGTGCAGCGACTCCCCTGGAACGGAGATGGGGGGAGGTCCTGCTCAGCCACTGCCTCCAGGGAGGAATTACAAAGAGCTTCCAAACAGCACACGGGGGCAGAACAGGGAGCCCCAGAGTGCTCACCTGGGGCCTTGTCCAGCTCCTGCAGCATGGTGTAGATGCAGTGGTCAAAGAAGAGCTCCAGGACGCCCGACGCCTTCCCCAGCAGGGAGCGGATGATGCTCCTCAGCTCCTTGCTCACCAGGCAGTACGGATAGTCTGGGGTGGCACGAGAGAGGGAAGAGTTTAGTGAGACCCTGTTTTGGAGAGTTCCAGCAGCTGGGGGAACTGGCCCAGTGTGAGGTGGGAGCAGGGAGCGCCTTCTCCTCACACCACCCGGGCAGCACCGGCCTCCTCCCCAGTGACTGCCTCAGAGGCAGCTAATTCCCATTAAATGCTGAGTCTGTGGGATGGACAGGGGTCTGGGGAAGATCCTTTGCTTCCTTGCCACCCCAAATGACACATTCTCAGTGCAAGTGGGGACCAACTGATCACGCAGGAGAAGGAAATCCTGCCCCAACATCCCTCTTGCAGTTGAGGGCGGATACCTGAGAGTGAACCCCCAAACTCCACAGCAGCAGGCAGAGGTCATGGATCCCTATGGAGAAGGGGTGACTGGGGAAGCCTCCAATTTACCAACTGTATGGGCAATTTCACTGTGTTTGTGGTCAAGAGAAGGAAGTTGTGGGGACAGCCCAGAAAATCAAGCAAATCCTCCCTGTTTTGTTAACAAAGGACCACAGCCCCAACCATTCCTGACCACAGCTGGACACAGACCATGTGGGTGCTGGCTCAGCACGGGGTCACTCCTGGGTGCCTGCAGCTTGTAGTTGAGGTACCCGGCCAGGTCCTTCACCCACACAGAGGGGTTCTCGGGGAACACATTCCGGCTCTTGTTCAGCTCCTTCTGCAGATCCACCAGGTCCAGCTGGAAGTGACAGACAGACAAACTCAACCCAGGATGAACAGAACTGGCCAAAAAGCAGGGGAAGGAGAAAGCTAACTCTGACTCCTAAGGGGCCATGGGGCATGGAGGGAAATGCTTCCACCTCCATCCTGAGACCATCGCCCTTCCCACGTGGAAAACCCCTGCTGCCAGGGCTCCAGAGGATGGCCTGGGGCAGCTGGCTCCTGGCCAGTGAGTCCATCAGCACACACTGGCACGTGCTGGCACCACCAAGGACTTGCTCATGGTTGCAGCTTGGCAAGGATAAGCCTGGGGTGATCCCAGCCATGGCTGGTCCACACCCACAGTCCTCCAGGGAGGAAACAGCTGTGAGCAACCAAACCCACCTGATGAACAGCCCAGCAGCACCAAACCAGGTCTGCAGCAGCAGCTCCCACCCCTCTCCTCCACCGCTACCCAGGCATGCTCATTCCCTGCTTTTATACCCGGATTATCAGTGGGGCCCCTCCATGAGGGATTGCTGCAAGGCTCAGGCTCTGTGAGAGCCCGAACATGTTCCCTGTGAGTGGATTCCCACTGCCACACTGAGCCAGGTGCCCTTGGGCACCTTGCCTCAGCCCCACCTTGCAAGAGGAATTCTACACAGCCCAGCTGCTGCCACAGCAGGAAACAAAACCTGCCCCAAAACCCCCATCAGTGACCTGACAAGGCCACAGAGTGTCTGTCACCGCTGGGCACAGGGACAGCTCTGGCTGCCCTGCCTCCCCAGGGAACATGGAATTCCCCATTGTGGGCAAAAGCTGGATGTGGAGAACCACTGGAGCGATGGAGAGAGCCCCCACCCAGTGCAGTGAAACCCCTTGCTCAGGGGGAGTGGAGGTCCCAGGGCACGAGAGGGATGTAACAGCCAGGGGTAGAGGAGGAGCCAAGCGAGCAGAGCCTGCCAGCCCTGGGGACACAACACCCCAACACAGCCCGTCTGGAGCCCTCTGTGCTCAGACACGGTCAGGACATGCAGGACAGACAGACAGACAGGTTCTGCAGACCCAGCTGGAGCACAGGAACGGCAAGAGTGACTCCCAGAGCCCCACCACTGAGACAGGGAGGAGGTTCCAGCCACCACGAGGCTTCCTTGGGGTTCCTCCCAGACACAGTGGGTGACGAAGGGAACCAGAAATTCCCTCCGAGCCACCTCCCGCCGCTCTGCCTCCTGCCTCCAGCACGGGGCAGCTCCTCCCGTGTGGCCCATGGGGAAATCAGCCCAAGCAATGAGGCTGAAGCGGCCGAAGCTCTGCGCTGTTGCTGCCCGCCGGACAGAACAGCACCCGCGGTAGCTGGAACGCCAGCCGGGAACACCGGCCCCGGTGCTCTGCCCCCGTGCGCTCGCGGGGGCCGGGACCCAGCCGGGCACACTCACGGCTTTCAAGGCTTCCTCCAGAGAGCGGCACCGGCCCGGTTTGGCAGCAGCGTCGTTCCCCGAGGGCTTCTTCCCGGTCTTCCCCGTGTGCTGCTTCCGCTGCGGCGGCTCGGGGGCCGCGGCGGGGGGCACCGGCTCCTTGTTCTGCTTCCGCAGCGCCCGCTCGAAGCCCAGCTGGAAGATGGTGCTGGAGGTGGCGATGGGAGCTGGGAAGCGGAGAGGGAAAGGGTGGCGGAGGGCGCCGGGGGAGCGGCGGCAGGAGGGGACCGGGACGGATCTGGGGCACCACGAGCGAACCGCGCCCCCCGTCCACGGCCGCCTGCGGTGTGCAGGGGGCCACGGACCGGGCCACAGCCTCCCCCAAGGCCCCGCAGCCCCGGTAGATCCCTCCGGACCCACGGGGGATCGCCCCCGACCCCCCAGGAACCCGCCCGGCTCCGCGGCCCCTCCCGGACCGGCGGGACCCACGGGAGAACCCCACCCGCCCCATGCGCGACCCTCCGGCCACAGCATCCCCTCCCGGGGACCCGCCGGGAACGCCCGCCCGTCCCAGGCACGGCCCCCACACCCCGCCAGAACCCCCCGGACCCACGGGACCTCAGCCCGCCCCACCGAGGCTCCGCCGGGGGCCCGCGGGCGCTGACACTCACCGGGCAGGGGCAGAGCGCGACCGGCGTTGGCCTCTCCCAGGGCACGGCGGCTGCCGGTGCCACCCGCGGGCCCCCGCCGGCCCTTGCGCACCACCTCCCACCGCCCGGGACCGGGACCGGCGCCGGCCGTGCCCGAACCCGGGGTCGCTCCCGCCGCCGCCATCGAGACCCGGAGCGCGAGCGGCGGCGCCGGGGGGGGGGGGCGGGGCCAGGGGCGCGTGCGCGCGCCGCCGCCGCTGATTCGCCGCGCCCGCGTACACGCGCTGCGCGCGCCGGCTGCCACGTCCCCGCCCCGCCCCGCCGGGAAACGTGAGCGGGCGGGACCGGAGCGGCGGGATCAGGGAGCGGCGGGACCACAGCGCTCCGCCTCCTCGGCGGCCCCGCCCACACTGAGGCCGCTCTGAGGCGAAGGAGGCGGGGCCTTTCGAGGGTGGGGGCTCCGCTGATGACGCACCGAACGGGGCGGGGTCATAGAGCGAGGGCGTGTCCGCGCAAGTCCCGCCGCGGGTAGAGCCGCTCCGGTCCGGAACGGGGCGGGGCCTTGCTGATGAGGGGGCGTGTCCATGCAGATGAGGCTTGCGCGCCGCGCGGCATGGCGGGACACGGCCCGCGCAAAGGCGGCGCTGCCCTGGCGCGTCCGCGGGCGCTGCGCGGGCCGGGCCGTGCGGGCCGGGCCGCAGCGCGGGGCCGGTTCGGGGCGGGGCTGGGCTCGGGCTGGCCGTGTGCTGTGGAGGCGTGCGGCGGGCGGGGCCGCTGGGCGGTGGGGCTGTGTGCTCATACTTACCTGGCAGGGGAGACACCATGATCAGGCAGGTGGTTTTCCCAGGGCGAGGCTCATCCCTTGCACTCCGGGTGTGCTGACCCCTGCGATTTCCCCAAATGCGGGAAACTCGACTGCATAATTTGTGGTAGTGGGGGACTGCGTTCGCGCTCTCCCCTGGTTTTATGGTGAAAGAAAGATTAAATGTCTGTGGTCATTAAAATACGCATGCAACGGCTAAGGACCCTGTAGCTTATCGGAGTTAGAAAGTGTTTGTTAACTCCAGCGCTGGGAAGCTGCAGGGATCACTGCCGAATCTTCAGCTCCGAGGTTACAATACAATACAGAACCTATTTATCTAAATAATGCATAATTAAAACACAAATACATATTCATAACATAAACACCTCCCATTCCCCGCTTCGTATGAAAATTAGCAAAAAGTCATTAAGCATGCGCAATTCTTACCATGGAATTAGGTCGGTGGTCCTGAAAATGAGGAGGGGGCTGTCCTGATGAAGTAAGGCTGCTCTTCCTCACTTTGACTTTTTTGCCTCTCTGGTTTTTAACAACACCCCTGACCTTGGGAGACTCCCAGTTCCCTCCCCATTGCTTGTGAATAAGTTGCAAGTGGGAGAATTTGTAACTGTCTAGGCCTTCTTTTGAATTTTTACTTCTAAGATTATTAATTACCTACTATAAGCACAGCTAAACAAATACCAAATAATCAGAGCCTCTCCTGTACTTAACTTCCTGACAAATCATTAATTTCCTTCATGAACTTTAGCTAAGTTCTGTGTCTTTTCTCTATTCTAGTTAATTTCGGCAGAACTAGCTTTCATTTAAAATCTCAATATTTAAGTGTTCAAAGAAACCCCCCTCTGTTTCATTCGGTTGTTCTGGTGTTGTGCTACGAGATCTCCGTAGCTCTGTGCTGTGCTGCCCCTGCACCTTCAGCCCCTGACCCTCAGCTCCGAGTTCCACAGGAGCACTATGGATGCTGAAAAAGCCTCAGCAGAGGATTTCTTCAGCTCTCTGCTGTAGTTCGTGAGAGCTCTGTCTTTCTGATGCTGAACTGTGCAAAACATGATAAGGTTTCTGTAAACCGAGTTTGCTATCTTGCACCTGCAAATATAATTAGAATTGTTATGATTTCGACTAGGAGAATGAACGATGTGAGAACTGACCAATCACTCTGGTAGGGAGTTAGCAAGAGGTCCAATAATCTCTTGCCATTTAGGCAGACACTAAGATAACTAAACACACAAAAACCCGTCCTTTGTTAATTAAATAATTCCATCCATTCTCTTGACTGCATTCCTGTCTCTGAGTCTTTCTCAGCCCTCCAGCAGCTGCGACAGAGCAGGAACAGGGCATCAACCCGGCCCCCGGGGCTCGGGCTCTGCCCTGTCGGGCACTTGGCTCTCCTGTCCCTGTCGTTGTTCATGAACAGCCCCGGACTCCAGCGGGTGTGACCCAGACAGCGCTCACCGAGCGGGACCCGCCCCTGTGATGTCTGTGGAACTCAGGTCACAACAACAAAGTGCTTACACAGCTTCAGATAAAAGATATCGATGTAACCTTAATAGCAATATAACCCAAATCATTACTTTTGTCAATATAACTTGAAGAAAATTAATATAACCTGAAGCATATACTTCTATATTTATATCGCCCAAATCATAGCTTTTACTTATGTAGCCTGAATCAGAACTTCTGTACCTATAACCTGATGCTTATAACCTGAATCATAATTTCTATGCCTATAACCCGATGCTTATAACCTGAATCATAACTTTTGATATCCATATAATCTAATACGAATAACTTCTTATACAATGTAATGGCTAGTATATGGTTAACTGGTTGCTTATATGCGGAATGGAGAGAAAGAAAAGAGAGAAAAACTTACCAGGTGTATTTTAGAGATGAGTAAGTGTAGTACTAACGAGAAATTGGCAAGCCAAAGCCAATTAGCCACAAAACCAAGAATTTAGGCCGGTTAGGACCAGATAGACTGAAGGCCATCACAACTGCGCATGCCTCGAAGACAAAATTGAAAAGTTCAAGTGTGAAGAAGACTTTAGAAGCCTTCATCAAAGACCCCCGAAGACCCCCGAGTTGGGGAAGTGCATGTGCCGTGCAAAGAATTATCTCATAACCATGAGATCATGCTATGTAAATTAGTTCCAGCGTGTATGTGATGATGCTGTAATGACATAGCAACATTAAGCAAAATTTACTGTATAAATAAACCATGGCACTTGACAAAGGCGGGTGAGTTAGGAGGAGAAATCCCCCTCACCACCAGCGCTGCAATAAACAAATACCTGCTCTACAGACATCGGTCTGTGGGGATTTATTTCCAGCCTTTCGGACATCACCTTCCCCAGCAGGGACCCATTTCACCGGGCTGTTTCCCTGCTCCTGCAGACGCGGTTGGGACAGGCCAGGATCATCCCATCTCCAGGGGCGGCGTTCCAAAGCCTCCCTTTAGGGATCCACTGGCCAATTCCTGCGGGCAATGTGCTCCCGGGGCCGCCAGCGCCTGTTCGGAGAGGGAGCCCCCCTGGAACCCCCATCACCATAGCCCCTTCCAGGGCCAGGCTCCTTGTCTTGCAAAAGCAGTGGCACTGGAGCAGAGCAGCCAACACCCAACTTTTATTAATCCACACTTTACACTAAGGTGGTTTTATGTTAAAGGAGTCCTGCGTTTCACGGGTGCGCGGTGGCACCGACGGGAGCGGGGCCGTGCAAATCCCCACTCTCCCCGCGCTGGCTGCGCGCTCAGGTCACAGCGAAGGGGAGCGGAAGGAACATCCAACACCGGGACCTGCCCAGCCACAGCCGCCTCTCTGCAGCCGTGGGGGCAGAATCTGCTCAGAACCGTCTGGGGTCCCGCAGCTCTGATATCATACAACCGCTTGTACGAACTCTGATATCATACAACCGCTTGTACGAACTTAGTGCTCAAGATCAGTCTGTTTTTGAACCACAATAACCAGGGGAGAGCGCGAACGCAGTCCCCCACTACCACAAATTATGCAGTCGAGTTTCCCGCATTTGGGGAAATCGCAGGGGTCAGCACACCCGGAGTGCAAGGGATGAGCCTCGCCCTGGGAAAACCACCTGCCTGATCATGGTGTCTCCCCTGCCAGGTAAGTATGAGCACGCAGCCCCACCGCCCAGCGGCCCCGCCCGCCGCACGCCTCCACAGCACACGGCCAGCCCGAGCCCAGCCCCGCCCCGAACCGGCCCCGCGCTGCGGCCCGGCCCGCACGGCCCGGCCCGCGCAGCGCCCGCGGACGCGCCAGGGCAGCGCCGCCTTTGCGCGGGCCGTGTCCCGCCATGCCGCGCGGCGCGCAAGCCTCATCTGCATGGACACGCCCCCGGCCGCCCCAAGCCCCGCCCCGCGCTCCCCGGGCCGCTCCCGCCGCTCTCGGACCCGCCCGGTACCGGGCACCGCCGGGAGCCCCGGGAGCCGCTGCCCCGAGCCCGCAGGCGCAGCTCTGCCCTCCCTTTGGGCCGGTTCTGCTCTGAGTGAGTGGCCCAAGGCCAGCGCTCCCCGGCTCCCGCTGCCGGAATTCCCTGTTCCCCGGGTACTGCCCGCTCCTGCCCGTGACCCTCCCGGTGCCTCTCGTCCGGACGCTCCGTTCCTCTTGGGCTTCTCTTTTCCCTAGGACAGGAGATCGGCCAAGTGCACGGCGTTCACAGTGGGATTGGTCAGTCACGGCTGTCCGTCTGCAGGTGCTGATGAACAACTGAAAACAATTGCAAAGTTTCATTCGAATCTTGAGATATCATTTCCCCCCTTGGAGCTGGATTTTCCCGTTCAAAGGCACAGACGAGGGGACTCTGTTCACCCGCAGGGATACGAGAGAAGGCGTCTCTCACATCCAGCACCGCAGGGTCTGTATCGGTCTGTGGGGCTGAGGCGAGAGCGGTGTTGGGATTTGGGGCAGCCAGAGGGACGTCGGCAGTCCGGGCGTTAAGTTCCCAAAACTCTCCCACTTGTCTGTCCTGAGGACTTAGGCTCTTCTCTGGGAGGATTAGAGCTGTAAATTCGAATTGGCAATAACCCAAACGCTAAAAAAGAGCCCATTAACATTTCCAGCCCTCGTCGGGCCTCTCATTTCATCGGGGTTGGTCTTTCCTTACCGCTTGCACTCCTGGTTTCAATTCAGCTTTTACCGGAGTCACGTTTCTCTCTCGCCCCAGGATTCCCAAAGCCTGGAACAGTGGTAGGAGTGCTCCTAAAACTTCACCGGGCATTTCCTCCTCTGCAGGTTTCCCTGGGAGAACGGGCAGAGCTGCGCCTTCCATGCATTTCCCAGAGGAATGTGCAAACTGGGCAGAGCCCTTGGGAAAAATTAATTGTGCATGGAACTCACACAGCAAACCCCTGAAATGGCAAAGGGCACTCGGGCATGTGGAGAAAGCAATGGGGTCACTTTGTGTTCCCAGTCCCGAATTCCACGGGCTGTAAAACAGTCTGAGGGATTTCCTGCCCTGAGGGATTCCCTGCCCTGAGGGATTTCCTCTCACTGCAGCAACAACAACGCCGTTCCTTTTGCTTACAGGGCCCTTACAGGCAGTAACTATGGAAGAAGATATTCCTCTATCCACTACAAAATCCATTGTTCCATTCCCCATCTTAACTGGAACCGAAGGATTGGCCAGGGAAATGGGAGATGCCTCCAGTCCCCTTCAGTCCAGCACAGTTTCTTCCTCTTCTGATTTTTCCTTCCATCCATGCTCAGCCCATCCTATCCATGACCCGCACCATGACACTTTCAGAGGGGTGTTAATCCCAACTCACGACCTTGTTCCCGAAATACAGCTTCCCTTCCGCCTCCTCGCTGTCCCTGAGAACAGATTTGGTCATTTCTTTCAGCTCTTCTCCTTCTCTTCTATTTCGTCCCATCCTTACAGGCATCGCTTGGGAAAGAACCATCCTGTCTGCTCCTTGTCTTTGTGGAGTTTCTTTCCTGTGCCTGGCACCGACTGCTGCAAGCGTCCCATTGAACAGCACCGCGCTTCCTTCCCTTGCTGGATCTCGATCCTTTGGGATCTGAACCCATCCCTTGGGAAGGATCCGGAGGCGCCCGGGAGGAGCTCCGCCGGGCCGCCAGGGGGCGCTGCCCTGCCGGCGGGCCAGGAGGCGGGGCTTGGTGAAGGGGCGTGGCCATGCAAATGAGCACGGGGTCCGGGGCGGTGCCGAGTGGCTGCCGGGGGCGTGTCCATGCAGATGAGGCTTGCGCGCCGCGCGGCATGGCGGGACACGGCCCGCGCAAAGGCGGCGCTGCCCTGGCGCGTCCGCGGGCGCTGCGCGGGCCGGGCCGTGCGGGCCGGGCCGCAGCGCGGGGCCGGTTCGGGGCGGGGCTGGGCTCGGGCTGGCCGTGTGCTGTGGAGGCGTGCGGCGGGCGGGGCCGCTGGGCGGTGGGGCTGTGTGCTCATACTTACCTGGCAGGGGAGACACCATGATCAGGCAGGTGGTTTTCCCAGGGCGAGGCTCATCCCTTGCACTCCGGGTGTGCTGACCCCTGCGATTTCCCCAAATGCGGGAAACTCGACTGCATAATTTGTGGTAGTGGGGGACTGCGTTCGCGCTCTCCCCTGGTTTGTTGTGGTTCAAAGACAGAGAAATGGCTGGCTGGAGTGGGAGAATGAGAACAAGTTCCTTTTAGTTGTCTGCTCTCCGTTACTCCATGTGTCCGAGGACTTGCGACGATTATAGGACCCGTGACCGCACCCTTGCATCCCGATCCGTGCCATCCCACACCCCGCTGAGTCCCTTCCGAGGCAGGAGCATGTGCCAGGGCTTCTCCGGGCTTTTATATCCCGAAATAACCTCTGAAGAAAGCGGTCACCCAAACTCAACCCAACTCTCCTCACATGCTGTGGTCCCGGAGCCTCCACCCAGGTCCACTCCAGCTTCCCAAGCTCCTGCGGGGGTCTGTCAGCACAGAAGAATCCCCAGCCCAGGAAGCAGGGCCAAGACTTTTCAGGGACCCCCAGCACAGGCGGGACGCAGTGTTACCACACGAGTTTATTTAAATAAAACCGAACACAGATGCAGCGTTGCGACCGGAGTGATGGACCAGACAAGCGATGCGACAAGGACACGGCAGCCAGGGCGGGTGGGCGCTGCAAGCCCTCGCGGTGACCCACCCCAGCCCCGGCTCCATGGGGGCCACGGGCGAGAGGAGAGGGCCGCTGCCATTCCACGCCATGGTGAGGACAGGCTCCCCCTCCGGGACCCCCGTGGCTGCAGGTGCCCCCCGCTGCCATGGCCACACTGGGCTGGGGTTTTCTTTTCGTCTTCCCAGGAACCTGAACAAACATCTCTCTCTCCTCTGTTCTGTGGCCTCCCACTCCAACAGGCTGCCAGGCCGGCACTCACTCTGCCATGGGGGTCCTGGGGCCATGGGGGTCCCAGCAAGGTGAGCAGTACACGGCACCCCGGGCCAGCCCCCAAGGACTCGGTGTTCCTTCTCACTCTCACCGTGGGCAGGCAGGACACCAGGGCGGCTGCGGCACTCGCTCACACCAGGGGGACAACAGAAATAAATATGGGGAGGGGGTGGCACAGGCCAGGCCCCAGCACGGGACCAGAGCCCGTCCCCAGCCCCAGCGCAGCCGCGCTCCTCGCCCCAGGGATGTCGGCTGGTTATGGAGATGGTGGGTTCCCCCTGGAGCTGCCGGAGACCGCGATGGCGTGTGACAGTGCAGGGCGAGGCGCGGGCTCGGACCTTGAATGTCTATGGTGGGGGGCGGCGCGGGGGGCGCGGGCGCGGGCCGGGGCTAGTACTCGTCCTGGTCCTCTGGCGGCTGCTCCTCCAGCTCGTCGTCCTCTGGTGGGGCGAAGCCCTCCTGGGGGGAAGCATGGCAGACATGGGCACAAGGCTGGCACAGGTGGGTGCATCAACCTCCCGCTGGCATGGCACGAGGGCTTTGGTAAAGTCCAACCCCCTCCTGGCACCCCATGGAGTGAACGAGGCCAAGAGCGACTGGCAGAGAAGGGATTCCCTCCCCTCCCAGGGAAGTGTGGAAAGCAGGATAGGGACATGAGTTGCAGGGGCGTCCCAAGGTGCCCAGCCCTCACCTCCGTGGCATAGAGGACGCTGACGATGCCTGTGATGATGGGGCTGTTCTCGTTCTCGTGCTCCTGGCAGATGAGCTCAATGTCCCGCAGTTTGCTGAAGTAGAAATCCCGCTCCTTCTCCAGCCCATCCACTGTCAGCTTCAGATCCATCAGCTGTGGGAGAGGGAAATGGCCGGAACCTTCAGTCCCCTCCAATCGCACAGTGTGCCCCAGCCCCTGGCAGGGACCCCCCTACCTGGCTGAAGCCTTCAGCCGCCCCCAGCCCCACAATGCCCCCCAGGCCCCTGGCAGGGAACCCCTACCTGCTGGTTGAGCTCCAGGATCTGCGCGTCAGCCTCGGTGCCGCCATTGCGGGCGGCAGGCGAGTTTTTCCGTAGGATGCCGCTGGGCACGTTGCCGAGGCGGGCTGGGTTCGGGGTGTTCTTGGGGCCGGTGGGGGAGGTCCTCTGGGGGACTTGACAGCACACGGGGACCAATGGGTTAATGCCAGCTAAGGGGGCTGCCAGCAGGGACCCCCCTCCCACATTGTGTGGGGGGCAGCAGTGGGCAGCAAGGGCAGGCAGATACCCTGTGCAGAGCCACAGCTCCAGGCTCTCCCAACTTCAGCCTCCCCCCTGCCTCAGTTTCCCCTGGCAAATCTTGCCCCCAGCCCTCCAAGGGTGCTCGTGGCTTGTTTGGGGTTTGGCATGGGATCTGAGGAGGTCCCAGACCATGACAGCTCCCATTGGGCCAGCACAGGGAGCCCCCCAGTGCCCATGGGAGCTGCGCCGTGGTGGCACGGCACGGGGGGATGGCAGCCAGGGGGTCTGGGGTGAAAAACCAGCCCAGGCTGAGCAGGCAGGTGAAGGCAGCCAAGATCCCTGCTCCTCTGCTGTCTCGGTGTCCCTGCAGACCCGCCCGGCCCCCCCGGTTGCAGGCAGGCAGGCAGCAGAGCGGGGCGCAGGCAGGGGTTCGGGGGGACGCCTGGCCATGGCCAGCACGCCATGGGGTGCAGAGGGCGGGGGGCAGCGCTCGCCGGGGGGCCCCGGACATTACCTGCAGTGCCAATGGGTTTCTTGGGTTTGTTGTAGATGTGATCACCTGGGTTAGGGGGGGGCGCGACGTCCTGGCCCTGTCGCGCCAGCAGCGGGTTGTACTCCTTCCCGTCATAGTTGGCGTCAAAGAATTTCTTGAACCACTGGATGAACTCAAAATTGTCCTGGAACTTGCCCTTCACCAGCCGCTCCACTGCAATGATCTAGGGGGACACAGAGGGGCCGGTAGGGCAGTGCTCCCAGCGTGCCCCCAACACAGCAGGGACAGCGGCACAGAACAGCACAGACCCCAGTGGAGTAGCCTCCCACGGGGCAGCCCCCGCTGTCCCCATGGACCTACTTTGTCCACTCCCATCTTCTTGAAGGCGGCCTGCAGCACCTTGAAGTTGTGGATGTACTCGTGCTCCAGCTTGGCCTGGAACTTCACCTTCCGCAGGTGCACGCAGCCGGGGAACAGCATGTCCATGAACTGGCAATAGGCAGCCCCTGCGCCGGGCCCACGCCACGGTCAAGGGGGGCTGGGGACACCCTGACAACACCCCCCAGGTCCCGTACACTGCCCCTCAAGCCCACCTGAGCAGAGCTGCTCAATCTTGGTGTAGTTGAGCTGCAGGGAGTCGTTGACCCAGGCCAGCATGTCATGGCGGCTCAGGTTCTCGCTGGTCACTGACGTCGAGTACACATTGACGGCCATGCCCCAGCTGCCAAGAGACAGGGGTCACACCAGCACCCTGGGGCACCCCAACCCCACACCAGGGCCATCAGGATCTGGGGCATCCATCCCACCCAGACTCCAACACCAGGGGCATCAGGATCTGGGGCATCCATCCCACCCACACTCCGACACCGGGGGCACAGGGACCCAGGGTGCCCATCCCAACTGTGTTCCAACACCAAGGGGCAGCAGGGCCAGGCTGCTACAGTGCAATCTGCGGGACCCCCCACTCCAGCTGTACCCCAAGGTATGGCAGAGAGGCATGAGGGCCCCCAGAAGCCCCAGTGTGGCCCACGTGGACAAGCAGACCCCTGCCCTGAACAGGGGTACCCAGAAAAGCCAGGTTTGGGGTATTGCTGGGAGCAAGATGTGGATACAGTGCAGGATGTGGCTCACGGGGAAGGGGTCCCAGGATGCAGGCACTGCTGAGGGGATGCAAGCACTGCTGAGGGCACTGCCCCTGCGCCGAGGGGCTGCTGGCCTGTGTGAGCCCACGGGGCTTCTGGGGGCTGGTGCCCATAAGCAGCTTAGGGCCCCCCTCTCTGGCCCCCGGTGCTGCCTAATCTGCTGGGGCCAGGATCGGGATCGGGGTCCATTAGAGCAGGGCTTAGAGGGGCAACATCTGCCAGCAAGCGGCCTGCGCCCAGATGGCTGGGGGCTCCAGGACCCCCTGGCTGCAGTCCAGGCCTGGCAGGGCACAGGAGCCTCGCCGCAGAGTGGGGGGCACTGAGCCCCAGTCACACTGTCCGGCACCAAAAGCTTTGGTGCAGCGACCGACGAGCGGTGCTGCTGCCCCTTCCCAGAGCGGGGGTCCCGCTGCCCCCGCGGCCCCCCCGCACGGCAGCGGCGGCAGCGGCGGCGTTAATCCGCTTCCCTGCTCGGTGAGGGGGGCTGCGGGGCCCGGGCCAGCTGCCAGGCGGGGGCTTGGGAGGGGCAGCCCCCCTAACCCTCCCCTCCCCGCGCCACAGCCCGGGGGAATGAGGGGGGGACACCACCAGCGCACATCTGCGCCCTGGGGTGCAGTGCTGGGGGCCTGTGGGGCGCTGCCACCCCGGGGTGCTGTCACCCCCTCCCCGTGCCCGTTTTGGGGTGAAAAGGTCCCGGTGGCCGCAGTCCCCCCACTCCCGGGTACAGCACCATGGTGACTCAGCACCGGCGATGTCGCACAGCTGTGGCCGCTTGAACCCCACCGGCAGCCGAGCCGATGCATCCCCCGCCGCGGCCGGGATGCCCGGGACCCCCGTCCCACCCCGCCGTGTTACCGCACGCAGCTGCGGGGGGGGAATCGGTATTTTTAGCCACCACCGCAGCAGCTGGAACCGAGGCCCCCGCGCCGCCGCCACCCCCGGCACGGCGAGGTGCGCACCGAACAGCTCCCGGCACCGGCGAGAGCCAAACCCCGTCCCGCGCCCGTTCGGCGGCATCGCGGCCGTGGGGTGCAGGCAGGGGTCCCCCCCAGGGCTCTCCCCATCTTCCCCCCCTCCCCTGGCTCCGGCAGCGGAGCTGAGTCATGCGCGGCGCTGAGCCAGAGCCACGCGCACTGCGGTGCCGCGGCTGCCGGGCACCGCCGCGCTGGGCCAGGGGCTGCGGCGGGCACGGGCCAGGGGCTGCGGCGGGGGTACAGGCAGGGGCTGCCCGCCCGCCCCGGCGAGGAGCAGCTGACACCCCCTTGCCATCGCCGGCCCTGCCCCACATAAGCGGGGCAGCTGCCGGCAGAGCCGAGGCAGGACCCCCACCACGAGCCGTGGGGCCACGCCGCGCCCTGGTTTGAGCGGGGGGATGCCCGTGGGACCTGGCACAGCCACCCAGGGCTCTGCGGCATCCTGCCTGCGGGGTGCTGGCGTGGGACGCGGCAGGGACCCCCAGATTCCCCGCCGGGATGAATTGGGGTGTCGCCACGCCAGCCGGACCTCGACTGCCGCACACGCCGGCACACGCGAGGGCCCGGGGGCGAACCCTGACACGCGGGGAGCACCCTGATCCCGCCGGGAGCACCTTGACCCACCGGGAGAACCCTGACCCCGCCAAGCACCGGCGTGTCCTGATGGCGGAGCGGGGACGCCGCCCGGGGCGCTCGGTGCCACCCAGCCCGTCCCCACCCTCCCAAACACCTTCCAAGCTCCCGGCGCAGCGCCGAGCACGCCCCGGTGTAATGACAGGGCAGCCAGGGCCCGCGGCACCCTCCGGCCCACAGCCGCCCCGACGCCGGGTGATGGACGCGCCCAGGGCCGGGAGCCTCCGGCCCAGCCGGTTTGCCGCCGGCTCTTGCCAAAAAAACTAATGAAAATAAGAATTCGGCCCAGATTCCCGGCAGGCCGTGAGGAGAGGGGTTGTTGCCGGGCGCCCGGCCAGGCGGGGGACGCTTACCGCTGCATTTTAATTGTCCGGCCCGGAGCTGCTAATCACGGCCCGACGGCGACCGAAGCCCCGGGCGTGCGTCCGTGCCCGTCCCGCGGCGCTGCCGGGGCGCACGCAGAGGTCGTCCGGGCCCGGTCCCACGCCGCAGCCCCCCCGGCCGCTCTGCCCAAACAAACGGGAGCAGAGTGAGGCCGTGAGGTGCCAGAGCGGCGGCCGAGGGCGGCACCGACGGCGGGCACCGGGAGCTGAGCAGCGCGTCGGTGCCGGCCCAGCAGCACCGCGGTGCCGGTGCGAACTGGGCTGCTGCGACTGGCGGGTTCTATTTTGGGAGCCGTCCCGGTCGCTTCTCAAGTGACAAACACGCGAGGGGGGTGGCAGACAGCCCGGCGGGGGCCGAGCGCCGTGCGGAGCCGCCGCGGGGCTGCCGCGGATCTGGCAGCGGGCACGGTGGCCCCGGTGCTAACAGCGAGGGCCACTCGCCCACGTCCCCCCCAGAGCCACTTCCCCCCACCCCGAGCACAGCATCCCCCGTGCCACAGCCCGTGCTGCGGTGGGCACAGGTGGGGTTGCCGGGCGCGGGCAGCCCCCAGCTTCGCACCGGCTCCATCCCCAGCTCCGTACCGGCTCCAGCCCCAGCACCCTTCCCTGCTTCCCGGAGGCAGAGCCCGTCCCGGCCCGCGGCGAGGCAAACCGGCCGTTCACGCACCGGGAGCTGGCGGCTCCCGCCGGCGATGCTCGGGGCGCGGAGTGAGTTCCCGACCGCCCAAATCCCCCCGCCCCGCTCGGCTCCCGCTAACCTAAATAACTCGGTACAGCGGCGGGAGCATGTGCAGAGCGGAGCCCTCCCCCCTGCTCCTGAAATATTAATGCCGCGGGATGAGCCGAGCTGGGAGAGCCGGGGCGGGCGGGGGACGCGCTCGCATCCCCGGCCGGGACAGCGCGCCGGTGCCGAGCCGCCGGGCAGGGCTGCCCCCAGAGCGTCCCCACACGCCGGGCGGGAGGCACCGTAAGGGCTCACGCCATCCCCAGGACCCCGCTCACCCTGCGGGCTGTCAGAGAGGCCGGGTCTGCGTGCCCGACCGCGGCGGAGGGAGCCGCTCGCGAAAATCCCCCGCGGGAGATGGGACTGGATATCCTGGGAACAGCGGGGGAGCACAGAGAAGGGCCCCGGCCCCATCCCGACACGCACGCGTCCGTGACACCGTCACCTTACCGGTGACACCACTGTACCGGGGACACCGCCGCCGCCGTGCCGCCATGAGTCCGAGGACGGAGAGCGCGTCACGCTCGGTGTGTCACGGTGACGGCCACCTGCCGCCCGGGACCGCCACGGCAGCGACTCGGGAGCATCACCCACAGCGGCACCCACGGGACGGGACCGGCGGCACCGGCAGTGCCCGAGCGGCGGCGGCCCGGCTCCCGCAGGGACCGCCGAGACCGGAGGACTCCGGGTGATGCCCGGACCCCGACGACAGCCGGTACCGGCGGCGATGCCCGGGCCGGTACTGCGCGGTGCCGGTGCCGAGACTACAGCTCCCGGGGTGCCGTACCGGTGCCGTGCCATGCCTGTGCCGTTCCGTACCGGGACCGCACCGTGCCATGCCCGCGGTCCCGCGGGAGCCGCAGCCGGGACGCGGGAGCGGCCGCCGCTGAGTCAGGCCGGGCCCCGCCGCCACCGGCCCCGCGGGACCGCTCGGCCTCGCCGCTCAGCCCAGACCCGTTCGCGGCCGTGCTCCAACCGCTCCATCCCCGGCGTTACCGGACGAACCGGCCTTCCTTTCACCTCCCGACGGTCCATCTACGGAGGCCACTCGACCCTCCGGCCTCGCTTCTCCGGCCCCGTTCCCGGCCCGGCCCTGCCACTCCATCCCCGCAGGCCCCGCGGCCCCCCCGGCCGGTCCTGCCGGGCGGCGGCGGCCGGTGCGGGGATGCGGGTGATGTCGGCAGCGCTGCCCGCTCCCCTCCCGGCCCCCCGGGCGGTCCCGCCGCACTCACCGCTCGGCCGCGGCCGCCGCCGCTCCACTCCCCCCGCTCCGCTGCTCCGGGACCGGGACCGGGACCGGGCCGGAACCGCACGGACCCACCGCGCCTGCGCCGCCCCCCCCGCGGGCGGTGCCAACCGCCCCGCCCCGCCCCCGCTGCCATGGCAACGGGCATGGCCGCGCCCCCAGAGCATTAAAATGGGACGGCCACGCCCCCTCCGACGATGGCGGCGGCTCTGGACACGCCCCTCTTTGCTGCCATGGCAACGCATTTGGACACGCCCCCTCCCGCCATGACAACGGACATGGCCGAGCCCCTCTGTCGCCATGGCAACCGACCCGAGCAGCGCCCCCTGGTGGCGGGAGGCGGCTCCTGCACGGCCGGGGCCTCTCGGGAACCCCCGGGACAGACCCGGGACAGCCCCGGGACAGACCCCGAACCCCTCGTGAGCCCCCCGGGACAGACCCGGGACAGCTCCGGGACAGTCCCGGGACAGCCCCCGGACCCCTCGGGAACCCCCTGGGACAGACCCAGGACAGCCCCCGGGACAACCCCCGGGCCCCTCGGGAACCCCCAGCTACCCCCGGGACAGCCCCCGGACCCCTCGGGGACCCTCCCCGGGACCGTTCTGCGACCCTTCAAGACTCTTCCTGGGACCGCCACCCAGAGCCCCCCAAAACCCCTCTAGGAACCCCCGAGCCTGCCCCCGGGATCCCTCTGGAATGTCGCCAGGACCCCTTCGGGATTCTTCAAAGCTTCCCTTGGGTCCTCCCCGGAGCCCCCAAGCACTCCCAGGACCACTGCAGGGCCCCCTCTGGGACCCTCCCGAGATCCTCTCTCAGAGCCCCCCGAGCCCCAAATTATCCTGGGACATGTGGGACCCCCCTGTAACCCGGGGACATGCAGAGCTCTTGTGACACCCCTAAGAGACCCCAGAGCCTGTCCAAGACCCCCATGACCCCCTATGCCCCCTGCATCCACCCTGCACCCTGTCTGTCTGTGCATCAGAGCAGTGGATATCCAGCTCTGTGTCCCCCTTATCTTACCATGTCCCCACACATGTCCTCCTTGTGTCCCCATACATGTCCCCATGGCCCCACACGTCCCCCTGTGCCCCCACATCTCCATGCATGGCCCCACATGCCCTCCCTGTGTCCCCACGTCCCCATGTATGTCCGCTCATGTCCCCGTGTATCTCCCCTGTGTCCCTAGGTCTCCCCACCATGTCCCTGTGTCCCCCCATGTCAGGGCTCTTTCTACTCCCACCACCCTCCTGGGACCTGCTTGCCCCCAGATGCTGAGGCCACGGGGTCCCTAATCCTGACCCCTATCCCAAACCCCCATCCCAGACCCCCCGTGACCCCCAGACCCTCAAAGAGGTGCAGGCTGGGCGCTGTGAACGGTCTTTAATGAGCAAACAACGGACGGCATGTTCCTAAATTGGCCGTGCGGGACCACCCGGGGGGACACAGGACCCCCCCGCCAGGTGCCCACCGGCCCCCAAACACCTACAGGGACCTACAGGGGGGAGGGCACAGGGGGCACAGGGGACACGGGGGAGGGCGAGGAAGGGGCGAGGGGCTGGGACACCCCCCAATAGCACCAGGGGGGAGAGGGACTCCTCGGAGGGGGGCACACACACATGGACCCCCATTGGCAGCAGGAGCAGTGCTGGGGAGCCTGGCAGGTGAGGAGGGACCTGGCAGGGCCTGACACGAGTGTCAGAGGGGTGGGACATGGGGACACACGTGTGCAGGAGTGCTGGCACCTGCCCAGGGGTTCACCTGTGCACACGTGTGTGGAGACGTTCTGCTGGGCCCGTGCAGGCGTGGCACAGGTGTGACACAGATGTGACACAGATGTGCCACAGGCGTGACACAGATGTGACACAGATGTGCCACAGGTGTGACACAGGCGTGGCACAGGTGTGTGACACAGGTGTGACACAGGCATGGCACAGGTGTGTGACACAGGTGTGTGACACCACTCACTGTGGGGCTGGGGAAGCTCAAGGTGGGGAGGAAGGGGGATTGTGGGGATGGGGAGGTGCAGGGATAGAGCAGGGCTTTGAGGAGGGGCAGAAATGGGGGTGCAGATGGGGGTCAGGGATGGGGGCTGGTGACAGGGGGCAGGGATGGAGATCAGGTAAGGCCGGGGAGAGAAGAGATGGGAATGGGGGGCCGGGGTGGAGGGGTCAGGAATGGAGATGGGGGTCAGGGATGGGGGATGGGGGAGTGCTGATGGAGATGGGGGTCAGGGATGGTGACTAGGTTCAGGGAGAGGGGGACAGCAATAGGGAGGGGAGTCAGGAATGGGGAGATGGTGATGGAGGGGGGGCAGAAGTGGGGATCAGGGATGGTGGTGTGGGTTATGGATGGGGCTCAGGGGTGGGGGCAGGCTGGGGCAGAAAGGGGGGGTCCCTGCGTCTCCCCTACGCTAGTGACACAAACCACTTCAGAGTATTTCCACGTGATGCACAAACAAGTCAAAAATTCACTGATCCAAATCCAACGTGCAAACAGAAAAGGGCCGGGGGGGGCACCCACTGCCCCCGGCCCTCCGCGGCCCCCGGCCCCCGCGCACGGCCCCACCGCCGGCATGGCCCCGCCGGCAGGACGGGGGCCGGGCAGGGCCCCCGCGGCGAGGGGAGCCCCGCTGGAGCCGGGGTCCGGGGGCGCTGGGGGAGGCGCCTGGTCCTCAGTTGGGGGACAGGTCCCCGGCTCTACCAGATGCCGCTCGACCGGCCCCCGGGGGGAGCGAGAATCCGGGCCGAAGCTCGTTTTGGAACGTGGTCATCGATCTGAGAACCTGCCGGACACACGGATGGTCGGCGGGTGTCAGGGTGGGGGTAGCGGGGCACAGCCCCGTGACCCCCTGGCACCGCTGGCACTGCACTGCTGGCACCGCGGGAGCTCCGTGACCCCCCAGTCCCACCCTGGCTGTGCTGCACGTGGGGGAGGCACTGACCAGCGCCTCCTGCAGCCCTGGCCTTGCGCCAGCGCTGACCCCCAAGTCCCCACGTGCTGCCCCCGGGGGTCAGAGCGGCCCCGGTCCCACCGGAGCACCGGGCAGCTGCTGGCGGGCCCCGAGCGCCACTGAGGCCGCCGGTCCCGGCACAGCGCGGCTCCATCCTTCCCCGTGCATCCCCCCGTGTTGGCACAGACCCCCGGCCCCCCTGACCGGCACAGACCCCCGGCCCGCCCCACAACCCCAGCCAGCGCAGCCACACGACGGACGGTGCACGGAGGGAGGGGCGAGGGCTGGGGGGCTGCAGATCCGAGGACGGGGGCAACTCCCTGCTCTGCCACGGCTCCCTGCCCAGGAGAAGGAGGGCTGCGCCTTGATGGGGGGGGGATGTGGGGGTGATTGGGATACTTTGGGACGGCAATGGGAACGCCCTGCAGGGGGAATGGGAACAGCCTGGAGAAGGGGATGACAGGACAGCCCTAGGGGAGGGATGCCAGGACACCCTGGGGTGGCAGTGGGAGCACCTTGGGAGGTGGCGGGGGCAATGGGGACACCCTGGGCGGGGCAAGTGCCTGGCTGGTGCCAGAAGCCACCGGACGCAGGGCTGCTGGCCAGCCCCGCGGGGGCCGAGGCCGGAGCGCCGGGGCCCTCGCTGCGGCCCCGCTCTTACCGGACAGGCTGAAGCTGGACTCGTGGAGGTCCCTCATGCCCCCGTGTCGTGTGGCCGGCCGGGTGGGCGTATCGGCCAGGGGCGTCCCCGTCTCTTTTTTCCCGGCATGCACAACCACGGCCACGTCCCCCAGGTACGGGGTGCGATCCACACCCCGCAGCTTCAAACTCTGCCGGGAGCGAGAGAGAGAGCGGAGAGAGCATCAGCAGCCGCGGGGCAGCGGAGGGCCCGCAGTGCCGGCGGGGTGCGGGATGCCAGGGCCCTACAGCGGGGTGCGGATCGGCCGGGCGGGGGGGACGGAAGGGGCCGGGGCATGCTGGGGCTGGGGAGGGGGCTGCGACTGGGGAGGGGGCTGCGACTGGGGAGGGGGTTGCGGCTGAGGAGGGGGCACTCGGTGAGATGCTGGGTGGGCTGTGGGGCTCCCGGTGCGAAGCAGTGCCAGGGCAGGAGATGGGCTGGGGGAGCTGGGTGGCCCTGGCAGAGCAGCCCCTCGCCCCGTCCCTCCCCCCGGCGAAGCCAAGCCAAGACAAACCGAGCCAAGCCAAGCAAAGCCAAGCAAAGCCAAATCAAGCCAAGCCCATGCGATGCCCTGTGCCCCCCTTCCCAGCCACACAGAGCTCCCGAGAAGTGCCCCAATGCTGGCCAGCATCTCCCTGTGACGGGCCCTGGCTGCCCCCTCCCCTTGCAGCATCAGCACCACGCCGATGGCCCAGCCTATCCCCCACAGCCACAGCATGGGGGCACGGGCGGGTCCCTGGTGACAGGGACTGCCAGAGCTCCTGGGTATCCCCCCTGGGCAGCCCCAGCCACTTGTGTCCCTGTCCCAGTGCATCGGGGGCCACTGTGAGCTGTGGGGCTGCCTTGGGAGACCCAGCAAAGGGCAGAGCCTGAACAGGGGCCAGGGGGAGCCGTGTTCCTCAGCACACGCCTCAAAATGGCCACGGGCCACACACGTGTTGGGACAAGTGTCCTCTTGCACCGCCAGTGTGCTGGCAAGCACCCAGGGGAGGGTTTTGTGCCACACATCGACCTGCAGGGCCCCCCTGTCCCCTGCACAAGGCACACTGTGCTCCTGTCACACGCTGCAGCACGGCGTGGCATCGGCCTGGCACAGACTCTCCTCTGGCGCTGCTGGGACCACCACAGCCACTGCCCCCTCGTCCCCTCCAGCAGCCAGCACGGTGCAGCCCTGTCCCACACGGCGGCATCGTTCCAGCGAGGTGACGGCACCACTCTGGCACGGCCATGGCACAGCCACCATTGCCCCCGTACCTTCTCCCGCTGCACCAGCTTCTTGTAGGCGATGTCCGGGAAGGAGCGGAGCGGGCAGAACTTGCCGGTGCCCTCGGCGCACATGAAGACGCCGTTCTCGTAGACCACGCGCCCGCGGCTGATGGTGACCAGGGGCACCCCGTGGCACCGCATGTTCTCGTACAGGTTGATGTCCCCGCCCTGCACCTGGGTGCTGGCAGAGATGGTCCTGGGCCGGGGGACGGGGTGGTGAGCGGGTGCTGGGGGCACAGGGACCCCTTCCCCAGCCCCCTGCCGTGGGCTGCACCTACTTGGTGGCCTCAGGGTCCCAGACCACAATGTCAGCGTCAGCCCCGGGGATGATCCGGCCCTTGCGGGGGTACAGGTTGTGGATCTTGGCAGCGTTGGAGCTGGTCACGGCCACAAAGCGGTTCTCATCCATCTTACCCCCCACCTGCCGCCAGAGTGGGGGTGAGACTGTGCTGGGCTGTGTCCCTGTCACCCCCAAGTCCCCCAGAAACCCGAGGCGTGCTGCAGGGGCCAGGATCCCTGCCAGGACACACTGGGGTGCTTTGGGGAGCACTTTGCCCACCGCCCTCATGCCAGGGGGCGAACACCCCATGGGATGTCCCACTCCAGCAAGGCCCCCGTGAGCCCCCAGCACCACGCCGTGCCGAGGCCAGCAGTGCCATACCACACCACGCTCCCAGATGATGTTCATGCGGTCCTGCACCCCGCTGACGCCATGGGGGATCTTGGTGAAGTCCTCCTTGCCCATTGCCTTCTGCTTGGTGCTGAAGGGCCGGTGGTCCGAGGCCACAATGTTCAGTGTGTCACTGCAGGGGACAGAGCAGGGTGGGGGACAGCACTGCCAGGGCTGCTTGGGGTGCCCAGGGAGCCCAGACCCAGGGAATGGGGTACCCCTGCCATGGGGTGCCTGGGGAGCTCAGTGCCTGGGGCACCTACACCGTGGGATGCCTGGAGTTCTTGGCACCCAGGGAGCAAGATGTCCAGGGAATGGGGCATCCAGGAAATGGGGCACGCACACCATGGGGTGCTTGGAGAACAGGGTGTCCAGGGAATGGAGCACCCATGCAGGGAGTGGGTGAGTGGGGCACCCACAGCCCAGGTGCTCAGTGAGTCCCTGGGAAGTGCAGCACCCACAGGGTGTCCCCAAGGCTGCACAGTGTCCGAGCACAGAGAGCCTGAAGCCCATGGTGTGGGGTGCCCAAAGGACGAGGTGCCTTGAGGCCAAGGGGGCAGAGTGCTGGGGCAATGGCACAGCCTGACACCCAGGCTGGCACACCTGGGTGTGCCGGACACCAGGATGCCCAGACAGCACTGGCGAGCACAGCTGGCAGGGAGGGGGTGCCCGTGGGGCAGGGAGAGGTGCCCGGGGCAGGTCTCACTTGGCGAGCAGGCTCATGAGGTAGGCGGAGGTGTTGGTGTCGAGGCGCAGCGGCGGCACGGTGACGTAGGCGGCAGCGTGGAACCAGTCCTGGTGGTAGTAGTGCAGCCCGGTGAGCGTGGCGTGTGCCGTGGTCGTCTCTGCGTACACCACCTTCCCTGCCAGGCGGAGGCACACGCGTGTGCAACGGGCGGGCGTGCGACGGCGGGCGTGCAAGGGGCACACGTGTGCGCACTGTCCGTGCCAGCATCCCCACGTTCCCAGCAGGGCATGAGCCCTCTGTCCCATGTGTGTGCCGTGTGTGTGAGCAGTGCTGGGGGCCCGGGTGTGCCCCCCTGTGCCAGGGCACGGCCCCACCGGCACACCCATGTTCCTCTGCTGCGTGTCCTGTGCCTTCCTGCATGCCCACAGCTCCACAATCTGTGTCCGTATCCCTCCAAGCCCAAAACCTCCCCAGTGCCCATTTGTGTCCTGTGTCAATGGGTGTTTCTGTGCCCACACAGGTGCCCCTTGCCCCCACGTGTGTTGGGGAGGGGGGTCCCCACCCGTGTGCCCTACCTTGCATCTTGGCAGCGGCGATGACATCCCCTGCGGACATGCTGGAGACATTCACCAGGTACACAGGGCAGTGGGTCTGCGGAGAGGGGGTCAGTGGTGCTGCCTCCATGGCACCCCAGCTCCCTGGGGGTCTCTGCACCCCTGCTGAGGCACAGGGACCCCCATGGAAGCGGGATGCTCACCCCCAGCTGGGCGATGCGCAGGACCACTCACCCGGTTGGCAATGGTGATGACGCGGTGCGTGGCCTCAGCTTCCAGCTGCGGAGAGAGCCGGTGGTGACACACGTGACACACCATGGTGGCACCAGTGGGTGGGTGGGTGACACAGGGATGGGTGGTGGCAGCCGTGTGGATGTCCTGGACCATCCCAGTCACATCCCATGCCACTGCTGCCGTGACATGGGGACATCTACCATCACCTACCTCCTCAGGCCGGCTGATCTCGATGCCCTCCGGCCCTGTAATGCCCAGATCCAGAGCTTCCTTGGCTCCCTGGGGAATTTGGGGGGGTCAGAGTGGAGGTTCTGCTGCCCCCAGCTGGGTGCCCATTGCACCCCCCGTGCCCCTGCCCTCACCTCGGCCACCAGCTCGCCGTTCTCGGCGTGGACGCGGGCGATGGCGCCGATGTCGCGGCACGCGCGCAGGACCTGGTAGAGCTCGCTGTCCCGCAGCATGTACAGGTCCTTGTAGGTCATGAACATCTGGAAGGAGTTCACCCCCTTCTCCCGCACCAACGTCTCCATCTCTGCCTTCACCTGTGCCAGGACAGGGGGTGAGAGCGGGACCTCACTCCACGAGGGGCCCCTGCCACGGGGCAGGGTCTGGCACCCCCCTGGGGACACGGGATGTGGATTTGTGGGTGACACGGGGAGCGACAGATGCTGGGAGGGAGCAGAAGGGATTTTCCTGCCCCCGGGGGGTACCCACACCATCCCTGTGCCCCTGCTCTGCTGGAAGTGGGGTCAGGGCTGGGGTGTCCCTGCAGCACAGCTGGGAGCCAGGTCTGATCCCACTCCAGCAGCTTTGAGGGGATTGCAGGGGCTGAGTGTGCTGTGAGATGGGGTCTGGTCACCAATCCTGCCTGCCACCCCCATGGGGGTCATGCTGTGGGTTGGGGTACCCCCATGCTGGGACCACCAGCCCTGGGCACCCTTCTCCCCTTTACGCAGCAGCAGCAGCACCTTCCCTGCCCCAGTGAGGGGCTCAGCCACACGGGGACCCCTTGCCCCAGGGCACCCCTGAGCCCCTGCCCTGCTGAGCCCGGCTCAGGGCAGCTCAAAAGGCATCCTGGGGGCTCAGCCCACCCCCCAGGCAGCTAATGGGATCAGCGGGGCTGGGAATTAGCCCCGGCAGCTGCTCCCGGAGCCGTGCCGGACTCACCTTGGGCGCCCACCAGGTGATGCCCATGTGCAAGGCGTAGTCGCAGCACACCTTGGGGTCGGCCAGGCTGCGGCACTTCTCGTAGGCGTCCAGCAGCGACGTCTCCTTGTCGGGCAGGACGTGGCCGATGATCATCGTCGTGCCCCCCACCAGCGCTGCCTGTGGGGCACAGGGACCGCGCCGGGGGGCTCAGGATCCATCCCCCCACTGCTGGCACCGATCCTGCCCAGCCGGGAGCCACGTTTGGGCACGGCATTGCCCACGGATGGGTGAGGGGTCCTGGGGGCAGGCAGGGACCCCTGCAGCCCCCTGGCCCCACCGATGGCTGCCCATTTGCAGCAGCACATTTGGGTGCATCGCACATCTGGAGAGCCCCGTCCTGCCACCACCAGGGCACCCACTGCCCCCCCAGCCCCAACCACTGGATTTGGGGTGCTGAGGGACCCAGCAGCCGCCCTGGCACAGAGCCCCACGTGGGATGGGGCCGCGGGGAGCCCCCCCGCCGTGTCAGCGTGGGCGGCAGTGCAGGCGCTGTGGCACTGCCGGTGTCCCCGGCTCACCCGGCCCTGCTAATCCCCAAAGCTCCTTTGCCCATCGGCCCTCTCGGGAGGTGCCGAGGTGCGTGGTGCCACGAGGCGGGTGACAGTGGCAGGGAGCAGGCCTGGCACGGGGCAGCCGTGGTCACTGCACCGGCCCCGTCCCCACTGCCGAGCCCCCTGCCCAGGGACAGCGGGCACCCTGGGGACAGGCACGGCCAGCGCTGGCCTGGCACAATGGCCACTCTGTGTGGGTGCTGGGGACAGTGGGAAAGCTGCAGGGACAATCCTGTGCTGGCCCCTTGACACTCCCAGGCAGCGACACTCAGTGCCACCGGCAAAGGGAGGGCAGAGGGTCCCCGAGCTGGCACAGGGTGCCACGGGCCCAGCGTGGGAGGAGGGCTCTGACAGCGAGGAGATGTGATGGATGGGGACATGGGGACAGGCGGTGCCATGCCACAACGCTCCTGTGGAGCCGATGCTGCTGAGGTGCCCACAGTGCTGGGACAGGGAGCTGCCTGCACCAATCTGCGCCCCCAGGGAGCCCCCGGAGCGGGGAGCAGACCCCAGACGGGGGCTCAGGCCGCGGGGGTACCTTGGTGCCGTGGTAGAAGTCATCGACACAGGTGGCATTCATGAAGGTCTGGTGGAAGTGGGTGCTGGTGTCGATGCCGCCCGGGATGACGAGCTTGCCAGTGGCATCGATGACCTTGGCACCGCCGGGGATCATCAGCTCGCGCCCCACTTGCTGGATGATGCCGTTCTCAATGTAGACGTCGGCCTCGAGGGTGCAGTCATCGTTCACCACCTTCCCCCCCTTGATGAGGATCCGCATGGTGGCCGCGTTGGCCATCATGGTGCTGCAGGGCAGAGGGCAGCACCGGGGTGACCACTGGGAGCCCCCCAGGGCTGGGGGTCACTCAGCTGCCCACCCTCACCAGAGGTGCCCCGGTGGGGACAGGGCTCAGCCCTGCAGCTGCGCATCCTCCACGGCCCGTGTCAATGGATTATCCCAGGAAATCCGCGGAGAGGAGGGGCCCTGGCACTGAGCTGGGGGCTGCCTCCCTGCCAAGAACCCTGCTCCAGTGACTCCGGGCTGCACCCCGGCCGGTGCCAACCCCCCTGCAGGCCCAGCACCTGGAGCAGGGCTGCCAGACCCCAGCCCTGCCACCCTCCACTGCCATTGCCACATGTGCCATGGGGACACTGCCCCACGCCCAAGGCAGGCTGCCCGCCTCGTCCCTGTGAGTGTCCAGGACTGGCACGGGCAGCACCAGAGCTGGCATCACTCACTGAGGTCTCTGCCCACAGCCCCACGCGGTGCCAGCTCTGCCAGAGACCCCTGCACTGCCTCAGCGCTGCCTGAGCCCCCGGCAGCGAGGGGCATCCCCAGACACGATCAATAAGTCATCTGGTGAAGGTCAAACACCATCGACCCATCAGAGCAGGGACAGCACGTGCCGGCTGTGCCCACCCGGGGGGCATGAGGTGGGCTGGGACCCCACCAGAACCCCCAAACCAGACACCTCACTGCAGAGACCCACAGAGAGACCCCTGCCTCACCATCCCCACCACAGGGACCACCAGGGACCCTCCAGCAGATAAAGCCCAAGGCACCCCCATGGGCAGTGTGGGACTGTCTGGCATCGCTGACGTGATGCTGGCACCGAGCAGCTCTGCAGGAACGGCCCCTGCTGCCCACCCAACCCCGGCGTGCCCAGACCCTTGGACAGGCCCACTGGGGCCAGAACTGAGCCATGGGCAAAGGCTGCTGCTGGTGGGGACAGGGACCTTGTGGGTGGCTGGTGCTGCCACAGCCCCACTGTGGCTCCAGGTGGGTGCTGAGACAGGGACAGTGCTCTGAAGGGACCATCCCGAGCTGTGCCAGGGATTTCCAGCGCCCATCCCAACACCTGCCGGGCAGCAAATGGCTTCTCAGGCCCCCGAGCTGGCAGGAGCCGCGCTGGCCGCGAGGCTGGGCCGGGCTCTGCCGGCAGCTGGGCATTCCGAGAGCCACAGGCCAGTGCAGCTGCCGGGGCTGGGGGCAAGGGGCTGTTCCCCCCATGGGACCACCACTGCACTGGGGGGACCAGCAGCCCTTCCTCGGCCGGCTGCTGCCCCTGGGCTGCACAGTGGCTGCCGTGGGTGATTCCAGTGCCAGCTGGTGCCTTGTCCTGGTGCCCTCACCTCGGCACAGAGCAGCAGGAGCAGCTGCCGGGGTCCTGCAGGCAGCCCCCCTCGGGAATGTCACTGGCATTCACGGCTGTGGCACAGCTGAGAAACCCCCCCAGGGACCATGGCGGGGTGGCAGTGACCTCATGCAGCGTGTCAGGCCACGGTGGCACGCTGGGAACGGGCACCCAGTGGTCCAGCACCCACACCTGCCCCGCTGCCCCCCAGCTCTGCCTTGGGCACATGGGGAAGCTGCTGCCCCGTGTGAGGGCTGTGCTGGGGGGCATCTGGACCCAGAGCTACACTGGAAGGGGTGAGGGGGATGACAGCAACAAGGGGGCCAGCCCCAGCCAAGGAGTCTCTGAGTCCCCACGCTAGTCAGGGCCCACCCTGACTGACATCAGGGGCAAGACATGAAGGCAGAGATCCACCCCGGTGGGGTGAGACCAGAGGGGCCGAGCTGGTGCCCACAGTGCCACCACGGTGCACGCTGCCCCTGCGAGCCCCTGGGACCCCAGAGCAGGGCTGGGCCAGGCAGGAGATGCAGGAGGGGGTGCAGGGGGGAGGCGGCACGGTGCAGATGGGGTGGGGGGGAGGCGGCATGTCGCATCCCGAGATGAAAGCGGGCTGTGGTGACGGACGGATCTGGAGCACGGAACACGCGACTGCCAGCGGTGCTGCAGCTTCCAGCACCATGAGACCCCTGACACGGGGGGAACGGGGCAGAGGGGGCCGCCGTGGGTGGGCAGGAGAGGGGTAAGCATGGCAGAGGGGGTGCGGGGCTGGCAAGGGGACGGGGCATTGCTGGGGGCACAGGCGTGGGCTGGCCACTGTGCACAGAGAAGAGCTGGCAGCTCCACATGCTGCCTGTGGCCTTGGCCACCACGGAGCCACCCACGCTGCTGCCACCACGCTGCCCTCGTGCCACTGTTCCAGGCACCTTTCCCAGCCCCTCCCCAGGGAACCGCCAGCGACCCCCTGCACTGCCCGTGGCAGAGCCCTGACTGCCCCACACCACCAGCCCCGTGCCCAGCACTGGATGCCCACAGTGGCTTGTCTGGCACACCAGTGCCCCCAGTTCACCCTCACTGCCCCCAGATCACACCCAGTGCTCCCAGTCAGTCCCCCCAGTGCACACCAGTGACCCCAGCTCACTCCCAGTGGTCACACCAGTGCCCCGATCTGACACCCTGTGGCCCCCAGCTCACTCCCTGTGGTCACACCTGTGCTCCCACCTTACACCAGTGCCCGCACCAAGCTCAGACTGAGCATCCCCAGGGGCTCTGCCCCTTTACGCCCCAGCCCGGGCCACAGTGCCAGCATGGCACCAGCCCTGGTGGCACCGGGGCCCTTGCCCGCGCTCTGTCCTGCTGCTGCAGCGTGGTGGCACAGCCAGCATCAGCCGGCGGTGGCCGTGCTGGCGCGGTGGCCGGAGGCTTCTGCCAGACAACAGGCTCCGGAGCAGGGCAGAAACGCAGCGTCAGCGCCGGGGGGGCCACCAGCAGCACCCCGGGGACCCCCGCCCAGCCCGCGCCGCAGCCCCCCGGCTCGGCCACCTCGGCAGGCGGTGGCCGCGGCGCCGCTTCCCGGCACACAAAGCGGCGCGGCCACTCGGGGGGCTCGCAGCCCCCCCAGCCCCGCCGGCTGCCGCGGCGGCCCCCGGCGGCGAGGACAGCTGTGACCCCGGCAGGACAAAGGGACCCCAGCCCCGGCGGGGGCTGCCGGGGGCACCTGTTGGGGTCGGGGCGGCTGCCGGGCCCGGCCTTTGTGCCGGGGCTGCCGCATTGTGCGGCGCGGCGAGGCCGGGGGCCCCTCACCGCCCCCCGCTTTTGTCTGCGCCGGCGAGACCCCGGCACCCACCCTGCCCGCGCCCACCCTGCACCCACCCCGCCGGCGGGGACTCCCCTTTGTTGGGCTGGGCTCGGTGACCGTCACTCCGGTGACACCGACCCGCGACCACTGCCTGTCCCTGGCCAGAGGCGGCGGCTGGGTGGGCATCGCTCTCCGCCCGAAAGATGCCCCGGCGGGGGGGTCACAGCACCACGGCCCCCAGCCCTGACCCTGTCCTGGCTCCGGTACAGGCTGGTGTCGGTGTCCCGCTGCCGGGCTCGCACCGACCACCCCCCCCGGCCAGGACGAGATGCGGTGCCACCGAGCCACCGCCCCGGGAAGGACCGGGAGACCCGCGGGGGCCGCGATCGGCGGGCGAAGGCTGCTCCATCAGACCTGCTACCGCCAAACCCGAGATGCTGCGGGCGGGCGGCCGCTCCTTGTCCCCGCGGGCACCTTAGCCCGGCCCGGCCCAGCCCGGGCACGGAAACGGGCACGGCGCGGCCACGCCCGAGCGGGCGCGGGGCGCTGCGGAGGGTCCCGGCGCAGGCTGCGGGGACGCGGGGGGTCCCATCCCCGCTCCCAGCTCCCCATCACCCCCCGGCGCTGACCCCCAGGTCATTGCGGCAGGAGGCCGGAGCGGCGGCCACCGAAACAAGGGTGCTGCGAGACGGGGGGGCTCGGCCGGGGGTCCCCGCCGGAGAGCGGGGCCGTCCCCCGGTGCGGGGCACAGCCCCGGTCTGGGCCAGGCCCGGGCGAGGCGCGGGGGCGGTGCCGCTGCCGTGGGTCCGGAGCGCGATGCGGGGAGCGCGGGGGGTCCCCGTGCCGGGTCCCGAGGCGAGGGGCTCCCGGTCCCGCCGGCCCGGGGCGGCTCCGCAGACAAAGCCCGGGGCCGCCCAGCACAAAGGATGCTCCGAGCCGGGGCGGGGCCGCCCGGGAGACCCGGCGGAACAATGAGCCGGGCCCGGCGGGACCCCTGTCGCCCCTCGCCCCCCGCGCCCCCACCGCCCCGGGGTCCCCGCTCCGCCGCGCCCCGCGCACCTGCTGCTCCGCTTCCGATCGCGACAGGGCGCCGGCGAAGGAGCCGGGCCCGTTCGGGGAGGAGCAGCCGTCCCCGGCATTACACCCCGCCGAGGCGAACCCCGGGCGCTGTCGCGACACGATCGCCCTGTCGCGACAGGTGTGTCGCCATCGGTGGGTGGCGGCCACACACGGCTTTTCTGCCCGGCGATACCCGCGGAGCGCCCCGGGCGGGGATGGAGGGGCATCCTCCTGCATCCTCGCCTGCCGATTCACTCGCGCCTGTCGAGACGCACGCACCTGTCGCGATTGTCCAACCCGCCGCGATAACGAGCCAGGTCCGCCGGTGCGGGAAAGGAAAAGCCCAGCCCAGCCCAGCCCAGCCCAGCCCGGCCCGGCCCGGCCCGGCCCCCTCGGCCCTGCCCGGCCCCGCCGGTACCTCCCGCTCCCGGTGCCGCTCCCGGTGCCGCTCCGGCCGCGATCGCCTCTCACCCGAACCTGCGCCGCGGGGGCGGGGCCGAGCCCCGCCTGGACCAATCGCCGCCAGCCCTGGCCGCCGGGGGCGGGGCCGAGCCCCCCAGCAGGGTGGGCTGCGCGCGGCCTGACTGACAGGCGGAGGGGGCGGGGCCGGAGCCCGCGCCCCCGCCCCCCGCCACCTGCACGCGCCGTTGCCGTGGTGACGGAGCGCGCGCGGAGACCCCCGGTGACCCCTGGACCCCTCGGGAACCCCCCAAGAACCCCCCGGGAACCCATGGGAATCCCCCAGGAACCTCCCGGAACCCCCTGGGAACCCCCCGGGAACCCCCCATGACCCCCCATGACCCCCCTGGACCCCCCGGGAACTCCCCGGGAACCCCCCGGGAACACCCCGGGAACCACCCTGGATCCCCCTGGAACCCCCGGGATCCCCCCTGGACCCCCCGGGAACCCACCTGGACCCCCCGGGAACCCCCCAGGACCGCCCAGGACCCCCCGGGAACCCTTTGGGACCCCCCAGGAACCCCCTGGAACCCCCCGGGAAGCCCCCGGGAACCCCCTGGGAACCCCCCTGGACCCCCCGGGAATCCTCTGGGAACCCCCTGGAACCTCCCGGAACCCCCCTGGGAACCCCCCTGGACCCCCCGGGAACCCCCAGGAACCCCCCTAGGAACTCATCTGGACCCTCCGGAACCCCCCTGGACCCCTCGCCCCACGGAACCCAGTGGTCCCCCATGGCTCCCCCGACACCTCCAGAGCATCCCATCACTCCCCCCCCACATCCACCCACGACATCCCCACAGCCCCTCCCAGCACAGCCCAATACCAACAAGCAGTGCCCAGTACAGCCCAGTACACGCACCAATGCCCAGTGAAGTCTGGCAGCACCCAGCAACACCCCGTAGTGACCAGAAACACCCAGTGGTGCCCAGCACGGCCCAGTAGTAGCCAGGATGGTCCAGTAACACCCGGCAGTGTCCGGCACAGCCCAGTATATCCCATCAGCAGCCAGCCCAGTGTTCCCTGGACTGTCCTGGCAGCCTCCAGGAGCTCCTGGCACAGCCCATCTCAGTGGCTTTGGGCTCCTGACACGCGGTGACAGGACACGAGGGTGCTGTTCCCACTCCATCCCCTGCGAGCAGCCTGGCACTGGACACCCGCAGTGATGGATGCGGCCCTTGGCCTGTGGTGCTGGAGCTGGTGCAGCAGTGGGGACACAGGGCTGGGTCAGGGAGCTGGGGGGACCTCCTGCTTCATCCATCCCCATCCCAATGGGCACTTCCTCCCATCCCTGTTGTGCCACCCCGCCCTCAGGCACTGCCCGACTCTGCCCGGTCCTGTCTGCTGAGCACCTTGGGGTCTCCTGGGCTTTGCTCTCTCCCCTGTATTAGAGGCACCAGGGGCACATGTTGAGCCTTTCTCTGCCAGGACCCCCCAGGTCCTTCCTACAGAGCTGCCCCAGCCCATGTCACTGCCAGGGGCTCTTCCTCCCCCAGGGCAGGGTGTGGAATTTGTCCCTGTCACCTCCCTGCTGGTCCCTTCTCCAGCTGGGCTTGGTCCTGCTGCAGCAATGCTGCCCTTGGGCAGGGACAGGTCTGCACACATTTCATCATCACAGTCACAGATTTGTGATGGGGGAGGGACCTCAGAGCCCACCCAGAGCCACCCCTGCCATGGCAGGGACACCTCCCACTGTCCCAGGCTGCTCCAAGCCCCAATGTCCAGCCTGGCCTTGGCCACTGCCAGGGATCCAGGGGCAGCCACAGCTGCTCTGGGCACCCTGTGCCAGGGCCTGCCCACCTTCCCAGGGAACAATTCCTTGCCAAGATCCCATCCATCCCTGCCCTCTGGCACTGGGAAGCCATTCCCTGTGTCCTGTCCCTCCATCCCTTGTCCCCAGTCCCTCTCCAGCTCTCCTGGAGCCCCTTTAGGCCCTGCAAGGGGCTCTGAGCTCTCCCTGGAGCCTTCTCCTCTCCAGGTGAGGACCCCCAGCTCCCCCAGCCTGGCTCCAGAGCAGAGGGGCTCCAGCCGTGGGAGCAGCTCCGGGGCCTCCTCCAGACCCTCTCCAACAGCTCCAGGTCCTTCTGATGCTTGGCCCTAGTCAGATCCAATTAATGAGAGATGCCTCTGCCTGGATTAAGTTGCCAATGAGACCACAGGCCAAAGTCAACAATATGGATTTTACTTAACAACAAATGTGAGGTAGAGAGATAGAAAAAAACGGAAAAGTGGAGAGGGAGAGAGAGAGACAGTCCCACCTGTGGATCCAGCAGTGTCCTGTTGCTCCTTCTTCACCCCGGGCTCCTCAGTGGTGGGGTGGGGGGCCTGGTTTGTAGTTCTGCACAGAAAGAGGGGCTGGGTGGCAAACCCACAAAGCCCTCCCCCAACTATCAAATCTTTTCACTATTTATACATTTCAGCATATGAGGGAATTAGTGTTCATTGGCTACAAGTTACACAGTTCTCTTATTAAATAGGGGTCTACCTTCCATTGGTTAAGTATGTCCTTTGCTTCTTATGCTAATTAGTCCCACGCTCGCTCAGTCTTTGTATTCGTTTGGGTTGGTGGCTTTTTGGGTCTCTGGGCCATGAGTCAGTGGGTGCAATCTGCCCCTGCTGGAGTTGCCCTTTTCCCTGCTGGAGCTGATTCACAACAGTTCCCGAGTTGGTTTTATCAGTTTCTTCCTCACCTTGGGCTTTCTGCCGTATGTCCTTGTGTCCTGGTGAGTTCTTCATCCTTTGTGTCCCCTCTCAGTGGCACATCCTCCTTCCCAAGCTTTGTTGGCCTCTCCCTAGGTATAAGATCACTGAATTTATCTTCCTACCACCTGGACAGCAGTACCAGCTCCTGCAGTCCCAGTTCCAGGTATCCACAAGGCACATCTGGGAGGCTTCGGTGGCCATTGGTGGCCACAGCTGCCTTCTGCCCATAACGTGGGGTGGTGTCTGACTGTGACATGTGCATGAGCAGCTGCTTCTCTCCACACACTGCCACAGTGTGGAAACTTTGTCCAGCTGCGTTAAACCAGGATGTGCTGACCAGATCTTGCCTCTTCCAGGCTGGAATGAGCACCTTGCTGCCCTCAGTTCCTCCCTTCTGTGGCCCTAAGTGTTGGAGACAGACACTTGAGCTTTTTAACTCCTATCAGGCCCCAGGGCTGGGGCAGCTCTGCAGGCGGGGTCTCACCTGAGGGGGGCAGAGGGGCACAATCCCCCCTTTCCTGCTGCCCCTGCTGGGGGATCAGCCCAGGACTGGGCAGTTTCTGGGCTGGGTTGTGTCCAGCCTCTGACCCACCAAGTCCTTCTCCCAGGGCTGCTCTTGAATCCATTCATGTCCCAGCCTGGATTGAGCCCGAGGATTGTTCCAACACCGGTGCAGCACCAGCACTCGACTTTTTTGTCCTTTGTGAGGTAACCACAGCCCCCAGCAGCCTGGGGACCCTGGCTGGGTGCCCTGGGGCACCTGCTCACACCATGCCCCAGCAGAGCGCAGGGCCCCAGGCTGTCACACCCCCTGCTTGCCCACCCCACGTCCACTCACCAACCCAACTGTGTGCCCTGGACCACGCCCCAGACCCCACGGCCTCGGGGGCTGGCACTGAGACTGGGGGAGGCCCCAGGAGTCTCACTGTCCCCCTGGCACTTCCTGGCTGGAGGGGAAACTGAGGCAGGAGCTGCGCAGGGCAGTTTCCTGACCCACAGCTCAGTGGACAGAAATGGGGGGGGTTCCCTCTGTTGGGGGCTCTGCACCCCCCACCCCCGGGGTGCATGAGCCAAGGGCCCCATGCCCAAGGGAGCTCTGTCCCACAGCCCCTGCACGCGGGATTGGCACCCCTGGGACCTCATTACTCTTTGGGATCCTAATCCCCTCAGGGCTGGGACCCCACTGCACTGGGACCCCATTGCTCTCCAGGACTCCACGAGCGCCTGAATTACAGCACCTGCCAGGGCCCCACCATCGCCTGGATCCCATCACTGGTGCTGGGATCCCCCCCAGCCCCTGGGACCCCACCACACATTGGGATTTCAGCACCTGCACTGGGACCCCACTGTCCCCCCTGACCCCAAAGTCCCAGCACCTGCCAGGGCCCCACCATCACCAGGGCCCAACCAGCACCTGGATCCCAACACCTGAGCTGGGATCCCCCATGCACCAGGCCCCCACCATCACCCCACCCCACCATGACAGACAGACCACACAACCACACAGAGGAGTTTTTTTTTTCTCTCTTTTTTTTTTTCCTCTTTTTTTCTCTTTTTTTTTTTGCACAAAACAGGACATTTATTCAAGTGTTCTCCAGCACAAGTACATTAGAAAGGAGCTCGTCTGTATTATACTCTTCTGGGCACCAAAGAAAAAGAAAAGGAGGATGGGATGGAAGCGGGACGGACAGACTTTCTACATCTGCTGCACGCATTGACCTTTATTAGTTCAGAACAGCTATGTCACGAGCAATACTCACACAGATACAACAGCGCCGGGCGCCCGCGGCACCTCCGGCCGTGAAATGCACAGTTCAGCGGCAATAAATAGAGAAGCGACCCTAAAAAAACAAACCAACAAAAAAACAGGGGCAACGAACCGAGAGAGAAGAAGAAAATAAACCGGGGGGTTTGGGCTCGGGGTGGGAAAAGGGGAGGGAGAGCAGCCGGGGCGGCCGCGGCGGCGCCGGGAATGAGGCGGCGGAGCCAAATCAAAGGGAGGAAGGAGGGTACCAGCTCTACGCGCGTATTCCTCGGGATGATGAGTACATGATTCCCACAAATAGTTAAGCGTCAGCTACTTCAATGTCTAGGCTAAAACACATGAAATCTCTCGTTTAGTTTTCAAGTACAAAGTTAAAATGCCTTTTTCTTTTTTGTTTTTTTTTTTAATAATAATATATAAGAGTAAAATAATAGTGCTCTTTGAAACTCCACTACGAGAAACAAAACAGTCATTGTCCAGACAGCAGACTTAATTTAACAATATATATTTTTAATAAAATGTTTTAGCACCGTGTTTGTCCCCACTCCCTCGGCGGATCTTAAGGAATTCAGGCCTTTCTTTGTTGTTTTGAGTTTTCATCTAGGGCTGTGCAACAGAATTTGTCTGGCTGTTTTTAAAAAAAGACGTGAGTCGGGTACGTTAAAAACTGAACTCTTGCCCCAGGCATCCCCACGGTCCCCACCGCCGCCGGCACCTGCTCCCAGCAGGAACCTGCTTCCCACCGGCACCAGCTCCGGCACCGCCTGGGCTGTGCCAACACCGCGCCACAGCGCCTGCTGGGACCCAGCCCCCCAAAGGTGCAGCAGGGCCAAGGGGGTCCCAGGAAGCGCTGCAGGGCTGGGCTGGGCCGGGGTGGCCCCGGGGGTCCGCTGGGACCCCCAAACCCAGCACGTGACCGTGCAGAACCTGCCGACAGTGCCACAGGATGGGGCAGCACCAGCACCCGGAGCTGCAGGGCCACACAGGGTCAGCACCCAGAGCCACAGGGTTGTGCAGGGCCAGCACCCGGAGCTGCAGGACCACGCAGGGTCAGCACCCAGTGCCACAGAGCCATGCAGGACCTGCCAACAACGTTGCAGGGCCGTGCAGGACCAGCACCCAGCACCTCAAGGCCATGGAGGATCAGCACCCAGTGCCACAGGGCCGTGCAGGACCCGCAAATGATGCTGCGGGGCCATGCAGGACCCGTGTTTGCCACGGCGAGGCCACGCAGGGCCTGCAATCAGCACTGCAGGGCTTGCAGCACTTGCACCTTGGTCTGTGGGGCTGTGCAGGACCCACAGCCAGCGCCGTGGATCCATGCAGGACCCACAGCCGGCGGCATGGAGCCCTGCAGGACCTGCAGCAGTGCTGCAGGGCCACGCAGGACCCGCAGTGCTCACCGTGCTCCACACAGGACGCCTAGGCCACGCCAGCCCCACAGACAGGGTTGTGGGGCCATGCAGGCTCGCAAAGCAGCAGGCAGGACCTGTGCCTGGTGCAGCGGCCCTGTGCCATCCTGTGCCATCCATCCAGCCCCGGGAGCGAGCGGCAGCCCAAGCCCGGGGCTGGTGCCATCCTGCCTCATCACCTTTGCTCCCTGGCAAAGCCAGGCCCCGCGGTGTCCTCACCGCGGCCACCTGCGCCGGCTCAGCTCCCCGCGCCCCCCGCACCCACAGAGGGGCCCCCAAGCCCCTGGTAGCACCAGGAGGGAGGGGAGGTGGGGGGGCCCCACGGCCACCCCTCGCCAGCCCCGCCGCCGTCGGTCCCAGCACCTCAGAGCGCCCAGGCCGCGGCTCGCTGCCATTAGCCAGCACCCCGCAGCGAGCGCGGCCCCCGGAACCCGCACCTTTCACAGTTAGAGAAGAGACAGCGACGGGCCAAGGCCCTCTGGGAGCCTCCCCGCGCCCTAGCACCAGTCCCTGCCCCACCGGGTCCGGCCACCCCGCGGGCACCGGGGCTGCACCGGGCCGGACCCCGCGGCACCGCGGCCGCCAGACCAGTAGCACCATCCACCGCACTGCCAGCACCTGCCCGCGCTCCGCTCACACCGCGGCTCCCGGCCCCTGCGGCCGGGGCTGCCCGACACCGACACTGCCACCACCGCCACCGCCACCGCGGCGTCCCCGCGGGCACCCGTCACCCCCCAGCGGGGCACGGGGCCGCCCCACGCGGGGCACCGAGGGGACGCGCTCGCTCCAAACCGTGCGTGGGCAGGGGAGTGATGGCCCGGCGGCCGCGGTGACGCTGCCGGGGTCCCATCCCGGCTCACCGGGGCATCGCCCTCCTGCCGCCAGCCCGGCCCCGCGGATGTAGCACCAGGGTCTGTGACCCGCAGCCATCCCCGTGCCATGCCGGAAACGCCCCGGCCGCGCTCCAGCACCGGCACCGCTCTGTCCCCCCTGCCCTGCTGGTGTCCCCGCCACCGCCCTCGGCGAGAGCCTGTCCACAGCACCGTGCCCCACGCCGCCCCGGCGGGCAGTGCCCACAACAAGGGGCATGGCCAGGGGGCAGGACCCCCCTGCTGCTTCCGGGGCGCCGGGGGACACCCAGCACCGGCTCTGCCGGACGCCACGTACGCAGAAGAGCACCAGTACGCTGTGGGGTGACGCCGGCGGGGCAGGGGGGCACCGCCGAGGCGCTTCCGTTTGGGACAGAAAAAGGTTATTGCATGACTCGGGATGGAGACGCTTCCGCCCGGCCGCCCCGGCCCTGCCGCTCGCTCGGAAAGGCCCGGCACGTAAGGCAACGTGGAAGCTGATGTCTCGACTCACCCCGCTGTGTAAAGCACCATTATGAAGTCAGGTTGTACAGTAGTAACAGTACCTTTTATATATATATATATCTATATCTCATATCTATCATATATATATAAACTGTAAACAAGAGGTAACAGCGGCTTCTAGGATCTGCTCTCTTCAAGGTTTCCGTGTGGTAGGCACCCAAAATACTGTAGAAAAGGTGTGTGTGTGGTGTGTGTGTTCCCGGCCTCCCTGCCGGGGTGGCTCCATGTCACCGGAGAGCGGTGCTGGTGGAACAGAGCGAGGCTCAGCCGCCGGGCGCTGGAGCCGCCGAGCGCTGCCGGAGCCGGGGCCGGGCCGGCCAGGCGCTGGCGCGGACGGAGCGGAGTGGTCTCGGAGCGGGTCTCGGAGCAGAGCGGGTCTCCTTCGCCTCCGCCTCCCTCCCGACTGGGCTTTCCCGCTGCCGTTTCCCCCTCTCCGAGAGCGGCGCTGGCGACGGCATCTCGTCTCGCCCGCTGCTCCGAGAAGTGGAAACCAAACCGACAGGAAAACCCAGCCAGAAAAGAGCGGAAAATTAAAAGGTTACCCAAAAAAAAATGGTTTTGGTTTCTTTTCTTTTTTTTTTTTTTTTCCTGTTTTGTTTTTGTTTCTTTCCATCGTTTTCGTCGCTTGTTTGCTTTTTGTGGTCTTTGTTTGTTTTTCGATAGGCTAAAGCTGACCCTTGGAAATTCAGGAGAGGACACCGACCCCTTTCGCTCGGGGAGACGTGTGCTGGGTTCCCGTCGGGCTGCGAAATCCCGTCTCTCTTCTGGGTGCTGACTCTTCTCTCATTCCGTGTGTTCACTTCTCTTGGCGTGGATGGGTTTGTTTCCGACTCGCTCCGTGTGACCAGTTCCTGCCCATCTCTAAACGCAGGCAAAGTATTCCTTCAGGGGCGCGAAGAGGTGGCGGATCACCGGCACGCTCCAGGACCTGCCGAGCAGTCTCTGCCGGGCCAGGCGGCTCATGTTGGACACATCCGTGTAGTGCACGGGGAAGCCGAAGACCCTGTGGGACACAGGATGGGGAGGGGTCAGGGCTGCAGGCGGGACCTGGCACAGCCCCAGCCCCGGCACCCGCGGTACCTCTCCATCTCCGTGCACCACAGGATGTCCTCCTTCTCGTTCATGAACACGGGGAAGTGCTGGTCCTTGCCCTGCTTGATGGAGTTGGAGCGAGTGGTGATGGTTCGCACTTTGCTGAACTGCAAGAGGCACGGGCTGGTCAGGATGGGGTGGGGTGGAGCCCCCAACACGCTGGGAGGGCAACTCCCACCCTGGCAGCCACTGCTGATCCCTCCTCCCACTTACAAGATCCCCACCTTGTGCCCCAGGGAGCCTGGGACTGCCGGTGACAGCACTGGAACCCCCCTCCTGTCCCTTCAGGCACCTGTTCAGCCCCTCAGCACCCACCCCTGGCTGACCTTTGCTATCCTGCCGTGCTCCAGGCACTCCTGCAGCTCCAGCTTATCGTTGACAGTGGACGCGAGTGGCCTGGAGGGGGAGAGATGGTGGGCAGGGGATGGCAGCGCTGTGTCCCTGTACTGTCCCCCAGGGTGGGTGCAGGGCAGGTCTCCAGATGGGGTTTGTGGGGGTCACAAGGTGGCCACGGCTGTGTTGGGGGTCTGTGGCAGGTAATGGGCAAGAGGCAGCCAATTCCCTTGGGAGACCAACCATGGCCACTAGCTGTGGGCCAGCACAGCCAACATCCAAGAGGGACACGAAGAACAACTTAGTGCCACCCTCCAGCACAAGAGAGCTGGGACAGGACCCCCATGGAGGTGCCACCATGGGTTTCTAGGGTGTGCAGTCACCTCTTTGTGAGACTCCTGCTCTTGCCCAGCACTGACCAGGATCAGGGGACCCCAGAGACACATCTGGGCCAAGGGAGGACCCAGGAGTGCAGCCCACCCTCCCAAAGCCAAGCCAGGGGCTCAGCTTCGAGGTGCTCTCACCAACCTGTTCATGCCGGGCAGGTTCCCCCAGAAGTACCGTGCCCGGTGTGCTGCAGACACTTCTTTGGCATCAATCATGACGGGATTGGACTGAGGGAGGGAGAGTAGGAAAGGTCAGTGGGGCTGGGCAGCCCCTCGTTGTGGGGACAGGACCTGGGAGTCCCTGGGGATGGAGGGGGGTGACCCCAGGCAGGCACTGACCTCCAGGAAGCGCGAGATGTCCCTCTTGTCGCTCACCCCCATGGCCACCACGTTCTCAAAGAGCCAGAAGAAGGGCCGGTCGTCGCCCTCCTTGGGCCGGGCTTCGTGGAGCAGGCGGTAGAACTCGAAGAAGAGGCGCCCAGTGCCCTCTGGGAGGAGAGAGGAGGGGCTAGGGTAAGGGCTGGGGGTCTCTGTCAGCCCTGGGGGGCTGTGTCAGCCCGGGGGGCCAGCAGTGGGGTCCAGCCCCACCCCTCTCCTACCGTAGAGCCCCTTCCTGGCTGGGTTGACGATGGACAGGTCGTTGCAGGGGCTCCCCCCAATCACCAGGTCAAAGGGGCCCCACTCCTGTATCTGCAAGAGGGAGAGGAGACCCCGGGTGAGCCGGGCGCTGCCACAGCCTGGGGGACACCGGGATGACGGTGGCTGAGCTCCCCGAGTGGGAAGGGACCCACCAGGATCATTGAATCCTACTCCTGCCCCTGCACAGGACACCCTGACACTCCCACCCTGGGCCTGAGCATTACCCAAATGCTCCTGGAGCTCTGGCAGCCTTAGGGGGGATGGGTTGGGGGTCGCGGCGCAGGCAGGGAGGGGGTCAGGAGGCCGAGGTGCAGAAGGGGACACGTACGTGTTTCTGGGTGACGTTGCGGACGTCCCCGACGTACATGATCTTGCCCTGGTGCCTCACCATGCCCACGGTGATGGAGTCCTCGCACACCTCGGAGGCGATGTACCTGTCCACCTGGATGCCCAGGTCCTTCAGCACCAGCAAGCCTGCGGGGAGCCGGGTGGGTGGGGCTGTGTGCAGGCACAAAGGGCCCCAGCCCCATCCCAACCCCCCTCCCTGCTCCCCTCTAGGGCGGAGAAGACAACAGGGGCTGTCCACGGGGGACACCCGCATGGGGTCCCACAGACCTGTCTGCTGTGCCGGCTGCTCTCAGCCCAGCAATCCAATCCCACACACCCCCTGAGGGGGGCCAGGGGCCCCCACCCACCTGTGGCGATGCCGTCGAAGAGCGAGAGCACCCGGATGGGCTTCCTCTTCTCAGCTGGCACCGGTGGGTACACCTTCGGTGGGTCCTGGGAGCCACAGGGATGGATGGGGTCAGTGGGGAAGCGTTGTGGGGGCCAGCGGGGAGGGGCCTGGGGGTCAGCGGGGAGGGGAGGGGGCACTCACAAACTCCTGGTCGTGGTTGTTGGCGAAGAACATCTGGAGGCGCGAGGGCCAGTCCTCCCGCCGCCGCAGCAGCCCGTAGACCCCCTTATGGCCGCACATGTAGCAGTTCCAGGGGTCCTCCTTGATGGCCGCCTGCGCCGCCCCCGGGCCCACCAGCAGGTCCACGCACTCCACGCAGAAGCACCTGGCACGGGTGGGGGCCAGGGTCAGCAGTGGGGCTTGTACCAGGGTGGTGACGCCACCAGAATCTACCCAGCCCCACACCACGACTGGGGCACCACCCACACGGTTTCCCACAGAGCTGTCCACACACACCCTGCTCTAAGCCCACTGGCATTTCCCAGCTCCATGCTGGGACTGGGGCACTGCCAAAGCTTGCCCCAGCCCTCCAGCAGGACCACAGCATCACCAAAACCTCCCTGGCCTCATGCCAGGACTGCAGCACCACCAAAACCTCCCCAGCCCCAAACCAGAACTGGCATCACCCAAAACCCCAAGGCAGGACTGTGGCATCACCAAAAACCTCAACACCAACACCTCAGTCCCACACCAGAGCTGGGACATCACTGGAACTACGGAGCTCCATAGCAGCACTGGAGCATTGCCAGGACCTCCTCCAGCCCTGCAGGATCTTGGCACAGCCAAAACCTCCGAAGTCCCACACCTGGACCGGCACCACCCAAAACTCCATGGCAGGACCACGGCACCTCCAGTCTGAGGTGTTACCAAAACTTCCTCCAACCCCACAACCAGGACCAGGGCACCACCAAAACCTCCCAGTCTCAAACCACAACTGGCATCACCCAATTCCCATGCCAGGACTGTGGCACCACTAGGACTTTCCAGCTCCATCCCGGTAGGACCAGGGCATTGCCAAAACTCCCACAATCCCACACCAGGACCAGGACATTACCAAAAACTCCCAACCCGAGGCACTGGGACTGTGGCATCATTGTAACAATCCCAGCCCCAAACCAGGACTGGCATCACCAACAGCCCATGGCAGGAACATGGCGCCTTGAAAATCTCTCCAGTCTTGCACTGGGACATCACAAATTCTCACAGCCCCAAACCAGGACTGGCATCACTGAATTCCTACACCAGGACTGTGGCATCACCAAAACATTCCTAAGCCCCACACCAGGACTGGCAGCACCTGATTTCCATCCCAGGCCTGCGGCACCACCAAAACCTCTCCAGCTGCACACGAGGACTGAAGCATCACAAAATACCCCAGACTGAGGTGCTGAGGAATAAATCTGGTCCAGGCAGTAGGTCTGAAATGCAGACTGAGCTGCAGAAGTTGGGCTCTGGGTGGAGCCCCAGCCGTGGGATGAGGAAGGGTGACCCAGCCCTTGACCCAGCCAGGTGAGTGGACACAGAGAGGGGCAGGAGCTGAGGACACTGGAGGAACAGTGAGACTTGTAGAGGGGAACATTGAGGGGATAAAATCGAGGGGTTCTTTTGTTGGGATCCCTCCTTAGAGGTACCAGCTCAGGCTGTGTTTGTATTTCTGTGCCAGGAATAAACAGCTTCACCAAACAGAACATCTGAGACTCTGCCACTGGAAACCCGGGCTGGAACCAGTGAGGAGGCAGGGTCTGACTGGGAGTGGGGCTGTGTGGAGTCACTGGAGCTGCTGCAGCAGCTCCGGCCCCAGCGGGGACAGCCTCTGGCAATGGGAGTGCGACAGCCTGGAAGTCTCAGGAATGGTCAGACTGGGAAGTTTCCTTAACTGACATCACCAAATTCCCATGCCAGGACTTGGCATCACCAGAACCTCCCAGCCTCACACCAGGACTGGCATCACCGACCATGGTGGGACTGTGGCATCACCAAACCTTACCCAGACTCATGCCAGGACTGGGACATCAAAGCCCGACCCTGGGACAGTGGCACCACCAGAACCTCCCAGTGCTGTGCCAGGTCTGGGGGCATCACCAAACCCGCCAGCTCCTGTACCACAGACAGCACTGCCAAAACACCCCAGCCACAAACCAGGACTGGCACCACCGAACTCCCACGCCAAGACTGTGGCATCACCAGCACCATTCCCAGTGCCTTACAGAGACTGGGACATCACCAGAACTCCCCAGTCCCACACCAGGCCTGCCATCAGCAAAACCACATGGCACAAACATGGCAACACTGAAACTCCCCCAGCCTGGTGCCAGACAGAACTGGGGCAGCAGTGGGAGCTCCCCGGTGGCGCAGCAGCCCCGTGGCCCCCGTGGCCCCCGAGGCCCCGCACCTGCAGCAGTTGTTGTTGCCACACATGAGGACCTCGCGGCCGCCGCAGCAGATGGTGCAGTAGGACTGGTACCCGTCGTCGTCGTACTGGTAGGCGCACTCCAAAAAGCAGTTCTGGGGACAGTCAGGGTGTCACTGCGGCCCCAGGGACCCCAGGATATTGCTGGGCACCCCGTGAGACCCCCCAGGCCGTGCCCCCTGGCCCGGCTCCACACCGTACCTTGCAGTTTTGGCACATCCCCCCGATGAACAGAGGGTGCTCTAGGGTCACGTTGAGGCTCCCACAGGAGATGCAGATGTCTGGGGGAGAAGGGGAGACATCACCCTGGCACCCCAGCCCAGTGAGGGGACACCCTGACCCCTGCCCTGCAGTCCCCAGAACACACTTACCCCCCATGCTGGGTCACACCAGAGCTGGGGACCCCCCTCGGGAGGAGCAGGCAGGACTCCCCCTGTCCCCCAGCCTCACCCCTGACCCCAACAGCCCCCACAGCCCCAGGCAGTGTCCTGGGGGTCCTGCCACTATCCAGGGTGGGCCACTGCCACGTCACAGCTGCTGTCCCTGCTGCCAGCCAGGCCGAGGGTGGGACAAGCTTGGCCTTCTTCCCCTGAGCTGCCCCTACACCCCCTCCAAGCCCCCTCCATCCTGAGGTGCCCAGGCAGGGAGGGATGGACCCCCACCCCACATTCAGGGTGCAGGATGTGCCCCGGCCCCGCACTCACCTTCGATGTTCCTGCACTTCTGCCGGACCTCATACACCAGCCGCTCTGGGGGAAGAGGGGTGTCAGGGGGGCCTGGCTCCAGCCAGGTCCCCTCACGGCTGGGGGTGAAGGGAGGAACTCTGGGAGGGAAGGACCCCGAGGGAGAAGGGAGCCCAGCCTGGAGCAGCTCTTGTCCCCCCACCCCCAAGTGAGCACGGCCAAAGAACCCCCCGAGAGAGAAGTGCTGGGTGTGGGGGCATCCCCAGCCCCCCAGTACCTCGGGTGCGCTCGTCGATGATCTCCTTGACCTTGGGCTTCTCCTGGGTTGTGCTTTTCCGGGGTTTTTTGGCGGGTGGGGGTGGTGCGTAGGCGGCTGCTTCGGGCTCAACCCACATCTCCGTGTAAACTTCTTTGTAGGGGTTGCGCTCCTCTGCGGGACCAGGGGCTGTCAGCTGCGTCCCCCCACCAGGTCCCATCGTCAGGATCCCCCCAGGGTCCCTGCCCAGGCCCGTCCCACCCTGGTGATGCCAGAGCTGATGGCGAGTGCCCCCCAGTACCCCGGGCAGGTGCCCACCCCACACAGGCACCTTTGCTCACCTTCGGGGGGCTCCAGCCCCTTGGGGCCAGAGGGCTGGAAGCCGCCCAGGGCCCACTCGATCATCTGCTTGTTCTGGATCTCCACCACCTTGGACGTGTCCGTCTCATCGTTCTCAGGGCATGCAGGGAAGATCTTCCCAGCCCGGCTGCTGGCCACCTGCCGGGGGTGCAGGTGTCACCCACCCCACACGGGGGGTCCTATCCTCAGGCCCCCCCAGCTGCTCCTGCACTGCCCAACCAGGCAGGCCCCAGCCTCAGGGGGACCAACATGGTCAGGAACCTCCACAAGAGACCCCCAACACTGCTGAGAACCCCCAAAGCCAGGATCACCCCACAAGAGAACCTCACAGCAGTGCTGGGAGATGCCCCGAAAGGCAGGACCCCCCAGCATCCCCCACAGGGACTGCAGCAGCCCCCCAGAGACCCTCAGAGTTCCTGACCTCCTCCCCAGACCCCCCCACACCCCTGACTGGGACAAGTGAAGTCAGGGGCACCCACTGCACCTCAGATGTCCCCCAGCTCCATGGTGTCCCCACTCACCTGCAGCACCTCGTAGATGGCCTTGCGGTACATAGGCTGCTTGTTGTAGGTGGCCTGGTGGAAGGCGCTGGCGAAGGAACTCAGGGGCAGCAGCTTCTCCACACACACCTGGGGAGAGGAGGCGGCCATGGGGACACCGGGGGGAGGAGGAGGAGGAGGAGGAGGGGCTGTCAGCCCCGGGCCCCCCGGGCACCACTTACCACCGAGAACTTGCCGTCGCCGAACCACATGACCCAGCGGGTGCCCTCGGCCGCGCGGCTCCGCCCGGTCATCCACCAGGACACGATGCGGCCGGGCCACCACGAGAAGCCGCGCAGCTTCCCCCACACCAGCTCGCCGATGCCGAACCCGCGCCCGTCCTGCGGGGGAACACGGGGATCAGGGCGGGCACACGGGGCTCCGGCCCCGCCGCGCCCCCGCTCCGCCCGGCCCTGCCCTCACCTCGTACTCGGGCTCGTCGTCGGCGGATTTGGAGGTGTTCTTGTCGCCGGCGTCGGCCACGGCCGGCTCCGGCGTGGTGGCCACGCTGGGCGAGGCGGGGTCGGTGGGCTGCTGCGGGGCGGGCGGCGGGCTGGCCTCCTCCTCCTTCTGCGCCTCGGCCCGCGCCGGCTCCTCCACCACGTTCATCACGGCGATCACCTTGGCCTTCTTCTCCGCCTGCGGGGAGAGGGCAGGGCATGGCCACCGGCACCGGGCACCGGCACCGCGGGGTGTGCGGGCATCGCCCCGGGCCCGCACCCGGCAGCCCCCAAAGGCCTGAGGGAACCCCCCTGCCTCAGCTTCCCCTTCCTGACCCGCGTTCCCGGGACCCCCAGAACTGATCCCGGGAGCCGCGGCGTCCATCCCGGGAACCCCCGCACTCGCTCCGTGACCCGCAGAGCCCAGCCCGGTACCCTCTGTCCGTATCCCGAGATCCTCGGAGCCCAGCCCGGGACCCTCTGTCCTTATCCCGGGACCCTCGGAGCTCATCCCGGTCCATGTCACCCTCTCCGGGTCCCCCCCTCGGGTTCCCCCGTCCCCGGCCGAATCTCCCCTCGCGGTCTGGGCGCTCCGGCCCGCGGTGCTCCCGGCCCCGGTCACGGTCACGGTCACAGTCCCGCTCCCAGTCCCGGTCACGTACCCGCGGGGAGCGGCCGGGCCCGGGCCGGAACGCGCGGAGCCGGAACGCGCGAAGCCGGCCGGGCCGGTGCGGGTCAGCCCGGCGGCCCTTTGTCTGGGCTCCGGGTCACGTGGTGCCTCCCGGCCCGGCTGGTTGGCTGCGGCGGGGGGGGGGGGGGCGCGCCGGGGGCACGGGCCGGACCGGAACCGAAGGGGCCCGAGTGGAACCGAACGGAACCGAAAGGACCCGAGCAGAATCGGAAGTAACCGAGAGGAGCCGAAGAAGCCCCGACGATGCCCGGGCCGGACCCGAAGGGAGCAGAGCGAAACCGGAGGGACCGAGCAGAACCGAAAGGATCGAGGAGAACCGAACGGAGCCGAGCGGAGCCGAGAAGAACGAACGCAGCCGAGCGGCCTCCGGGACGGATCCGAGCGGTCCGGAGAAGAACCGAACGCAGCCGAGCGGCTTTCCCGGGACGGGCACCAGAAGAACCGAACGGTGCCGAGCAGAACCGAACGCAGCCGAGCGGACTCCCGGCACGGAGCCGAACGGCCCCGAACGGCCCCGAGCGGTCCAGCCCGGTCCCGGTCCCGCTTGCCCGGTGTCCTCCCGGTCTCGGCCCCGGTCCCGCTGCTTTCCGCCCCAGCCCCGCTGTCCCGCCGGTGCCCCGGTGCCGGCCCGTCCCTCCCGGTACTCACGGGCCCGCGGCCGTGCTCCGGTCCGGGCTGGGCTGCGCCTCACGCCGCGGGGCCGCTCCCGCCGCCTTTTGTCCCGGGGCCGCGGCCCCCCGGCCTTTGTGCGGAGCGCCGGGACGGGGCGGGGGCGGCGGCGCCCCGGGGGCCTCGCCCCGCACGGCTGGGGCCGCCCCCGCCCCCCGCACCAGTGTCCCCAGTGCCACCGGCCGGGCACCGGGGGGGCTCCGCGCTGGCCGCGGCCCCGCTGCCCCGGTTCGGCCCGGCACGGACACCGGTGTGCGCTCACATCGCCCGCTTCAGCCCCGCGCAGACACTCGTCCGGCACCGCACGGCCCAGTTCAACCCAGTACGGACACGGCTGTGGGGCTGCCACCGGCCCCGCTGCCCCGGTTCGGCCCGGTGCGGACGGGACACGCTCAGGGGTCCCTGCACCCCCGGCCAGGCCCTGCCCCCTGCCAGCCCGGGGGGTCCCCGGGGGTCCCCGGTGTCCCGGGGGTCCCACGGCGCGGTGGCTCCGGGACCCCTTTGTGTGCAGAGGGACAAAGGGGTGGGTGGTGTCACCCCAGGGACCCCTGCCCTGCCACTCCCTGCTCGGGGGTCCCCGGGCCACCTCCTCATCCCGGGATCCGGAGGGACCCCAAGGGACCCTGAGCATGGCGGAGCCCCAGTTCCACCCTCTGGGTGCCCCCCGGGTGGCAGTGGGGTGACAGCAGGGACATCCCCATTCCTGCAGCCCAACTCGGGCTTTGGGGACCTGGGAAGTTTGGGGACACGAGTGGCCCTGGGTCAGAGGACATGGGGTGGGTGACATCCGGAGTGTCCTGGGGCAGGGTCACAGCAGGACCTCGTGTCCCCCCCACCCAGCGCTGGTCCCACCGGGGCCCTGCTCTGCCCGGGGGGGACAGGAAATGTCCCATCGCCGGTCGTTAAGGGACATCGTCTGGATATCACCGCTGGACAATTATCCCTGCCCTGGGGCCACCGGCAGCATCTCTGCTAGCCCCGTCCATCCCCATCCCCACCCCCACCCTCACCCTCAACTTCATCCCCAGTCCCTTTCCTTGCCTCACCCCCACCTTCATCTCCATCTTCATTCCACCTGCATTCCCACCCCCATCCCCATTCCACCCCCATTCCCTGTCCTTGCCCCACCCCCATCCTCATCTCCATCTTTATCGTCTTCCTCATCTCCACTCCACTCCATTCCATTCCATCCCCATCCCCATCCCCATCCCATTCCTATCTTCATCCTTTGCCCCATCCTCATCTCCTTCTTCATCCCAAACCCATCCCATCTCCATTCCCATCTCCACAGCTGCCACAGGGTGGGGGGGTCCCAGCCTAAGGGGTCCCAGCATGGACATGAGAGGGGCCAGTGCCTGGCCTGGGTGTCCCTGGCACCGCACCGATCCTGGATGTCCCTGGCATTGCACTGACCCTGGGTATCCCTGGCACTGCGCTGACCGTGGGACAGACAGTGGGGAGTGTCCCCAAACTGGGACATGGGCGGTGGGTGGCACAGAGCGTCAGCACCAGCCAGGCATGGGGGGAGCTGTGAATGGTCACTGGGCCACCAGCCAGCTCTGCTCCCCAAAATCATGGCCCAGAAGTGACCAATGACAGGCTTGGAAGCCCTCATGGTTTGGGGACCTGCATGGTTTGGGGAGCTCCATCGAGAGGAACTTGCCAGTGCCGAAGGGCTCCGGTCTGGCAAAATGGGCATGGGGGCAGTGCCTGGGGACCCCTCCCAGGAGGAGGGAGGGGGTCATGCCTTGTGCCCTGGGGGGACACTGTGGCTGTACCAGCCGTGCCCTGTGCCCCACGGCATGGCCTGGCCATGCCAACCATGCCCAGTGACATGTCCTGGCTGTGCCAGGCTCCATTGTCCCTCTGAGTGCCAGCACGAGGGTGCTTGGCAGCAGGGTTATAAATAGAGCCAAGAAGGTGGCACAAGGGGACACAGCCAGGGAGACCCGCTGGCAGTGGGGGACAATGCCGAGAATGGGGTGAGGGGGGTGTGATGGGCACCCCGGGGCACCGGCAGAGCCCCTGTCCCTGCTGCCCGTGAGCAGCCGCCGGCACCGCGGCCACCCCGTGCCTGCGCCAGGCTCCCGCCACGAGCCCGGCTGCGTCACACGCTGGTTCCCCGGGAAACCAGCAGGAACGGGCGGCACATCCCCGGGAGAAGGACGGGGCCCCGCTGCCCGCAGCTGCGCACACCGGCCCCGAGTGAGGGCGGCCCCGGGGGGCACGGGGGCTCGGAGCGGGGCCGTGGGGCCAGACCCAGGTGCCAGCAGGGCAGCGACACCACCAGCAGCAGGAGCCCCAGGGCACGGCCACGCCGGGGTGCCCCGTGTGCCCACCTGAGCCCCCGTGTGTGCTGACCATCCCTCGTGTGCCTGGTCAGTCCCAGCCCAGGCTTTGCCACCGACGCCGCTGCGCTCGCCCCGGGAGCCTCGCGGTGCCCACCCGCCGCCGGTGCCGGCCCTCACCTCCCGCTTCCAGCGCGCCAGCCACTCGTCCCGCTTCCTCTTGCTGATGTAGTAGGGGTCCCCGGCCTGGAAGGTGTGCCGCTGCATTGGCCGCTGCCGCAGGCTCGACTCCCAGCCCAGCCCGCCGCGGAGCCGCCCGCGCGAGCCCTGTGCCGACAGAGAGAGAGAGGGGTCAGGGCACCGCCGTGGCAGCGCAGGGGAGCCACAGGCTGGGCTTGGGGACAGTGGGGGAACACAGCGGAGCTGCCCTGGGGGCTGGAGGGGGACACATGCTTGTGTGTGGGGAGATGGGCAAGGGGGGCACCGCCTGCCTGGGCACACATGCACATGAACATGGCCTGGCCCCTATGTGTGCCAGGACCTGGTGACCAGAGATTGGATACTGGGGAGAAATTCTTCCCTGTGAGGGTGGGGAGGCCCTGGCACAGGGTGCCCAGAGCAGCTGTGGCTGCCCCTGGATCCCTGGGAGTGTTCCAGAGCAGACAGGACACAGCTTGGAGCACCCTGGGATAGTGGAAGGTGTCCCTGCCCATGGATGAACTTTGAGGTCTCTTCCAGCCCAAACCAGTCTGGGATTCAAGGACCTGGATGCCACGGCATCACACCACATCCAGCCGCACCTTGGTGGGCACCACCGGCACCATCCCGGCACGGATCCACCCCAAAGCAGATCCAACACGCTGTGCCCAGAGAAGTGAGGGCACTGAGGGGAGGCAAGGGGTCAGCCTGGGCAGGCACCACCCAGCACATCCTGGTCCCCAGCACAGCAATGGGTGCTGTCCCGTGTCCAGCTGTGTCATGGTGCAGGAGCTCAAGACCCCCATGCTGTGGGAACGTGGGCCCTGCTGCTCCCCCACGGCCACCGGTGCCGAGGAAGCAGGGAGAGATGGTGCCCGTGGGCACGAGGAGCACCACGTTGCCTGGTGGGCTGTGGGGCCGTGCCTGTCTCCTGGCGTGGGCTATGCCCGTCTCCTGGGCACAGCCTTGCAGGGTCCAGCCCCAGGCCATACTTGCCTCCATTTTCAGGGTGTCGAAGTTGTTTTCCTCCTTCTCGTCCTTGCCTGCACACAGAACAGAGAGCGACTGTCAGCCGGCGTCGGCGCGGGGCTGCGGGGCTGGGACCCCGCAGGGCGATGGGGCCCACCCAGGACTCCACGGGGGACACAGGGCCCACCCAGCCCCTCCGGGGGCCGCCCTGTGCCGGGCCGGGCCCCCCTGGCTCACACACACGGCCCGGGCCCGCTCTGGGCGGGTGCTGCTTCCGGGATGCAGCCGCTGCTCCTGCCCCGGCCGGGTTTGGGGGTCCGGGGCAGTGACCCCCCTCCCCGGGGCGGGCAGGGGAAGCGGCGCAGCCCCGCTGCTTCCTGTGCTCTCGGCACATCCGCGCCGCAGGTCGTGCCGAGGCGCTGCCAGGAAAGTGCCTAAAAATAACCCCGGGTGTTTCAGGGGGTGAGAACCGCCGGGGGCCGGGGCAGCGGGGGCGGCCGGGGGAGAGGGGGCACTGCTGGCTGCGGAGCGGGGCTCCCACCCACTGCGGGCATCCCTCAGCACCTCGCCCTGGCTGCTGGGCACTGGGCACCCTGGCACAGACCCTGGGGTGGCCCCAGCCCTGTGTGGTGCCGGGATGGTACCCCCAGAGCTGGCACATGGGGATCCAGCCCCCCTCGGCAGCTGGAGCCCCGAAAGCAGCAAGGCCTGCATAGGAGAGTGGCCAAGAGCTCTGAGTGCTGGGAGACAGCAGGGGACATGGGGAAGCAAAGGAGACTCTGGGAGACAAGGTGGGGCATTGCAGGGTAGTGTGGGACACTGCAGGACAGTGGGGGACACTGTGGGTGGGGGACAGGAGCTTTCCAGCTCCATGCTGGGAACAGGAGTGTGTGTGTACTCCAGGTACACCCAGGCATCCCATCCTCCCAGGGCTGCCTGCAGCCTCAGGGATCTCAGGTGGGGAAACTGAAGCACGGGAGAGGGGGCCTGGCCTATTCTGAGTTGCTGGTCCCCTCTGTCACTGGGACTGGCCAGACTGGGGGGACTGGCTGAAGTGGGGCTTTCCCGTGGCTGCGGCTCACCCCGGGTGTGGGATCCTGGCCGGCCGGGAGGAGCAGGGGCCGGGCAGGAGCCGAGCGCGGCGCTCGAAGGTGCCGGTGCTGCCGGTGACCCCGGCACGGGCACGGCCGGAGCGCTGGAAATGGCTCCTGCGGGGGAAGCGAGCTCCCGGCAGCGTCACCGCCCCCCCGGGCCCTCCCGGGAACCACCGGGAACGGCCTCGGCACCAGCCCCGGCCGGCCCCACACCCACGCCGGTGTCCGGCCCCCCTCGGCCGCGCAGCAGCCGCCCCGGGGCGGCCCCACGGCCGCGGCCCTCCCCGCTCCCCCCGAGCGCGGCTGCAGCGCTCCCGCGGCTGCGCCTCGTGACTGCGGCAGCATCTGCAGCGTGCGGCTGGCTCATCCATCCCTCCATCCGTCCGTCCGTCCGTCCGTCCGTCCGTCCGTCCATCCATCCATCCATCCATCCATCCATCCATCCATCCATCCATCCATCCATCCATCCATCCCTGCCTCTTCCAGCTCCATCCCCGCCTGCCTCAGCCACCCCTGCCTGCTTCAGCCGTCCCAGCTTTTTCCAGCTCTCCCCTGTGCATCCCGGCCCTTCCTGGGCACCGGCACTGGCTCAGCATGGCCAGGCACTCTCTGTGATGATTCCAGTCTGGAACGCCCAAGTGCCAGAGCTGGGAATGCTGAGAAGGGTGTCCCGAGGTCCAGAGGGACCCTCGAGAGTCCAGCCTGTACCGTGGCCTCTGGTCCCGTCCCCGGGCAGCCCCGGGAGCGCTGAGCTCAGCCCCGGCACCTCCCCAGAGGTGTCACAGCCACGGAGCCCTGCTCTGCTCCGGGCTGAGCAGCCGCAGCTCCCCCAGCCGTGCCCCAGCAGAGACGCCCCAGCCCTGCAGCGTCTCAGGGTGCTCGGCGGGCTCTCCCCAGCCCGTCTTTGTCCCTCGTGTCCCGGGGAGCTGGCGCTGGGCCCGGTGCTGCCAGGTGGCTGCACTACTTGGGCACCTCCTGACATGGCCCAGAAATGCCCGGGACCCCTGGGACCCCCTGTGCTGAGCTGTGCCCCAGCCGGGTGCTGGGACTGACCCTGCACCAGAGCCGGCACCTCCTGGGCACCGTGGCCCCGTGCCCCCAGCATGGGCAGGGCTGCCATGGCGGGCACATGTGCCAGGGACGTCTCACAGGTAGGCAGGGACACGCTGGCACCGCGGGGCACCGGGCACAAGGGCCTGCATCCCTGTTCCTGCCATTAGGAAAGGCGATGATGGGGGATGGGATGAGCATGTGGGCACAGCCCCCCACTCCGACCTGCTGCCCCCACCCCAAACCCCGCATGGCACGGAGGGCTCAGCCCTTCCTCCTCCTCCTGCAGCAGCGCTGCCCAGCCCAGAGCCCCCGCGGAGCAGGACGGTGGGGCTGGGGGTCCCTGGGGGGCTAGGCCCTGGAGCAGGGAGCCCCCAACGCTGAGCTCTTACTTTTCTCTGTGGCCTCCAGGAGTTTCCTCCTCCCGCGTTTCTTCTGGGGGTCGGAAGGGGCCAGCTCACCCTCATCGGCCGGGGCGTCCAGGCCCTCCTTGGGGGTGCAGCAGCCGTTCTCCAGCGCCCGGCCCGTCTCTCCGTCCGGCAGACTCTCCGTCTCGTCCTCCTCGGGCCGGCCGCCCTTGGGGCTCGCGCCGCCCTCCTCCGCGTCCCCCTCCACGTCCCCGTTGGGCAGCGGCTCGGCGGGACTGGCCTCCGGGCAGGGCGGGGGGCACTTGGGGACGGCCGCGATGTCTTTGGGGGTGTCACTGCTTTCCACCTGCTGAGAGGAGGGGAAGGAGCTGTGGTTAGTGCTGGGGGTGGGGGGACAGCAGCGCACTGCGCTGGAAAGTCCAATCCCACCTCCTGCATCCCAGGTGTGACGGCTGCCACTGCCTGCCGAGGGGACCCTTGGGACCAGGACATGGTGTCACAGCACCCTCAGGGCCAGGACACATGGATGTGACACCCTCATGGCCGGGACACACTGCTGTGTCACCCTGAGGACCAGGACACTCCACCATGGCTCTCTCAGGACCAGAACACACGGATGTGTGACATCCTCAGGGACCAGGACACATTTCCATGACCTGCTCAGAGCCAGGAGACCTGACAGCAACACCCTCAGACCATGAAACAATGACACAGCACCCTCAGGACGTGGACAGAGTGACAAGATACCTTTGGGACAATGACAATGCTGTGACATCCTCAGGACCATAACAAAAGGTGACACACCACGAGGAGCAGGACATGGAGCCACAGAACGCTTAGGACCAGGACACGGGGACATGACAGCACAGGGACCTGGACACAGCACCACAGCATCGGCAGGAGAACGACACTGGGCCATGCCACAACGCCCTGGGGAACGGGACACGGTGCCCTGGTGCCATCCAGACCAGAACACGCTGGGATGGGCCCCGGGTGTCCCATCCCCTGTGGGCAGAGGGGACACTGGCACTGCCCATCCTGCCTGGCGCACCTGTGAGAGGGCAGCAAGGGGATGGCAAGGGGACAGCAAGGGGGCAGCAAGGGGACAGCAAGGGGCCCCTTGGTGTGGCCCGTCCTCACTGGCAAGGGCACAGGGGACAGGGACGTGTGTAAGGGACAGGCAGAGCCAGGCCCTGAGATAACCTCATGACACACACATGTGCAGGTGTGTGACAGGTGAGTGACAGGTGTGTGCGTGTGTTACAGGTGTGTGTGTGTGTCACAGGCGTGTCACAGGTGTGTCTCAGGTGTGTCTCAGGCCGTACCAGCAATGCAGGACATGTGTCGCTGTCCCCAGTGCCAGCCGCAGTGACAGGGCAGGGACAGCACCCGAGTGTGGGCTCCAGGGTGGTTGTGCCAGCGCTCGCGTGTGCCAGCCCCGGCACCAGCTCCAGCACCAGCCCCGGCACCAGCCCCGGCACCAGCCCCAGCACAGACAGTGCCGGGTGTGGGACATGGCCACAGGGCCGGGGTGGCATCGTGGAACCCTGCCATGCAGCCAGCCTGGGTAGCTCTATGGCACAGCTCGGCACGGCACAGCACAGCTTGGCACAGCTCGGTTCAGCTTGGCATAGCTCGGTTCAGCACAGCACAGCTCAGTTCAGCTCAGCTTGACACAGCACAGCTCGGTTCAGCCCAGCCCAGCCCAGCACAGCACAGCACAGCACAGCACAGCACAGCACAGCACAGCACAGCACAGCTCAGCACCGGGAGCAGGAGTCAGAGCGAGAGGCCCAGCCCAGCCCAGTGGTTTCCGTGGCCAGGGAGAGTGAAAGTGCTGCTGTGGCTCTGCTGAGCCGGTGCTGGCGCAGCCCTGCCAGGGTGGGCGCAGCCACCACTGTGCACCCAGCCCGGGCCAGCCCCGCTGTCCCTCCCCTCGCTGCCCTCCCGGGGGGTGCAGACCCCCCCGTGCTGCGACACCCCTTCCCTTGGGACCGGCCCTCACCACTCCGGCCCTGTGGAGCCGCTCGGACACTGGCACCGGCCTCCCTGGACACCCTGCACGCTGCCACGGGCACAGGGTGCCCACCCTGGTGCAACCCCAGCACTGGCACTGAGCACCCACAGACACACGCCTGGAGGTGCTGCCGCTCCTTCCCGGTGCCGCTGGTGTCCCCCCGCAGCATGGAGGGTGCTGGGGTGGCACGGTGTGGTGCCAGGGTGGCACTGTGGCCAGTTGGCCATGGGGACCCTCCTGCCTGTCCCCAGTCAACTACAGGTCCCACGATGGGTGGCAGGGTCCAGGGAGGGGATGTGGCACTGCTGGGGCACTGGCATGGGCCACAGGGCTCACGGTGCTGCCCAAGCTGGGGCACAAGCTCCAGGGGGACGGCGGGCGACAGGCAGCCTGTCCTCCCCGGGGTTCCCCGGATTCGTGCCACAGGGCCCCGTGACCCCGTCCCTGTCCCCAGCATCAGGCTCGCCTACGCAGCCGCCTCTGCCGCAGCCCCACGGCCGCTTCCTCTCACTCTGGCCCCAGGGCTGCCACTGCCACTTCCTCCGGAGCTGGGAAGGGAGGGATGAGAAGGCTGCATCAGGAGGGCAGAGGTGCTGTGCCACTCCATGAACGAGGGCACGCCTGGGCTTTCAGAGGCCGACGGCCGGACCTCGGTGCGCCTAGCCAAGGGACGCTGCAGCCCCGGGAGGGCCCCAGCGTGGGATGGGGTGGCAGTGGGGACACCGCAGTGTGGCCTGGGAGCAGCACAGAGAGCTGGAACCAGGGTGAGATGGAAGCCAGGGAGCAAAGTCCCCGCTGGTCCCGCGGCAAGCAGGACGGGACCTGCTTCCCACTGCACTCCCCTGCCCCCGGCATGGCAGCGTGCCCAGCTCGCCCTGAGGGGGCCCACACTGCCCCATGCAGCTCACGGGGGTCCCGGCCGCCCCTGGCCCCGCTCCCGCCCCCACCCGGGGCCGCATCCGTGCCGAGAACAATCGCAGGGGCTGTGGGGCTTCCCGGGAGGAAACGGGAAGGCCGGGGATGTGCTCCAGATCAGGCGCGCGGGGGCTGCTGGAGGCATGGCTGCGGGGTTTGGGGGCCTGTGGGAGCCTTGGGGCGGCTGCGGGGCTTTGGGGTGGCTGTGGGGCTCAGGAAGGCTGCGGGAAGTCAGCCCACCCCCTCGCTGGGGCGGGCCCTGGGGGCTCACCTGGTGTGGGGGTGGTGGGAACACAGTGGCACGGGCTCCCATTGGTGCTGCCAGGCTCGGGCAGTGGCACCAGGACTGACCGTCACCGCTGGGCCTGCAGTGCTGCCGGACAATGCCAAGAAGCCCTGCTGGGCAGGAGGGCCCTGGGATGGGGCACATGGGATGGGACAGGCACCGCGTCCCCTCACGGGACAGGGACACACAGCCCACCCAGCAGCACGGCTGGTAAGCCCCAGCACAGCCCCCATCATCCCACCCTGCCAACACCCCCTGCCAGCCCCTCCACAGCTGCCCTGGCCAGAGCTGGCGCCCCAGATTCCCTACCTGGGCCAGGACCGGACCCCAGCTCACCGGGCCCCCCGTGCCACCAGCACGTCCTGGCGCTGCTGCTCAGACACTGGGCCAGGGGGTGCAGGGGAAGGGGAGACCAGGACCCACCCCGTGGCCTGTCCCCTTCCCGGCCGCTCCGGCGCCCATCCCTGTCCCTGAGAAGGGCCGGCGGCGGAGCCTTCCTGCCCTCCCACCCACCCGCTTCCTCTGTCTGCCGGGCCCTGGGAACAAGCACTGCCTTTCTCCTGCTCCCTCCCCTCGGCTGGGCCCCTGCCAAGGAGGCTGCTCTGCCGGGAGCCCTCGGGGCTGCACGGCCCCTCGCCCTGCCCACCACCCTGGGGACACGGGGTGGCACTGCGGACACCGCCAAAGAGGGATGGGGGCCAGCATTTGGGGACTGCCGTGCCCACCCCAGCCCGGGGAAGGTGCCCCTGTCACCCATGGCACCACCCACACCCGCTGAGGGGTGTCCCTCTGCCAGGCACAGCTGGGATTGGGGATGCTTGGAGCCATGGCATGGCCCTGCATGGCTCAGCACAGCACGGCGCAGCACAGGACAGCACGGTGCAGCCCAGCACAGCTCGGTGTGGCACGGCACAGCTCAATGGTACCATGACACCCTCCCCACAGGGCTGTGCCCAGCCAGCCCCCTGCCAATTCCCTCTCCAGCACCCTGTGCCCTCTCACACCGCTGACCAGGCACGGGGCAAGGCGGGTGCTCGGCCCCTCTGGCCACACGCCTGCCCACCAGGACCCTGGCAACGGGGTGCTGGGGCCCCCTGGCCAGCACCCACAGAGCCAGCCTGGCGCCCGTGCCAGGTGCCAGCTCCCCTCACCCCGCTCTGGTGCCCCCGGCGCAGCGGGCTCTCCACAGGAGGATATTTTTAGTAGCTCACACCCGCAGGGGCTTCCCTGTCCTGCTGGCAGTGCCTGGGGCTGGCCACGCCAGCTCTGCTCTCTTGGCACTGGGAGCTGCCGGCCCAAGGGCCAGCTCTGGCACCAGCACCCGCACAGGGCAGGTGTGTTGGAGCACACAGGGATGGGCACCCATGCCCAGCTCCGGGGCAGGACGTGCCCGCTGCCCTGGCACTGCTGCCATTCCTTCCTCGTGCCGGGGGGTTCCTGGGGCTGCCGGCTCCGCTGGCCGGAGCCCTCCTGGCTCCCGGGCCCCGGCTGTTCCTGACGACGTTCTGCACTTGTTCCCGTGCCAGCATTGTTCTTCCACCGCAGCGGCTCCCCCCGCCCCGGCACGTTCCTCCCGGCCCCGGGGCCACGGCCAGCGCAGCCCACCCCGGCCAGCCCCGCACACCCGCCCGCCCCAGGCGACGCTGCCCCGGCCTTCCCGTGCCCCTGGCACCAGGTTGGCAGAGATCAGGGATCGTCGGGACAGGCAGCTTGGACCTGAAACGTCCCAGCACAGGATTAGCCCTTTCGGCTGCCAGAAACTTTTCCAAAAAGGATTTGCAGCCTTCTAAGAGCGAAGGTGCCTCAGCTCTGTTTGTCCCCCAGGCCCTGCTTGTTCCCCTGGCCCAGTCATCACCCTGGGCCTGTTTGTCACCCCGCTGTCCCCTCCTGTGGGAATGAGGACTGGGGACACTCTTTGAGCCTGGGAGACTGAAGGCATCCAGAGGCGCCTGCTCCTCCACTCATACCAAATTCATCATGGCAGCAGCCAGGTGCCACCTGGCCACCCTGCAAGGAGGGAGCCCCAATGGCACTGGGACACACCACAGCTCGGGAGGGCCAAGCCACGAGTATCCTCAGCCCTGGGTGCCCTGTCCCAGCACAGCCCCGAAAGTCCCGAGCACCCCATGATTCCACAGCTGACCCCAAGCAGGCACGGTGCCCGTGATCCAGCCGAGAGCTGAGTGAACCTGGTGTGCTGGGTGGGCATCGCCCGGGTGGCAGGAGCCAGGGAGGCCGGCAGAGCCTCGGGGGCTCTGCTCCCTGGGCCCAACAGCCCCAGGGCGGGGGAGCAGGGTCCCAGCCGCCCAGGCAGGGAGCGAATGGTGGGGCCTTGAGCAGAGCCACACAGAGCGGGATGGTGCCACCGGGCACAGGAGGGCTTGCTGGGGCCGTGGGGAGGGGGCAGCGCTGAGGGCCAGGAGGGTACAGCCCCTCCTGCTGCTCTTGGGTCTCCTCTGGCTCGGCGCCCTGGCACGCAGGGCAGCCAGGCCAGGCCAAGGTCTCCCGCCAATGCGGCCACAGGGCAGGAGAGCCCCGCGGGGGGACACCGCCGCCACCCCCCTGGCCCCGGCGCCCGCTGGCTCACCTGGGCATGCTTGCGCTTCCGCCCGGGCCGCCCGGCTTTCCTCATGGGCGTCCCCGGCTCCTGCTTCTCCTCCTTGCTCGGGTTCTCCTCGGGCTCCTCTTCCCCCTGCGAGCCGGACACAGAGAGGACGGTTACGCCGCCGGGCAGCCTGGGCACGGGCACGGCTCCGCTCCTGCTCGGTGCTGGGATCGCCGGCACCACGGGCACCGCGGGGGACGGGCGCCTGCCTGGCCCGGTGGGAGCACTGCGGCGTCGTTGGGCCAGCAGCACCAGGACACTCAGAAGGGTGACAGTGACTCCTGCCACGCCTGCGCTGTGGCACAGGCCACCATAGGCCTGGGAGCCTCCACGGGTGGCCCTGCTGTGCCACGGCCGGCTCAGGGCACGTGCCCAGCGCTGCCACCCCCCGAGCCCTGCGCACACGGGGCCGGGGGCTCTGCATCACGGAACATGACAGGGGCTGCGTGGACGCGTCACATCACGGGCCTGCAGGCAGCCGTGAGGCTCCCTGGGGACAAGGGCCAGCAGCAGGAGCCGAGTACCCTTGGAGCAGGCAGCTGCCTGCTTTGGGGACCGCGCTGTGCCCCAGAGCAGCTGGCAGCGCCCTGCGCCTGTCCCTGGTGCCGTGCTGGCAGCACGCATGTGCCGGCATGGCGGCGGAGCAGGGCCGCGGCTCCGGGAAATGAACCTGCTCCTGTGCCGAGGCCGCCGCAGCGCCCAGGAACCGCGGCGTGCCGGGGGCCCTGTGCCCCCTCGGGGTCCCGCACCTGGCACCACGGCACCGGGGGTCATGCGGCGGGGCAAGGGGCGTGCGAGGCCCCGGTACGGAGTGGGGTCGGTTTCACCTGAGCCCCAGAAGATCCCAGCGGCAGCAGCCAAGCAGGAAGAGGCCACGGAGGGGGAGCAGAGGAAGGAGGAGAGGCCGGTGGGGGGCTGGTGAGGGAGAGGCCAGGGAGGGGATGGGGCTGGCAGCCAGACAGCGCCGGCATCCAGCTGCAGCCGCGCGGTCCTGGACCCCAGCGGGCGCCAGCCCTGGCCACATTCCTGCCCTGTGTCCCTCTGAGCTGGGGCAGCTGCACCGTCGGGATGCAGCTGGAACATCCCTGTGGGTCCAGCACGGAGATCCCATGGCATTGGGACACACTGTCCCCCATGGCTCTGGTGCCCCATGGCTGTGGTGCCCCCAGGCGTGGTCCCTGAGCCAGCTCCCTCTGTGCCACCCACCCCAGACTCAGCTGCATCCCCCCGTGCCCATTGCTGCTCTCCGTGTCTGCTCTTGCTGCATGTGGGATCGCATGGCAGCCCCCACGGTGTCCCGCCAGAACCGTGCTTGTCCCAGCTCCACTTGCCTCATGTGGGGCCGGGCAGCCCCCAGCCCCCTGCACAGACCCCCCCAGCCCTGCAAGGACTCCCCAGCCCCCTGCACAGACCCCCCCCCAGCCCTGTAAGGACTCCCCAGCCCCCTGCACAGACCCCCCCCCAGCCCTGCAAGGACTCCCCAGCCCCCTGCACAGACCACCCCCAGCCCTGCAAGGACTTCCCAGCCCCCTGCACAGACCACCCCCAGCCCTGCAAGGACTCCCCAGGCCTGGCATCCGCCGGCGCCACAATGCCAGGGCTGAGTGAGGACAGGAGGCACCACAGCACGCAGGGGCTCTACCACGGACAGGCCCCACTCACCCCCCGTGCCATCCTGGCTGGAAGGTTTTGGGATGGGTCCAAGGACGATGTCAGGATCCCAGATCCAGCACCATCCTGGTGCAGAAGTCCCTGAGGGGGATTCTGGGGGTCCCTGCCCCACAGGCCCCCTGTGCCTTGCCGTGCTGCAAAGCCAGGGCAGCACCAAGGAGCCCAGGGGTTCGGGCCAGCCCTGGTGAGACCCTGGCAGTCCCTTTGCCCCAGGGCTACCCCAGGCGCTGGCACTGCTGCAGCCAGTTGTCCCTCCTGTCCAGGTCCTGGCAGCATTTACAGTGGATGGAAATGAAAGATTTGGGGGTGTCATGTGCACCGGGTGGTAGCCAGGCCTCCCATGGCCAGGAGAGGATGCAGCTGGGGAGCACCCAGTGGGTGCCTGAGAGGCCAGGGGGGCTCCAGGGTGAAATGCTGGTGGGTCAGAGCTGGCTCCAGGGCTGCCATGGTGAGGGGGCAGCGGGGTCCCTGCTGTGGAACCAGGGAGATGCTCCCAGCACCTATCAGGACAGGGGACCCTTCCCGGGGCACAGCCGGCACCCCAAAAGCAGGGCAGGAGCGGGGGTGCAGCCCGGGCACCAGCAGGGCTGGGCAAAGGGCTCCGCGGGGGCTCTGCTCCCCCCAGCCCGGCACAGGGGCCGGTGCCGCAGCCCCTTGCCGCCCGCATCCCGCCGGCAGCTGAGTCATCCCCCATCCATCACCCCGTGCCCGCCGCCCGGGGCGCGGGGCTCCGTGGCACGTCCCCGGTGCTGCTCCTGCGCCGCTGCCAAGCAACAACCCGGAGGGAACGGCGGCCGAGCGCGGCGGGCTGAGCTGCGGCATGACGCAGTGCTGGCTGCGCCGCCAGCCCCGCTCCGCGGCACCGGCCACAGAGCCCGGCCCGGCCCGCGGCCCCGGGGGGAAACCGGGCGCCGAGACCTCCCCTGGGTGGGAGCGGGGCTGTGCCGGGAGCCCCCGGCACCGGCAGGACCCGCAGCGCCGGAGGCGGCGGGGGCGGCTTCGCCCTCCCGGCCCCGCGGGCAGCGGCCGCCTCGGCCGGGATGACCTCGACGCGTGGCCGCGGGGGAGGCGACGCCGCGTCCCGCAGGGTCAGCCCGGGACAGCGCCGGGCACCGCCGCGGCCGGTCCCGCTCCCGGGGCTGCCGCGAGCATCCCACGGCCCTTCCCTGCGCCCCTCGAGCCACCCGCCCTCAGAACCGCCCCAAAACGCGGGGGGCTGCGCACCCATCCCGCTCCAACACTGCGGGCAAAGACAGACCGACCCGCCCCGGGGGTACTCGTGCGCCCAGCTGTGCCAGGAACGTGCCAAGCTCATCCCGGCGGACACACCGGCACATCCCGGCGGACACACCGGCACATCCCGGCGGACACACCGGCACATCCCGGCGGACACACCAGCCGGCCCCTCCGGCAGTCAGGAGCAATGGCTGGAGGACGGGGAGCACCAGTGTATGAGAACAGTGTGACCCAGCCGGCCAGGAGGAACTGGGATGACCCCGACCTGGCGGTGCCCGCGGTGGGACGGTGTCCAGCTGGCCGCAGCCCCGGCACCCGGTACCCACGCCTTGACCAGCCCTGCCCTGCGCTGCTGGACACTCCTCTCCACAGGAAGAGCGAAGGATTTGCCAGCCCTGGCACTGGGAGCGGCCACCCTGGCCCAGCGTGTACTCGGCTGGGGGGTCCCTCCTGAGCCCGGTGTCACACGTGGAGGAGGTGCAGGGACCCCGGGAATAGGCGGGACCTCCACGAGGGGAGGAGCAGGGCTAGCACAAAGGTGACAGGGCCACCACAGGGCATGAAGCCAGCACACGCTCCAGAGCCAGGACATCCCCCATCCTGGGGGACACACCCCTCCCGGGGTCACCCCCACCCTGCCAGCCTCCTTGCCCCAGCTCTACCCGCAGCCGGGAGGTGACAGCAGGTCTCTGTCCCCGTCCACTCCCCGCGCTCCCCAGCGCCAGGAATAGCTCAATCCGCGCTAATCCCGGCCGCGGCTCAGGCCTCTCCCTGCCCCCCCTTCCCCCCCCGGCACTGCGCTCCCCTCGGCCGCAAGGGGCTGGGGTGTGGCAGAGGGGGCCCCGCACCCCTTCTCCTGCCAGCTGGGGACGAGCCAGACCCCCGAGCCCCCCCGGCCCGGCCCGGCGAGGGGATGGGACGGGCGCGGGGCCGTACCTTGTGCGTGTCGAGCGCCTCACGGCTGGGCGCGGGGCTGGCGGCGTCCAGGGTCCCGCTGGACGGCATCGTGGGGCGCGGCGCCGGGCGGCCGCCGCCTCTTCAGCACCTGAGCGGACCCCGCTGCGCCGAGGAGGGGTCCGGGAGCCGTCCCCCGCCGCCTGCCTGGATCCTCCTGCCCCTGCGGGAAGCGGAGAGGGACGGGGGTGAGGGGGTGCTCCCGCCCCGCCGCCCCCCGGCCCGGCCCCAGCCCCGGCAATTATTAACACGCCACAACCTTGACTCGGCCGGGCTGGGCCCCTTCCCCGCCATGGCCCCGGCAGGTGCCCGAGCCCCGGCCCACGCCGGCTGCGGGGGGCACAGTGGGGTGCACGGTGTGGGCTCAGGGTGCGTGGTGAGGGGTGCACGGTGTGGGTTCAGGGCGCGTGGTAAGGGGTGCATGGCATAGGGTGCAGCCTGTGGGGTGGCGAGGGGCACAGGGTGCACGGTGTGAGGTGTGGAGTGCCGTGTGTAGGGCACAGTGTCCACGGTGTGGGGCACACGGCCCATGGCATGGGGTGCAGGGTGTGGGTACAGGGTAGACGGCACAGGGTGCACAGTATGGGGTGCAGGGTGTGGGGTGTGTGGCATGGGGTGTACGGTGTGTGTACAGGGTGCATGGCACAGCGTGGGGTGCACAGTGTGGGTACAGGGTGCATGGCACAGTGTGGGGTGCATGGTGTGGGGTGCAGGGTGTGGGTACAGGGTGCATGGCACAGTGTGGGGTGCAGGGTGTGGGTACAGGGTGCATGGCACAGGGTGCAGGGTGATGGGTGCAGTGTGGTGCAGGACACCCAGCACACGATGCTCAGTGTGGGGTGCCCAGTGCACGTTTTGGGGTGCATCGTGCACCTTGTGAGGTGCATGGAGGGAGGCGTGCAGTGTGGGGTACGAGGGGTGCAGTGTGCAGGGGCCCCTAAGGTGCACTTTGTGGGGTGCTGGGTGTGGGGGCAGCAGGGCTGTGGGGTGCAGGGTGCTGGGTACGAGGTGTGGGGCATGCAGGGTGCGGGACAGGCAGTGCAGGGTGTGGAAGGTGCACGGTGCAGGGGGCACAGGGCAGGGTTTGGGGTGCAGGGTGTGTGGGGTGCACAGCGCAGGGTGTGGGGTGCACAGTGCGGGCTCTGCACGCTGTAGGATGTGTGGGGTGCTGGCTGCAGGGTGCTGGTAGTGAGGGGGCTGGGAGGGCCGTCCGGTGTAGGGTTGTGGGGTGCAAAGTGCAGGGTGCAGGACCGGGGGGGGGCCGCAGAGGCCAGGGGATGCTGGCTGTGGGTGCCCCCGCAGGGAGGCGGGGGATGCTGGCTGTGGGGTGCTGGGGGGGTGCTGGGTGTGTGGCACAGGGTGCGGGGTGCCGGGTGCGGGGTCCCGGGTGGGGGGTTCTGGCTGCGGGGGGCCGGGGGGGCCGCGGGGGAGGCGCCAGCCGGCACCTGTTGCTATGGCAAACGCTGCGTTCGCCATGGCCGGGGCTGCTGTTGCCTTTGGCACCGGAGCTGCAATTTGTTTCTAGAGCTTTCCAGCCGCAGCCGTTCCCAGCGGCGGGCGGGGGGCTCGGGCGGGGGCTCGGGGGGGCCGGGGCGGGCAGGACGCCGCTCTCGGCACCTCTCCCACCCCAGCACATCCCCCCCGGCCCGCGGCCGGTGCGGCGGGGGCTGCTGGGGGGGCCGGGGGCTGCAGCCGCCCCCCGACGCGGGCACGGGGACCCCCGGGATTTGGGGTGCTGGGCCGGGGCACAGATGGGGGGAGCTCAGCCCTCCCTGCCCCAGTGCCCGCGGAACGGCCCCTCTGGCAGGCTGGCCGGGGGGGATGTGGGCAGGGGGAGCGGGGGGGTGGGTGCAGGCTGGGGGTGGAGGGTGGGACCTAGGGGTGCAGGTTGGGCCCTGGGGGTGCAGGATATCAGATGGGGGGGGGTTGTGGGGTGCAAGCTGTGCCCCCAGGCACAGCCCTGTGCTGGCCAGCGGGCACTGGGGAGGGGCTCCCCGTCCCCTTCCCTCACCAGTTCGGGGAGCCCACGGGGAAGCCCCCGGCACCATCCCCGGCCCCATCCCCTTCGTGGCACAGGGGTGCCCACGCCAGCTCCCCGCGGGCACGCTCACCCCCGGCCCGGCACTTGGCCCCCGGGCCCCGCGATGCCCGGCGGTGAGGGGCCAGGGCTGGCACCCAGCACCCCCCGGCCACCGCTCTTGGCCCGCCTGGCAGCGGCTGAGCCACCAGCACCACGGCACGCTGTGGGCACGGCACGGCACGGCACGGCACGGCACCTCGGCCCCACGTTCCCCCCCGAGCTGCCTCCCGGGGTGCCACAGGCAGAGCCCCCACCATGCCCGAACCCCCCGGGACCCCGGTCCCGCCGCGCCTCGGCACAGCCCCGGGGCGGGCACAGCACGGCACGGCCGGACACGTGCGGCCGGGAAGCACCGGGGACACCGCGGCCGCACCGGGCACCTCGGGGGATCCCCCGCGCCCGGAGGCGCCGCAGGACGCGGGGGTCCCGCTGCCGGGGGTCTCTGCCGTGCCGCCGGCACCGCCCGCAGCCCCTGGGCCCCCTCGGCAGCGGGGTCCCTCCGGCAGTCCCGGGGGGCGGCTGAGCCCCCCCGGCCGCCCGGTGCGGCGGCGGCCGAGCCCGGTTGGCGCTGCCGAAGGGGCAGCTCGCGGCTTTGATTCGCTTCCAGCCAACATGGTCTCCAAATGCTCTAAAAATAGTTGTTCTGCGCACAAACCCCGCGGCAGCCCCGGCCGCCGAACAAAGCCGGGGAGCCGCCGCGGCCCGGCCGCCTCCCGCTGCCCACCCCGCGGGGCCCCGCCGGAGGGAACGTGCGGGACCGCGGCGGGGTCCCGGCCCCGCGCCCCGCGCTCTTACCCGGCTGCGCTCGCCCGCCGCGGCGGTGCGGGACGGGATGGGCCGGGGGCTCGGCACCGTGCCCTCGCCTTAGGCCGCCGGGACCGTCCTCCGCGGCATCCCCCGGCCGGCGCCCGGCTCGGCGGCGGTGACGGACCCTGGCCCGGCGTTCCGGCGGGGAAGGACCGGCCGCCGGCCCCCGTGCCCGGCTGCGTCCCCGGCGGCGCTGACCCTGTGGCCGGGCGAGCGGGGGGCCCCAGCCCAGCTCGCGGTGCCGCTCCCGCACGGCAGGACCGGCGAGTCACGCTCGCCGCGGCGGCAGAGGCGTTCCGAAGTAGGTTACCTGCGCCGGCTGGGCGAGACACGCGGCAGCCACCGGCACGAAAATGGAAAACCCACCCGAAATCCCGCCTTTTTTTTTTTTTTTTTTTTTTTAATATATTTAGGGACCTCGGCGGTGCCGTGCCGCAGCCGGGAGCCTGCAGGGACCTAACCGGCCATTTTAGGTGACGGCGAGCGGGGTCCCCCGCAGCCCCCCGCGCCGGTGGCGAGCGGGGAACGCCGTCACCGCAGTCCCCCCCTCCCGTCCCGAGGTGACCCCGCGGGCGGCGGTGACACCCCCGCCTTGGCCGGGGTCCCTCGTGCGCCGGCGGCCGTGGGGACGCACGAGGGACCCCGTCCAAGCGCCTCTCCCGTGACAAGTGCCGCAGCGTATTATTATTGTTGTTGTCACTTTGAGTCACTGCCACCACCGCGCTCCTCCTCCTCCTCCTCCTCCTCCTTCTTCTCCTCCTCCTCCTCCTTCCCAGCGCCAGGGAACAACTCCGGGATTGACTCAGAGGGGACAGGAGCGGCGGCCGTGAGTCACCCCCACCCTCTGCGCCCCCCACCCCTGACTCACGGCTGGGGGGGCCCCCCGAGCCCCCCTCAGCGTGGGTGCTGCTGCCGGGGGGGGCCAGGAACAGGGTGGGCGTCCCCGGGCTACGAAATTTCGCCTCCGACAGATGGTCGTGCCGAAACCACCGTGGCCTTGACCTCATCTCCGGAGTTGTAATTTAGGGGTGAAATACTTGGCCTCTGCGGGAGGAGCGCCTGGCCACACGTGCCACAGCTCTGGGAGCCACCACCACTGGGATCTGGGGGATTCGGGGGGGATGAAGTGCCCGTGAGAGATGGGGTGATCTAAAAATAGACCTGGCCCGGAGGGGGGACCCTGGGGTGGTCGGGAGCACTGAGCCAGCCCCGTGGTGCACCCCAAGGATGGAGTCACTGCACCCACAGCACCCCAGGGAGCGACTCCCTGCACCCCACGGCACCACTGCACCCCATGGCACCCCGGGAAATGATTTGCTGCACCCCACAGCACCCTGGAGAGTGATTCACTGCAACCCATGGCACTCCAACAAGTGATTCACTGCATGCCACAGCACCCCAGAGAGCAACACACAACACCCCACAGCATCCCAGGGAGATGCACAGCACCCCACAGCACCCCAGCACTCCACAGCACCTAGGGAGCAACACATGGCACCCCACAGCACCCCCGAGAGTGATGCTCAGCACCCCAAAGCACCCCATGGCACCCTGGGGAGTGATTTCCTGCACTCCAGGGCACCACAGCACCCCATGGCACCCCAAGGAGGAAAGCAAAGCACCCCATGGAACCCCGGGGAGCGACGCAGGGCCCTGCACTGCTCCACACCACACCACAGCCAGACCCAGAGCCCAGCTGCAGCCCCCACAGCCGGATCTGTCAGAGCAGGACTGCGGGCAACGCCAGGGGAAGGCCAAACTGACGATGGGATGGGATGGGATGGGATGGGACGGGACGGGACGGGACGGGATGGGACGGGACGGGATGGGACGGGATGGGATGGGATGGTGACGTGTGTTGAGGACCCCAGCTCCAGGCTGTGGTGCTGCTCTGCAGGTGGGACAGTGTGGGCCCAGCAGGATAATGAAGGGGCTGCTGGAGCACTGGGAACATCTCACTGGAGGCACCCAGAAGCTCCACATGCTCAGTTACCGGGGAGAAAAGCCCGGGAGAGGATCTGATCCCAGTGAGCAGGGCCCCGAGCCCCACGGGGACCCGGGGGCTGGCGGGGAGCAGGGCTGGGAGCTGAGCCAGGGCAGGAGCCGAGCTGGAGCGATCCAAACCGGGATCGGGGATGGGCTGTGAACTGGGAATGGCGGTTAACCGCGGGAACGGGCCCAACACCGCCGGCACGTGCCGAGCCCCGCGGCGGGGAAGCGCCATGGCGGCCGGGCCTGGGCGCCAGGTGAGCGGAGTCCGCCCGCAGGTTCCTCCTTTACCAGGAGCCCAAACCGACCCGCGGCCTCGAGGCGAGCGGGACCCGGAGCCATCCCAACCAAACCCCACGCCCCGGCGCCGCTGGCTCCTCCCGCGGAGCCGCCGCGGCACGAGCGCGCCTGGCACACGCGTGTCCTTGGCACACGCCGCGGCACCTGCCAAGCCCACGCGCCTCCCTCGGGGCACCGCGCCTTGCCGGGGCACGGCCCTTGGGGAGCCATCGGGCAGGGATGTGCCAAATAAAATTCCCTGCATGAAAACCACAGCCCGAGGGTCTCCGAGCGGCCACCGCGGCGCGGCGTGACACGGCACGGGGCTCTGGGGGCAGAGCGGCGGCTGCCACTGGATTCCAGGCCCGTGGCCCCTCAGGGTCATCAGGGGACACCGGGACACACCGGGCCTGCGGCCTCGCTGGCGGGCACCAACATCCACTGTCCCTCGAGGGAGCGGCTGCCACGGGAGCTGCTCCGCTGGGAAGTTTGGAGCTGACTCAGCACGAGGGGCCAGGGCTGGCGCAGGAGCTGGCGGGAGCAGCAGGGCCGGGCCCCGCACGCAGCCGGCTCCGGGGCTCCCCGCGCCCTCCCCGCGGCCCGGCGGGACCGGGGTGCTCGGTGCGGCAGCGAGCGCGGAACTTGGCTGGTCCCGCGGTGACACCGGCGACGTCACACAAAGGGCAGAAACACAGAAAGAGGAACTGAGCCCTCGAGGAGGAAAATCTCATTTGCCCACAGGTTTGCGCAGGCGAAACACCCCGGAAAGCGGGGGGAGGAAATAGCAGTGGGAGGGAAAGGGGAGCAAGGGGGGAAGGAGGAGGGAGGGGAAAGGGGAAGCGAGGGGGAAGGGAGACAGTAGTGGGAAGTGAATCGGAAGTGGGAAGCAAGTGGGAAGTGGGGAGTGAGTGGAAAGGGGGAGAAGTGAGAAGGAAGGGGAAAGCAAAAAGGAAAGGGAAGTGATGGGGAAGCTGGAAGGAAGAGCGAGACAAGAAGCCAGAGGGGCAGAGGAGTGAAAGAGTAGTGGGAAGTGAGCGGGAAGGGGAAAGAGAACAGGAAGGGGGAAGTGAGAGGGAAAGGGAAGGAAGAAGGAAGGGGAAAATGAGCAGGAAGGGGGAAGTGATCAGGAAGTGGGAAGTGAGCGGGAAGGGGGAAGCGAGAGGGGAGGGGAAGGGAGAAGAAAGAGGGACATGCACAGGTAGGGGTAAAAGAGCAGGAAGTGGGAAGTGAGTGGGAAGGGGGAGAAGCGAGAGGGAAGGGGGAAAGAAGCCGTGGCCCAGCTGGGGGCTGCAGGAGCGGGAAGCAGCCGCAGGACGGGCAGGACGGGGAGCCCCCCGCGCCCCGCCGGGCCCTGCCCGGCCGCCCCCTCCCGCGCGGCCCCGCGCCTCCCCCGGGGGCATTTTTGGTGCAAAACCCCCGAAGTCTGGGCAGGGCCGGCCCGGCCGCTCCCCAGGGCGGCCCCGCCGCGGGCAGGGCAGGGGCGGCCGCGGCCCCGCGTCTCCCCGGGGGGCACACGGCGGTGACACCGCGGGCCGGGGAGGGACCGGGGGGGCACCCGGCGGTGCCACCGGGCCCCGCTGCCCTTCAGCCGCCCGCGCCGCGCTCAAGGACACGGCGGCGCCGCGGGGGCCGGGCCGGCCGGGCCGCGCAGCCACCCCCGCCCGCACGGCCGGGCCGAGCGGGGCCGGGTCGGGCGGGGGCGGCGCGGGGCCGGGGGGGCCCGGCGGGCCCGGCCCTGCCGTGTTTTCCTGCCGCGGGCCCGGGACGGCGGAGACACCGGGGCCGCGCCGGCCCGGGCCGAGCCCCGCCGAACCCCGCCGGAGGGAGCCGAAGTCCGCCGGAGGGACCCGAACCCCGGCCGGAGGGACCCGAACCTCAGCCGCAGGGACCCGAACCCCTGCGGAAGAACCCGAACCCCCTCCGGATGGGCCCGAGCCTTTCCGAAGGCACCAACCGAACCGAACCGGACGGAGCTGGACCGAACCGAACGGAGCCGAACGCCGCCGCATGCATCAGCCGAACGGAACCGAACGGACCCGAGCGGACCCGAGCGCGTCCGAGTGGACCCGAGCGCGCCCGAGGCGGGCCGGGGGTGCCGGTGCCGGTGTCCCGGCGGTGCCGGTGTCCCGCTGTCCCGGTTACCTGGGCCGGTGCGGGCCCGGCGCAGAGCCCCGCCGAGCCGTGCCGAGCCGTGCCGAGCCCCGCCGAGCCGCCGCCGCCGCCGCGCTGCCCGGCCAGGCCTCCTCCCGCAGCGCCGCCGCCTCCACTGCAGCACCGAGCCCGCCGCGCGGTCCTAGAGCCCGCCGGCCGCGCGCACCGGCACCGCCGGCACGGCACGGAACGGAGCGGCACCCCTGGCACGGCACGACATGGCAGGGCACGGAACGGAACGGCACAGCACGGCAGGGCACGGCACGGAACGGCAGGGCACGGCACAGCTCGGCACCCCTGGCATGGCACGGCAGGGCTCGGCACCTCTGGCACGGCAGAGCACGGCACGGCACTGCTGGCACGGCACAGCACCCCTGGCACGGCAGGGCACGGCACAGCTCGGCACCCCTGGCATGGCACGGCAGGGCTCGGCACCTCTGGCACGGCAGAGCACGGCACAGAGCTGAGCTCCTGCACCCCAGGGACGTGGTGTACCATCCCAAACCCTGCCGTGCCAAACCGAGCCTTGTTGTGCCAAGCCGTGCCAAAGCAGTCTGTGCTGTGCCAAGCCAGGCTGGCCCAAGCCAAGTGTAGTCAAGGGCGATGCCATGCCAAGCCAAGCCAAGCTGTGCCAGGCCAGGCCAGGCTGGTCCAAGCCAAGCCAGGCATAGTAAAGGGCTGTGCAGTGCCAGGCCAAGCCATGCCGTGCCAAGCCAGACCATGCCAGATCAAGCCAAGTCAAGTGCAGTCAATGGCTGTGCAGTGCTATGCCGTGCCAAGCTCTGCCATGCTGAGACCAAGCCAAGCCATTCCATGCCAAGCCGAGTCGTGCCAGGCCAAGCCAAGCCAGGCAGGGTCAAGCCAAGCACAGTCAAGGCCTGTGCAGTGTCAAGCTAAGTCACACCGTGCTGTGCCAAGCTGTGCCATGCCATGCCAAGCCAGGCCAGGCTGGTCTGAGCCAAGCCAAGCAGAGTCAAGGGCTATGCAGTGCCAAGCCAAGCCAAGCTGTACTGTGCCAAGCCAGACTGTACCAGATCAACCCAAGCCAAGTGCAGTCAGGGGCTCTTCAGTGCCAAGCTGTGCCAAGCCATGCCAAGCCAGGCCGTGCCATACCAAGCCAAGCCATCCCTTCTTGCCCCATCCCTTCTCCCCACCCTCGTGCCAGCCGTGTCCCCCTGGTCCCAGCACGGCCCCGGGCACTGACAGGGCATCTCTGGCAGCTCTGCCTGCTGGTTGCCCCACACTGGGGCTGCCTGGGGCCCCCAGATCCTCCCCGGGCAGGGGGATGCCAGGCTGAGGGGGGACCAGAGTGCCCTTGATCCCATCCCTGTGAGGCACCGGCCTGGCGGCGCCTCGGGAAGCTCCGAGCTGGGCGGTGGGCACGGACACCCGGGAATTTCAGCGGGCAGAGATCCACAGCAGAGGATCCGAGGCCTTGGGATCCGGGGGGTCTTTGGGGAAGGGGATTTGTAGCTCCCTCTGATGGGTCTGATGTGGCCTGGTGGGGCAGTGGGAGCTGGGCTGGGATTGGGGAGCTGGGCACTGCCAGGACAACCCACTGGCTGCTCGGAAGTGCATGGAGCCGGGGGCTCAGGGCTGGACTTGAGTGCTGGAGACTCCAGAAGAGCCTTGGGAAGCTCACACTGCCGCTCCCAACACCTGGCACAGGTGCTGCTTTCAGTCCACAAAAGCCTGGGCTTGATCCAGCCACAGCTGGCACGGGCAGGGGCTGAGGATGGGGTGACTTTGGGGGGACCCTTGGAGCATCCAGCACCACCTGGACACTGCCTGGGGCTCCAGAGTTGTGCCACAGACCCTGGCACAGGCATGGAAGGGCCCAGCACCACCTGGCTGTGCTTTGGCAGCCCCATTCCTGCCCGGGAGCCCTCTGGGCAGGGCTCCCCTCGCCCTCACTGCTGGAAGGCTCCCGGTGCACAGGGGGGCACTGCAAAATAACGCATTAATTAACAATGCTAATTGATGGTGTGTTCCCTGGTGGGGTAGGCCCTGCTCGCTCCTGTGGGTGCTGGGGCACCTGGACCAGAGCAGAGGACTGGGACTGATCCCCCAAATCACACAGGCAGGGTCCCACTGGGCTGGGATTGGGATTTACCCCCCAGATCTCATGTTGGGGGGAATAGCCCCATGCTCGGCTGGGCTGGGCTGGGCTGAGGAGGAGGAGGATGGCCATGGGTCGTCCATCATCCACACCAGGTCTTGCTGTCTCCGTGCTCCTGCACAGCCATCCTGCTCCATGGGAGCTGGCATTCCATCCTCCCCGTGCTCCAAAGAGCCCTGTAAGGCTCAGGAGCCCCACGGCTGGAGCTGTGCCCCTGAGAAACCTTTGTGGCCCTCTGAGCAGATCAGTTGGGCTTTCTCAGCCCTGTCACCACGTCCCAGGGCAGGATGTGGCCCCAGCTGGGTCCCCAGCCCGTGTCCATGGGGATCAGTTGTTGTCGTTGCCTTGCTGGGAGTGTTGGGGCCATTTTCCCTCCCTTCTGCCTCACCTGCCTGTCCTCCTGCCCCGCCGGCTCCTCCGCAGCCACTCCTGCCCTGGCAGTTCCTTTTGGAAACAGGTGGAATTATCCCCCGGGATAATCCCTGACAGGGACCTCGGGGTGGCTGGAGGAGGGCAGCAGCTCCCTCGGGGCTCTTCCAACTGCCCTAAACCTCCTGTCCCATGGATGGGGCAGCACCAGGGGCCGTCTGTTCCCCCTGGAACTGGGGCTCCCCAGGCTCTGGCCGCCCACCCCATGCCCCGGCAGAGCCGGGGGTCCCTGGGGTCCCCCCACGCCGAGCACCCCCCGGCAGCTCAGCCTCGTCACCGAGAGAGCAACGGCACCACGACCCGGTGACACGGTGACAGCTGCCAAAGCACAGGCGGGTCCCGCCGGGCGGGGATCGGATTAATTAAACTCGCCTGGAGGGCGGGCACCAAATTAAGCCGGTGCCGGTGACACAGGCAGCCCGGGGAGCAGCTGGGGCTGCTCAGCGCGGGGCTCGGCGTCACCTCCTGGGCAGGGTCGCGGTGTGCCCGGGTGGCTTTGGTGTGCCGGGGTGGGGGTGACCCTTTCCAGGCACCTCTGCCAGGCCCCGGGGACGCGGGGCATGAGGACGTGGCACGCTGCCACCGCTGCTGGTGAGCCCAGGGGTGACGTGGGGCGATGAGGGCGGCAGCGGTGCTGGCCAAGGGATGGTGACAGCAAGGGATGCAGATGTGATGGCACCGCGGCCTGAGGGACCCTCCATATCAGAGGGACGTAGGTGAGATGTTACCGTGATCTGAGGGACCCCGAGGGACCCAGGCACGGAACCACCACGGCTCGAGTGACCCAAGGGACGGAGGTGTGATGCTCCCACAGCCGGAGGGGTCCCAGTAGATGCAGATGTGGTGGCACCGTGGCCCGAGGGACCCCCGTGCTCCCGGCACTGCCGCTGCTGGGCAAGGTCGCCGTGTCCCGGTGCCAGTCCCGGCGTGTGGCTCCCTCCTGCCGCCTCAGCCCGGGAGGGAGAGCAGCTGCGGCCGGGCCCCGCTGTCGCCGCTCCCCCCGCTCCCGCCTGACCTCGTTTCCAGCTCCGAGGGCTCCTCGTTATGCAATCGCCGCCGAATTCCTGCACAAGCAGAAATGGCCGACGGTCCCGGCATCCCCCGGCCAAGGGGACCGCGGTGACCCCGCACGCCCCGGGCCCCCCGTGCCGGCGGGAGGAGGGGGCTGGAAGGGGCTCAGTGGGGCCGTGTCCCTGGTGCCACCGGGGCTTGTGCCACCCCCGCAGGCTGTGGCAGTGCGGGTGGCACTGGGACCGCGTGTCCCTGGGCACAGCGGCGTCACACGGAGCTGCGGGGGACACGGCGGGGTCCGGGACCCCCGGGATGGGGACACGGCGGGGTCCGGGACCCCCGGGAGCGGGGACAGGCTCGGGGCTCCCGGAACCTGCGGCCGCGCCCGCGGCCTCGTGTTTGCCACGGATGGCCCCGCTCGGTGGGGCAGGAGGAGGAGGAGGAGGGCTGGGATGAAGGGCGGGGGGGGGTCAGCGGCCTGGAGCGGAGTAAAGGGATTGATGCGGGGATGGAAGGAGCCGCAGCGGCCTGGGGGGCCCAGGGAGCAGCCCCGGGATCTGGCGCTGACCCGAGCCCCCGGCCACGTCCGGGGGGACACCGGGTGCCCCCAGCTGTGCCCCCACGCCGGGGCTGCCCCGGGGTGGCTGCGGGTGCTGGAGCCGCGTGGACACGGGGCTGGACTTCTCCCCAGACCAAAGGGATTCCTGGGTTGCAGGGGGTCCCTGAGGACTCCTTGGGCTGCACGGAGATCCTGGGGTTTCCATGAGGTGTTTGGGGTCCCTGTGGTCTCCTTGGGGTGCACTGAGACCCTGAGGTCTCCATGGGGTTCCTGGGGTCTTCGTGGGGCTGAGCCCACCTGCGGCCCCCCACTCTGAGAGGGAGCTGCCCCTCCCCCCGCAGCCGGGAATGATCGGGATTAATTACGGCTCTAATGAGGTGTGAAAGGGTTACTGCCTGTGGGATGAGCAGCGGGGCAGGGACGCGGACATCGCTGCCATTGGGCCTGGATGAGCCTGCACAGCTCATCCGTGCACGGCCCCCGTGGGAGGGGACGGGGAGGGTGGGGGACCCTCATTGTGGGAGGGGGCAGCTCGGGGCGCACCAAGGCCCCCGCAGCCGCCGCGGGGGTTTCGTGTCCCCAAACGGAGCCTGGCGGGGGTGAGGGGCCTGGGGGTGCTGTGGGCAGGGAGGGGACGGATGGGGCAGGGCAGGCGGCAGCCAGCGATGGGGTGGGCAGAGCCCGGTGGTGCGATGGTGTCCCGGGGGTGCCGGTGCCACGGCGACAGAGCCGGGCACACGACAAGGCTCAGCCCACGGGCACACGGCGTCCCTGGGCTGGCTGCGTTTCCTTGTCCCGCTCTCACCTCATGCCGGCTTGAGGAGCCCAGAGCTGCTCCAGGCCCGGGGCCGGGAGCCCCCGGCTCTGGGAAGGGTCTGGATCTTTCCCACCAGGGTGCCTAATCCAAAAAAACAAATGACCACTGGGAAAGGGGCACTGCCGTGCCAAACTGGGGCTGAGGAATGGAGAGGACACACCTGTGCCCGGCACCCCGCGGGGTTCCCAGGGATAAGGTGGGAGCGGGGGTCCCTCGGCAGCGCTGGCGGGAGGGTCCGGGTGTCCGGCAGCGCTGCTGGGCCGGGCAGCGGGCACTGGGCATCCCCCGGGATGTGCTGGCTGTGACCCCTCTGCCAGCCCAGTGCGGGGGCGGATGAGGCCCGAGGCTCCCGCCAGCAGCGGCTCCGTGTCCGGGGCGGTGACACCGAGCCCGGGGAGTCTCTGGCAGGGGCTGGCGGCTCTGCTGTGGCTGTCGCCGCCCTGATGCCCCCGAGCCCCCGTGCCAGATGTGCGGGGTGTGCGGCGGGGGCACATCTGGCGGCGGGGGCAGCTGTGCCGAGGCCGAACACTGGCAGCTCTGTCCGCTGCCGGTGACCTGCGGCCATGACCAATGCGGGGATCTCCGGCTCTGCCGCGGCCCCGCGGCACCGCGCCCGCAGCTGCTCCCGCCTCCGAGCAGCCGCTGCCTAGGAAAACCCTTCTTCCCTTTTTTCATGAAATCCCTGCCTTTTCCACATGGCGAAGGGACAAGACACCCCGCAGGGAGGAGATGGATTTATTAAATATTTGGCGGATGACAGAACATGGCTCCCTGCTCACAGGCTGCTGCTGGAAACGTTCCCCGTGCTTACGGCATCGGCTCCGGCGTGGGTTCGCCAGCCGCTCCCGGGGACGATCCCGCTTGCTCCCGCACTCCCTGCAGGAATAGGGAATGGCATCGGCTCGGCGTGGGCACCACCGGGGCTCGGGAATGGCAGGAGTGGCCAAGGCCACGCTGTCCTTGTGTGGGTCACCCACAGGGCAGTGGCTGTGGGACCCCGCGGGGCTCCCACCCTGTTCCCTGCCAGTGGCCATCGGGATGTCCCTATCCTGGCATTAACCGCGGGCTCTGCCCATGGGAAATGCTCTGAGGTGCATTTTCCTCCGGGTCGGGTTTACCCCAGAGAATTGCAAATGGCAATCCCGACCCGGAGGGTGCAGCTGGTATGAGCCCCATGGCTCTGCCCCAGCCTGCGGTCAGCCCAGGGGGCAATTAAAAAGGGGGTTAATTACAGTTTAATCAGCGTGAGGCATCGGGGCCCTGCGGGGGACTGGGACTGGCTGTCCCCTGGGAGCGGAGCAGTCTCCCTGGAAAACCGGGATGGCCTGGGTGAGGGAGAGGTGCCGTTCCCTGTGTTCCCAGTGCAGTTTGGTCAGTGCTGGTGAGGGAATTACAGCCAGAGCAGATTTCCCTGGCAGCCTCTGGAACAGGCCTGGGGGTCCGAGCAAGGAGAGGGGGGAGCAGCCAGACCCCGGCTCGGTGCCCACAGCCCTGGGACCCCGCACAGGCCAGAGCAGGACCCGGGCTGGGACCTTCCTCCGGGATTAAGGCGATTGTCCCGAAGCACAGGAAAGTTCAGGTCCGGAGTTAAGTGTAGGGAGGTTGGGTGTGGGGTGTTTTTCCCCAGCACAACATCCCAGCACGGCACTGGTGGAGGCGCTCGGTGTTACTGGGGTGTGGGAGGACTCCGGGCATCCTGCCTGGTGCAGGGACCCCTTTGATGGCTCCAGCACAGCTCAGAGCCATGTGAGGGCTTGTCCTGCTGCTTCCCAGGCTCAGTTTGTATCCCAGGCCCTGCCTGAGCCCACCCTGCCCTGCCCCAGGGACACTGGGACCAGCTGGATGCCACTGGGGACCAGTGCTGACCTCCCCAAGTGACACCCTTGGGTGACCTGTCACAACAGCCTTCCCTGGGCACCCCAATCCTGCTCTTCTCGGCGTCAGGGGAGGCCCTGCAGGATCCTTCCCATCCCCTCCAAGCCATGCTGGGTTTTCCTGGGCACCCCCAGCCTCCTGCCCACAGGAGGTGCTGGGAGACCCCCGGCCCCTCTTGGCTCTGCCTGGGGGGAGAGACCCCAACCCCTGTGCAGCTGGGACACCCCCAGATCCTGGTGGCCACCACTGCCCCAGCTGGGCCATCGGGAACTCATCCCCATTTTCCCTGCTTGGACCCACGATGCAGCCAAAGATGCTGCAGGGCTGAATGCAGCAAATGCAGCTGAAAACCCACGTGAGGTTGTCCCCATCTCTGTCCTTGTCCCCATCTCCATTCCTGTTTGCATCCCTCTCCCCATCCCCATCCCCATCTCCATCCCTCTCCCCATCCCTGTCTGTCCTCGTTCCCATCCCCATTCCTTCCTTGTCCCCATCCCTGTCCCCCCTGGCTGGCTGAAGCTGCTGCTTCGCTCCAGGCTCTCATCACTCCCCTTCCCTCCTGGGCAGCTCGTTCCCAACATTTACATCGAGCCAGACCTGTGGCCACCAGGGTGTTTATTGTCCCTGTCCCGCAGCCGGAGGGACCCGTGAGCGCGTTCCCGGGGCCGGGGGTGCGGGCAGGGGGCAGAGCCAGGGGTGCTCGTGGGGTTCCTCGCTCCCTTCATCCATCACCCTCCATAAACGTTTATGGATGCATCAGGGCCCTCGGCTCCTTCCTCCAAAAACAGCATTCCTGAGCACCACGGGGAAGAAGTGCTGGAACTGCCCATGGCTGGGACCGGTGGCCGCGTTTTGGGAGCGGTGATGGAGCCCAGAGCGGGTCAGGGGGAGCTGCCATCCCCCTGCTCCCTTATTTCCACCAAAACTGAACCCAGCTCCTGACGCTGATGCTCCTCTCAGCCTGGCCATGCTCCTCCCTCAATTCCCTGCTTGGGATGGGAATGTTTTAAGAGCAGGGCTGGGAATGCCAGAGGTTGGTGGCCCATCATGGGCCCCATCACCTGCACCCCACTGCCCACCCCCGCGAGGACGTGCCCTCACACCTGACTCCGGGTGGGATTTTAAAGGCTGGATCCCCTTCGTGCCACGCAGGAGGGACCCTGGGAGGGCCTGCACCCCTTGTTCCATGCACAGGGAGGGACAGAAGCCAGGAGGAATGACCCGAGTGGGGCATGCCAGTGGCACTGTTTGGGAGGAGACTGGAATGGAGCAGCACAGGGAGCGGGAACAGCCACCAGCAGTTTCCTTTCAGGTTTTTTTTTTTGTTTTGTTTTTAAGCCTCCCATGACTCGCCGAGCCGGTGGGAATGGTCTGGTCACCGATAGGAAACACACCGAGGGTACATGCAATGGCCTAAGGGGCAGTGCCCGCGGAGAGTCCTCCGGGTGTCTCGGGAGAGCTCCCCAGGTGGTTTCGGGAGAGCCGTGTCGGCAGCAGGTGGTGGAGATCGGTCACAGTTGCACGATGGTGATGGATGGGCTGGAACTGCCTCTTCCGAAGCGGGGAGACGTCCCTCGATCGCAAGCGCAACCTCGGAGCCTGCGGCACCAGAAACCCCATTGGGAACCCATCACAAACCCATCAGGAACCCATCTGGACCCGCAGAGCCCCCGCCCGGCCCCGGGGCCACGAGTGCTGGGACCGGGAAAGGGGCTGGGGGGACCTTGTGGCTCTGCACAAGCCCCTGACAGGAGGGGGCAGCCGGGGGGTGTTGGGCTCTGCTGCCAGGGAGCAGGGTCAGGAGGAGAGGGAACGGCCTCAGGCTGGGCCAGGAGAAGCTCAGGTTGGATGTTGGGATCAATTCCTTCATGGAAAGGGCTGTCCAGCCCTGGCACAGCTGCCCAGGGCAGTGGAGTCCCCATCCCTGGAGGGATTTCAAAGCCCCGTGGATGTGGCACCTGGGGACAGGGGTCAGTGGTGGCCCTGGCAGATGATTGGACTCGATGGGCTCTGAGGGCTTTTCCAGCCTCAGTGACTCCATGATTCCATGACCCCGGAGCCCTCTGGCCGGGGCTGTGCACCCCTGGGCCATCCCTGGCAAGCTCAGACCGGACCCAAGGTGTGGCACCCACCGGAGTGTCCCGCTGACCCCAGAGCCTCCCCTCGCACCCCAAGGAGCTGGGAAACACCAACTCCTGAGGCCACGGCAGGTCCCCAGGCCGTGCCAGGCCCTAGGTGACTCTGTAAGCCAAGATGAGGTTGGGGCTGGGGATTTTGCCCCAAACCAGTTGGGATCTGCTGTTGCAAAGCTCCTGAAGCTGCTGCCCAGCTCCCCCCATCACTGGTGGGCAGCTGGAGCTGAAGGGTGGCCAGAGCCACTGGCTTGGCTTGGCTGGGCTGGACACCACCACCACCAGGAGGCTCAGGGGCACCCACCTGGTCCTGGCACCACACATGGGACTGGGAGGAACTTGAGGAATCTCAGAACCACAGAGGTTAGGAAAGACCTCCAAGGTCATCAGGTCCAATCCCCACCCTGTCCCCAGCCCAGAGCACTCAGTGCCACCTCCAGGCCTTCCCTGGACACCTCCAGGGATGGGGACTCCAAACCTCCCTGGGCAGCCCCTGCCAAGGCCTGACCACCCTTTCCAGGGAGGAATTCTCCCCAGTGGAAGAGTCACCACAGTTTAAAGGATTATTTTTGCTTTTCTTTTGTCTTTTCCCATTCTTTCCGTAGGATCAGGAAGCCTGACTGGTTCCTCTCTCCCGTTTTCTCAGTGGTCTCTAATTCAGTGCTCAGCAGTTGCTCCTTGGTGGTGCTGGAGGCCCCTCTGGGCTCCGCGGGAGTGGAACTGGGGCTCCTCCTGTGCAAATGAGCACTGAGGGGTGACAGGGATGTCACCCACACATCCCTTTGTCCAAAGGCACGAGGGTTTCAGGGATGTGAGGAAAGCCACACGCTGTGGCACGACCGAGTGCTGGCTCCCTCTCCAACGCTGTAATTTCACTCCTTCTTGAGTTACCAGATTGTTTCCCAGATGAGGCAGGACTTGAATTTCTAATGTAAAAACTGTCAGAAAGACTCCGGAGCCCCTCTGGGGTTCTCTCCTTCCGCTGCTGAAGCGGTCAGGAGGTGGGAAGGGCAAATCCCCTTTTCTCTGCCTTGCAGAGGACACTGAGTGGGAACCGGTGCCGGGGTCATCCCACATAACTGTGGTTTGGATCCACCACTGATTCTGCTGGCCCATGGCCACCGTGGGCCGCGGCTCAGCTAAAGATGAAAGACATTCTCCTGCCTGGTGCTGACAGTCACCCAACCTCAGTGACAGGGAACAGGTCCCAGAGCAAGGTCTGTCCTGTCCCCATCCCCTTCTGGGCCAGTCTAGGGGCATCCATGGCAGGTTTTTCTGCCAGGAGAACCCTCCTTCCCACTGGGAATGGGCAGTGATGGGCATTATGGCAAACATCCAGAGAGTGTGGAAACCCGAGCGGCTCCTCCTCCCAGCTTTTCAGGTGGGGGAGATAAGGATCTCCCTGGAGACACTGCCGGGCTCCAGCTCCTGCCCTCCCGCTCTCAGCTCTCAGCTCCACCTGTCCGTCTGTCCATCTGTTGTGCCTCAAAGCTCTTCGGGGGGCAGACGTTGTATTTCTGGTCTGTCTGGACAGGGTCCAGCACCACGGGCTCTAATTTCCTGGCTGAGGCCTCTCGTTACAGAAGTGACAATGAAATGGGAGATAAGGCTGCTTTCGCTGAAGGTGTCGGTGTTTTCCCACTCTGGGGGGAGCTCGGAGCCCCTCCCAGGGCTGAAAGGGGCTCCAGGAGAGCTGGAGAGGGACTGGGGACAAGGGCTGGAGGGACAGGACACAGGGAATGGCTTCCCACTGCCAGAGGGCAGGGCTGGATGGGATCTTGGGAAGGAATTGTTCCCTGTGAGGGTGGGCAGGCCCTGGCACAGGGTGCCCAGAGCAGCTGTGGCTGCCCCTGGATCCCTGGCAGTGTCCAAGGCCAGGCTGGACATTGGGGCTTGGAGCAGCCTGGGACAGTGGGAGGTGTCCCTGCCATGGCAGGGGTGGAATGAGAGGAGCTTTAAGGTCCTTTCCCACCCAACCCATTCCATAATTCTGTGGAAAACCCTGCGGAGGGATGGGCAGGTGGGGACCTTCCTGGTGCAGAAACAGGACCAGAGCAGGAGGTGACAGGAGCCCCAGGAGCTGCTGGAGATGGGACCTCTGCCCATCCTTACCTGAGTCGCTGTCCAGCCTGCGGCCCTCTCCTAACCTGCAACACAGGGAAGTGCAGATTAGCACGTGGAGCATTTCCTTTCCCACATGAAGGATCTGCCCCCCATCTCCTCCTGCTCCCATGGGAACCCCCAGGACTGCACAACTGGACATTCACAGCAAGTCCTGGGAGAGCCCAGGCAGGTGGAGAAGTGCCTGATCCCCAAAGCCCAGGAATCATGGCATGGCCGGGGTGGGATGGCCCAGACCAAGCTCCACAGGCAGCTCAGGCCCTATCCCGTGGGGTCTGAAGGTCTCCAAGAGTGGACATCCCACAGCCTCTTGGGTCACCCTGTGCTGGACCAGCCTTGGGGTAAAAAAGTATTTTTCATGTCCAAGCAGGATTTCCTTTATTCTGGCACATGTCCCTTGTCCCTTGTTGTCTCCCCAGGCACCACAGAGGAGATTCTGCCTCAGTTTCCTCGAGTCTCTCCCAGGAGTGTTTGCACACACAGCTTTGATCCCCGTGCCCTCAGCCTTTCCAAGGGTCACCTTCGTCACCACCATGGTCCTTCTCTGTCCCTCCTGTCCTGGGGAGCTCAGCTGGACCCAGCACTCCAGGGTGGCCTCCCCAGTGCCAGGGGAGGGGCAGGACCGTCCCCTCCTCGCCAGGAATGCTCTGCCAGCCCAGGAACCACTGACCCTCGCTGCACAAGGACACGTCCCTGCCATGGGGTCACCTTGGTGTCCCCAGTCCCAGGCTGTCCATGCCTGGCTGGGTGGGGGTGGCCTCCAGCCTGTCCTGGCCCCTGGGCTCATTCCCAGGCCTTGGCACTTCCCTTGCCGAGCTCCACGAGGTTCTGGCAGGACACTTCTCTGGCCTGGTGAGGTCCCAGGGGCAAGGCCACCACTCCCAGCTCGGTGTCACTGCAAACCCGCCAGGGACGGTCCTCTGGGAACAGGGGGATGCAGGACCTCGGGTTTGGCCAGGATGGGCAGGTGCATTCCATGGAATCCCAGAATGGTTTGGCTGGGAAGGGACCCAAAGCCCATCCAGTGCCACCCGTGCCATGGGCAGGGACACCTCCCACTGTCCCAGGCTGCTCCAAGCCCCAATGTCCAGCCTGGCCTTGGGCACTGCCAGGGATCCAGGGGCAGCCACAGCTGCTCTGGGCACCCTGTGCCAGTGCTGGACTCCCATTCCAAACTGGATTTTTTTGTCCAGGAAATGTAATGGATCAGAAAACTTGGCATCTCCACCAGTCTGAGCAGGACCCAGGTCTTTAGTCCCTCTTCCAGTGTTTTCAGGGCTATGAAATCCAAACGGTCACTACAGGAAGGGACGAGGACATGGAGAGTCTCAGGTGACATTGTCCTGGGTTCACCTCCTGGCCACCAAGAGGAATGTGGGGCCTGAGAGGCAGCAGGACCTTGCAAACAGGGATTGCAGGGCAGCCCTGGCAGAGCTGGTCCCAGCTGGAATAAGCCCTGGCAGAGGTGAACACATGGATCCACAGGGGGAACTGTGACAGGAGCACCAAGGCTGAGCTGCCATGGGGTATCATCCAGCAGCACGGCATGGAGGAGGCTCTGCCAGCTCCCAGCTGTGCTCTCTGGAGCTTGGAAGCCTCGGGGACACCTCTGGAGATGCTGCTCTGTGATCCCAACCACAGCAGACGCAGTGGACTGGGAATCCTCCTGGATGATTTCATCTCCCCAAAGCTGCCCCTGCTCCATCGAAGGTCAGCCTCTCCAGCAGGGAGGGCAGTGCTGGGGTTGATGAACTGGGACACAGGGAAATAGGAAATTACTACATGGAGAAACCTGTGAGGAAGCCCAAGGACAATGTCATCCCTAGGAGTGGCTTTAAGCCAAAAGAAGATCAGTTTGGAATGGGCATTGGGAAGGAATTGTTCCCTGGGAGGGTGGGCAGGCCCTGGCACAGGGTGCCCAGAGCAGCTGTGGCTGCCCCTGGATCCCTGGCAGTGTCCAAGGCCAGGCTGGACACTGGGGCTGGGAGCAGCCTGGGACAGTGGGAGGTGTCCCTGGACATGGCAGGGGTGGCACTGGATGGGCTCTGAGGTCCCTTCCATCCCACACCATTCCAGGGTGATTCTCTGAACCCATGGCAGTGGAGTCCCTGTGAGGTCCAGCCTCTCCCTTGTCCGTGCAGGTGCAGGAGCTGAGGAACACCCGAGCTGCTTTTCCCTCCTGTTCATTCCAGACGGGAACGTGCTGCCAGGCCATGACTGCTCCCAAAGGTGAATCCGGGGCAGGTGGAGCTCGCTGTGGACACGGGGTCAGGCCCCCCACACCCAGAGCATCCCGGCCACAGGTCCCTGTCCATAACCTGGGCTTTGGTGTCACCCATCCCTGATGTTCCCGTGCCCCAGAGCCCCCTCGCACGGGGCTGGAGCAGCTCCCCTCAGCCCACGCCGCAGGGCTGCGCTTCCATATTGATCATTCCTCGATCTCCCTGCCAGACGTTTACCTCACCGGCTCTGGGACTGCAAGAGACCGCTTTTTTCCCTGGCAGGGATAATATTTACATTCCACACGGAGGCTTTTGGACCCAGTTCTGCTCTTGGACACGTCTGGGCCATCCATTCCCGGCTTCGTGCTGCTGCGATGAGTAACGGGCAGAGTTTGTGCTCCATCTCTGCTCCCAGACATCAAACTCCAGCGCCCCTGAGTCCCCCTTCCCCTATTTCCCATGCAAGACACAATGCATATTTGGAAAAAGCCATAGGGGTCATCTGGTAAGCATCTAAAATATTCCAGCGATGAGGAATGTTCTGGGCAAGGAGGGTCCTGTCACTCGGAGCCAGGACGGTTCTGCTTTGAAAACCCATTTTAGCCAAAATCAAACTTCCCGCGCTCCTTCCCACCGAGTTCAAATACTGGTGGGCAAAGGAACAGAGCACTTGCAAACACCTGGATGCGCTGCAGAACTCAGTGGATGGGAAAACTCAGGAAAATGAGCTCTTTTGGGAGAAGTGTGAGCTCCGCTGCAGCAGCTGAGCCAGCAGGAAATGTGTGCGTAACAAAACCAGGCTCCAAGTCCCGGTTTGTTGATGCTGGAGTTGGGTTTGGCTCAAGCGAGACAAATGCCGGGGCTGATTCACACCCGGCCAAGGCTGTTTCTCGTGTTTGGGTTTGAAACATTGAAAGCAGAAGCCAAGAGAGCCCTGAGGGAGGTCCTGCCCCTGGGAGAGTCCAGGAGGAGCTTCCTGGTGGCTCCTGGAATGTGAGGTGAGGAGCAGGTCCTGAAATCCCCTCCCTCAGGCTGCCCTGAAAATCCTGAGACCATGAGGATCCCTTCCAGCTCTGGGATAACTCCAGTGGAACGTGCCATGGATTTGTCAGCACACAGAGAAAGCCTGGGAGGAGACCAGGGGCACAGGGATGAAAAAGGGACCTCCTGTGACACTGATGGTGCTGCCTGTGAGGGATTGCCATCAGCATGGGGACATTTGTCCAGCCAAGGTCACGGTGGGCAGGGGCTGAGCAGGTGACTGAGCACTGCTCAGGGACTTCCCTGGTGACTGCTCTGGGATTCGTCTGATCCATCCCTCGGAGCTGGATTTCCTGCAGCACCCAGAGCAGCTCCTCCTCCTCTCACACATTTCCATCTTTTTCTGGAAGAAAAACACCCTTGGAAGCCGAGCACAGGACGGGACTGTGGCTGTGACAGATGCCTGTGGCGGATGCTGGGGACAGTGACTGGGGCTGGGAGGTGATGTGTGCCAGGGCACAGCCACAGCACCAGCGAGGGGGCTGCTCCCCCACAGAGAGCCACCTGCACCCACAGATATCCACCAGATCCAGAGATATCCACTGGATCCAGGGATATCCACCTGCCCCCAGAGATATCTACCAGACCCAGGGATATCCACCTGCACCCAGGGCCATCCATCTGCACCCAGAGGCCCTGCTGGGGCTGCAAAGGGAGCCAGTGAACCCACACAAGGAGTGAGTCAGAAAATGCTGCAGAGCTCTCAGACAGGTTTGTCCCCTCACCTCGGTCCTTCCCATTCTGCAGCTTCTCTGTTTCTTCTTCATCTTCTTCCTCTGCTTCAGAAAGAAACAAAAGAGAAAAAGCAGACATGAGACAGGTGGGTGAGAGAAGAGGCAATCATAGAATTGTTTGGGTTGGAAAATCCCTCAGAGACCATCGAGTCCAGTTGTTCCCCAGTACTTCCAAGGCCACCACTGATCCACGTCCCCAAGTGCCACATCCACGTGGCTTTCAAACCCCTTCCAGGGATGGGGATTCTATCAGCTCCCTGGTCAGCCCCTTCCAATGGCTGACCACCCTTCCCATGAAGGAATTCTTCGTTAATTTCACCTGTTTTCTGGTGAGAGCTGAGGGTTTGCTCTGTTTAACCCGGGACAGGCTGTGTGGGTTTATGGCAGGGTATTTACGCGGCAGAGTGGGAGCAGAAGGTCACATTCCTCTGCAGGTGGTGGCTCTTATCTCATTTCAACCCTTCTCTGAGACATGTGCAAACAGCTGATGGGGATCCTGAGGGGGGTGTCGCCCCTGCCTCCTGCACGTGGGGTGAGAGCAAAGACAGGGAGAAAGCGCCCAGCAAAAGGCAAGGCTGGAGAACCGGAGGTGTTTGGGATGGATCTGATCAGAGGGGACCTGGCAGACAGGTCCTTTGTGGCTCTGAGAGCAGGGCAGTGACACATGGGGGCCACACAGCCCCTGCCCTGTCGGCAGCAGCTCCAGTGGCTCCTAAAGTGAGAGCTGAGGAGATCAGGGACAACACCAAACACCTTTGGACTAACCAGAATCGTGACCTGGAGCTCAGCGCTGGGTCTGGAAGAGGCAGCGTTGCCTCGGTCCCCTGCAGACCAGCACCCTCCTTAAGCACATCCTTTTGGGCTCAGATGGAGTGAAAACGGGATCAGTGCTCCCTCAGCAGCACTGGGAGCATGGGAATGTTGTATGGATATGGCACTTGGGGACACGGGTCAGTGGTGGCCTTGGCAGTGCTGGGGATGGTTGGGCTCAGTGGTCTTGGAGATCTTTTTCAACCTCAATGATTTGGTGATTCTGTAATTCTCTGTAATCCACGACTCTCTCACAGAATCATGGAATACCCTGAGCTGGAAGGGATTATTGCATTCACCTCCTGTGCCTGCAGAGACCCCCCAACAACCCCACCCTGGGCATCCCTGGCAGCGCTGCCCAAACACTCCTGGAGCTCTGGCAGCCTCGGGGCCGTGCCCATTCCCTGGGGAGCCTGGGCAGTGCCCAGCACCCTCTGGGGGAAGAGCCCTTCCCTGCTCTCCAGCCTGAGCCTCCCTGACATCATCGCAGGGAAGGTGGATGGGGCCATTGGAGCATCCCGGGAACCCCCTGAGGACGGGGTGACGCCGCTCCGTGTTTCCCTTCCCAGGGAATCTGCTCTGGGGGCCGGTGCAGAGGCAGGGCAGGGTGGGAGGCGCAGCCCCGGTGAGTCCCAGGCCCCCCCACGCCCCTCCCGCGGCTGCAGGGGGAGCCGGGGCGGGAGGAGGTGTCTGTTCCCACAGCTCCCCTTGGGACACGACGTGTGAAATCCCGCTGGCTCCATCAGCTGAGGATAACTCATGCTTTTCCTAATTTACACAAACGACACCATTTCAGACACTTCCAGGGGAGCCTTCCTTGGTCTCTGCATCTCCTCGAGCAGGAGCCTGTCAGCAACTCCATTTTAATTTCATTCTCACTGCCTGGTGATCCACATGGCTTTGCAGATCCCTGGCACGGCTGGTGGCCAGGGATGGGACCTTGGAGATGGCTGGAGCTGCGTCAGGGGGGTTGGGGATGGAGATCAGGGAAAGGTTCTTCCCCCAGAGGGTGCTGGGCACTGCCCAGGCTCCCCAGGGAATGGGCACGGCCCCGAGGCTGCCAGAGCTCCAGGAGCCTTTGGGCAGCGCTGCCAGGGATGCCCAGGGTGGGGTTGTTGGGGTGTCCTGGGCAGGGCCAGGAGCTGGATCAATGATCCTTGTAGGTCTGACTCAGGTAATCCCACAATTCCACAACACTTGCTCTGCTCTGGAAAGCAGAAATGAATGAGTGCAGACGCTGGGCAGAGGTTTACTCTCTGTGTTTGAGCCTCGGGGGCAGAGCTGAGGTGATTTATGGGGGAGCTGGCGGCCCTGCCACAGCTCTGCCGGTGCCGTGTCATCCATGGACAACTTTATTAACTCCCAGCTGCCTCTGCTGCCAGGATGTGGGGCTGGGAGTGGGGGATTTACTGCTGGGCAGTAAAACACCCACCCAGGGCCTCCCTGCGAGGCTCCATTGCGGCACAGCTCCGTGGGCCCTGTCACTGAGGGAGAGAAGTTTATGGGGGATTTTGTGCCATAGCTGCTGGGTCCGGCACAGAACAGGGCCTGGGAGGGTCAGCACAGACATGGGACAGTTCCCTTCTTCCTCAGCAGCAAAGGCAGCCCAGAAACAGAATCACAGGATCCTTTCACGTTGCAAAAGAGCATCGACTCCTACCTGTGACTGGTCCCCTCCTTGTCCCCAGCCCAGAGCACTCAGTGCCACCTCCAGGCCTTCCTTGGACACCTCCACTGATGGGGACTCCACCCTGGACAGCCCCTTCCAAGGCCTGGCCACCATTTCCAGGAAGAAATCCTGAAAACAGGCTGCTGGGGCACTGAATGGCCACGGCCCTGCTGCTGCCAAGGCCCAAGGGCCACAGGACACTTCCCTGGGTGACGCAGGACCTGCCCCGGCCCCACCGGAGTGTTCAGCTCCCCGGCACAGGGAAGGGGCACAGAGGGAGTAATTATCTGTTTTCCACGTGGCTGTTTACCAACAAGGGATGAAATTGGCCTCCTGTGCAGTTACAGATACGTGATTGCATCATCTGATGGAGAGTCACGGCACAGGGTCTCACCTGCTGCCCAGGCATGGCAGCACTAAGCAGGAATTTGGGGACGCTCACCCCAAAAACCTGCTCTGGCTTATGACTGTGTCATTAAGGAGCTCTGGCTTCCAGACTGGGGTTGGGAGGAGCCCCTCTCCCAGGAGATGCTCTGGAAAAGCTCCATGATCCACACTGGGATCAGTGGGAGCAGGAGGGACAGGACAGCGTTGGCCCCATGAATCAGCAGCCAGGGCTGTATCCGCAGGGTAACGCCCTCCCCACCACGGATAAAACCAATGGGAAGGAGGTGGTGTGAGCTCCCAATGCTACAACCACGGAATCATGGAAAATGGAATCCAAGATCATCCCCCAGCACTGCCCAGGCCAGTGATGTGGGCTATAAAAATGATTTTTCACTGAGGACGTGGACATAGAACCTCACATTGTGCTTTAGTTTTAACACAAAATAAATGTAAGGACAAATCTCCAACCTGTGGCTGCCGGTTCTCCTTCTCCCGTGCCCCGAACCAGCTCTTACCTGAGTGCAGCTCCTTCACCAGCGAGGACATGGTGTTGGTGATGGAATCAGCTGCTACCAGCAGGTCGTTTCGGAGGTTCCTCCTCGTACCTGGGGCGGGGCAGACACACAGAAATCAGGGATTGGCACTGCCACTGCCCAGTGTCCTCGTGTTACCACGCTCAGCCTCGTTGTCCCACCCTGGGATGGCGCCCGGGCACTGCCAGTGCCACCCAGGCAGAAGAGATGGAGACTCCCCCTGGAGCAGCCCAGCTCTGCCCCATTCCCTGATCACCTCGTGGCTCGTGAGGTGCCACAGGCTCCTCTCTGGGACACGGCAGCACCGGGGCAGTGACAGCCCCTGTGGGCAGAGCCACTCTCAGCATTGCTGAGGTTGGAGGCTGCTGGAATTCTCACCCTCCTGCATGGCTGGAGGAAGGAATCCTCTTCCTCAGGGGGCCCGGCACGGCTCCGTGCTGTCCCCCGGTGACACCGACCTGCCTGGACACTCCATGGGGAGCCACTGCTGGACAGCAGCACCAGTGACCACCAGTGGCCCCATCAGTGACCCCAACACAGCCACGGCTGTGCCGGAAGAGCCGGGAGAGCGTGGGAGCACAACTGGCACAGGGATCATCCCACGGGCTGCTGCCACAGGGCTGGGGGAGGGACAATGCTTGGGGCCTCTTGTGGTGCTGGGAAGGCCACGATCCTCCTGGATCATGGATGTGCCCCATCCCTGGAAGAGCTCAAGGCCAGGCTGGATGGGGCTTGGAGCAACCTGGGGTAGCGTCCCCCCTGTGAAACAGCTGGATAATGTTACCAAGCCCACCCAGACATCTCCTGGCTGGGACATTCAATTATTTTATTAAGTGAAAAAATCGACATTTTATCCTGTTTCCTGTGTTCTCCACCAGCCTCGGGTTTGCCTGATTTTGTGTGATTAATATGAAATAGCACTAATTGTGCAGATTGCCTTTCCGGAAGGATCATTCCAGGAAAATTATTACAGAGCCTGGTCACCACGTTCTTCTCTTGCAGGAGTTTTTCTGGTCCTTGAATCAGTCCCAAAGTGGTTATCACGAGAGGGGTGGGTCCGAGGATCCCCGAGGGACTGTCTTCTTCTCTTTCAAGATGGTCAACAGCAGAATTGATTTTCTCATTAGATGGTGGCCTCTGTCTCTGAGTATTTCACCCAGAAATCATCAGGGTGTTTTATTCCAAACCTGTCATACTTGGTCGTCGTCCAAGTGCCAATCTTGGTAATCCCCCACAAAGTGGAAGATCAAGAGATCATCTAAGGAGGAAACTTTTCCAATCTCAAGACTGTAAGACCAAGATCTCTGGGGTTCAGTTCTTTAAAGCTTTCCTGCTCCAGAATTTCCCCCACTAATGGGGCAGCTTGTGGAGGACTCATGCCCTGGGAGGGAAAATGAGCTCTTGGTGTCCCTGCTGAGCTCATGGCGGCAAGAGGTGGAGCCATCACATTTTTAAGTGTCTGGTGGATCTGCAGAAGTCAGTATAAATAACTGAAATGTTTTGTTAAAGCAGGATCAGAGTCCTGAGGGGTCTGTGGGTTTGCTTTGGTCCCACCGATGCAGCGCTGCTGGGACGAGCCCTCTGCCCAGCCCTGAACAGCTTCCTACAACACCTGGTTCCTTGCAACACCTATTTGAGATGTTGTCAGGTGTTAAAAACCTGGAAAAACCAAAAGTTTTCACTTTGGGCGATCTCAGCAGGTCCTGACGAAGGAGCAGTTGTTAGGGAGAGGCAGCAGCGAGCCCTTGATTAATTCCATCAGCTCGAGCAGGAGGTTGAGGAAGACACTCTGGGGACTGTGCAGGAGGGGTTTGCCTTGTCATGGCTTCTGCACCTTCCCAGGAAAAGGCAGATGGACACAGAACAAATGGGGATGCCCAGGGAAGGCTGGAAGACTAAGAAAGAGCCAGCATCGTGTCCTGCCATGATCACATGTTCGTGGCTCCGAGCAGCAGGAAGACCATTCCCTCTCTTCATGAACAAAGGGAAGGGGGGAGCCATGAACTGGATCCTGCGGATCCCCCCCAGCGCCTGGTCGGGCTCAGGGTGCTGCTGCTCCATGCCTGGGGAAAGAAAGGGATCCTGCGCAGGGGGAAGGAGAGGCAGCTGCCACAGAAATCATCCCAGAACTCTGGGCTGCACCACCAAACTCGCTGTGGAGATGAAGAGGAGGCGACTGGACCACCCACAGCAACAGATGGAGCGCTCGCCTCTGGTATTTGGCATCCTGCCTCCCTGGAAATGCCTGCTCTGCTCTCGGCGCTGGCAGTGTGCAGGCACGAGGAGCTCGCTCCCACCCATGGCACGAGGAGGAGACATCCCCTTCTCCAGAGGAGCTGCAGGTCTCAGAGGGGCCATCCCGCAGCGTTCCCTGTGCCGAGGCTGCTGAGGCTGAGGGCTCCTGGTCCCGCTGCGGCCCCAAATCCCAGCTGAAAGTGCTCACTGGCACTGGTGAAGTGATCACTGGCTCCTCTGCTGCCATTTCCCAGCCTCCTCCCTCGCCTTCTTCTGGCAGCAGCTCATTCAGGCAAGGGCAAAGATCATTCCAGAAGGATATATCCACTGATAAACACAAACTGTTACCTCAAACCTGTTTGGTTTGGGGATGTCAGCTCTGGGAGGTTTCTTTCCATGTCTGGTTTGTTTGGAGAAGTAACCTGTCCACCTGGCAAAGGGATTTGATGCTTCTATTCACAATCTTCCCTCCCTGGAGTGAGAAATCACCTCCAGTCACTCCACCTGAGGTGACCTGTCAGCTTTTAAAGAAACAAACCACTTCTGCATCAGGTGAGGGCTCTTGTTCATTACCCAGGACTGGGATTTCCCAGGGAGCACCACGAGGTCCACAGGGATAATCAGAAATATTAAGATTGGGAAAGACCTCCAAGATCATCGAGTCCAACCTCTGTTGGCTGCTGCCCGTCCCTGGTTGAGTCCTCACCTGTGCCTCAGGGAGAGAGGATTTTCTGTCCTTTCTCTCACTGGCAGTGAGGAGAACATCAAAGACAGGTTCAAAGAGGTGATGTCCAGAAAGAACTTCCACATCTGCCAGAGACTGGGAAGACCAGGCCCTGCTGCTGTTTTGCTCCCAGCTCTACATTCCAGAATTCTCCTGGAGCATTAAAGATGAAAAGCTCTGGGCCAAGATGGGCCAACAAGGAGAAAAGAGTGTTGAAATCCCCTGTATTTTTTCTTGCAGTTCAACCACCAGGTCTGTAAGGATTAATTCTTAAATTATTTGTGGGTGTAACTTTCTGGGATGGGAGATCCTTTCCCTGCAGGGAAGATCATCTTCACAGAAATTAACCTCATTAAGTTCAAAAGATTCAAAATGTGCCCCCACACTCCTTGGTGTGGGGCGCAGGAAAGGGGTTTGTGATGATTGTCTTGATAGGGTGGGTTACGTGTGTTGTGCATGGGATCCCAGAATGGTTTGGGTGGGAAAGACCTTAAAGATCATCCGTTTCCAAAACCTTCAGGGACACCTCCCACTGTCCCAGGCTGCTCCAAGCCCCAGTGTCCAGCCTGGCCTTGGACACTGCCAGGGATCCAGGGGCAGCCGCAGCTGCTCTGGGAATTCCATCCCAGGGCCTGCCCTCCCTCCCAGGGAACAATTCCTGCCCAAAACCCTTTCTCCATCCCCGCTCCTTCCCATGGTGGCTCGGCCCCTGGGTGCCCTGCCCTGGTGGTCACCTTGTGTGAAGGCCTCCTGCACGTCGCCCCCGAGTCCTGTGAGGGTGTCCTGGGGTCCGTGCGTGGGCGTGGAGCCGGCCGAGGCCGAGCGGACGGGCACGGGCGGGGGGCGGCCGTGGGTGGGCGAGGGCTGGGCCGAGCCCGCTGCCTGCGCCTGCAGAGACACAGAGACCCCTTGGCAAACTGGGCTTTGGGCCCTGGGGCACGGCTAAAAACAGCTCTGCGAAAACAAACAGACAAACAGAGAGGGGAACGTGCAGGGAAAGGCTCTTCCCCAGAATGCTCCCGGTCTGAGCAGGGATGTGATGCACGAGCGGGGGGTGCTGTGGGAGGTGGTGGCACAACGGGTGCGGAACTTCATTAACTTATTTTTATGTGTTTTCATATTTGTATGTATTTTTATAGTTTTTATATTTTTATATATTTGGGCATGTTCTTATAAAATCACATGCTTTCTATGTTTTGTGCATTTATATATTACATAGTAGATATTTAATGTATTACAAATATAGATATTTTATGTATTTTAATGTATTTTTTTATAGTTACATTTCTGTATTTTAGATATATTCACAAAATTTGACTTCTTGCTGAAACAGTGAATTTTTAGATTTCATTTTACGTTTTCTTTCAGTCCAACCCACCCCGTTCCTGCTGTGCCATCCCAACACCCTCAAGAGCAGCTCTGCACCAGAGGCGACAGTGCCATCCCTGATACAGCTTCTGGTGCCCCCCTCAGTGGTGAGGGACAGCCCCAGGGGTCTGTCAGGTGCCGCCTACAGCCTCGAATCCTGCTGCAAATCCCAAACAAATGCAGGATCGTGGAGGGCTCAGAGGAATCTTGTGCAGTGTTCACTTGGCAAAGCTCCCAAGGAGCCTCTGGGGCTCAGTTGGGCTGGGCACTGGGGTGATGGGCAGGGCAAGGAGAGGGAGGCACAGGAGAGGACTGACACGGGATTATTGGCTCTGCGTTCCCAAAAAAGCCAGCTCTGGTTTGTACCTGGTGCATGGTGCCCACGGGCCCTGGCTGGGCTTCAGGGGCCTTTGCAAGAGAATCCCAGAATCCCAGAGTGGTTTGGGTGGGAAGGGACCTCAGAGTCCACCCAGTGCCACCCCTGCCATGTCCAGGGACACCTCCCACTGTCCCAGGCTGCTCCAAGCCCCAGTGTCCAGCCTGGCCTTGGCCACTGCCAGGGATCCAGGGGCAGCCACAGCTGCTCTGGGCACCCTGTGCCAGGGCCTGCCCACCCTCACAGGGAACAATTCCTGCCCAATATCCCATCCATCCCTGCCCTCTGGCAGTGGGAAGCTATTCCCTGTGTCCTGTCCCTCCATGCCTTGTCCCCAGTCCCTCTGCAGCTCTCCTGGAGCCCCTTTAGGCCCTGGCAGGGGCTCTGAGCTCTCCCTGGAGCCCTCTCCCAGCCTGTCCCGCTGTTCCCGGCCCTGTCACTGCAGTCCCATCTAAGCAACGTTTAATTAAAGCCACCTGCTCCTCAGGAATTTGGGACTGAGGGCCCGGAGCTGCCCAGCCCCGGAGCCACTCCCGAGGTTTGTGCCTTTGATTTGTGGACTTTTTTTGAGCCGGTTCGCGGTTTGCTCCCGCTGACGTGCGGCTGTTACCGGGGCAACACGGCCGGCGAGCGGGGATGCTGCGGTGACACTGCCGGGACCTGTGCGTGCTGACACTGCCAGGATGTGCATGGTGACACTGCTGGGATGTGCACGGTGACACTGCTGGGATGTGCATGGTGACACTGCTGGGATGTGCATGGTGACGCTGCCAGGACCTGTGCGTGCTGACACTGCCAGGACGTGCACGGTGACACTGCCGGGACCTGTGCGTGCTGACACTGCCAGGATGTGCACGGTGACACTGCCAGGACGTGCACGGTGACACTGCTGGGACCTGTGCGTGCTGACACTGCCAGGACGTGCACGGTGACACTGCTGGGACCTGTGCGTGCTGACACTGCCAGGATGTGCACGGTGACACTACTGGGACCTGTGCGTGCTGACACTGCCAGGATGTGCATGGTGACACTGCTGGGATGTGCACGGTGACACTGCTGGGATGTGCATGCTGACACTGCTGGGATGTGCATGGTGACGCTGCCAGGACCTGTGCATGGGGCACTGCCAGGACTTGTGCATGGTGACACTCCTGGGACCCTGTGCATGGTGACACTGCCAGGACCTGTGCATGGTGACACCATGAGCATCTCGAGCAGCAGTGATGCCACGAGCACCCCAATGGTGACACCACAGCACCCGGCACAGACATGACCCTGCCAGCATCCTGTGCAATGGTGACACCACCAACACCCCAGACATGGTGACACTGCCAACACCCCGCACATGGTGACACCCCCAGCACCCTGTGCCAGTCCCACGGGAGCTCCCAGGAACGGGATGCTGCTCGGGATGGCTACAGCTCTGGCTCATCCCTCTCTCCCCGCCAGCCCCGTGCTGATGTTTGCATTAACATGCATTAACCCAGCCATGTGGAAAATTGTAATTTTGAACCGGCATTAATAATTGGGGACTGGAAGGCGGGAGTCACGTGTGCCTGTGCCACGGCCTCGCAGGGGACGGGGCTGCAGGGGGGCAGCGGCGCCTTTCCAAGGAAAAGCCATCCAAAGGTGTGTGTGCCACACCAGCAGCTCCCCTGCCCTGCACCCAAACACCCAATCAAACCTTGAACACCCACCAAAAATGCACAGCAAAAGGCAGGAGTGTCTGAATCTGCATGAATTTGTGGCAAATGGTGCCCACGCCTGAGTGCTGCCAGTGCAGCCTGTGGGACATGGATGGGCAGCTGTCACCTGCCCCCCGGTTTGGAGGAACCGGCTCTGTCCTCCTCCTCCTCCTCCTTCTCCTCCTCCTCCTCCCAGACTGAGCCTCAGCAGCCACCCGGGGGAGGGAAAACAGCCCATGAAGATGGAAAAGGGGAAGAAACCTGGCCCTAACACCTGTCTCAGAGAAAGGCCAGAACCAGAGCTTTCCTCTCCCCAGGAGGGAGCCAGAAGAGGGGGTGGGAATGTTTTCTGGTTTGAAGCTCGTCCCCCAGGTCTCATCTTGTGTCCTGGGACCTCAGCACGTGCTCCTGTTACCCCTGGAGAGCGCGGATGGTGGCAGGTGTGAGGAAAGGAAAAGTCGCAGAGCTTTTGTTATTTAGAATCCCAGACAGAATCAGTGAGGGTGGAAAAGAGCTCCAAGATCATCAGGTCCAAGCTGTGCCCGATGCCCACCTTGTGCCCAGCCCAGGGCACTCAGTGCCACCTCCAGGCCTTCCCTGGACACCTCCAGGGATGGGGACTCCAAAGCTCCCTGGGCAGCCCCTGCCAAGGCCTGACCACGTTCCAGGTGGAGAGATGAGAGCTCAGTTCCTGGAGTCAGATCTCAGTGCTGACTCTGTGCCCCAAAACACATCTGCCTAAACTGCGAGGGGACAAATTGTACAGCGTGTGACAAGCTCAGCCCAACTCACACGTCCCCACCTTGGCCACAGTGGGTTTTGCAGATCATCGAATCCCAGACTGGTTTGGGTGGGAAGGGACCCTAAAGCCCACCCAGTGCCACCCCTGCCATGGCAGGGACACCTCCCACTGTCTCAGGCTGCTCCAAGCCCCAGTGTCCAGCCTGGCCTTGGGCACTGCCAGGGATCCAGTGGCAGCCACAGCTGCTCTGGGCACCCTGTGCCAGGGCCTGCCCACCCTCCCAGGGAACAATTCCTTCCCAATATCCCATCCAGCCCTGCCCCCTGTCCCATCACTTCAGGTGTGCTCGCTCCTTGGCCCAAGGGTCACCATGACCCACAGACACGCCCAGGCTGGCAGTGCCCACTCCCATCAGCTCCTGGCAATAGGAAATACTTTGTCACCAACATTCCTCTTTGAGACACACTGTCTGCACTGATGTTCTTAGAGAAAGTGCCCGAACGCTCGAATTCTTCATTTTAGTTGTTTTTAACCGCTTGGCAGCAGCTGGCTGGGCTGATTTGCATTGCACGGGCAGCGGAGCAGCGGGGCCGGGAATGTCCCTCACCCGCGCCGTGACGCGGTTCCTGGAAAACACAGCCATTGTGAGAGCAGCCCCTGAGGTCACGGCCACGGCACATCCTGAGGGGGACGGGGACGGGGATGGGGATGGGGACGGGGACAGGGCAGGGCTGCTCCCCCTCCTCGTGCAGCTCCCGGGGTGGTGCACCCATGGCACGTGGGGCTCGAAGGGGATCCGAAAGTTGTCGGTTCAGTGAAGACTTGAAAATTGCCTTCCTAGAAACACGTGCTGGCCCAGCCTCTGGCCCCAGCAGCCCCTCAGTCCCGACCCTGCAGAGCGGTGACAGAGCAGCTCCAGCCAACGCTGACCCTCGGCAAAGCACGGGAGGATCAAACTTCTGCGTGAGGGCAGCACCTTCCAGAGGGCAGGCTGAGATGGTACAGTCATGGAACCACTGAGGCTGGAAAAGCCCTGTGAGACCATTGAGTCCAACCATCCCCACCACTGCCAGGGCCACCACTGACCCCTGTCCCCAAGTGCCACATCCACAGGGCTTTTAAATCCCTCCAGGGATAGGGACTCCATCCCTGCCCTGAGCAGCTGTGCCAGGGCTGAACAGCCCTTTCCATGAAGGGATTGTTCCCAATATCCAACCTGAGCCTGCCCTGGCCCAGCCTGAGGCCTTTTCCTCTTGTCCTGTCCCTGTTCCCTGGGAGCAGAGCCCAGCCCCAAATGCCATGGGCCGAGCTACAGCTGCACATCCTGCAGGGACTGTTACAAACCTCTCCAGGTTCACATCTCCAGCAGGAAATAATCCAATCTCCTCATGGATGATGCCTTGGATGATTGCTCCAAGGCCACAGTCCCCACAGACGGCCACATCTTTTGGGAGTGGAGGCAACACCTGGACAGCTCCAGGATGGAACAGGGACCTTGCAAGAGCCTCCCTGGGCTGAAAACAGAACTGAGGATCTTTGAGGGTGGCAGCTCCTTCCTGCTCGTGGCAGGACCTGACCCCGACTGAGCAGACGGGGCTTTCCCGGGGCCCTGCAGAAACCTGGCAGCTGAGGCAGGAGGGGAACAGCAGAGCTGAACTGCACTGGGAGAAAGACCAATGGCCCCTGGGCTGTGCCAGCTCTGGGCTGGCAGCAGGGCCAGGGCAGTGCCCGTCCCCTGTGCTGGCACTGCTGGGGCACCTCCAGTGCTGGGGGCAGCTCTGGGCCCCTCCTGACAGGAGAGACCTGCAGGGGCTGGAGCGTGTCCAGGACAGGGAACGGAGCTGGGAAGGGGCTGGAGCCCCAGGAGCGGCTGAGGGAGCTGGGAAAGGGGCTCAGCCTGGAGAGAAGGAGGCTCTGGGGGCACCTCTTCAGAGAACAAAAAAAAAAAGAAAGAGAAGAGCAATAAAGAAAAAAAGCCAAGGGGAAAGGAAAGGAATCCCTTTTCCACACTGAAGCCCCCTGCTGTACTTTTTGCAGCACGTGGGGCCCCCACATGCCCGTGTCCCTTCCCTGGGCACCGAGTGCTGGCCCCGTGGAAAGGCCCGGCCGTGGCCACGTGAGGCGAGACCCGGAATTGGAACCTCTGAGCTGGCGTTTCCTCCCCGCTGACATCTCCGTGCCACCCCCAGCCCACGGCTCACCGGCACCTGCTGCCACAAGGAAGGGGGCCTGAGGCCACGGGGAAGAGCTGAGGATGTAAATCTGAGCTACCTGGGCTCATGGAAGGTGTCCCTGCCCAGGGCAGGGGTGGAACAAGTGGAGCTCTAAGGTCCCTTCTCACCTAAAGCAGTCTCGCTGTGACACCGAGGGTGACAAGGAGCCTCAGCTCCAGCTCACACCACAGAGCCTGAAACCAGCCCAGTCCTAGAAAGCTCCTGATCTGCTGAGAAAGCAAAGGCACCTGGTGCAGCAGAGCTGTGCCAGCCTGGCGTGGGAGGACACGGAGCTGTGCCCCTGCAGGGCTGGGCAGTGACCCAGCACAGCCCAGAGCCACCACGGGACCCTTGGTGGGGACACCTGGGGGGGCTCCTGAGGCTGAATGAGAAGCTGTTGCAGAGAGGGACAACAAATCACTGTCAAACCTTCCTCCTCCAGTGGCTGAAGGCAACAGGAGGGGTGGAAGGAATGCCAGAATTCTGGATTTCACACAACCACTGAGGCTGGAAAAGCCCTCTAAGATCACAGAGTGCAGTTGTCCCCCACCACTGACCCATGGCCCCAAGTGCCACATCCATGGGGCTTTTAAACCCCTCCAGGGATGGGGACTCCAGCCCTGCCCTGGGCAGCTGTGCCAGGGTTTGACCACCCTTTCCATGAAGGAATTGTTCCCAGTATCCAACCTAATGTCCCCTGGTGGAGCTTGAGGCCGTTTCAAGGTCCAAAACCCCTGGAGCCGAGGTGTCCCTGGATCTGGGGCTGTTGGAGCCAGCCTGTGCCAGGGCTCTTGGTTCAGTGTCTCCGTTCCCTGGCACAGCAGTGCTCGGCTCTGCTCCTCCACAGAGCTCCCAGGGTGGGAAATCCCGGGATGCCTTTTGTAAACAGAGCCGAGGCCAAGCCGAACAGGTTTGTAAACTCCTCTCTGACTGGTTTGGAGCTGAAGCCTCAGAAAATCCAGGAATTACTGGCTCATTGCATGTCCTTCCTGGAAACTGCACCAGGGAGGACACAGAAGATGGATTTCAATTTAGAAAAACCACGAAGGAAACCTCTGACCTGGCTCCTGAAATGTTTGGGAGCCAACTTCGATTTATTGTCCCTGGCTTATCAAGTCTTGTATACAAGAGCTGTGAGGTTTAACCTAAAACACCATTTCCAGGGAAAAGAGGCCGAGCTGTGCCCTGAGCACGGATCAGCTCCAGGGGAAGGGCTGGATGGGAGGGAAGCAGTGCCCATAAGGGCTTTTAGCAGCTCTCCAAGACGCTGTTTCACCATCAGCTCCCTCACCCCAGCAGTTTAGCTGGAGGTCCCCCACCCTCTGGGGAGCTGCTGCCGAATTTTCTACAACCACTGTGACAGAGGAGAGCTTTAAAGGAGAATGGGATGAAAAAGGCCTTCAAAAATTCGGGTTGGAAGGAGCCTTGGAGGGTGTCCAGCCCAACACCTTTTTGAAGCAAGGTCAGCCCCAAGGTGCTGCTCAGGCTCCTCTTCAGCTGCTCTCTGAAAGTGTCCCCAAGGAGGCCCCACCACCCCTCTGGGCAGTCTGCTCCAGAGTTCAGCCACTCTTGTGGAATTCCTGCCCCAAATCCAGCCAGAAGTCCCCAGCTGGTGTGTGACCGTGCACCTCTGGGAAGGCTCTGCTTCCTCCTGGGTCAGGAGGAGACAGACAAGTACAGCTGGATTTCCCTTTCATTTCCCCTTTGCCTCCTCCTCTCCAGGCTCCTCACAAGCAGCTCCTGCCTCACCTTTAACACAGGGGTTTGTGGCACATGACAGACACTGGAAGAGCTGCCCCAGAGAGGGACAGAACTCCCAGTCCTTAGAGGTTTCCAGAGCTAAGGAAGCCAGAACTAGCCTGATGTAGTGCCAGCAGCAGTCCTGCTTGGAGTCGTGGAATCATGGAATTGTTTAGGTTGGAAAACACCTTTAGTTGAGTCCAATCATCAAGTTCACCTCCTTCAAGTGGAAAATCAACCTAAAGACCCCCAGAAGTCCCTGAACCTACAGATGTTCACTGAGAAACTCAGAAATCCTATTTTGCAATAAATAGACATTGATTTTATCACAGAAACATCACAGAATGGTTTGGGTGGGAAGGGACCCAAAGCCCATCCAGTGCCACCCCTGCCATGGCAGGGACATCTCCCACTGTCCCAGGCTGCTCCAAGCCCCAATGTCCAGCCTGGCCTTGGGCACTGCCAGGGATCCAGGGGCAGCCACAGCTTCTCTGTTCCATTTTAATGTGGAGCTTATTCCTAGGAACAGATTAAAGTAAAAAGGGATCTTGCACACACAATAACCCAAGAGCCAGCAGGTTTCAGATAAGCAATTCAGACAAGTAAACATCTCATCATGCCCCAAATACTCCAGAAAATGCAGCACAAACAGACCAAAAAGGAGAACACGAGCACATGGGCTGCACCTCTGGTCTGTGGCTGTGCATCCCCACTGAGGAAGGGAGGGAGCCAGCAGAGGATGTCCTGGCATCCCCGGGAACCAGGGGTCTGCAGCAGGAAGAGCAGTGCCGTGGGCTCCTCATCCACATCTCACTCAGTGCCTAATTCCCCTCTCCATGCTCTCCAGAAGGACAGACCGGCCCCTGAGCTCGGCTGCCTCATGCCAGGACTAATCAGGCCCCAGCTGAAGAGCTTTTATCACGTTCTCTGTACGTGAATATTCCAGGCGCTTTCCTCAGGAAAAACAGCGTCTCCTGGCCCAGGGCTGGGGACACACACACTGAGCCAAGCCCCCAGACCCAGCACTGACCTTGGCTTTTTCTGTGGCTCCTCTTGCTCAGCCCTCAGGCTCTCCATGAGGGAAAAATCTACCCCGTGAGGGTGGGCAGGCCCTGGCACAGGGTGCCCAGAGCAGCTGTGGCTGCCCCTGGATCCCTGGCAGTGCCCAAGGCCAGGCTGGACAGGGCTTGGAGCAGCCTGGCACAGTGGGAGGTGTCCCTGCCTAGGGTAGGGGTGGAATGAGATGGGATTTAAGATCCCTTCCCACCCAAACCATTCCAGGACTCGCTGACTCTACAACCAGACTACCCCAGAACCAACACACTGGAGGGCTACAGAGAACTCAGTTTGTGCCACTAAAAGAACAACAAAACCTGTGTTTTCTGCAGTTTTGGGTGCTGCTTCTGCAGAGCTGTGGGAGCTGCTGCTCACAGGTGAGGTGGGGGAATTTCCTGCTGCACAGGAATGAACAGAACCATCGGCAAAGGCGGCTGTAAGGAAACACCTCGTGCACCCCAGCTGGGTCTGCTCTTCGTAATCCCCTCCTGGCAGATGTTTACCGGACAGCTCTGAGAAACCTCCCCAGTCAGGGTGTCCTCAGCTCTGCAGGGAGTTTGCAGCACGTGGGACTGCTGGCACAGCCCAGCTCTGCAGGGCAAGGGCAGCTCTTCCCTCCTCTGCCACCGGCTTTGCCTGTGCCTGGAGCTGCCTAAACCTGCTCTGTCCCCCCTGCTCCAGGGCCTCCAGCCCTGCTGGGTGAGCCGGAGCTTCAGCCAAGATGAGCTTCCTCACCAGCCTCCTTGGGACTTCACAGAATCTCAGAATGGTTGGGGTGTGAAGGGACCTTATCCTGTTCCATGCCCTGCCAGGGACACCTTCCACTACCCCAGCCCTAAGCCCCATCCGACCTGGCCCTGGACAATTACAGGGATGGAGCACCCACAGCTTTTCTTCCAAATATTCCTGCCATTTTCCACAGAACCACACAGTGGTTTAGGTTGGAAAATACCTCATGTTTGAATTCTCATCCCCATCTCTAAAGCCCCAGCAATCTCCTCCTGCCTGATGCCAAGCGCAAATCCAAGTCCCTCGCAGGAAGGCTGAATAGTAATTAATTCAGGACAGAAATAATGAACTACCGAGGAATTTCAATTTACACGTCTTTCTATTTTAACAGAAAACCCTTGACAACTGATTTTGGAAAAAACTTCTCCAACCACATTTAAACCTGCTTTGCATGAGGCTCATCCAGCCTACGCCGCTCGGGCTGCACGGGAGGGAACAGGAGTTTGCTCTGGAGTCGTCTGCACTCAGGGGATGCTCCCCCTTGGCTGCCTCTCCCTCACACACGTTGACTTGACTGACTTCAGGCTGTGATAAAAGCTGGAATGCTGCTGGGCCGGTTAGTGCAGGACGTGGGTCTTGTCCTTACAGCTCTTCGAGGCTCAGGCTGGTGCTGGAAGTGCAGTGACACACGGGGCACCGCAACCACCACCGCCTGCAGGCCCCAAATCCCGTTTTTCGGAGCCCCATCCCCGCTCCGCAGCCTCTCCTGCACTCAACATCACGAGTGCAGTCACGGGGCTGCAATCTCCCTGCAAGGTATTTCTCCAGGATTTGGGGCTGTGTTGCCATTTGTCATTTTTCTTTTCACCAGTAATTTAACAATTATTTACGTTAACCAGGAAGGGAGGAGAAGCCCTTCCAGAGCTGCACATGAAACTGCTGCTGCTGCTGCTGCCTGAATAATTCCAGCTCGATCGAAGCGTGCGCTAAAAATAATCCAACCCCCTCGCTGCAAACACTCTTTGAGGGAAATATTTAAACCAGAAAACAAGGCCCCTAAATCAGACCCCCCCCAGCCGGGGCTGTTAACCCGATTGTTGCAGGGAAATTGAATTTCCCCGTCCTCCGTGGGCTCTCGGCTCCAGCAGCCTCCCGGAGCGAGCACGCCAAGGAATACATGAAAGGCTCATTAGTGGGGAAGGCTAATAACCTTTCTGAGGCATTAATAAAATCCCCGGCTAAAGCCTAACGCAGGGACAGTTTCATGGCAACAGAGGGAGAGAGGCAGGGTGTCCTCTGCCCCAATCCCACAGGCCCCCTGTCCCCCCGTGTGGTGTGGGGTGGCAGCGGGATCGCTCGGACAAGGACAGACCTCCATCCCTGTCTGATCTTGGCACGTTCCCCACATCCAGCGGCTCACACTGCTCCAGAACATGGGATGAGAAAAGCTGGGTGTGCTGTGACACCTCAACATCCCCTGGACAGACGAATCTGTGCACATAAATACAGAGACGAGACGGGGCTGGGGGCGTGGGGGATGCACTGCAAGCACAAACAGCAGCCCAGACCATGGCTGCTTGGACATCAGCAGGAATTTCTGCATGGAAAGGGTGGTCAGGCCTTGGCAGGGGCTGCCCAGGGAGGTTTGGAGTCCCCATCCCTGGAGGTGTCCCACTCAGTGCTCTGGGCTGGGGACAAGGTGGAGATGGGGCACAGCTTGGACTGGATGGGCTGGGAGGGCTTTTCCAGCCTAAATAGTTCCGGGATTCTGTGCTGTGGTTTGGATCCAGGCCAGCACCGAGCTTCTCAGCAATGCCGGCCAGGGATAATCATGATCCAGCCCAGGTGACAGGATCATTACACAGCCCACGGCCTCTCCCACCAAAACACCCACACGGAATTGTCCAAAAGCAGATCATTAACCGGACACACAAAGGCCTGGGCTGGCACCCAGGAGGTGCCGAGGGGACCACGGCTGCACAGGGAAGGGCTCCGGTTCCACACGAGGATGGAGGGCCGGCTCTCCCGGTGATGTGGTGGCTCAGCCCCAGCCGCAGCTGAGGGCCGGGCCCGGGGCTGGGGCTGTGGAGGGGCTGTGACCCCTCGAGGCCGCCGGGCTCGTTAGTGCCCCATCATTAGTGCCGAATTAAGGCTGCTCCATCCGTGGCAGGGGCAGGGTCCCCGGCCGGGCGGGCCTCGGCACCTCCCCGTGCCAGGCCCGCAGCCCCGCGCTCGGCGCGCTGCGCTGGCAGCCGCGGGCATTACTCAGCTCTTTCTGCCATTCGCTTTTTCAGCTTTAATTCCGACGCGAGGATAAAGCCGGCACTCCAGGACAGGTTCCAGCCGTGTCCCCACGGAGGGTGGGAGCTGCCCGCGTTCCCAGCCCGCCGCATTCCCGGCCCTGCCTCCCGGCCCGTTCCCTCTCCTCAGGCCCCGGTCCCGTGCCATGCCTGCTCCCCTCAGGGTTACACATCGTGCCTCATCACGGAGGAGAGCGATTCCCTCCCGCACTGAGGGCGATCCCGCCTGGATTATGGCACGGAAAAGGGGGAGAAAGCCGAGCAAGCCCCACTTGGCTTTTCCATTGGTCAGCCTGGGGAGGATCCGTGTTTTGCAGCAGCTTCCACCGAGCGGCCAGATCCTTTTGCTGGTACAGAGACGCGATGTGGATGGCAGCTCTGGCTGCCCCTCGGAGGGTTCCCTCGCTGTGCTTTGCCATGGCTTGGCTTTTCCTGCCCCCAGCCCCCTGTGCCGCCCGCTCCCCCCGAGCAGGTCTGTTCCCCCCAGCCCCGCCGAGCTGTTTGAACTCCTCATTCATGGAACGCTGTTTGTTTTCATTCCTCTCTATCCCCCCAGCTGTGGGACCGAGAGCAGGGATCAGGAAACAATAAAATCTTGGTTACCACACAGAATGCCGCCTTTTCCCTGGCTCCTTTCAAAGCCTGACATTTTTGCTTTCATCCGCCATTTCCACAGTTCTGGGGCATGTGCTGCCCCCCCTTTTCCAGCGGGGCCTCACGTGGGGGTCCCGTAACTGCGCTCAAGATGGACCAGATTGTTCCATCACCGCCGCCCACCCCGCGCCCGCTGCCGCGTTCCCAGGACTCCTACGGTTTCAATTCCCATCCCGTTCCACGACCGACTTGGATTACAAAGGCTAAAAGCAAGTGTTATCTTTCAAAATTATTCAAGTTTTGTTTTCGGGCTTCTCATTTGGCACTTCCCTGACTTTAGCTCATCGCTGGGGTGGCTGGGAAACTTTCCCCCCGCGCCGGGGGCGAGCGGAGCTGCTGGAGGGGGTGCAGGAGCCAGCCCAGCCTGGGGCGAGCACAAGGCCAGAGCGAAACCTCTCGATGCTGGGAGCATCCAACCCAGCCACCAGATTTCCGTGTCCCAGGATTTCCCTGCTCTGCAGGCATCGGCGGGGACACGGGAAGTGCTGCGGGTCCAGTTTCCCTGTCCTTAAAAAAACAGCCTGAGGAGTCCATCCAAGCTGAACGGCAGCAGTGTGAGGAGAATGTCCCCACTCCTGCTGCTCAGACATGGGAGAGAAGCCACCTCCTCGCCCAGAACACATCAAAAGCTTCTATTCATGGAATCAGGGAATGGTTTGGGTTGGAGGGACCTTAAAGCCCATCCAGTGCCACCCCTGCCATGGCAGGGACACCTCCCACTGTCCCAGGCTGCTCCAAGCCCCAATGTCCAGCCTGGCCTTGGGCACTGCCAGGGATCCAGGGGCAGCCACAGCTGCTCTGGGCACCCTGTGCCAGGGCCTGCCCACCCTCCCAGGGAACAATTCCTTCCCAACATCCCATCTAACCCTGGCAGTAGGAAGCCATTCCCCTTGTCCTGGCACTCCAGGCCCCTGTAACAGCAGAGGGGCTCCATATCCACGCTGGGTGTGTCCATGCAGGCAAAGGGGTTGCTCTTGCTCCAGCGTTTTTCAGGAAAACTGAAAAAAAATGAAAAGCGATGCCAGGAAGTGGTGAGGATGGAGGAGGAGCTGCAGAGCACCCGGGCATGGCAGGAGGGTCAGGCAGGACTTGGGTGACACAGTGCTCTGAAACCAGCCCTGACTCTGCTCCCATGGGACGAGCCCTTTGGGGCATTATTTCCGTGATTGTCTCTTTCCCCATCCGTGCTGAGGAGCAGAGCTGCTCGTGGTGGTTCTGGGGCAGGACACAGGTCCTGTGCTGATGGAAACCATCCCATCAAAGAGCTGAGGGGATAAGAAGCAGAACTAATGGCCTTTGATCAGATCCAGCCTTTTAAAAGCCACGGACGGAATTCCCGCTCGGCAGCAAGAGCCCAAGCCCACAAACAGGTTTGCACAGGAAGCTCCAAGCAGGCCGGGGCATGCGGCTCTGCAGAGAGCTGGGCACAGCCCCGGCCGCGGAGCAACGACACGGAGCCACAACAAAGGAGTACCTCGGTAATCCGGGATGAGTTCTGCTGCCTTTTCACAGCGTGGAAAAAGAGCTCCAGGCTTCCGGGGGCCGGAGGAGACAAAAAGAGACACGTCCAGGGGCCCCCCTTAACCAGCGCGACCGAAGGATGAAGGGGCTGGGACATCCATGGCTGGGGACACACACGGGGACACGCTGGGGCAGCAGGCCTGTGAGCAGCTGAAAGGATGCAGTGTCTGAAAGGATCACTTGTGACCATGAGACAGAGGCGTGAAATCTCTGAGCCAGTCCCTGCTTGGAGAAGGAGCCACCCAGGAACCTCCCCGGGCACCCTGTGGGGAACCGGCTGCGGAGGCAGCGCGGTGTTTGGGTTTGCTCCCTGAGGGATTTGTCAGCACAGGTCAAAGTTGTGACTTGTGGCTCTACATCCTCGTGAAAGCGAGAGGAAAATGGGTTCTGCTGAAAGACAACCTGCTGGTTGGAGGATCCAGGAATTCCTCAGGGATCCATCCATTTCATATTCTAATTACGTGCACAAAAATAACCACACTCTAATGACACTTCCTGATGACATAAAGGTTGGGATGAATCATTAATACAGAGGCAGTGCAGAGTCTCACACACGCTCCGGAGGCTGGGCCAGCGTGGGGAACGCTCACGATCCCAGAGCAGGGGCTGCTGCTGCTGCCAGGGCTCGGGGTGCCCACGGGATGGCAAGGGCTGGCTGCTCCCAGGGCCTGGCTGTAAATCCCAGCCCAGGCACACTCTGGAGGCACTGCCACGAATCCATCCTCACCCAAAATCCTGGAGGACTCCCTGCAGAACATGTCTGATCAGTCCATCCAGAGAGAGGAACTGGAAGTGGAAAAGGAGAAATGGAAAAGGGAGGGAGACACAAACTCTGTTCTCCATCTCAGCAAAAGTAAAACTGTTATTGCTATGAGGGAAAACTCAGGGATGAGAATGTAAAAACTCCGTTAGGTGTCCAAAAATTTAATCCAAGGAAGAATAGAAACGCCCAGAAATGGTGGTTATCAAGATGGTGCAAACCAATGGTGACGACACTGATCCCTGGGAATTGCTTAAAATCCAACTTCTTCCCATTTGGGAAAAGGGAAGAACAGGAAGAAAACAGAAGGGTGGTGGCACATCTTCAACAGGTGGTGATTAGAGGTGGGGCTCTCCCTGTGCTCAGGTGAGACCCCACCTGCAGAGCTGCCCCAGCCCTGGGGATTCCAACAGCACAAGGACGTGGAGCTGCTGGAGAGAGCCCAGAGGAGGCCCCGGAGCTGCTCCAGGGCTGGAGCCCCTCTGCTCTGGAGCCAGGCTGGGAGAGCTGGGGGTGCTCACCTGGAGAAGGTGAAGAAGAAGAAGAAGGATCCAGGGAGAGCTCAGAGCCCCTTCCAGGGCCTAAAGGGGCTCTAGGAGAGCTGGAGAGGGACTGGGGACAAGGCATGGAGGGCCAGAACACAGGGAATGGCTTCCCACTGCCAGAGGGCAGGGATGGATGGGAGATTGGGAAGGAATTGTTCCCTGGGAGGGTGGGCAGGCCCTGGCACAGGGTGCCCAGAGCAGCTGTGGCTGCCCCTGGATCCCTGGCAGTGGCCAAGGCCAGGCTGGACATTGGGGCTTGGAGCAGCCTGGGACAGTGGGAGGTGTCCCTGCCCATGGCACTGGAGGGGATTTAAGGTCCCTTCCCACTCACACCAGTCTGGAATTCCATGATTCTCCCTTTAGGTGTAGTTCTGAGCTAACCCCGAGTTAGGGATCCTGAGTCCAGGATCTCAAAAGGAATGGATCCATGGGATAACTGATGTGGACAAAGGCTGCCAATGGAATGAGGCACCACAGCAAGAAAATGGGCCCCCGCTGAAGCACAAACTCCAAAGTGCAGAGTGCAAAGTGAAGCTCAGCATTTCTGGAGGATTTCAGCTCAAGTCGAGTTTGCAAAAGCTCCCCTGGGAACCCTGCAAGTGTTTTGTCACACCAAGTGCACCAGACCCTGCTCAGGATCACCTCCTGCACCTTAGGATGGTGACAAGGATGAAGTCACAGCTGCTGGGGCAACTCATCACCATCCAGGGAGCATTTCTGACTTCCTGCAGCCCAGAACCTCAGGATCAACACTGTCCTCTGCACAGACTCATTTCCAAAGGCAGCAGGCTGGGGAGCTTGGGCCTAAGAGCCCCTGGAGAGTTGCTTCAAATTTTTTTAGCCTATTGATATCCATTTTTAATAAACCCTGAAGTAACAGGGAAATTCTGGATGGCACATTAGCATTTTCCAAGGTGATAATAATAAAAGGGAAAGTGGAACGATTGGGAAGCTCACATCAGTCAAGAACAGGAAAAAGAACAGAAGAGCTGAGAGGAGATTGGAATAGCAAAAAATGACAGGATTGTGAGTGAGGATTGGTATTGGGAACTTTTGGTGGCTGTGGCAAAGGGAAGTGGAGCCCTAAATACCGAGGGGGCCAATGGGGAGAGCAGAACACCAGAGCCAAACACTTCAGAGACCACACTGCAACACAGGCACTGAGGAGAAGGTGCTCACGAGGCAGGAAAAGCCAGGCAGAGGCATTAATTAAAGATCTGAAGTGCCCTGGGGACATCCCCCTTGTCAGGCACCCGAGGGCTGCGAGGAGCTGCCTTGGCCACGCATTCACAGGATGGAAACGCAGAACTCTGAGATGTGCAAGGAGAGGTGGAATCAAAACCAGCTGAGGCCAGACATGAACATCCTGTTCTTCAACAGCCTGGGATGCAGCAGAGGGAGAAATGGGAATTCAGAGTGATGGGTCCTTTGTACCACCACGTTCTCACAACGGCACCGGGGATATTTCTGGTTCAAATGCTGAACACAGAATGGAATTGTACTGGATTCAAAAGCTGAATTAACCAGGTGAATTGTTCTTTAAAGAGCATCAGACAGGCTGGTCAAATGGTCACAGAATCCTGGGATGGTTTGGGTGGGAAAAGACGCTAAAGCCCATCCCATTCCACCCCTGCCTTGGGCAGGGACACCTCCCACTGTCCCAGGCTGCTCCAAGCCCCAATGTCCAGCCTGGCCTTGGCCACTGCCAGGGATCCAGGGGCAGCCACAGCTGCTCTGGGCACCCTGTGCCAGGGCCTGCCCACTCTCACACTCTGAGCTCACCTTTCCCAAGTCACGGATCCTCCCTGGCCTCATCCTCAGGACAAGGCAGGGCCTCGACCCGAGGGCACCATGGAATCTGCACGTGCAACATAAGTGTGACATTCCTGAGATTTGAGAACCTTTGGTGTCCAGATGTAACTGTCTTCTGAACACAAAAACACTCCCTGAAGAGTGGAGTTCCCAGGCTTGGGGAAGTTTTTGTGTGAAACCCCCATTTCCTACATGTAGAAATCTCCAATTCCTACACAGAATATGGGAAGTGCATAAAGAGCAGTGGAAGTGGAGCAGTTGCCTTCCCGAGGAATGGAAACATTTCAGACACTTTAAAAAGGCTGCTTTGTGGAAAAACCACCTGATTCATGGAAAGAAAGATGACAAAACTGCACATTATTGTTCCTTTCAAGAGAGAAGAGGCTGTGCACACTAACACCCAATTACTGCACGATCTGAACTCCCTGAGCTTGCAGCTCCCGTGTTACTCCCCAGAGCTGGAAGGAAGCCACCCAGAAAAGAGACTTCTCCGGGCAGGAGGTTGGACAGGGAAAGAATCACTGGGGCTGGGAAATCCCTCCCAGAGCATCGAGTCCAAGCTGTGCCCGATGCCCCCATCCCAGGGCACTGAGTGCCATCTCCAGGCCTTCTGGGGACACCTCCAGGGGTGCTCAGATCTCCAGAGATCCATCCCACCTGCAGGAGAATCATCCAGAGGAGCTGTCCAGAGCCAGCTCAGGAGGGAGGAGGAGCAAGCACAGTCCCTTGCCAGGAGGGCCACGACACTGCTGCACGTTTGGGGTGCTCTGTGCTCCTAAAGGGACCCACGGTGGCAACTGGGGGAGGGAGGGAGGGAGGGAGGGAAGAGCAATTGTGGTTCCAAATTGAGCCCCCGAGACTCCACTGACGTGTGCGGAGGAAAAAAGGTGTGGAGTCATCCTGGGGGAGAGCGGTGTGGGGTGGTGATGGAAACAACCGCTAACTGCGCCCGAGGATTAATCATTAATTAATGATGCGGCTTCAGCGTCTGAGAGGGGAGAAAGCCCTGCCTGGATTTACAGGGTTGCTCATCTGTTGTTCAGAGCCGGGGCTGACGCGGCAGGGAGGAAGTGTGGAAGCGACTCGGTGCTCCAGGGTTCTGCAGGACTTCCAAAACTGCAGCTCGAGGTTTGAGGCGGTCGGGAAAGAGGCGAGGAGGGAGCCAGGGAAGACAGAATGTGGGCGAGGACAGAAAACTCGGGAAAATATTTAAATTCCTCATGCCTTCCATCATTTCCTGGAACAGTTTCCCAATATTTTATGCAGTCCTCAAGGACTCTGGAGACCGTGCTTGGGAAGTTGTGTGCTGGGGATGAGCACTGCCAGTGCAGGTGTTGCTGTAGCCCAGCCTGGTGCCAGAACAGCCATTCCTGTGCCGTGCCACGGACGTGGCTGGGATTCCCAAGGGAACTCTGGCTGCTCACGGTGTCCCGGGGCTGGCCTGGAACAGGGGCCCTCAGCCACGAGCACGGAGCACACGAAGGCTCCATGAAATGCCACTTGCAGGGCAGGGACAGGAGCTGCTGGCACAGGCACCAGGAGCTGCCCCGGGAAGGTTACCAAGCCCCTGCTTGGGCTCCCGGAGCCAGGACACGGAATAACAGAGTGTGATCACCCCCTTCCTCAGCTGAATCCATGATCAGGCCTCAAATCCTCTCTTTTGGGGCCCTGTGGGAGGCTTTAAGCACTGAGGACTGCAGGGAGTGAGCTCTGGAGCAGCAGCCACAGAGGGTCTGGGGCTCAGCTATTGCCGGCGGGGTCTGGAGGTGGCTGCCAGAGGCACAGAACCATCCCAGGATGGTTTGGTGGGAAGGGACCTCAGAGCCCATCCAGTGCCACCCCTGCCATGGCAGGGACACCTCCCACTGTCCCAGGCTGCTCCAAGCCCCAATGTCCAGCCTGGCCTTGGGCACTGCCAGGGATCCAGGGGCAGCCACAGCTGCTCTGGGCACCTTGTGCCAGGGCCTCCCTCACCTGTGCTGGTGACACTGGTGGCTTCCTGGCTGGGAGTGCCCACTGCTGGCTCATGTCCAGCTTTCCATCCCTGAGAGAGGGGTGACCACCAGCCTGAGCCTCCCTCAGCAGCTGGGAACACAGGCTGTGTTCCTCGAGAAGCACTGGCATCATGGCTGCGAGAAAAGTGGGAATTCCCAACTCTGGTGGCCTCTGATGGCTCCGGTGTTTGTGCTGTGTCTGAAGATGGACACTACCCCTTCTCACCCACCCTGAGCCTCTCCCAGAACAAAGACCTAAATCCACAGAGTCACACTCCAGGGTGTTTTCAGTTGTGAAAATGGACACAGAAGACAAAACGTTCCTCCCTCTTCCAGCTGAAATGGCTCAGACGTGGAATGGATTTGCCCTGGGTGCTCTTCTCCCTGGCCAAGGAGAATCAGTGAGGAACAGCCTGCTCTCCTCCAGTCGTGGGCAGGGAAGGGGCTGCACTGGGACCAACCCACGGACACTGCATGGTGAGTGAAGGGCCTGGCAATTGCCAGATTCGTGTCAGTCCTGAGCTCTGCAGTGCCCCAGCCCTGGGAACAGCCCGGACACTGCGGGTGCTGCTCCTGTGCTCCAGCAGGACACAAGAAAAGGACAGAAGGAAACCTCTCTGGCCACCAAGTCTCTCAGGAAATGTTGCTTTCATGGGGATAAAATGACAGACAATGAAGGAGGCAAAGCCCCCATGGTGGGTCCTGGGCAGCACCACTGGACCCATGGGCCTCGCTCTGCTGCTCCAGTCTCTGTCTCCTCCCAAACGAGGGAACCCTGCTCAGTGCTGGGATGTTCATCCACAGCTCACAGGCACAGCCAAAGCACTAAAAATAGGTCTTTAGGAAGATGGATCACTCCTGGGCCATGGCCTGGCATGATAAATACAGTGCTAACAGGATCAAGAAATGTGGATTTTGCTCTCAATAAACTTAAACCTAACCACTGAATGATAAAACATGTGCACGGTCTGATTTCCGTACCTACAAATTTTCTCTGAATAAAGTGGTTAAAAGAGATTAAATGAGAAATGAGGAGTTTGGTGAGCAGGGCACAGCACAACAAGGAGCACAGCTGAAGGAAAGCGTCTCTCACTGCTGATGTAAAACCACCAGTTTCTGTAGAACTGATCAAAATACACTTTTTAAACCCTTTTCAGGGAGACTGTAAATTAATATTAATTTTGGGGACTGAGAAGGATGGGTGACATTTGTGGCTCTTTGGGTAGCTCTGTCTGTGCTTCAGGCACAGAACGAGGGCTTGCAGTGCCCTTGACTCTCATTTCCAGCTCTTGTAGCCATGGGCTCACACATTTCCATAAGTAAGGAGCAGCTGGGGCCTAGCAACATTCCCTGCTCTTCCCAAGTGCTACCTATAAAACTCAAGGATTTGTCACCTTTTTTTTGACATCCTTGGCTGTCAGCAGCAGCAGCAGCACGAGCTGCCTGCGAGGCTCGTCACGCACGGGCGCTGCAAACCCCTCACAAATGAACATCCTCGGGAGTCATCCCCAGCCTCTCCTCGGCGTTTGCCTCCACAGGCAGGGCCTGCACACGGAGCAGCAAACGCAAGGAGATGACACAGACAGGCAGCAGAGTTGCCTCGTCATGGTACAAACCTCCTCCTCCTCCTCCTCCTCCTCCTCCTCCTCCTCCTCCTCCTCCTCCTCCTCCTCCTCCTCGTCCTCCTCCTCCTCCTCCTTCTCCTCCCCCTCCTCCTCCTCCTCCCTGCTCAGCACTAGCAGTGATGCTCAGAGCTCTGTACATGCCTGGGGCAGGCAGCATTCCCAGAGGAATCCCAGGATCACTGAGGCTGGGAAAGTCCTGCAGGACCATCCAGTCCCAGCTGTGCCTGATGCCCACCTTGTTCCCAGCCCAGAGCACTCAGTGCCACCTCCAGAGATGGGGACTCCAAACCTCCCTGGGCAGCCCCTGCCAAGGCCTGAGCACCCTTTCCATGCAGAAATTCCTCCTGGTGTCCAAGCAGAAGAAGAGAGGACAATATTTTCCCTCCAGCAGTGCCACGGTGCAGGCTGGCCTTTGGGGTGGGGGTTTTGGCACTGCTGGGGAGGAACCTCCTCTGTTCCCCAGGACTGGGGGTGACCCTGGGCTCCCCCTGCCCCTTGGCTCCAACACCACTCCCATCACTCCTTTTGCCAGCTGTGGGCTTGGAAAAGGAGTGATGGGAATGATGCCCATGGGGTTCAGCAGCCCGAGTGAGGGCAGGACGAGCCCCAGCTCCCTTCCCTGGAGCACAGGGCAGTGTGAATCCCACGAGCACATCTTCACACTCTGACCAGAGATCAGCAGCTCACACCTTCAGTAAGAGGTGGAAGGTTTAGCAGAGCTAAGAGGAGCCTGAGGAAGCAGGATCCACAGGATGGACAGGAGAAGGGCCAGCTGGCACACGGCTGTGGGCTGGAAGAACTCTCCCAGTTTGCTGTGCCCCACACCAAGGCCCGGGCAGCGGCCGTGGGCTGCTCCACGGCCCCACAGCTGCTGCAGGCATGTTTTCCAAAGGCAGCTCCTCGTGTCCCAGCACAGCTCCTTTGATCTCGGGGAGGAGTGGCTCTCCAGCTAATTCAGAACACACGGACACGGAGCGTGACGCACGCCCAGAGCCCCTCCTGGCACGCTGGGGTCTGTCCGTGGGCTGCAAAGAGCCCCCAGAGGAGGGGGGAGATCTGAAAGGCTTTGTCCCGTCCCTGCCAGAGATCCCACGGAGCAGCCCGTGGCTGCCCTGCCCCTCTCAGGGCTGTTTTCCGATGGAAACCCCCTGAGGATCGCTCAGCTGCTCACAGGAGGTGCTGCTGCACCACCCCACGTCCCACGCACGGAGCTCCGGCTCATGGCCGGGGAAGTTCCAGTGCTGTGCTTCGGGGAGGAGATTTTGGTGACTGAGAGCAGACAAGGCCCTGCAGACTCCACTCTCTGTGACGAGAATGTGACCTATTCCTCGTTTTTTCCATAGGAAAGTGAGAACAGGACACTTCACCTCTGAGCCGGAGACAGAAGAACCACAGCAAACACCACTGTCCTGAACCTGAGACTCAGACACTTTTTTGGATTAAGCATCAGAAAGAAAAAAGGTTTTTCTTCTTTGAAAGAAAAAAAAAAGCAACTGGGAATAAAACCTGTGGTTTAGCTCCTCTCACAGCAACAGGCACTGCTGCTTGGGGCCAGGTTATGGAATCATGGAATGGTTTGGGTGGGAAGGGATCTTAAAGCCCATCCAGTGACACCTCCCACTGTCCCAGGCTGCTCCAAGCCCCAGTGTCCAGCCTGGCCTTGGGCACGGCCAGGGATCCAGGGGCAGCCACAGCTGCTCTGGGAGTTCCATCCCAGCCCTTCCCCACCATCCCAGGGAAGAATTTCTTGCTGATCTCTAACCTAGATCTCCCCTCTTTCAGTCTGAGGCCATTCCCCTGCTCCTGCCACTCCAGCTGCTGGTGACCAGTCCCTCTGGATCTGCTGTCAGCCCCTCAGGCACTGGAAGGGGCTGTGAGGTCTCCACGCAACCTCCTCCTCTCCTGAGCAGCCCCAGCTCTTGCAGCCTGAAGTTCCTGTAGGAAGCATCCCTGGAGCCCCAGAGGACCAGGAGATGCCCAGGAGTGTCCGATGGGCAGAGCAGGGGAGTGTCCTGGATTCCCCTGTCCTGTCTGGTGGTTCCCAAAGCCAGCACCACCCCCAGCAGCACCCGGACCGACGCTCCCTGCTGGGATCTGGGATTTTGCCTCTGGACAGATCAGCCAAAGCTGAGCTGTGGTTCCAGCAGGGCTGTCAGGCACGTGGCTCACACATCCCCCAGGGAATGCTCCCAGCTCCCTGAAGATCCACGCTGCTCCCCTCATTCCCTTTCCTAGGGAAGCCCAACGCCACAGCACGGATGTTCTACCATCACTCCATGCTGCTGGTGGCCCCAGAAATGTCTCCTGCTGTCTGACCAGCCTTGGGAGCTCCCGTGTCCCTGGGTGCCACCTCGGGGCTTCAGGAGGAGGAGAATCCCTGGGGACACAGAGGGACTTGTCCGTGTGGGCTGCCCATGGCAGTGACACGTCCAGGAGGGAGGTGGGGACAGGACAAGGTTCTGACATCCTGGCAGAGAGGCTGGGCTCCATCTCCAGCCCCAGGAACGTGGGTGGCCCGAAGGCCAGCACAGCAGCGTGGCTGAACACCCCCAGAGCATCCCACTGCCTCGGGGGCTCATGGATCATGGCCAGGCCACACCTGTAGAGTCTCTAAAATTCACGGATTCTCCCAATAACCTTCAGGCACCACCTGCTTTTTAGAGCAGCACAGAGCTGGGAGAGACCTTGTGGACATCAAGGCTGATCTCCTCGTGTCACGGACACCCACATCAAGTCACTGTGCCTTATCCCACCAAGAGCTTCCCTGGAGGGAGGCTGGACAGGAATTCCTGGCTGGGAGGGTGGGGAGGACCTGGCACAGGGTGCCCAGAGCAGCTGTGGCTGCCCCTGGATCCCTGGCAGTGGCCAAGGCCAGGCTGGACATTGGGGCTTGGAACAGCCTGGGACAGTGGAAGGTGTCCCTGCCATGGCAGGGGTGGCACTGGATGGGCTCTGAGGTCCTTTCCCACCCAGAGCAGGCTGTGATCCCACGATCCTGGTCTGGATGCGCAGCCTGACACATGAGTGCCCAGGGCATCATCACAGCACAGCCCCACGTACAGGGTGCAGATCTGCTGCAATTCTGTACTTGAGTTAATCTGATGGACTCGTTAATGCTGTCAGAAACGCAGGATTAAGCTGCCAACGATCTGGAGAACGGAGGCTGCTGGAGCAAACCTGTGCTGTTTCCAAATGAGCCCCACGGTGGGGAGTGGCAGTGGCTGACAGTGCTTTTTCAGGCCCAGGAATTCTGATCTTTTATAAAGCACCTGCCTCACCTCCACTTGGTGAAAATTCAACAGAGAAAGGGTCAGAGAAAAGAACACTAATGTTCACCTGAGCATAGAATCATCCACTCATGGAATGGTTGGGTGGGAAGGGACCTCAGAGCCCATCCAGGGCCACCCCTGCCATGGCAGGGACACCTTCCCCTGCCCCAGGCTGCTCCAAGCCCCATCCAGCCTGGCCTGGGACACTTCCCCCAAACTACATCAGTTAAAATACTGAGATTTTCTATTTCTCCTCTGTTTTAATTCTTTGTGGATTTAAGTGCATCTGCTTCAGGCTGGCGAAACTGGAGGGATATTTACAGCAGTAAATCACTGGCTAAATCACAAATACAATACAAGCACTTCTCTGTAAACCCAATTTGGATTACACGACGATTCTGGTCGTTAGAACAACTTTCATTTCGCTTTGATAAATAAAAAACCCCAAGAGGTTTCAGGCTGAAAACATCACGCGAGGCCAAAGCTGCAGCTGGAACTGATATTGCACACAGCCAGGCCCTTAGGTAGGGCTGGTTTGATGCAGCACTGTGGATAAATTGATTCCAGGTACAGTTTTCCCCTCTCGCAGCACTGTGCAGTGTTTGTGCTGGTGTTTGGCTACGTGCAGTGCTGTGATTCTCTGACAGCAGGCTGTAAATCGGCGCTGTCGCAGTGCAGGAGCCACCAGGCACAAGGGGAAGCCATCGCTGCCGTGGCTGACACCACATCTGAGCCAGCCACATCCAACCCCATCGTTCCTGAGGCCTCGAGTCCAGAATGGTTCTGTGGTGCCAAACAGCACCAGGCCTGTGTTTTCTAAGCTTCTTTATCTTGCTTCTAGCCTGCTTCAAATCAGCTACAGCTACAAAAAACCCAAAAAAACTCCCACAGTTAAAAGGTTTTACTCTTCCAGCAGAGCCATAATTGGTCCCATTTGTCAGGGAGATCCTTGGCCAGAGAGGAGACGCCCAAACACCTTCAGCCAATGTAGGAGCAAGGCACAGAGATCTCTCTCTGCTACACCCGGGATGTCTTTGAAGGATAATTGAACAATAACTGGGAACAATCCCTTCCTGTAAAGGGCTGTCCAGCTCTGGCACAGCTGCCCAGGGCAGGGGTGGAATCCCATCCCTGGAGGGATTTAAAAGCCCCGTGGATGTGGCACCTGGGGACAGGGGTCAGTGGTGGCTGTGGCAGTGCTGGGGATGGTTTGGCTCAGTGGTCTCACAGGGCTTTTCCAGCCTCTGGGATTGTGTGATTCCATGAACCAGCCCCAGTGTGACACCAGCAAGGCAGAGACCAAGATGCAAATCCTCCTGCAGGTGTCACAGGCCTTTCCAAGCCTGTCCTGCTGGCATCAGCTCCCTGGGGACACAGCTCAGACCTTGGGGACATGAACATCCCAACTGGTCTGAGCCTGAACCACAGATCCATGGAATGGTTTGGGCTGGAAGAGACCTTAGAGCCCATCCAGTGCCACCCCTGCCATGTCCAGGGACACCTCCCACTGTCCCAGGCTGCTCCAAGCCCCAATGTCCAGCCTGGCCTTGGGCACTGCCAGGGATCCAGGGGCAGCCACAGCTGCTCTGGGCACCCTGTGCCAGGGCCTCTCCACCCTCCCAGGGAACAATTCCTTCCCAGTATCTAATCCAAATTTCCCCTCTTTCAGTTTGAGCCCATCGCTTCTTGCCCTATCATTACAGCCCCCAAGGAATGGTCCCTCTCTGTCTCCCTCCAGGTCCTGGAAGGTGCTGTGAGGTCTCCACAGAACCTCCTCTCCTCCAGCTGAGCAGCCCCCACGTTTCCAGCTCGCTGTGCCGGCAGTCACGGGGCCGTGTCTCCCTGTGGCTCTTCCCTCTGCTCCAGACCTGAGTGCAAAAGTGGATTTGTGGGCTGGGGAGGTAAAGAACAAACTGGAGGGGAGCCAAGAGTGCCGAAGAAACCACCGACTTCAAAAAGACAGAAGTTTACAGCACAGTTAGTAGAGGAGTGATTTATGCTCAACAGCATCGTTTGGTCGTGTCAGGCCATACCTAAGCCCTGGTGCTGCACTGAACAGGCTTTAACAAGATGTTTCAGGGCTCCCTTTGAAAAAGACAACCCTTGTAAAGAGATGAGGTGGAAAAAGGGATCGTTCCCAGCAGAGGAAAGGGCCAAACCGGAGCTATAAAGTCTGTGCAACAGATGATGAACGGAGCCCCAAATTGCTGCCATCTGTTAGCAACCTTTGCCCAGTGAAATGGATTTCATGTGAGGTCAAGAAATCCCAAACTGCCATTTCCTCATTACTATTAATAAGGGCCAGGTGCCACATAAACCAACAGTGGATCCAGATGTCCTTCACGTGGCTTTGATTACCCTTCCAGGCTGGATAATGATCCTGGGGAAAGTATTGCAGATGCACCCAGAGAAACACGGTTAATATTAATTCCTCTGCAATTGAGTTACTGGGCATTAGGAGCATTATTCACCCCCAGCCCACGGGGCGGGGCCAGGTCAGCTCCATGGATGTTCTCCTGCCAGGAGCGCCGTGGGATGAAGATCTGCCGAGGCAATGTTGGCTTCTGCTGGATTTTCCATGACTGTGGATGGAAGGATTTTTGTGAACTTCTCCTGAAATCCACAAAAAGAAAAGTTTTTGTGGACACCTCATCCCTGGCAGTGTCCAAGGCCAGGTTGGATGGAGCTTGGAGCAGCCTGGGATAGTGAGAGGTGTCCCTGCCCATGGCAGGGGGTGGAACTGGGTGGGATTTAAGGTCCCTTCCCACCCAAACCATCCTGTGACTCTGTAAGCAACCCCTTCTCCAGGTGACAGCCAAGACACCAGCAAAGGCCCTCATTTGAATTTCATCAACACCTTGATGGACATTCCTGAGCACCTAAAAAAGTGTCAGCTTTCCCTGGCTCCGAAGCGGACACAATTCCGCACCGAACAACGGGAAAATGTTAATTTCTGGGGTTTGGCTAAGATTAAAATGCGATGGAAAAGCTGCTGGTACCCACTCTGTGGCAGCAGTCAGGTGCACCTGGGTGCCAGGCGGGCGCTTCGGGCCAGCAGAAGGATCAGGAGCTGCAGGGAAGGCAGCGTGTGCTGGATCGCATCCGAAGGAGGAGCACGCGCTGTCTGCGCTCCCCCAGCTCGGTTACGTGCTGGAGCACTTGACTGCAGAGTGAGGAAAGCATTGTTTCAGAAGAGTCAGCATGGCTATGAAATTCAGCAGGGAAGCAATAAATATTTCACATCCTGGACTCCACGAGGATGATCATTTAACCACTCACAGCCCAGGCCCAAAGAAAAGACGTCGGAGGAGATTATTCCAGAATTCTGTCGTGGGCCCTGCCAAACTCAGCAGCAGCATCACATTTCCCAGGGACTAAACAAACACCAAGGAAAATCAGAGCTTGCCAAAACAAATGCAAATCCTTGTAGAACATCTCTCCAGTCATCGCAGCCATCTCCCCACGACGGAAACACAACTGCCACAGGCTCAGGAATATCTGTCCCCAAATGTGGCAACAAATGGCTCCGTGGAAACGTTGATGGGAAATGAGAAATGCCACCAACACATCACAGCAAATCCTCAGGAACAGGGGACAAAGGGTGGAAACACCCAAGGAGTGGGAGAGTACCTTCAATAAAAATCCCACTTATCTTGCCAATGAGATCTTTAATGGGGATTGATAAAATATCCAAGGCCAGGCTGGACATTGGGGCTTGGAGCAGCCTGGGACAGTGGGAGGTATCCCTGTCATGGCAGGGGTGGCACTGGATGGGCTTTGAGGTCCCTCCCAACCCAAACCAGTCTGGGATTTGCTGATTCCTACAAGATAAACCTAAGCAGTGAATTCATGGTTCTAAATATTCAGTGACTCTGCAGGGACGCTGCTCATCAGCCTTTGGAACATTCCTGCTGCTCTGGGATGTTCCCCCTGCTCTGGGATATTCCCCCTGCTCCAGGACATTCCCCCTGCTCTGGGACGTTCCCCCTGCTCTGCTCTGACACAAACCATCCTCTCCTCTCACGGCTCCAAAGGGTCTGGGTCTGCTGTACCCCTGCTCTCACATCCTTCCTCATCCCATCTCACACCAGTGCTCATCCCTATTTTCTGCCAAGGAGCTTTAATGGCTGACACAAAACCATCAGCCCTGGGACCTGCATCCAGCCCTTTCCAGGTTGGAGCAGCATCTCCCAAAGACCTGGGCGGGTCAGTGCTGCTGCAGCCACAGGAGCCCCTGGCTCCAGCCCTTTCCCAGGAACGCTGTGTTTGAGCAGGGCTCTGCTGTGCCCCTCACAGCCCGCATGGGCAGAGCTGCTGGCGCAGGAGGGGAATGTTTCAGGCCGGCTTTGCTGCCACAGACAGCTCATTGTGACACTGAGCCCTGGGCAGGCCACGAGCAGAGCTGGGGATTTGGAAGTGCTGTGGAAGGGCTGAGAAGCCGAATTTCCCCTGAGGGAACTGCTGAATGAAGCTGTCGTTGGTAGCCCCAGGCCCTGCTCGGACCCCTCCCAGGCCCTGCTCCGACTCTGTGGCTCCTGGGCTCACCCGACTGTGGCTTGTCCTGGTCACAGACACAGGGACAGCTCAGCCCTGGGCTCGGCTCAGGGCTGCTCCCAGGCACCTCCAGATCCCAGGCCAGGTCAGGCCTGAACACACGATGGCCTTGGATGCTGAGGGCTGCTTTGGCACCGTGTGGAATCACAGGAGAGGGGAATGGTTGGGGTTGGAAAGGGTCTTAAATTCCACCCACTGCCACCCCTGCCATGGCAGGGACACCTCCCACTGTCCCAGGCTGATCCAAGCCCCAGTGTCCAGCCTGGCCTTGGCCACTGCCAGGGATCCAGGGGCAGCCACAGCTGCTCTGGGCACCCTGTGCCAGGGCCTGCCCACCCTCCCAGGGAATAATTCCTTCCCAATATCCCAACTATCCCTGCCCTCTGGCACTGGGAAGCCATTCCCTGTGTCCTGTCCCTCCATCCCCTGTCCCAAGTCCCTCTCCAGCTCTCCTGGAGCCCCTTTAGGCCCTGGAAGGGGCTCTAAAGGTGCTAAGGGAGTCCCTGGCCTCCCTGGGGTCCTGCATTAGGGAGGCTGGCACGGTGCTGGGACACGAGGCTGCCCTGTGTCACCCTCCCATGGCACGTCCTGGGCTCGGTGCTGCTGAAACAAGGGAGAGCTGCCTGTGTTTAACCATCCTGGAGATCCACCCAATGGGCACCACGGGATGCACCATCCACAGCTCCCACACATTCCTGACACAGAATCCCAGGAGATTCTGAAGGACTTCCAAGTCCTTTCCAGCAAGGGCTCCTCATATAGGGAATACGGTGACCAGAGCTGTGAGCCCTTGGGGCTCCTGGAGCCCCCTGAGCCCGCGTGGAACATCACCAACCTCACAAGCAGCCCCACTAAACCCACAGGAACCGCACGTCCTGGTGGGAACGCTCTCACACCGCTCCATTTCCCACCCTCATTTCACAAATAACGTGCCTTAGAACAAAAAAGTACAAAAATAAACAGAAACCTCCAGAGGGTAAAAGTGGAACCATTTCCAGGCAGCCCCTCGCAGGGGACCTGTTTGGAAAATGGAACCCACCCCATCAGCAGGGTTTGAAAGACCCTCTCAAGGGCATTTCCCCCCAGCCCAGGCAGGCAGAGCCTGTGCCTGGAGCTTTGTTCCTCAGGGCAGCGGCTCCAGAGCTGCGACTTGGCAGCTGTGGCTCGCAGCGAAGGCAGGACTCGGAAGGCAAGAAAGTGAACAAACTCCTGCCTGTTTGTAGCTGTGTGATCCAAGCCATGATTAAGGGCAGAGGAATGTGATTCAGGGAAGGCATGAATGGAGCAGGACGGGCAGAGGCCGCTCTGCCTCCTGGCTGTTCCCTCTGCGCGGGCCCAGGAGAAACCACACGGCTCTGACAGCTCTGCCCAGCTTGGAAAACACCTCTGTTTACTACAGAGCAGGGCTGGACCCAGCCAGGAGCTCTCTGCTTCCCAGCCGGGCTGTGACAACGCTCCCTCCCTCCCTCCCTGTGTGCTGGGGAACCGGGAATGGGGCACGAGAGCCCCTCTGCACCAACAGGGACCTCACCCAAACATTCTGGAATGGTTTGGGCTGGAAGGCACCTCAGAGCCCATCCAGTGCCACCCCTGCCATGGCAGGGACACCTCCCACTGTCCCAGGCTGCTCCAAGCCCCAATGTCCAGCCTGGCCTTGGCCACTGCCAGGGATCCAGGGGCAGCCACAGCTGCTCTGGGCACCCTGTGCCAGGGCCTGCCCACCCTCCCAGGGAACAATTCCTCCCCAAGATCCCATCCATCCCTGCCCTCTGGCAGTGGGAAGCCATTCCCTGTGTCCTGTCCCTCCATCCCTTGTCCCCAGTCCCTCTCCAAATCCTCTTAGCTCTGCCCGCCAAGCTTGGCACAGATGGCAGAAGGGGCTGGGCGGGGCTCCCTGAGCCCAGAGAAATTCCTCAGTGCTCCGGGAGTGAGGGGAGAGGGGGGTTCTTTCCCTCCAGACAGACCCCAGGTCTCCTGCAGGCACCACCTCCATCCCACTGCTCCAGGAATCACTGTGGTTCAGGGATTTATTTATCTCTTACCTGACTCAGCCACCCCAGGACAGTGGAGATCCTCCAGAGCAAACCCTCCCAGACGGGAATCCTGACACGGATCCACGGCTGCTCCTGCCAAGAGCCTCCTCCTCACATCCCAAACTCATCTGCCAGGGGCAGTGCTGCCAGCTAAGAGCTGGGTGAGGTGCTCATCCCTGTGATGGCAGCACAGGCCCAGCCCTCCCTTTGGAATGTCTGCTGACGGATGAACTCCAGAGAGCTGCGCCCCTACAGCTCTGAGCCTCACGCACTCTTTGGGGAGCCCCGGGGTTTGATACAAGCAGCCTGGGATAGTGGAAGTGCCCCTGCCCACGGCAGGAGGGGAACTGGAAGGGCTTTCTGGTCCCTTGCCCCCCACACCGCTCTAGGGTTCCATGGTGCCTCCAGGACGTGCACTGAGAGTGGAGCAGCCGCCCCCAGCTCATCCCAGATCTCTGTCTGCCCCCATCGCTGGGCGGAACCGGACACAGGAGTGCTGCTGGTGCTGGAGCAAGGCCATTGTCAGGACCCAGGAATGGTCGCTGCTGAGACAGCTCAGGGCACACCGTTCCCAACACAGCCCTGGGAGGCTGGGGGGTCACAGAATCCCAGAATCCCTGAGGCTGGAAAAGCCCTCCCAGCCCATCCAGTCCAAGCTGTGCCCAATCCCCACCGTGTCCCCAGCCCAGGGCACTGAGTGCCATGTCCAGGCCTTCCTTGGACACCCCCAGGGATGGGGACTCCACCTTTGGTCCTTTGGCAAAGCTGGATGCAGAACTGAGCAGAAGTCTCAGATTCCCACACGAGGCTCCTTCAGGTGGCACAGGGCTCTGGGAGGTTGGGAATTCCCCACATCCCTTGGGAAGGGTGCAGGGCTCATCGGGGTGGTTGCCCGGGCCCAGCTTTGCTGTAGCCATGGCTGAGGTGGTTCAGCTCATTAAGGGGATGTGCCCTGGCACTGCTGGCAGGTCTCCTCTAAATAACCAGTCTGAACCATGGGAGGAAAATGGGAACTCCTGACTCCCTCTCCACGGGGTTGAGGAGAAACCCTCCCACGGATCCACGGCTTCACAGGGATTGCTGGGTGAGCACACATCCACTTCTTCTGCTGGGTAACTCAACCCTGCAATTCCTGAGCCCCTCTGCTCTGTTTTCCCATGGCTTCCACCATCTCCTGAGGGAAGAGATTCCACTCCAGCGTTCCAGCCCCTCTGCTTGAAGCTGTTTCTGGGCCTGTTTGGCATTAGGGCTGTTCTCTGCTGCTGGAGCTCCTGACGCTGCTCTGGGTTTGTTGTAGGGATTGTAGGACACGCCAAGGACACCATCCCTGTGATGCACATCCTCGGGAATCCCTGCAACGTTCCTCTGGATGCTGAGCAGCTCCTACGGCTGTTCCTTCGACTACAAAACAAAGGGCATTTAATACTTAGCAGATCATCCAAGCTTCTCACCAGCTGTGACATGGAAAGGGTCCTGGTGTAAATTAGGATTTTACTAGCTGGGACACAACAATCCCAGCAGTGGTGGGGAACAGTGTGGTGGGCCACGAGCACCATGTGGCTCCAGACTCCGTCACTGCAATGACATCTCCACAGAAGGCTCTGCTCCTCCAGCGCGTGCCCAGGACTGGCCCCCAGGACAGAAACTATCCAGGCCTTGGTGGAAGATCAGCTCTGAGCACGAGGCACAGAGGTGACTGGACTTCCCTGTAAATGCCAGGATCAGAACCAGTGCCCCTCTCCTGATATAAATTCCTTACAACTTGCCATGAGCGTCTGACCAAGGCAGAGAGGGACCTGCAGCCCCAGCAGTGAGGGAAGAGCAGAGATTCCTGCAGTGGCTGCCAACACTGCTGCTCCTGATGTGCTGCTGGTCCTGACCCACGACGCTTGTGCTTTATTTGCCTTCACCCTTCACAGAAGTTCCTGCTGCCCCCCTCGCAGGGGCTGAGAGGATCCTCAGCTCCCTGAGACACCCAGGCCTTCTCCTCCACGGCACCCAGAGCTGCCCCACACTCCCCCTCCAACAGGGCCGGGCTGGATGGGGCTTGGAGCAACCTGGGACAGGGGGAGGTATCCCTGCCCAGGGCTGGGGATGGAACCAGATGGGCTGGAAGGTCCTTCCTGCCCAGACCAGTCTGGGGTTCAATGTTTCCATGGCAATGGACAAACCCCCCCCCCCCCAGCAGCCTGTTCTGAGCACGAGAGATGGGCTGAGTGCTCTCCAGAGCCGCCTTCCCACCCCAGCCAGGCTGGGACTTGTGTGGGTTTCTCAGTCAAGTGGGACCAAGCCCGTCCTGGGACTCCCAACCTTTCCAGGCTGCGCCTTCAGAGCCGAGGGCAGAGCAGCTCAGGCCACTCCAGGCCATGCAAAGGAAGGAAGCAAAGTTTCAGTTCCTACAGCCCAGCAATGCGTCCCCTGGTTGGTCAAAATCTGCCTTTCTTGAGCTTCAAATCCACCCTGGCTCCTTCATTCCTGATTCCAAAGGAATGGGCCTGGATGGAAGGTCACCATGCTGACATTATTTTAGTTTTGGCTCATCATCCTCCTCCTGACACAATGTTCCAGGGAAAAAAGGGACGTAAAACTGGTCAGCTCCTTCCCTGATCTCATATTTACCCTTTTGCTATGTCCATAATCCAGATGAAAGCCCAGCGCAGGAAAATCGGGCTAATACACAGCATGGCCTTTCCCTGCAGAGGATTATTGCTAGGAATGGAGCTGGGCAGGAGAAGGACACACAGCACAGCATTCCACTGGCACAGTTAGGAGCTGGAGAACAGGGATGGCCGTGGTTGGGTGTTTTCCTTCCCCCAGGACATTCCTTGAAGCTCCTGCTGCAGCCTGGTCCCTTCCATAAACCAAATCACTCCTTCCAGGTACCTCAGCAAACCCAGGGAGAGGTTTGGATTGGGCAGGAGGACAAATTCTTCCCCGTGAGGGTGGGCAGGCCCTGGCACAGGGTGCCCAGAGCAGCTGTGGCTGCCCCTGGATCCCTGGCAGTGCCCAAGGCCAGGCTGGACATGGGGCTTGGAGCAGCCTGGGACAGTGGGAGGTGTCCCTGCCCATGGTAGGGATGGCACTGGATGAGGTTTAAGGCCCTTTCCCACCTGAACCATTCCAGGATTCCATGATCACCTAACGATGAACTGGGCTTCAAGGGAAGGTGCCCACTCGCCACCACCTCAAACTGGTGACAGAACAGCAACAAAAGGCCCTCCAGGAGTCACCAAACGCCAGTTTCAGCACACGTAAAACTGAAGTGTTTTCAGCAATAGCTGCTACCTCAAAATGTGTATTTCCCTACAAAAAACAAGTCCCTGGGATTTCCAATCCGTGTGTCCAATATCCAGTTACGCCCGTGAGAAACAACACATGAAATCCCCAAGGGTGCAGAACACGGATTAATGGTCATTAAAGCTTTGGGTATAAAGGAAACCATGTTCGAAAACGCTGCAAATGCTCTGCTGGAGAGCAGACATTGAACATCTGGCTGTTCCCGAGAAAAGCAGAAGGGCTCCCTCTGGAGTGGATCCCGAAATTAACACAGGATTCGGGTTTGAGCAGGCGGGCAGAGAAAATGGGAATCAAACAGCAACAAAGCCAAGGCGTTCTTGTCTCCTGTTCCTTTACTCATCCTGTTTGCAACGAGCACTCTGGGACTCATTCAAGGAGACTCTGTCAGGGCTGAAGGATATGGATCCATGCCCAGAATATTAAGTCATTAATTAGTTTTCATGCATGGACTTGTATGTGGCAAGGAGGCAAATTAAAGGATTCCTGAAGAGACAAGAAAGCTTTCTTAGCACGTGAAACACTCCCAAGAATCTCCCGCAGAATCAGGTTTGAAGCCAGCTGAGAATCCCCGTTTCCAGCCCGGTGTGGTCATGCACAATTCCACAAAAGCCTCATCGATGCAGCCACCGCTCGTGTGCCCGTGGCACCAAACCTCACCGGGAATGGAGAGGAGAACTCCAGGACACCCATGAACCATGCACTGCTGGAAGCCCGGGGAGGCTGCTCCCGAACTCCTGAGTGGAAAAGGCCCCCCCCGCCCATTCCCAGGATTCATTTGCATACAAGCCAATTAACAGAAAATGGATTTCATGCAGGAAGAAAAAAAAAAAAGTCAGATCACCTACAAAGTGAAGTCAACTTACTGCCTGCTTTTGCTCTTCTTCCTAGAAACGTCGGCAAGAGAAAAAGGTGAAGAGAGAGGGGAAAGGTTAATTATCATGTGAAAACGGTGATTTTCACACAAAACACACAGTGAAAGAACAGAACAGGGCACATGGTGCCAGCGCCTGCAGCACGACAGGAGCCAAGGACACAGGACAGGGGGGCTGTGGGGGAGCACAGGGCACGTCTGCCCCATGGAAATGGCCCCTGCTGTGGGCCAAAGTGGTGTGGACATCACAGGATGGATCCCTGCGACACAGGACAGGATATCCAGGGAAGCTGTCCCTGCCCATGGCAGGGGGAAACTGGACAGGCTTCATGGTCCCTTCCAACCCAAACCATTCCATGATCCTGTGATCCTCTCCTTCTCCAGACTTAGAGGCCTCTTGAGCTGCCCTCAAGCCAGCGAACACCAGATCCATCCCCTAAAGTCTGGAACTACCATCGGGAGAGTCCAAACACACAAATGTGCCAGCACAGAGCCCAGCAGCCACAGCCCCAGAGGCAGAACATGCCCTTGGTCAGCTCCCCCTGGCACTCCAGGACCTCTGCCAATGGGAATTGCGAGGGCAGAGGAACCAGGTCTGGGAGGGGACACACTGAGGAAAAGGCACCAGAGATGCTGAGTAAGGAAGGAGGTGCAGAGAGAGCAATTCCTGCACTGCAGAGCGCCTCAGGACGGATCCCTCCTAACCTGGGGGACAAAAAAAGGTGAAATATGAGTGTATTTATCCCCTTTTGAAGCAGGGAAGTGTCCACTACGATCGGGCCTGGACTGGCAGAGGCACATCCTGCCTTCAGCTGCAGAATTGCTGGGAATGAGCAAAATGTCACCTAGTCCAGAGTTTCCTTGGCAATTCAGATGTTTCCATGGATTTTGTCCTCTCACAGCCAAGAACCACCATGGGTCCAACCCTGTGTGGGTGACCCTGGTCTCTCCCAGAGCCGCAATTCCAGCATTTTCAGGTGGCTCCCTGCAGCGCAGGGGGCACGGCCACGCAGAGCCCCCCAGAAATTCAGGTCACGGAATTACAGTTCACAGGATAAAAGCTCCTTCTGGCCTGGAAATCCGTGAACCCATTTATCAGCCTGCCCTCACTGATCTCCCGTCCGAGCAGGATTAACCAGACCCTTTCCCTTAATTTAAAGCAGCTTCTCCTCACTGACCACTGAAAGCTGTTTTCCCACCGAGCCCTGCAGAGGGGCCTGGGAATGGCTGGGGGCAATTCCACGGTTTTGAGCAGCTATTTTTGGGGTTTTCTCCCAAGACCTGGGGTTCCTTCAGGTGTGTCTGTGTGTTGTTTGGCAGATGTGGGGCCTGGCTCTGCTCAGTGCTGGCAGTGGGGCCAGCACTGCCCTCCCCACATCCCACATTTCCCGCTGTGCCTCCCACCAGCACCGGGACTCGCGGGACCAGATGGGGAGCCAGGTCAGGAAAAGATATTAAACGATCCCCACTCTGCAAAAAAAGTTGCTAGTTTGAAAAATGAGGCTTTGGCATTAAGTACAGATGTGAAAAAGCCCTGTCAGGAGGGCTGGAGCTCGCTGGGCTGAGCAGCGCAGGGATAAATCACCGGAGCAGCCGCGAGGAAATTGCCGTGGAGGAAATGGAAGCGGTGAAATGGGATCTGTCTGCTGGATTTCCGTGGAGCTGACAGTGAAAGCCCTGTGAGGAGCACACAGTGGTCCCCATGGAATCTCACTGGGGCCGGGCCAGCCACAGCACCCGGGGCCTGCAGGAGGCTGCGGGAAAAAGGGAAAGCCAAGGCAAGCCTGGATGGAGCCACAATCCCAGAACGGCTTGGGTGGGGAGGGACCTTAAATCCCACCTCGAATCCATGAGCAGGGACACCTTCCACTGTCCCAGGCTGCTCCAGGCCCTGTCCAGCCTGGCCTTGGACACTGCCAGGGATCCAGGGGCAGCCATAGCCTCTCTTCCCTTCCTTCCCTCCCAATCCAGTCTGCAATCCTATGAAATTCCCATAACTGGAACCCTGGACAGAGGTGTCAGCACTGGCTGGGGTTGATTTGTGGAAGTCACTCAATGCAAAACCCAACATTGACTCTCAATTGCAGCGGCCTGGGGAGGTCCCTGTGAGGGCCCAGGAGCATCAGGGCAGGGCAGGACAGCCCAGGGGGTTCAGTGAACTCTGCACCAACAACCAGAGTGGTCAGAGATCACAGAGCCAGAACAGAGATCACAGAACCAGAATAGAGATCACAGAGCCAGAACAGAGATCACAGAACCAGGGTGGTCAGAGATCACAGAACCAGGGTGGTCAGAAATCACAGAACCAGAGTGGTCAGAGATCACAGAGCCAGAACAGAGATCACAGAAACAGAACAGTCAGAGATCACAGAACCAGAAACGGTCAGAGATCACAGAGCCAGAACAATCAGAGATCATCACAGAACCAGAACAGTGTGAGATCACAGAGCCAGAACAGTCAGAGATCATCACAGAACCAGAACAGTGTGAGATCACAGAGCCAGAACAGTCAGAGATCACAGAACCAGAACAGTGTGAGATCACAGAACCAGAACAATCAGAGATCACAGAACCAGAGTGTTTTGGCTTGGAAGGGACCTTATTCCAGGGCCTTTCCCTGCCCTGAGTCCAACCAACCACAGTGTAGGGAAAATGGATGGACGTCCAGAGGACAACTACAGATGGCCTTCCAAAGATGGGCTTTCCTGGAATCATGGAATGTCCTGAGTTGGGAGGGACCCACCAGGATCACTGAGCCCAGCTCCTGGCCCTGCACAGACCCCCCAACAACCCCACCCTGGGCATCCCTGGCAGTGCTGTCCAAACCTCCTGGAGCTCTGGCAGCCTCGGGGCCGTGCCCATTCCCTGGGGAGCCTGGGCAGTGCCCAGCACCCTCTGGGGGAAGAACCTTTCCCTGATCTCCATCCCAAACTCCCCTGACTCAGCTCCAGCCATTCCCTGGGTCTGCCCCTCAGGGGGAAGCTGTTGACACCAAAAAGGTCTTTCCCCACTCTCCTTTTCTTCAGAGAGGGATTTGAGGCCCCAAACCCTCAGATGAGCAGAGCTGGGTGAGCTGAATCCAGCCCTAAATGGTGAAATGAAGGCAGCATTAAAAATGTAAAAAATCCTGCATAAGAAAATGGAAAAAACCCCATAAAAGCTTAACAGCTGATGTAAATTATACATGAACAGTTTTGAAGAGCTCCAAGTGATGAGAGAAGCTAAAACCTGGAGGGGAAAAATCCTGTCTGGCAGGGCTAAAACCACTGAAAAGGAGAGCTGGAAATAAACACCAACATCAGGAACAAAACAGAGCCTCGAGGCAGCGCCGCTGCTCCGGGGCCGGGGGTGAAATCCCGACCAGGGCAGGAGGGATCCCTGTGTCTGCCTCATCCCTTCCCCCCGGAGTCTGCACCAGCAGACAGGGAAGCTCTGACACTGATAATGAGAAAAGGTGTCAGAAGTATCTACTAGAAATGATATTTTTAGATCAGCAGGCTGGGGAAACTTGCAGCTTAAAATAATTACCTGAGCGAGGAGCTACCTGGGGCAGGGCAGGGAATTTGTGATGGATCTTGGAATGCCCAGGACTGGGGTGTGGATATTCAAAACAGGGAGGTGAGACAACTTAAGTAAGAGAAGATTCAGGGTGACCTAACTGGGACCTTCCAGGGCCTAAAGGGGCTCCAGGAGAGCTGGAAAGGGACTGGGGACAAGGGCTGGAGGGACAGGACACAGGGAATGGCTTCCCAGTGCCAGAGGGCAGGGATGGATGGGACCTTGGGAAGGAATTGTTCCCTGGGAGGGTGGGCAGGCCCTGGCACAGGGTGCCCAGAGCAGCTGTGGCTGCCCCTGCATCCCTGGCAGTGGCCAAGGCCAGGCTGGACATTGGGGCTTGGAGCAGCCTGGGACAGTGGGAGGTGTCCCTGCCATGGCAGGGGTGGCTCTGGGTGGGCTTTGAGGTCCCTTCCCACCCAAACCACTCTGGGATTCCATGACCTGACCCTGTCATTACTTTATTCCCATTTATGTATCAGAAATGCTGACCCAGGGCCCCCCTCCCAGGTAACACAGAAGCTTTAGAACTTCACAGAAAGGAAATCTTGCCAAGAAAAGCCGATTTTGTTCTCTGAATGTATCCCAGGTTTGGCTCCTGCAGGCACTGCAGGCACAGGAGATTCATGTGGCTGGGGATTTACTCACAGTGCCCTCCCCACCCAGTGACCAGAGCACGAAACAAACCCGTGCTGGGAGGGCTGGGTCAGTGATGGCTCCCACAGGCCAGCAGGGAACCCAGGCAGGAGGAGCAGTGAGGCCCCTCTGGTTGCTGGGGCTCAGGGAAGAATTCAAACTCCAGCTCGCTTTTCCCAAATAGAGAACATTTCTATTAAAAACCTGGGCAGGGCAAAGAAGCCATCCACGAAAGGAGAGGGGCAGGGGATGGTGAGGGGCTCTGCTGTACCTGTGTGAGTGATTTCAAACCCTGAGTGAGAGGTTAGGGCTGAAGCTGGGCTGAGGAAGTGTCTGTGGAGGCAAAACTCGGGGGCAAAGTGCTCCTGGATTTAATGCAGGGAGAACCAATGGGTGCAAACCCAACTCAAACTGAAAACCAGGCATAAATTTTTAACTGTTCAGGCAAATTTGCATTGGCAGGGAATTTTCCACTTTGGATTTCTGCAGCTCCAGAGCAGATGTCTCTCTGGAAGATGCTTTAATCAAGGAGAAGCTGCGGTGCTCCACAGGGAGCTCTGGGGGGAAATGCAAACAACCCCATTGTGCAAGGTGTGGGACCAAATAACCCCAGAGCTCACAGCTCCTGGGGTGACCCAGGGGGGAAGGGCCCTCGGGAGGGCTCCAGCCCAGCCCCCTACTCAGAACAGCCCTGCTGAACCTCAGGGCTCTGGCAGAGGGGTCTGGGGAGCCCCCAAGGATGGAGCTGGTGCAGCCTCTGTGGGCCCATCCCACGGCCTGGGCATCCTCACGGGGATAAAGTTTCCCCTTCTATCCAGTCCCACTTGCTGGATAAAGTTTTTGAACAAATTTGGTAATGGCAAAGGAGCTGGAGAGAGACCTGGGACAAGGGATGGAGGGACAGGACACAGGGAATGGCTTCCCAGTGCCAGAGGGCAGGGCTGGATGGGATATTGGGAAGGAATTGTTCCCTGGGAGGGAGGGCAGGCCCTGGCACAGGGTGCCCAGAGCAGCTGTGGCTGCCCCTGGATCCCTGGCAGTGCCCAAGGCCAGGCTGGACATTGGGGCTTGGAGCAGCCTGGGGCAGTGGGAGGTGTCTCTGCCACCTGGGTGAGCTTTTAAGTCCCTTCCAACCCAGACCATTCTGGGGTTCCAAGATTTCTGTGGTTTTAGAAGTCAGACATTAATGGGCTTAGCAGGAAAAACACAGAGCAGAACCAGTGGCTGAGGAAAAGCAGAATTCCCAAACATGGAGAGTGTGTTGTGCTCAGGTACAGGGGGAGGGGGAACAAAGCAGGCACTGCTGAGGGTGTTGGGCCATCACCTCCTGCATGGACATCCCTGCCCCAGGATACAGGGCAGGGGTAGGAATTCCTGCCCCAGGATACAAGCCCAGGCTGGGGAGTGGTGGCACTTTTGCATACAGACACTGGGAATTCATTGTCCCTTCTGAGTGCAGAGAAGCTCTGAATTTTCCTGGAGCCACCCAGATGTGCCTACAGCTGATCTGTCACCCCCTGAGCCACTGTCACCCCTTGAGCCACTGTCACCCCTTGAGCCACTGTCACCCCTGCCAGGTCTCTCCCTCCTCCCCTACTCCCACGGCACCTTTGTCTTGCACCAAAACCTCTCCAAGGCCAAGGCTTTGCCCTTTGCTTTATATTTTGTTTCATTTAAAACAGGGAAAGAATAAAGGTGCAGCAGAATTTCCCACTCCAGTCACAGCTGGGAGCTCAGCCCAGGGGGGACTCCATAAAAACAGCACAGGACCCTCATGAGAAACCCAGACCATGGCATTTTTTGGAGCTCAAAGCCAACACCAGAACCCTCAAACACAAGCCCCAGATGTGGCAGGGGCTGTGCAGGGTCAGCTCCTTGTCCCTGGGAGTCACCTCCTGCCCTGCTCCCAGTTTAATTCCCAGGGAGAGTGGGAAGTACCGAGCTGCTGCCCCAGGTACCAAACCACACTTCTTTAAACCCCTCCCAGTCTCGGGTTCTGGGGATTTAAACCACACGAACCTGGAAAACCACTGACCCCCTGCACCCCACACAGAGCTGGGATGGAAATGGCTTTTGGAAACCTCATCCTGCTCCTCGGGAAGGGTTTTTGGGGTGTGACAGCAAAGCAGGGACCCCGAAGCACCCGGGGAAGAGAGGGAGGGATGCGCTGCCTTTCCCACGGGAGGTTCCTTACTTTGAGCAGCTTCATCAGCCCTTCCAGCTGCACCATCAGTTCTCTTCTGCTCTCCTGAAGTGCTGACATCCTCTGCTCCAGCTCATCCTTCCTCTGCCTGTGCCAGGGATGGGGAGAAAGAGGCAGGAGGTAAACTGGGGGTGTTTCAAACCTCCTCAGGGAATTCTCCTGTGTGAAAGTGTCTTTGGGTCCCATCAGTGTCCTGCTCCCCATTTAAAAACCTGGAGTGAGGCTCAGCACCACGACCCTGGAGGTGACAATTCCCTGCTCCCCCCAGCCCCAGAGACCTGCTCCCAGCCAGGGGCAGGGGAAAGCCCTGCTCAGGAGCTGAGTGTTCTGAGAAAAAAAACTCCACTTTTTTCTTCTTTTTAAGAACTCTCCGAGCATCAGAGCCTGGCATCCTGTGGAGCTCAGACAAACCAGGACGAGCTACGGGAGAAAAGGCAGAGGGAAATGAAAGAGGAGGGAAGGCTGCAGATGTCTGGAGAGGAAAAGCTGTGCCTGTGTGGAAGGAGACTCAGCAGAGCTGCTCCTGTGGGGGATGGAGCAGCCGGGACACGTTCCCTGCACCAGCACCCGGGTGACAACAGCAGCAGCACGGGAGTGACCTTCCCTTCCCTTGGCTGCACAAAACCTGTCTGGAGCTATTTTAGGAATTCTGGCTCTGAGGCTCGGGGTTGTGTTTAAAAAAAGCAAGCAGTGAGTAACAGGAGGAGCGGCTCAAAGGCAGACGTCAGCCTGCCGGAGGTTCCGTGTCCCGATGGAAGCTGGGCCCCACAGATCCCAGGTATGGGAGGTGATAAACGGCCTCAGGGAAAAGAGGGATAGAAGGGACTCTTTATTCACCTGCAGTGGTTCTTGTGGACACCAGAATGTCTGGATGCCAAGTTAAAACACCCCCTACTGCAGGCTGAACCTCTGAATGCCTTTGGTGCTGTCCCATGGCACCATGGATAACCCATCCCGGGAACCCCAACAACAGGGCCATTCTTTAAAGGACACAAAACTCTGGAATATTAACAAATATTAACCAGCTGGGTGCTCCTTTCAGTAGCTTTTTGTGTGTCAAAGACTGTGGTTCTTAAATTAAGGATCTGGAGGGGCCTATAAGGAAGCTGAAGTGGGAATCTTCACCAGGACCTGGAGTGCCAGGACACAGGGAATGGCTTCCCAGTGCCAGAGGACAGGGAGAGATGGGATTTTGGGAAGGAACTGTTCCCTGGCAGGGTGGGCAGGCCCTGGCACAGGGTGCCCAGAGCAGCTGTGGCTGCCCCTGGATCCCTGGCAGTGCCCAAGGCCAGGTTGGACATTGGGGCTTGGAGCAGCCTGGGACAGTGGGAGGTGTCCCTGCCCATGGCAGAGGTGGCACTGGGTGGCTCTGAGGTCCCTTCCAACCCAAACCATTGCAGGATTCCAGGTTCCCTGGTCCTGCAGGCAGGAGGAGCCAGGCACAGCTGCACTTCCAGGCAGGGATGTGCCAGGACACGGGTGCAGTGCCCCCACCAAGGTCACACCTGGCAGCAGTGCTGGAGCTGACTCATCCCCACGGGCTGCCTGCAGAGTCTCAAACCTGGGACACGATTTTCCATGGATTATCATTCCCCTGCTTTCACAGCCTGAGTTCTACGCAGAGCTGAGATCATCTGGTGGCTGGTGCTTACAATCACATTCCAATCATCCTGCCCGGGCTGGGAAGTGTCTGGAACTTGGGAAGCACCTTCCCGTGGCAGATAACCTGCCAGCTGTGACCCCCACTGCGGGAATTCCTCAAGGACTGAGGGTTTGGGGTGGCAGAGCTGATGCTCTGTGTGCCTGTGGCACCAGGGAGGCCACGGGGGAGATCCCACGGGCAGCGAATCTCAGGATCAGGGAATCCCTGAGGCTGGAAAACACCTGCAGGATCACCCAGTCCTACTGATTTCTCCTTCACCAACCCTTTCCTGAACTGCACAAACAGCATTCATTTGAAGAGAGGTTTTTATTTACTCCTAAACCCACTGAAAGCTCCAGGTGCTGCCCCAGCCCTCAGAGCCCTGGGTGTGGAACGGCCCTGCCAGGAGCTGCCTCTCCAGTGCCCCCATTCCAGCCCATTCCAGCCCATTCCAGTGTCCCATTACCGCAGGAGCCTGAGCTCAGCCAGCAGGGTCGGGTTCTGCTGGGCCTTCTCGGGGGTGGGCTGAGAGGCCTGTTCATGTTCCAGCCGGAGCCGCTGAATCTCCTGCAGGATCTCCCTGGGAAAGGGACAGAGGGGGATGAAAGAAGGACAGAGCTCAGTGTCTGCACTGCTCCTGAACACTTTTTCAGCCCTTGAGGTGCGTTCTGTCAGTGCCCAGCCCAAGCCCAGGGGTTCTGTTCACGTGTGGCTGGCACAGACTCGCAGCCAGGACAGGGACGTGAGCACAGCCCTGGGAATCGCTGCAGGACACGGAGAATTTATTCCTTCCTCGGGATGAAGTCACTCATGGCAATGCATCTCCAACCCCCCCAGGCAGAACAGGCTCAGAGAGTGTTCCAAGAGGACAAAGGTTCCAATTGTAGCACTCGCTGCCCTGCAGGTGCTGCAGGAAGGGCTCTGGAGCAGCACTGGGGAGATCCCACTCCCCTTCCCGAGGGCAGCAGGAGCAGGGAGAGCCACAGCTCCCTGGAACACAAACCCTCACGGTGTCCTGGAGGAAAAGGGCCCAGGCAGCACCACAGCTCAGGTCACTGCGTCTGTGCAGGGGGAGGGTGGCTGAGGACTCCCTCAGCGCAGCAGGGATGAAACCCTTCCAAGAGCAGAGGGTCACCTCCAGCTCTCCTTCCCGGCAAAACTGCTGAGCTGCTCTGCTGGCAGGGCCTCCCAGCAGCACTGAGTGAGAGCTCCCTTATCCAGGATCTCCAGGAATCATTCCAAATACCTGCAAGGTCTCTTGGTAGAGCGCTGAAGCTACAGCGGTGCCAGGACCGAGCTGTTCCTGCTCTCCAGGAACTGGTTCTGCTCCAAACTTCCCTGGAGCAGCCTTTTCCCACTGCTGAGGGTGCCTCAGGACAGGGCTGTGCAGGCAGCAGGCTCTCCCTGCCAGCTGGGCATGGGGGGACCATGGATACCAGGAGAGCCTGAGAGGCTGCATAGGCGACCCTCTGGAGCAACAAGAACCCTGAGGTTTGCTTGGAAGGGTCCTCAGAGCCCATCCAGTGCCACCTCTGCCATGGCAGGGACACCTCCCACTGTCCCAGGCTGCTCCAAGCCCCAATGTCCAGCCTGGCCTTGGCCACTGCCAGGGATCCAGGGGCAGCCACAGCTGCTCTGGGCACCCTGTGCCAGGGCTTCTCCACCCTCCCAGGGAACAATTCCTTCCCAATATCCCATCCACCCCTGCCCTCTGGCACTGGGAAGCCATTCCCTGTGTCCTGTCCCTCCATGCCTTGTCCCCAGTCCCTCTCCAGCTCTCCTGGAGCTCCTTTAGGCCCTGGAAGGGGCTCTGAGCTCTCCCTGGAGCCTTCTCCTCTCCAGGTGAGCACCCCCAGCTCTCCCTGGCTCCAGCCCTGGGAGCAGCTCCGGGGCCTCCTCTGGGCTCTCTCCAGCAGCTCCACGTCCTTGTGCTGTTGGAATGCCCAGGGCTGGGGCAGCTCTGCAGGTGAGGTCTCACCTGAGCACCGGGGCAGAGGGGCAGAATCCCCCTTCCTGCTGGGGGATCAGCCCAGGACCGGGGATTTCTGGGATTTCTGGGATCAGATCCCAGCTCCGAGGTTTGCTGGATGTGCTGAGGGCTGTGGGCTCCAGTGCCCGGTGTTGGTGAAGATGATTTTAAGAAGATTAGTGAAGATCAACCCATTCCCTGAGGAACAGTGGCAGGGCAGCCCCTCCCCACGGGTAATTAACTAATGTTAATGACTAACTAATCAGTTAATGAGGCAGCTACACCTCAACAAAAGCTCTGGGAAAACAATCTGGTTAATGTGAGACAAGAACAAAGCCCAGGGACGGTTCCCCACCCCCGACCCGAGGCTGTACCTGTTCTTGTTCTCCAGCTCCGCAATCAGCTGCCTCTGCTGCTTGTTGGCATCGAAGCTGAAGCCCAGGTCTGCGGGCGGCCGGGGCTGGGGAGAGCAGAGGGAGCACACAAATCACACAGAACCCTCACTGTGTCCGACACCTGCAGCCCCACAGCTCCCAGCCCCACAGCTCCCAGCCCCACAGCTCCCAGCCTGCCAGCCCAGGACCCCAGCCCCGGGACACACCGAGGGCTGCACTGCTGTGACCGGGATGCTGAAGGGCTGGGCTGCCCCATCCTCCCCGTCCACAGCAGGAATCCCATTTGCTGTGTCCTGGAAGCCCTTCAGGAAACAAGACCCCCACCCCCAGAGCCACCGATGGCTCCTCCTGGGAACAGACCCGGTCATTCCTTTGCTCATAAAATCTTCTGGTGAAACACTGAGGGACACCTCACTCACTCTTCATCTCCTCCCGCCCCTGCCATGGCAGGGACACCTTCCACTGTCCCAGGCTGCTCCCAGCCCCATGCAGCCTGGCCTTGGACACTGCCAGGGACCCAGGGGCAGCCACAGCATCTCTGGGCACCCTGTGCCAGTGGAAACTGCAGCCACTTTGAGTGCACAAAAACATCCCCCCAAAGTCTTCCCAAGGCTAAACAAGTAATGAAAAAATATTCTGACTGTGGATTCTCCACCAACACCTAAACTTTCCCTTCAATTTCAAAGGCTCAGCCTGAGCGTTTGCAGAAGGGATGCCAAATATCCCTGGATATTTGGGGTTTTTACTATAAAGACTGGTGGGAGTCAACAGTGTCAGCCAAAATACCTGAAAAACCCCAACTCAGCTTCTGCTGAAGCCTCAACAGCCCTGAAAGAGCAACCAAAGGGCAAGGCCCAGTTCTCTCCCAGCAGGAAAATCATAGAATGGTCATCAAATCTTAAAATGAAAAAGTTCCCCTGGCAGCCCACAGGAGCAGTGAAAGCTGCCAGCCCTGCACTGGTTTTCCCGGGAAAGGCCATTAATCCTGAGGGAGCCGTGCCTGCACTCAGGGATCAAAGATACCTCAGGTGCAAGGGATGCACAAGGATCAGCAGTGCAGCTCCCTGTCAGACTGGGACTGCCCCAGGGAGCACTCAGAGCTCACCTCCAGCGTCCCTGTCTGGGTGGCAGGGGGGGATTTAAGGATGGAGTTTAATCCAGCCCCAGGGCCGGTTTGCAGCTCCTGGGCAGCAGATCCCGGGCTCCTCGGTGCCAGGACCCCATGGAGTCACGGACAGTGGGAGCCAGTGCTGCACCTGCCTGTCCCTGTGGTGTCACAGAGCTCCTGGGGACCGGCAGGCAGAGCAGACAAATGAAGAAAATGGCTCAATAACCTGGTTTATCAAGGAGGAGGAGCAGGGATCCAAGAACAAAGCTGCAGATTTATCTAACAGGAGACCCGGATTACTCAGTCTTTATTTAAAAATAACGTATTAAATAGTGCCTAAAACCTGACGGGGAGTTCCCTGAGGGAATGTTCCAGCCGTTCTTCGGCCTGTGGGCAGTGCTGAGGAGATGGCAACGGGCTGCCAGCAGTGCCCAGAGCTGAGGGAAGAGTAACCACACACTGCAACAAAGAGCAACGCGGGCAAGACCTAATTGTTGCAACTCATCCACACAGCTCACCCTAATTAGCCCCTCATCCATAATTGAGTGTTAGCCTGTGTTTATTGGGTGCACGGTCCCTGGGGCCTCTGCTCCTGCCACGGGGGCCCTGGGGCTGGCTCACTCCATCAGAGGCGCTGATGCCTTAGGTTTTAACTTCCATCTTTTTCAAATCCCAGTGTGTAACTGGAGTTTCTTGCAGCCTGTTCACTTCTGCTCCCTCATGCCAGGTAGACACAACAAAGCCTCTCTGGGCCTGCTCTCCACGGACACCCAGACTGTCCTAGGCCCCAAATGTGTAAACCAACATCTTAAGAGGGGGGTGAGCTTGGGGAAACTACATAATTAACTGAAGTTTTAATCGGAGAATTAACCCTGATATGCAAATATAAAACACTGTAAAAGTGTGAAGAACTTGTGACCCACAGTCCATCTTGGGGTCCATCTTGGCAGTAGCCTCTGGCTCCCCAGGGGTACCTTTGAAGGCCTTTCAAATAAATCCTGACCTTTATTCCCTTACTCCTGTCTAGGCTCTGTTTTAGGCAGCCTCTCAAGGCATCAGCACTGGGAAGCAACAGGAACAGCTGGCTCAGGACTGGCCACCAACCTGTGCTGGTACAGACCACCCTGCCCAGGAGAAACCCCAGAGGGTCTGTGAGAGTGACAGCAGCAGAAAATGGGGAAAACCAAGAGCAGAGGTGGAGCTGGGGGGGAGAGGGGGTGAAGGAGGTGTTGGCTTGGAGACAGGGAGGGGCTGTGTAGGCCTTTGGTGATGGAGGGCCTGTGGTTGCTTTCTCTGTGTCTGTGTATAGAAATATTCACCTAAAATACCCCAAAGCCCTTCTCTGGCTGTGCAGACCCTGGGGCTGCAGGATGAGTTACAGCCGAGTGCCCAGGCAGCACTGGGGGCACCTGACACGGATGTGGAAGGGATTCTGAAGGGAGGCAGGAGGGGGATGCAGGAGATCTGTCCCATCCCTGCTCCTGTCAGGATGATGACACCTGATAGGAAACAGGAGATTGTTCCTCACCTCAGGCTGACAGTCTGAGCAGAGCAGCAGAGGGAGACAAACAGATGAAGCTGTGATGCTGAAAGCTGTGATTTAATCACAGCTTGGATTGTTCTCCATCGATTTCCTCACTTTATCCATGCTCCAGCAGAGGCAGTGCTTGGGCAGGGCAGGGTGGGCAGGCCCAGCACTGCCCCAGCAGCTCACTCAATAAAAGGGAATTTTGGCTCCAGGGGGACAGAGGCAGCTCAGCCAGGGCCCCTTCAGGGGACACAGCCACGTGCCATGGGCTGCTCCATGCGCCATTCCCTCCTGGATGTCCAGGATTAACTCCCAGAGCTGCCTCAATGCTTTTGTCCCAGACAGACTTGGAGCTGAGGCATTTCTCACATGGGCAGGGACATTTGTCCAGCACCAGCCCCGCAGGAACAGCCCCAAGGCTTTATTCCATTTGGGAAGATGCAGACACAGATGGGCTGAGTCCGGCCTGCCCCACACTGTCCCGTGGGCAGCTCCCAGTGACCTCTGCCAGTGACTTCCAACAGAGGAGGAAGGAGCTTTGCCCGGGGCTGCTGGAGCTGGGCAGCGTTTCAGGGATCCTCTGCACTCCCAGCCCTCAGAGCACATTAACCAGGAGAGCCCAGCCCAGCCCGGAGCTGGGCCTGGAGCTCCCAGCACACACTGCTCCAGCTGGGTTTTGGGATCTCCATGGACAAATATTCCATAACTCCTTCATGATGTTAGTTTTTTCCATTCTCCACTTTCATTAATGTCCAGATTCACAGAAAAAACCAGGAGGGATGGGACCCTGGGAGGTTTCCAGTCCATGCAAAGCAAGGCCAATTCACAGAGGCTGCTCATGAACTTGTCTTGTCGAGCTCCCAACATCTCTAAGGAGGAAGATCCCAGTTCTTCCCTGGCCAAACACTTGGACAACAATATCTGGCCATTACCAGGGTGAGAAAAAGTCTTTCTTACTACCCCCATGGACACGGCACACTGTGCCCATGGGTGTCACCCTGTCCCAGAGCTCGGCAGGATGTTCTCCTACCAAGCTGCCATCCCAGCTTGGATGAAGAAGGGAGATGTGCCATTGGCAGGGAATAATGAGGAGCTGCCAGGATTCCAAGCCCTTTGAACTCAGATTCCTCCAGAATCTGACAAATCCACCCGTTTCAGCTGATGGGGATTTCTGGACTGGGAATAAATGGTGGAGCCAGTAAATAACTCCCAGTTCCCAGTGGCCGAGCTCTGGTTGGAATGGGAACCCCCCACTGTTCCCCTTTCCCTCTCTCTCTGCCCCACATCAGTCACTGGCACTGCTCCAGCATCTGCCCTGGGATGGGACTTAGGAAAAGAGAGCAGGAATTTCCCACAGGTCCTTGAGGAGCCTCAGCAAACTCCAAACCCAAAGAACAGCTCCACTTCTGACCCTCCTGGAACTGCGACAGCCACACAAGGGGTTGAGGTGATTTATGGTTCTTTAACAGCCAGGTCCTTTCAGAACCAGTCTGTGACTCCTGAAGTTTTTGTATCACTTTGTACCAGAAGAAGTCAAGTCATGACTAAGAGTTCTTCCAGCACCTTCCAGCGTGACAGTGACTCAGCACTTACTGTCTCAACAGCTTGGATTTCACAGGATTACATGGAAATTTCCTCCTTTTCCATCTCGACCTGAAACTTGGCACTGTGTCCCCTTAATATTTCAGCATTCCTGGTGAACAGAATGACTTTGGACATGCAACTGCACCACTGGGCAGAGGGAGTGGGAGCTGACAGTTTGAAATGTTTCAGCAGCATGATTCTGTTTTATTGAAGTTTTACACAAATATCTGCCCACGTCCCTCTGCCAAAGGCAGGTTCTTGGCTGAGCACGCCCTGAGGGAAATTCAGGAATGTGGGAGATGGTCCCTGCAAGCTCTCCTCTCCTTCCCCATGGGTAAACCAGCAAGCACAGGGATCCCCCTATCCAGCTAGCTTGCAAATATTCCACAGAATTCCAGTAAATTCTTACTGTGCTCCTGTAGCCATTTTCTGTTAGAGCAGCACTGATTATTACCAATTGGAAATGTGTTTGTGTTCCCTTTGTTTTCTTCTGTAAGAAACTGCAAACACAAACCCACCTTCCTTCCCTTCCTTCCCTTTTTCCTTCCTTTCTTTCCCTTTCTCAGGCTCCTTCCCTCTGGAATAAATCCACCCCCAGCACTCGCCCATGGTTTGTTTTCCTCAGGTATCTGCACATTTATCTCTCTCCAGCCTAAGCAGGACTAATCTGCTCACTCCCCCAGCTCCCCTGACCTCATTTCCAGCCGCCCGCGCCGCCCTTCCCGTCCCCGGCGCTCCCAACAACACCGAGTTCCCACCGAGCCCGGGGAGCCTGGTGCAGAACGAAGCAGATCTGGTGGTTGATTTCGTGCAGGGGGGGGAGCCCAGCCCCTCGCGGTGCCCCCCGAGCCGTGGCGGTGCCCGCGGGGACAGGACGGGGTCACTTACGGCACTGCCGGCCTCGGCGGCCAAGCGCGCGGCGTAGCGGGCGATGAGCCGGTGCTCCTCGTCCAGCCGGCCGGGGCTGTCCAGGACACTGCAAGGACCAAAGCAGAGTCAGGCCGGGGCCACAGGGCCGTGTCAGGGCACAGAGACAGCGAGGGCAGAGAGAGGAGCCCCACGGGAAATGATCCAGGCAATTCCCTTCTCCATTCCCTCCGCAGCAGGGACCTCCCCCCCAGACTTTCCTCCAAGCAGCTTTTTCTCCAGGATTCACAGATTCCAGTTGGGATGTAGGAAAATAATTTGGTTTAGGCCCAGATCTAATTTGTTTCCGAGGCAGTTGTGTGCAAACCCTGTTGGTTACTCCAGGTCAACAGCGGGAGGAAAGGACGAGGAAAGCTTTGTCTGGGAATGCAGGATGGTCCAAGCCAGGATGATTTCCATGGAGAAGAGTGGGGGGACCCCGCTGGCCTGGGCAGAGCCCTCTGTCACTCAACAATGTGGGTTTAATGCCAGGGGCACTTTGTAAGTCAGCCTGACTTAGACCTGACTTACACCCAGGACAGGCTGCTCATTTGAGACTGGTCCTTCACTCCCCAGCTCCAGAGGGTGACACAGCTCCAGCTGCCTCACGTGGCCAGGCTGGACGGGGCTGGGAGCCCCCTGGGCCAGTGGAAGGTGTCCCTGGCCCTGGCAGGGGTGGATGGGAGGAGCTGGTCCCATAGCAGCCCAGGATTCCCACACAGGCTGCGGCTGCCTTGGAGATGTTGCTGAAAGAGGTGTTAAAAACCATCTCCAGTAATCATCAGCAAGGGTGACAGGACCCTGAGGTGACAGAGAGGGACAGGGAGGTTTGAGGCAGGAAAAGCAGTGACAGCAGAGGGGACAGAGCCCAGGGTGGGAAGGGACAGGCAGCAGCTGGGCCTAGCTCAGGGCTCACATCCCTGTTAATCACGGCCACCATTAATCCAGCCAGGCAGCACAGGCAGGGCCTGCAGTGCTGGAGCAGCTCCTGCAGCTCCCAAATAATTCCCTTTGTAACTTTTAACACACTGGGGAGTCAAAGGAGAATTTTTGGGTTGTGCTGATTGAAACCATCAGTGCTGAGATGTGTTCCCAGCTGGATTTGGTGCCACAGCCTTGCCACAAGGAGCTAGGAAGGAAATGACAACTGGAGGAGCAACTTTTAAAGCCAACACTCAGCTGCTGGGTTTGGGAGTTGCTGGCTGTGCCCCTGGTGTGCAGAGATGCCTCATCCCATCTCCCTTGTGAAGGGAACCTCTGGATCAGGTACAGAAACCAAACTGGGATTTAATGGAAACAACAATGTGGGAATGAGGAATGTGCTTCCCGAGGCCACAGGGCCTTCCCAGCACCACTCCCAAGGTTCCAGGTGGGATCCATGGGCAGCCCGGGGGTGCTCCAGGGAAATTCAGCACCACCACAGAGAGCAGCAAACCAAACCAGACACATTCCTGGTGCACCACAAAAGCAATTCCTAGCCCACATTCCCACCTCAGGAGACAATCTGCATTTCCTCAAGCTTAATTTCAAGGGTTTGTATTCCCTTTATTCACACAACCCATCTATACTGAATGTGATGGTTATTTAAAAAGGCAGATTTCATTTCTTTTCAGTGACACCAAATTTTACAACTCGAACTCTTCCAGCCCCAGGTGATGTCTGGGGTGGAACAGACCCACAATCAGCACAGAGAGGGCTGGGATGACCACAAATTGCACTGTGAGGCCTCTGTGCTTGGCTGGATTAAATCCTGGAGACATCCCAGAGCACAGAGAAAGGAAGGAGCTGGAGAAAGGGGAGTGAAGAAGGGGGAAAACAGACCTGAGACAGACCAGGCTCGGGGAGTTGCACAGACACCTTCACCCTGATTTACTGCCCCAGTTTTTTGTTAAAGAGCAACAACCTTCTCCATCCCACATCCTGAACCCGGTGCTGCTTCCCTGCAGCTTTGCTCTGCAACTGTGGCTGCACAAATCTTCCCCTGCTTTTCTAAGAGATCTCTCCATCCCTTCCACCCCTCCCATTATCTGGTGTCTCCCAATTCCTCTCCCAACTCCTGAAACTGACATCTCTTCTTATCACAGTGAGCTACAAAATAGTTATTGACAATTTCTGGTTTTCTTGAAAACAACCTGTGATTTAGAAAAGAAAGAATAGTCCTTTTGTGTCTGCTTTTAGAAATATTCTACAGGTGACAAGGAAGAGGAGTTCAAGTTAATCTCCTGGCCAGGGTTCTCCAAGTCCTGTCCAGCCTGGCCTTGGCCACTGCCAGGGATCCAGGGGCAGCCACAGCTGCTCTGGGCAGCCTGTGCCAGGGCCTGCCCACCCTCCCAGGGAACAATTCCTTCCCAGTATCCCATCCATCCCTGCTCTCTGGCAGTGGGAAGCCATTCCCTGTGTCCTGTCCCTCCATTCCTTGTCCCCAGTCCCTCTCCAGCTCTCCCGGAGCCCCTTTAGGCCCTGCAAGGGGCTCTGAGCTCTCCCTGGATCCTTCTCTTCCCCAGCTGTCAAGAGCAGGAAAGGGAGTAAAGGAGAAGAATAAACCTGGAGCTCGGATGGGAGGAGGATACCTGGGAGAGAGTCCAGAGGGTTCCACAGCAGCAGAAGTTTGAAGAGGGCTTACACAGAATTCCCTGTCTTAAAAACACCATTCCAGGTGATGTGGCCCCTTTGGACAACGTTGTGCTCCTTCCACAGTCAGTCCCTGAGCTCTCCCACTCAGCCCCTGGAGCTGCAGGTCGTGGCTGGCACAGGGGCGGCACAGAGAACGGAATCAGGGAATTGTGGAATGGTTTGGGTGGGAAGGGACCTTAAAGCCCATCCAGTTCCCTCCCCTGCCATGGGCAGGGACACCTCCCACCACCCCAGGGTGCTCCAGGTCAGCCTTGATGGAAAGACCTGACCAGGGGAGGGTTCAACACCTGCTCTGGGGCCGCTTGGGTTGGACACAGAGGGGACAGACCCAAACCCACTGGAGCCACAGCGAGGAGTCAGGGAGGGACGGGGATTTTAGGTGTTAGTGGGAAAGGGCTGAGCACAGGCTCTGCCCTCCTGCAGCAGTGCCAGGACAATGTGAGGTGCCAGAGAAGGAAATTAAATTGGCTTGGGATGGGCCTGACACAGCAGTAAGGAGGTGTCTGTGCCAGGACAGGTCCCTGAGCCACCTCAGCGGTGACAGGACATGAGGGAGTCACACACGGCTCGGGCAGGGCAGGGTGACAGGGGAAACTCAGCCCCATCTGACCCTGGCTCGAGCCTCCCATGGAATCACATCCTGCAAAACCAGGCAGGGTGGAGACACAGCCGAGACTCCCCTGCCCTGCTGCCAAACCCGGACAGAAATCCCAGCCGGGACAATCCAAGTGCCAGCAGGACAGGAGAGAGAGAGGCTGATGCATCCTGTAATGGCTTCCCATTAGGCAGGGATAGGTGGGATACTGGGGAGGAATTGTTCCCTGGGAGGGTGGGCAGGCCCTGGCACAGGGTGCCCAGAGCAGCTGTGGCTGCCCCTGGATCCCTGGCAGTGCCCAAGGCCAGGCTGGACATTGGGGCTTGGAGCAGCCTGGGACAGTGGGAGGTGTCCCTGCCCTGGCAGGGGTGGCACTGGATGAGCTTTAGGGTCCCTTCCCAGCCAAACCACTCTGGGATTCTATAAGAGGATAGGATAGGATAGGATAGGATAGGATAGGATAGGATAGGATAGGATAGGATAGGATAGGATAGGATAGGATATGGAATAGAATAGGAGGTAGGATAGGATAGGATATAGGATAAGACAGACTGTTCCAGGGTGAGATGCTGGGGGATGAGGGGTGAAGACCCAGAGAAGTGACAGAGGAGCACAGATGTCCCCAGCCTCTCGTGCTGCCTTGGAAGACACTCCCGTGCCTGAAGAAATGAGGATTTAAGAGATCCCCTTCCCTTTGGAACTCCCAGGAACCGCTGTTGCTCTGGCAACAGCACCAAGTGACTTCCTTAACTTTAAAGGCCTGAAAAACGTAGGAACCTTGGCTGCAGCGGATGTTCCGTGGCTGCTGTGAGCTGTGGGGTGTCCCAGCAACGCCTGCCTGTGGCACTCGGAGCTCTGGGCTGGGCACAGGCTGCACTCCATGACCTTGGGGGCCTTTCCCGGCCCGGGGATTCCGGGATTCTGGGACACACCCAGCAGCTCTATGTGCCGTATTCTCTTCAAGGTGCTCGGTACACAGTTTGAAGAGAGACTCCTCTGCATCTCCAAATGCAGGGATTGCAGTAACTGAGTGAAGGTGAGAGTCTGAAATTCCCTGCATTTTAGAGTCTTGTGGAAAACGTTTTGGGCTCTGAGCTGCTGCAGGTGAGAGCAGTGATTCACTGCTGGCCTCTCCCAGGAGATGCCCTTCATCCACGCAGCAGCGGGGACGAACTTCTGCGTGACAGAGTGATGAAACAGGGCTCCAAAAATACTGCCAGAGGCTGAAGGCATGGACAGAGGGAGCCGCACAGGGCCCTCAGGTCCTGACCCCGCTTCTCCCGCCCAGCACAGCCCTGGCTCTGCACAGGCACCAGTTAATTGGGTGGAACTGGAGCCCCTGGCTGTGTCCTGGAATGGAATGGGAGCGCTGCTCTGGGGGCTCCGGGGGGAAATTCCCCTGCACAGACAGAGCCATGAAATATAAATGTGCACAAAGAGCAACCCCGAGATAAAAGGAATTGATTCTTCAAAGCATTACTGCTGATTTTTGGGAAGGGCAGAGCCAGAAACGGCTGCGTGGAGCAGGTCACGGTGGAGGGGCTGGAAGAGCTGGATCCAGGAACAGAGGCAGGGCCAGGATGGGGCTGGAGCTGCGTTTGGGGCGGGGAGGGAAAGGCAGGGAGGAGAAAGAAGAACGGGGATGAGTTACAGGACAGAGCTGGGCATGAGCTGCCTGGGAAAGCAATTCAGGGGGAAAGTTTCCTACTGGTGAAAGACAAGATTCCAGGATGGTCAGGGAGAGAAAAAATGGATTAACCCATTTGGAACGATAAACAGGGTTTGTGTGAGGGGTTCTGTGACAGGGGAGTGCCCAGGGTGGGACAGAGATTTCGGGGCACACCGACGCCGTTCCCTCCCTCTGCCCATGCTGCGAGGGGCACTCGGTGTGCCCACAGCCCGGGGTGTCCCCACAGCTCGGGGTGTCCCTGGAACCCGGGGTGTCCCCACAGCTCGGGGTGTCCCCAGAGCCCGGGGTGTCCCTGGAACCCGGGGTGTCCCCACAGCTCGGGGTGTCCCTGGAACCCGGGGTGTCCCCACAGCCCGGGGTGTCCCCAGAGCTCGGGGTGTCCCCAGAGCCCGGGGTGTCCCCGGAAGCCGGGGTGTCCCTGGAACCCGGGGTGTCCCCAGAGCCCGGGGTGTCCCCAGAGCCCGGGGTGTCGGCACTGACCGTGCCCCGCTCCGCAGGTGCCTCACAAAGGTGGCAATCAGGGCGTGCTCGTCGCGGGCGGGGTCGGGGCTGCTGCGCTGGCACCTGGGGCGGGAGGGAGAGCAAACAAAAACAACATAAATACGGGCAGGGAGGAGCGACAGACACGGAACCGACTGGGAAGAACCAAAACCAGTACAAGGGATGGGGAAAAATGTAAATGGGTTTCCATGAGTCACAGGGCGAGGAGGCTTCTGCTGTTCGGGGGCAAACACAGTGAGAGGAACACTGGGGGACATCCAACACTGGCACAGCTGCCCAGGGAGGGTTGGAGTCCCCATCCCTGGAGGTGCCCAAGGGAGGCCTGGACGTGGCACTCAGAGCTCTGGGCTGGGGACGAGGTGGGGATGGGGCACAGCTTGGACTGGATGATCCTGGAGGATTTTTCCAACCTCAGGGATTCTGGAATTCTGTAAATATTCAGTGAGTGCAGCTGTGGAGCCTCCTGGAATTCCCAATAGGATCCATGGTCTTTAAGGAAGAGACTCCTGAGCATGGTTGGGGCCAGCATCACTGGGCACAGGACAATCCAACCTCAGCAGCATTCCCTGTTCTCAGAATCCCAGAATCCAGAACCATTTAGGCTGGAAAAGCCCTCCCAGCCCATGGAGTCCCAGCTGTGCCCAGTCCCCACCTTGTCCCCAGCCCAGAGCACTCAGTGCCACCTTCAGGAATTCCTGGGACCTCCAGGGATGGGGACTCCAAACTTCCCTGCCCTGACAATTCTTTCTGTGAACAACCCAAACAAACAGCCCCAAAGCCCAAAGCACAACCAAAGCAGGAGGGAAGTGATGGCATCTGACAGATGAGGGGTTGGTCTCCAGCGCTGCCTCTGCCAGGGACCCAGCGTTTGATGGATGTTTTTGTTTGGTTTGAGGGCTCATGAAAATAAAGCTGCTGCAGTTTGGAGAATTTCTATGAACAGAGATCGATTGCAAGAAATATTTGTCAGAGCTAATACAGAACCATAGCTAAATAAGTAGTAAATAATTGTTTTTCTGTGTTATCCCGTTGGCAGGTGCTGCTCTCTGCAGCAGAATCCCAGGGAATGGAGCAAAACCCCAGGAAAATGCAGCAAAATGGTTCTTTTTTTAGCCCAGACACTGCACACAAAGGCTCATCCTTCCCTTCTCCAGCAAAGGGAGACTCAGCCGCTCTGTCCCACTGGATTCCCAGATCCGGGGGGCGATTCCAGCACGATCTGTCCCACAGGGAATGGGGCACGGGCAGAGGGGGCCTCTCCCCGGGGAGATGAAGGTCCTGAGCAGTGTGGGATCAAACCATCACCTGGGAAGTGGCTCCTGGGCAGCTGCCACCGTCCTTGCAGCACAATTCCACTGTCGCTCCTGCCGGGGATTCCAGCCACTCCTTCCCTCCCTCACCTGCAGCCAGTTCCTCCCCCACACACGCCCAGGAAGTTTTCCCTCCAGGAGCTTCTGCGAACAGTGTTTGTGGCTCTCCCCGTGAAGAGGCAAAGAGAAGCCCCGTTTTCACACACACGATCACTTTTCTCCTCAGCTGCGTGCAGGGACAGCCGGGGGCAGAGCCAGACCTCGTAACAAAAAAGGTAAAAAGGAATTACCCAGGTGGAGCCCCCCGGGGAAGGGGCAGCCTGCAGAACGAGGGGTTTGTGCTGGGGAGACTGAACACTCACCTCCACCCTGAGGAATCTTTAGGCAAATGCTGAAAAGCTGCATTTTTGGTGTGTTTGGAGCTGTGGCCACAAGAGATTCCCAGATCTTTCCCATTCTAACCCATTCCAAGGGCTCATTAAAAGCCCATCAGAAATGAAGGGCAACAGCTGCAGCAACGAGCAGCGTTCCTGGGCTTGGGAAGGGAAATCAGAGTTACACTGAATTAACGTGAGGCTGGACACTGTTCCCAGCCCGGATCTGCTCTCCCCTTCCTGTTTCTCGATGCCTCCAGAGCATCGCTCAGCTGCCTCCAAAAATATCAGAGAATTATAGAATGGTTTGGGTCAGGAGGGACCTGCAAAACCACCCCCTTCCCCCGTGCCATGGGCAGGGACACCTCCCACTGTCCCAGGTTGCTCCAAGCCCCAATGTCCAGCCTGGCCTTGGGCACTGCCAGGGATCCAGGGGCAGCCACAGCTGCTCTGGGCACCCTGTGCCAGGGCCTGCCCACCCTCCCAGGGAACAATTCCTGCCCAATATCCCATCCATCCCTGCACTCTGGCAGTGGGAAGCCATTCCCTGTGTCCTGTCCCTCCAGCCCTTGTCCAAAATCCCTCTCCAGCTCTCCTGGAGCCCCTCTGGGCACTGAAAGGGGCTCTCAGGTCCACGTTTCCATGTTCTGTGATCGGCAATTCAATGAAAGCCCTGAGCTCGTGTCCCTGTCCTGGCACCTTCCCAGCTGGAGGAGCTGCTCCGTTTGGGGACAGACAGGACAGACAGGATGCTCCCTCGGGCTGAGCTCCGTGGCAGTGCCAGCTGCGGCTCACACAGAGCTGGGTGAGTTCTGCTGGCAGCACCTTCAGCTCCCGGGGAGGCCTGAGAGCACCGAGGCCGGGATAAATCCTCCTTCACTCTGCCCCGGCGTGCGCAGAGCAATTAGTGCTCATTAGCACCTCGCTGTGCAGCCCGGGGCTGGGGAGAGGGGACAGCCCTGCTGGAAGGGCAGGAAAAGCAATCTCGGACCTGGCGTGCAACTTCAGCGAGGATTCCACGTTGGCCTTGGCTGGGATCATCTGGGATCACCTGGGCTGGGATCACCGGGGCTGGGCTGGGATCACCTGGGCTGGGATCACCGGGGCTGGGATCATCTGGGATCACCTGGGCTGGGATCACCGGGGCTGGGCTGGGAATCACCTGGGATCACCTGGGCTGGGATCATCGAGGCTGGGCTGGGATCACCAGGGATCACCAGAGTGGGGTTGGGATCACCAGGGCTGGGCTGGGATCACCGGGGCTATGATCACGTGGGCTGGGATGACCGGGGCTGGGATCACCGGGGCTGGGATCACCTACGATCACTTGGGATCACCGGGGCTGGGATGGGGATAACCTGGGCTGGGATGGGCATTTCCACCTCCCTGCCCCAAGACAGCTCCCTGCCTCTCCCCATCACATCCCAAGGGCGACTCCTCCCTTTCCCTCTCCTCGCCTCATCCAGGGATCCCCTCAGGCCCTGGGAAGGGCCTGATTTGGAGGCTGCCCTCCGGAGAATCCCAGTGCCCCCCCCCCTCCCCCCCCCGCCGTGTGTCACCGTTCCCCGCCTCAGACACGAACTGAGCAACGCCGAGCTGGGAGCTGATCCCGTGGGATCCCACCTGACACGTGCTCCCTCTGCTAGGAAAATATTGATGTTTTCCTTCCCTGCCTGCGATTTTCCCCCCCGGTGCTGCGCCCACACAGCCGCGGATCCGCCCAGGCCGCGCTGCCTCGGCGCGCAATGAAAACACCATCTGGGCCTGTGGCGGAGCCGAGTCATTCCCGGGGAATCGCTGCTTCCCCTCCCTCCTTCCCCTTCCCTGACACGGCCTGATCCCCGCAGGGATGGGGCAGCAGGTTTTACTCCCTGCCCTCACGGATTGTTTCGTTCCGTGCTCGGGAAGCCTTGGGCAGGTCCTTTATTCCCCCACAGAGCCCCAGCAACAGCAACGTCACCCCCTGACCCCACAGGGCCACCCAAAAACCTGCCTTTGTCTCAATAACTAAAGCAGAGTCATGGAATTCCATGGAATTCCAGGCTGGTTTGGGTGGGAAGGGATCTCTAAGTCCATCCAGGACCATCAGGGGCAGGGACACCTCCCACTGTCCCAGGCTGCTCCAAGCCCCAATGTCCAGCCGGGCCTTGGACACTGCCAGGCATCCAGGGCAGCTGGATCCCTGAAATTTACAGCTTCTCTGAAAATTCCATCCCACCCCCTCACCACCCTCCCAGCCAAGAATTCCTTCCCGATATCCCATCCATCCCTGCCCTCTGGCAGTGGGAAGCCATTCCCTGTGTCCTGTCCCTCCAGCCCTTGTGCCCAGTCCCTCTCCAGCTCTCCTGGAGCCCCTTTAGGCCCTGCAAGGGGCTCTGAGCTCTCCCTGGATCCTTCTCTTCTCCAGGTGAGCACCCCCAGCTCTCCCAGCCTGGCTCCGGGGGCTGAGATGGTCCCAAGGACAGGCCCCCAGCTCCTCCTGCGGGTGAGCCGCTGCTGTAACTGAATTCCTCATTAAACCCCGGTTTTGAGGGATAATTCCCACACTTTCTGTATCTCAGCAGCCAGCAAACACAAATACAGGTTACACCAGAGCAATTCAAGAGAGAGCAGGAAATAATGGCAACCACGGTCCTCTGAGGGGAGAGGGAAGAGATGTTGGGTGGGAAGAGAGAATCGAGGTGGGAGAGTCTGCCCAGAGCTCTGGGACTCTCCTGGTGCTCCCTGGCTCAGCTTTCGGTCTGGGTGCTCAGCCTGGGGCTGGAACAGGCACCCACACGTCTGGGAACAGGGATTGGGAGCTTCACTGGCTCCTGCCCCGAAGTTCACCCACTGAGACTTGGCTCTGCTGCTTTACAAACAGCTCAATAAATTAGAGGTATTTAAATGGCGCTTTTGGTGTCCTAAATTAATTCCTGTTCTGAAAATCTACCAGGAAAGCCAAGCACCAGAGACAATTTATTTTAAATCCTGTAATTTACACCAAGAAATCCCTGTAAATTTCTCTTCTGCTGGCTCACACCTTGGGGAGTCCTTACAGGCTGCACGGTGCTGCTCTGGCTCCCGGGAAGGGAAAAGCTTTGGGAAGAGCTGCCAAGATGGAGCCCAGAAGGGTCCCTGCTTCTGCCGTGCACCTTTCTCCCCTGAGGGGTGCAAAGAGAAGCTGAGGTCACCAAGGACATCACCCTGCTCTGCATGACACCAGGACAGGATTCACCGAGTGATTCGGGAGTAATTTGGGAGCCAGGGCTGGGCCCCCCTCAGCTCCCACAGCATCGGCCTGAGGGTTCAGTCACAGGCATCACCACATTCCTCGAGATTCCTCAGGATCCCAGAACCATTTGGGCTGGAGTAGCCCTGTGAGACCACTGAGTGCCACCTCTGATCCATCACTCCCCGTCAGCCAGCCTGGGTGGGGACTCCACACCTCCCTGGGCAGCCCCTTCCAGGGCCTCCATCCCGGGAGGGGTCCAGGGGAGGCCTGGATGTGGCACTCGGTGCTCCAGGCTGGGGACAAGGTGGGCATCAGGCACAGCTTGGACTCGATGATCCTGCAGGGCCTTTCCAGCCTCAGCAATCCTGGGATCCTGCAAATGAGTGGGATCCCTTCAGGGGCAGCATTTGGGATAAGCTGCAGCAGCAGCAGGGAAAGGGAAAACCCCAGGAGAGGGGCAAGGAGCTGGGCTGAGCTGTGGGAGGGCAGGGTGGGATGGGGTAGGAGGTGTCCCCAGAGCACCCTTGGGATGCAGCAGAGTGACCTCGTCCTGCAGCAGTGACCTTGACCCTCAGCAGTGACCTTGACCCTCAGCAGTGACCCTGTCCCCCAGCACTGACCCTGTCCCCCAGCAGAGTGACCTCGTCCCTCAGAAATGACCCTTTCCTGCAGCAGTGTCCCTCAGCAGTGACCTTGCCATGCCTCTGTCTCTCCTGTCCCCCAGCCATGCCCCGAGGCCGCTGCAGGGACAGTCTGGGCACGTCCACATCCCAATCCCAAGATTCCTTCTGTATTTTTCCACACATTTCTCCTCTGAGCCTGAATTTCTGCCCTGTTGAGAGAGGTGTGTGAACGTCCCGAGTGTTCCCTCTGTAGCTGCTTTTGGGCCCTTTTTCCCCCCTCAGCCCTGTCCCTCTGACTCACGGCTGCACCGCGGGGATTTCAAACCCCAGGTTAGGGATAAACACCCGCAGGCACCCAGAGCTCAATTTAAATAACAATAAACGAACCACTCATCTTTGTCTGAAGTCTTGGGATGCCCCACGGAGCCCCAGCCCACCCTGCCCGCTCCTGGCTGTGTCCTCTCTGTCACCTGGGAGAGCTGGGACCTCCTCTGTCTCCAGACAAAGAGATTTTTATCCCTTTTCTAAAAATAAAGCCAATTTTGGTGCTAGGTAGGTCTGTCCAGGGCGTTATGGGATGCAGGATGACTCACGGCACAAATGCGGCCACACCTCTGCACAACCCAGCCAGGGCCTCCTGCACCCAAAAACTCTTCCCAAAAATCCTTTTGGGGCTAAAATTATGGCTAAACAGGAGCTAGGATCTCCAGAGGTCACAGAGATCGAGGAAGCTGAATAGAAGAAGAGGAACGTGCTCTGGCTGTGTCCAAGGAAAACGGCAGTGCCTGGAGCCTGGACAGATGGGTGTGGACCAGGGGACAAAGGGGAAAGGCCACTGGGAGCTGTCAGGAGATAAACGCAGCTGCCCAGCGAATAAAACCCACTCTGGGGACAGAACTGACCCCAAGGTGACGCTGGTGTGGAAATCCCTGCTCAGAGATGAGGGTGGAGCAAAGTTCTGGGGGTTCTGATGGAAAAGCTCGGAACTGCCCAGCTGTGCCCACATCTGGGCAAGGACAGGACTCCAGGGGTCGGTGGTGCTGGACACGGCAGAGCCACACAGGGACAAACAAAACGAAGGCAGGACTGGGAGGAACAGAGAATCAGGGACCTGGAGAGCAAAAGACTGAAAGTAACTCCAGTCAGGGTTAATGGAAATGAAATCTCTGCAAAAAGGCGGCTTTGGGACATTGTCCAGGCAGGTGACATCACGTCCCTTCAACTCCAGCTCTTGAGCTGCACATAATTGGGATTTTAGGCTGCAAGAACACGTTTCACCCCAGCCAACACAACGTGCACGGTCTCCAGGCTCCTCAGCAATCAGGAGAAGGAATGCAGGGTTTTGTTTTGCCAGAGGCAGCACTCGGTGACAGCTTTTATGGGCTCGGTGCTGAGAAGGAACTCTGGTTACAGACCCTTCCCAGTCCCCGGGAACTGAACCCATGCTGCTGGAGGCTGCCCCAGGCACAGCAGAGGGAACAGGCTGTGTCCTGCTGGGCTGTCCCAAAGGGGACACGGGCATCAGCTCTGCTCTGGCACCCCAAACTGGACATTTGTCCCTGGGACTGAGCAGGGACATTGCTGCAGCTGAGGAGGACTCGGCTCTGCTGTTAATGCAGGGTGGTTGGGATGGGGTCAACCCCACACCTTTATGGGACTCACAAGGGCTACAGAGACTACAAACCCCTCAAGGGAAAACCATGGGATGATCCATGGAGTCACAGACTGGGTTGGGTTGGATCAGACCCTAAAGCCCATCCAGAGCCACCCCTGCCAGGGCAGGGACACCTCCCACTGTCCCAGGCTGCTCCAAGCCCCAATGTCCAGCCTGGCCTTGGGCACTGCCAGGGATCCAGGGGCAGCCACAGCTGCTCTGGGCACCCTGTGCCAGGGCCTGCCCACCCTCCCAGGGAACAATTCCTTCCCAATATCCCATCTGTCCCTGCCCTCTGGCAGTGGAAAGCCATTCCCTGTGTCCTGTCCCTCCATCCCTTGTCCCCAGTCTCTCTCCAGCTCTCCTGGATCCCCTTTAGGCCCTGGAAGGGGCTCTGAACTCTCCCTGGAGCCCTCTGAACAGAACTGAAACACACCAGGTTAATTCTCTCCTGGATGTAAAAGCTGCTCCATGAGCACAGACTGAGCACGGCCGAGGGAACAAACAAAGGCTGAGGGTGCTCAGGGGGAAGGACTCGTTTAACCTGGCTGGGGACAGGCTGTGTCTGGAACAGAGTTACTGAAAGAGGAACAGAGCACAGTGACCACAACAGGAGGGAAAAGATCCATTCCTGAAGCGATTGAAAATAAATTAACTGAACCAAATTGCATTGAATGGGCTTGGCCTGGTCTTGCAGAGGAGGCAGAATCATCTCCTTTGTTTAGAAGGGCTCGTTGGCTGTAAAGATCGGGGAAATGCTGGGGTTTGCTGCAGTTGGGTCACCACAACGCCCTGGAGTGCTCCAGGCTGGGACAGAGGGGCTGGAAAGCTGGAAAAGGCCCTGAGGGTGCTGGGAAAGGACCTGGAGAAAAGGAGGCTCCGGGGGGACCTTGTGGCTCTGCACAAGTCCCTGACAGGAGGGGGCAGCCGGGGGGGTCGGGCTCTGCTGCCAGGGAACAGGGACAGGAGGAGAGGGAACGGCCTCAGGCTGGGCCAGGGCAGGCTCAGGTTGGACACCAGGAGGAATTTCTGCATGGAAAGGGTGCTCAGGCCTTGGCAGGGGCTGCCCAGGGAGGTTTGGAGTCCCCATCCCTGGAGGTGTCCAAGGAAGGGCTGGAGGTGGCACTGAGTGCCCTGGGCTGGGGACAAGGTGGGGACTGGGCACAGATTGGATGGGCTGGGAGGGCTTTTCCACCCTCAGGGATCCCGGGATTCTGGGATTGCAGCTACTAAACCCCAGCAGGGCTGCACTGAAATGTCCCCTCTGCCAACACTCAGAGCTCCCCCCTGCCCTGAGCCTCTCCCGGCGACTGTGCCAGGGAATCCGCCGGCCTTTGGGAGTGGAGCCCTCCCTGTGCAGGGGGGTCGATGCCAGGACGGGGCTGTCTCACCCCCAGCTGGGGTGGCTGTGGCTCCCCTGCTGCTCCCACAGCTCGGCTCCTGCAGGGAAACCCTTCCCTGAGCCCATTCTGGCTGCAGGGCTCCGGGGCTGGCACAGAGCTCCTGCCTCGTGCGGAGCCACTGCAGGTCAGAGCCCCTCTGGATGATCTCCCCCTGGAAGCCGAGAGTGGGGAGGTTGGAAATGATGGAGGCTCCTACGAGACTCTGAACAGGAACGCTGAGAAGGGCTCCTTTGCTTCGCTTGTTGTTGGCTTTTTAGGTCACAAGAAAAAGTGAATTCAGGCATTAAAATCCTGTTCTTTCAGCTCAGCCTTATTCCTCCAAAAAAGCAGTTGTCAAAGGAAGGTTATTTCCATGTTTTTCACAGCAGGGAATTGCACAAAGGGGTTTCTGTGCTGCCCTGCTGGTGAAAGACTGTGTTCAGCGTGTCCTGGGAGCAGCTGGGACTGCCCTGTCCTGTCCTGGGGTTTCCTGGGGCAAGGAACGGCTGAAACCACCCAGAAAGGGGAATCCCAGACTGCTCTTGGTGGGAAGGGACTTCAAACTCATCCAGTGCCACCCCTGCCATGGGCAGGGACACCTCCCACTGTCCCAGGCTGCTCCAAGCCCCAATGTCCAGCCTGGCCTTGGGCACTGCCAGGGATCCAGGGGCAGCCACAGCTGCTCTGGGCACCCTGTGCCAGGGCCTGCCCACCCTCCCAGGGAACAATTCCTTCCCAATATCCCATCCATCCCTGCCCTCTGGCAATGGGAAGCCATTCCCTGGGTCCTGTCCCTCCAGCCCTTGTCCCCAGTCCCTCTGCAGCTCTCCTGGAGCCCCTTTAGGCCCTGCAAGGGGCTCTGAGCTCTCCCTGGATCCTTCTCCTCTCCAGGTGAGCACCCCCAGCTCCCCCAGCCTGGCTCCAGAGCTGAGGGGCAGAATCCCCCTCCCTGCTGGTCTCAGCATTTCTCCCCAGGCCCAGCCTGGGCTGAGCTCTGCCCACTCCAGCCCATGCCCAGGCCTTTCCCAGCTGGGCAAGGATCAGTTCTGTGCTACCTCCACCTGCCCAGGCCCTCTCCAGCCCCACATCTGCAGGGAACCAGGAGCAGTTCCCTTTCCCAACCAATTCCCATGGAGGTGTCCCTCTACCCATCCTTCCCAAAGTGCCTTTGAACAAACTGATCCAGATTTGCTCCGGATTTCAGGGAAAGAAAGGAAATCCCCTTGGATGATTGTCCTGGTGGGACCTGGAGTCTAACAGCACAAAGGAGGAACATCTGCTGGAGGTACAAACAATCAAAATGTTCTTCAGAACGGAAGGGATTCAGGCTGGACACGGCCTTTGGCTCCCACTGTAAATCACTGAAATCCAAGAGATTTCTGGGAACCTCTGCTGTGCTTTGCTGATGCCCTTTCAGTGTTTTCAGCACCAAGGCCACTCAGGGATGGGTTGAGCCCAACTCTTCCAGTCCTCACGGTGAATTCTGTGCCCCTACAACTTCTCACACTTTCATCCATCATTTCTTCAAGTATAGAAAATACATGCTAATTGCAGGAATGAATCTGGCTTTCAAGCAGAAGCCAGGGGAGAAGTGGCCACTTTGAGCCGCTCCAGACACTGAAATGCAGCCCCCAAGCCCCCCCTGCTCTCCAGAGCGGCCCCTCCAGCTGCAATTCTGGCTGCCAGGATGTGCCAGAGCCTCCAGCATGGGAAATGAACCCCTTCATTTCAGTCAGTGATGAGCCCCTGCAGCAGGGACTGACCTGGGGCAGGAGAAGCTGCAATAAATCTTGGGGAAGGCCCTGTAATCAGGCATGTGGGAGCTGACAAACAGGAATACACAGCATTATCCCAGGGGAAAAGCCCCTTTCCCCTCCCTCACCTCACTCTGTCATCGAGTGCTGCCACCTGCACGTTCTGCAGGTGGGAAGGGAAGGAGGATCCAAGGCTGCTCCTCCCAGCAATCCAGGTGATGGATGACCCAGCCATGTAGCCGGGCTCCAGCCAGTGCTGTTCAAAACACTGGGAAAGACGATCCAAGGAAATGGGTGGGAACACGCTGGGAGGCACACGGAGCCTCCTGCGAGCTGAGGCAGGAGCCAAGGACTGGAATTCCCTGTAACTCCTGACTCCCCAGGGCTGCTCCCACCTGGTTCAGGGCCACAGAGGGTGAGAGGGAGTCACTGAACCTGGAAATGCCACAGACAGGGATCCAGGGCACCCTCAGCACTCAGAATTCCAGAATCCCTGTGGCTGGAAAAGCCCTCCCAGCCCATCCAGTCCAAGCTGTGCCAAATCCCCACCTTGTCCCCAGCCCAGGGCACTCAGTGCCACCTCCAGGCCTTCCCTGGACACCTCCAGGGATGGGGACTCCAAACCTCCCTGGGCAGCCCCTGCCAAGGCCTGACCACCTTTTCCATGGGGAAATTCCTCCTGGATCACAGAACAGCCCGGGCTGGCAGGGCCCTCCCAGGACTGTCTGTCCTTCCATGGGAAAGGCAGCCTTCAAAAGGTTCTCTGACTCCTCATCCAGGGGCATCCTGAGAGCCCCCAGTGCCAGGGACCCCAAACCCTGACTGCTCCCAAACCCTGTCTGCTCCCAAACCCTGGCTGGTCCCACAGCCACTGCACACGGAGCAGTGCTGGCAGAAATGCCATGGGAGGATTTACAGGCAGATTTGGGGAGAACTGTAGGACAGGCAGTCTGAACCCATGGACGTGACTTGTTCTGTCAAGGGAAGCAGAAGGAAAACCCAGGGATCCCAGTTCTGCCTGGAGCTGCTGGAAATGGGGGCTCTGCCTTGCCCCTGGAGCACCCCTGGCCACTGACACAGTGCCGGTTCAGCTCCTCAATCCCTGCAGGAATATTTATTTATTCATTCATTCCCAGCTCTGCCCACACACTGCACCTCACTGTTCCCCCTGAGCCCCCCTAACACGGGCAGTGAAAGTGCAAATCCCCATTCAGGGGGTTTCCTGCTCATTTTCAGACCTAATCCACCCCATAGGATCACCTGTCAGTGCAATCCCAAACCCAGCCCCACCCCAGACACCTCTCCCAGCCCGGGCAGCTCCCAGGAGCTCTGGCAGCTGAGCTGGGTGAGGTGGAGAGCGTGGGACCACCATGAGAGGTGACACTACAGGACAGGTTCCCCCCTGGCAAGAGGAGCAGCCCATGACACAAAACCAGCCTCTCCCAGCTCAGGAAGTGAATTCCAGCTACAAAGGAAAGCCAAAACCTCTTCAGGTATTGCCTCAGTCCCGGCCATGTAACAACATCGACGGAGTAAACGAAAATCTCTCTTTGGAGAGAAGAGAATTCCTGCAAAGGATCCTCCCTCGGGAGAGCTGCACCCTGTTGGGCAGGGCCAGTGGGATTTGGGGTGATCAGGAGAGCTCAAACACCGAGTATCCCATCCCCTCCCCAGGAATAACCCCGAGCCTGAGGCTCCTGTACCTTTTGGTGGGCGTGGGCGCTCCGGAGGACACGTGGGTCACCATGGCCTCGTTCATGTTACTCACGGGCCGGGGGGGGCTGCAACGACACAGGGAACAGTCAGAGACCTGAAATCCAACAAGGACAACCCAGCACAAACCCAGATCCTGTCACAGACCTGAAAAACCACAGGAAACAACCCAGCACTTGGGAAAAGCCCATCCCCGTGTCCTGTGGCAGTGTCAGGCCAGGAGCCTGACAGGAATTGCCTCACACGACACTGGAGGAGTTTGCTTTGCTCTAGAGCTTCTCCCAGTTCTGTGTCCCACTAAAATGGAGATAAAATGAACATTTCTGAGCACCAGCCCAGCCCTGGCGTTGCTGAGTGGTTCAAATTAATGGAGGAACCGCTTAAATCACGGCAATTGTTTGAAGTGTTTGGAGAAATGACACAAAGATTTCTTGCAGTGAGCAGCCCTCCAGCCCCTGCTGGGGTTTATTTTAACAAGGCAAAGGTGGTTGGAATAAACAAATGGACAGAGCCTCGTGCTCCTCACTGTCCCATAAACCCCAGCCATGGAATGAAGAGCCAGTTATTGCCATTCCCAAACCCTGGGAGTTCCCAGGGCCCCCCTGTGTGCTGCTGGCTGTGCTGGGAGCGGGGACAGCTCTGCCAAGGGATTCCAGAGGGGCAGCTCTGCCAAGAGCCACGGCAGCTCCAGTCATGGCATCAATGATACCCAGAGATGTCCCTCAGCCTCTGAAATGAGACTTCCAGGACCGTCCAGGGCCATCCCTGCCATGTCCAGGGACACTTCCCACTGTCCCAGGCTGCTCCAAGCCCCAATGTCCAGCCTGGCCTTGGGCACTGCCAGGGATCCAGGGGCAGCCACAGCTGCTCTGGGCACCCTGTGCCAGGGCCTGCCCACCCTCCCAGGGAACAATTCCTTCCCAAGATCCCATCCAGCCCTGCCCTCTGGCAGTGGGAAGCCATTCCCTGTGTCCTGTCCCTCCCCAGCTCTCCTGGAACATGGATTAAAATCTGCACAGGTTTTTTTATTTGCCACCACCTCTGCACTCCTGTTCAGTCGGATCTGCTGCAGTTAATCCTGGAATCCACCCCGGCAGCTCCAAGATGCTGTGGAACAAGGGCACGGCGGCTTTGACCCATTCCCAGCCTTCATCTCCCAACATTCCCAGTGCAGCCACAGGGATCCTGCTCCTCCGGACACCAGGAATGGCCTTCAGACTCCCAGCTTATTTCACCCTACAGTTTTCAGAGCCCAGTAATGCACAGAATCAACCAACCACTGAAAAAATCCCCTGCACGTCAAACACCTGCAATCACAGAGGACTACTCCCAGCAGGAATTCCTGCCTCCTTCTCCAGGCAGGATCTGAGGGAAAACCACTTCCCCTCCTCACCGAGGGCAGATGTGCCCTGAGATAATCCCAGGGCACGTTTCATGTTCCTCCAAACCCCGCAGCACCCCACGAGGCGATGTGGCTGTGAGGCTTCCCTGTGTGGGCTCCCCTGGAGAGGGAACTCCCTGCAGCACAGGGGAGCAGGAACGGGAGGATCCCGCGCTGGAGAGCCGGGATGAGCCTCCCATCCTGCTGGAGCACATGGAATTACATCCATGGAGAGCTGGGATTAGCCCTCAGCCTGCTGGAGCACATGGAATTCCATCCATGGGAACGGAGCACATGGAATTCCATCCATGGAGAGCTGGGATCAGCCCCTCACCCTGCCGGAGCACATGGAATTACATCCATGGGAACGAGCAGCTCATTACCAGAGCTCTCCCTCCCCCCTCAGCTCCCAGGTTACTTCTCCCTGACTGGACACCAGGAATGCTCCAGTCCCATTCCAAGGCCAAACTCTCCCTGTGTTCCCAGCATTCCCTCCCCAGCCCCGCACCCCACAACCCCCCCGTGTGGCTCTGGCACAAACACCAGCAGCTTTTGCAGCCAAAGCTGGATTTTCCAGCCCCATTTCTGTCCCATCAGCTGGGATTTTCCTTCGGGAGAGATCCGTGATTTCCCTGAACACCTCCTCAGTATTTTATGTGACTCCTTTTAACGGGACAATGGACGTAATTCCCCATTTGCAATCTGCTTTTAGTGTCATTATTGGACATTTCCACGGGTCCTCCTGGTTCTGTAGCCACCAGTGTCCCCAGTTTTCCAGCTCAGTCCTTACCAGCAGGGATAAAGGCAAAGGAAAAACCCCAGGAACATCTGGTTAAAAGATTCCGAGGTGCAGATCAAAGGCTGGACTCGATGATCTCGGAGGTCTTTTCCAACTGAAACAATGCTGTGATTCCTCGTTCTTATCACATCCAACAAAGCCTCTCCCAAGCCTGGGGGTTTCTTGGGGCCATCGATCTGTTTTTAGGGAACATCTTTTGAACACATCTGTCAGGACGCCCCGTGTTTGCCGGTACAGCCGCGACAGAAACGTGCCTGGCTCAGAGACCACGGGGACAAAACCTGAATTATTCATGAAATCAAGGAGCCCTGGAGCAGCAGGAGCTGTTTGTGTGAGCCTGGGCCCTGCAGCGCAGCTCCGCCTCACTGCCCACAACTTCTCCTTTCAAAGGGACACAAAAAAGGGACACAAAAAAGGGACACGACCGGGTTTGCCCTCCTGAGACACTCCTGAGAGCCATGAAAAAACACCTTGGAAACACCTAAAAATATTTAAATCAGGGGTTTTTTTTTACTATTTAAATGAATATTTAAATGGAAAATATTCGGGATTTAGCTACCAAGGAGGGATTTTTGTGCCTTGATAACCTCACCAGGAATCCCACCTATACAGGCAGGAGGAATGGTCAGGGGGAGGAATGGTCAGCAGGAGAATGGTCAGCAGGAGAATGGCCAGCAGGAGGAACTGTCCATCCCATTCCACCCCTGCCATGGCAGGGACACCTCCCACTGTCCCAGGCTGCTCCAAGCCCCAGTGTCCAGCCTGGCCTTGGGCACTGCCAGGGATCCAGGGGCAGCCACAGCTGCTCTGGGCACCCTGTGCCAGGGCCTGCCCACCCTCCCAGGGAACAATTCCTTCCCAAAACCCCATCTAAATCCACCACCTGAACACTCCCCTTGCTGGAGAGCTCAGCAGTTCTCTGGAACTCTTGTGGAAGTCGCTGTGGTCGGGTCCCCAGGAGCTCTGGGACCCCTCAGCTCGTGCCAGCACCGAGCCCTGCCCAGTGCTCCCCCCCGAACACATTCCCTGCACTGTTTGAGGGACGTTCTCTTCCCGGGATTTGCTGGATGAGCCCTTCCCTCCAAGCACTCAGGAACTGTCACGAGGGAGGGGGAAATGAAGGCACGGCTCCTTTTGTGCAGGGTACATTAGATAACAAACCCGCACCTACGGCTCCTTATTTATTTCTCCAATCTAAGGAAGCATCTCCCGCTGCCTCTCCCTGCTCCCGAGGGCGCTGGATAAGGATCCGTTCCCTGTTCCTTGGGAGGCACCGAGGCAGCCGAGGAGAGGAGAGGGAGATGCTATTGAAAAATGTGAGAGCTGATAATGAACAATAAAATTCACCCCAGAAAGTGGACAAGTGGGGGTGCAATAACCCCTTCCCAAAGAACGAACACACTGAGAGCACAGACTGGATTCACCTTGGGAAAACAGACCCCACCAGGGGCTGCAGCTCCCAGCTCTGCCCTCTGGGACACGGACAGGACCCTGGGGATGGCTGGAGCTGTGCCAGGGGGGTTTGGGATGGAGATCAGGGAAAGGTTCTTCCCCTAGAGGGTGCTGGGCACTGCCCAGGCTCCCCAGGAAATGGGCACGGCCCCGAGGCTGCCAGAGCTCCAGGAGCATTTGGACAGCGCTGCCAGGGATGCCCAGGGTGGGGGTGTTGGGGTGTCCACGGGACTGAGGATCCTTGTGGATCCCTTCCCACTCAGGATATTCCATGATTCCCAGACAAAGTGACTGCTCAGGGCACACAGGGCCGTGGCTGGAGCTGGAGAACATCCCTGGGGCGATGCTGAACCCCAAGAGAACAACCCCGAGCCAACCAGGAGGTTCTGGGGAGCGAGGGGGCTCTGCCAGGCACAAATAGAATCCCAGCCCCTTCCAGGAGCCACAATTCCTGAGGGAGGCTGAAAAGCAGGGATGGTTCAGGGAAGAGGCAGAGGAAAGACAAAAAGCTGGAAAAACATTCTTTTCACTGACAGAACTGTAATCCCAAACCTCCTCTTTAGCAGCCAATTATGTGGTGCTTTGATGGCAACCTCCACATAAATTGGATTTATTTCCAATCAAACCCAGCCACAGTGAACAAGCAAAGACACAACGAAACCCAGAGAGCAGGAACTGAAATGAGGGAAGTGCAGCAGTGCCCGGAACGGCTCCCAGGGCTGACGAGCTCTCACCTGCAGCCTTTAAAGCTCTTTTATAAAACACCTGATTTTCTGTCGGCATTTTCCGCTTTGCATGGGTCGTAACTCAAAGAAATCTTCTGATCTCTGCTGTACTTGTGGCTGAGGTCAAACACCTGTGAGGAGCCACTCCATGAACTTGGAATTAGGAAATAACTGTAGGAACACCAGTGTAGGTGTTTGGAGCTCTTTTGCCCAAAAACATGAGGGGGAACTCCCAGGCAGGAAATCCCACGGCCAGGCCTGGGCAGGAGCCTGGATTAAGAAATAAGAAATCATCTCCTTCTCTTTGACAGAGAATTTCAAGTCTTGCTCTATTTTCTACTCTCTTACTCCACTTCCTGCATCAGGAAACCCTGACAGGCTCTGCCACAATGAGAGCACTTCAGAGCTGAGCTGTTGGAGTGCTGCAGCTCCTCTGAAATTATTTCAGATTGGATTTCTTCAATTTCAAATCAAAAGGACATCAGCAGGATGTGAAGCTGCTGGAGAGAGCCCAGAGGAGGCCCCGGAGCTGCTCCAGGGCTGGAGCCAGGCTGGGAGAGCTGGGGGTGCTCACCTGGAGAGGAGAAGGATCCAGGGAGAGCTCAGAGCCCCTTGCAGGGCCTAAAGGGGCTCCAGGAGAGCTGGAGAGGGACTGGGGACAAGGGCTGGAGGGACAGGACACAGGGAATGGCTTCCCATTGCCAGAGGGCAGGGATGGATAGGATATTGGGCAGGAATTGCTCCCTGGGAGGGTGGGCAGGCCCTGGGATGGAATTCCCAGAGCAGCTGTGGCTGCCCCTGGATCCCTGGCAGTGCCCAAGGCCAGGTTGGACACTGGGGTTTGGAGCAGCCTGGGACAGTGGGAGGTGTCCCTGCCATGGCAGGGGTGGCACTGGATGGGCTCTGAGGTCCCTCCCAACCCGACCCAGTCTGGGATCCGGTGCCTGGAGCCAGACCCTTCCCAGCTGCAGGGACCAGCAGGAGGAACAGAGACCACCCAGATCCAGCTGTGCCAGCCCTGGGAGCCAGGGACAGGGACCCAGAGAGCTGCAGGCACGGCTGGCACTGCCCACACCCTGCTCTCCCCCCTGGAAATGAGCAGCCACACCCGGAACCACCAGGAACGGGCTCCGCACTGGAATCCAGGCATTTAAAAGTGCCACAGATCCATCCCAAGGGAATCTGCTGCTGCTGGAGCAGCTGAACTTCACCTGGGACAAGGGATGTGGCTCTTTGGCCTGGCTATGCCACAGAGGAAATGGTTCATGGAAGCCCAGACCCACAGGAGGCTGTGGGGTGGAAGGGACCCTGTCCTCAGGAGCAGCCCCAGGGCAGAGGCCAGGATTTCATGGAGCTGCATTCCAGGGAAACCCCCGTGTCAGGCACCTCCTGAACACATGGCCACAGGGCAGCCAGGAATTCCTGACCTCTCCCCTCCTCTCTGCTGCAGCCAAGGGCTCCTTTTCCCTCCCTGGGATCCAGGGCAGCGGCACTCGGGGCCAGCCCTGAGCTCAGCTCGGAGATCCCCCAATGAAATCCCCCAAGAACTCCAGGAAAAAGGGGGAATTTGTCACCTCTTATTTCCCCTGTTCAATACAAAGGGTCTGTTCAAAGTCCAGCACGGAGCAGCTCTGGGCTGCTGGGGCTTCCTCGGTTTCTTTTCCGAGCCAGGAACAAACCCCTCCCCTCCACTACTCCCCCAAAATCGGGGTAACCTGAATTTCCAGGCTGTGCAAACCAATTAATTCTGCAAATGGAATGAACTTGAGAAGGGAAAGGTGTTTGTGGTGTCCCTGGAAGGCAGAGGCCCAGGTCACAAAGCCCCTGCAGCCCCTACCTGTTCCTCCAGCTCATCCTTCAGAAGTTCTGCTTCCAGCTGGGCTCCAGCCACGGCCCCACAGTGGGGTGGAGTTCGAATATTCCCTCGGAATGGTTGGATTGCAGTTGAAGTGAGGGGTGTGCGTGGTTCCAGGAGGGCACTGACCCCCTCCCTGCACGGCCTCTGTGCCATTCCAAGCACAAACACCTGCCAGCAGCTGGAACACACCTCTTCCCCACACAGCATTTGTAAGGAAAAATCAGGGATTGCTTAAAAATAGCATCCAACACTCCTGCAATGAGAGCAGCAAGGGCAAACACATCCGTGGGGATGCTGAGCCAGCACTCGTTTCCCTATAAATGGGAACACAACTGTGCTCCTCATCTGGATCTCATCACCTCATCCCAGGGTAAATCGTGCGAGCAACTTCCAGGAAAACCAACCTGGAAATATGGGAACATGGCAGGTTCAATCCTGCTGTGCTCAACAACAGGGAACAGCCAATGCCTGCACTCACTCTGTTCAGCAGGGGACTGGGAATGAGAAACGTGTCCCTGCTTCCCTGGACAATCCCAGAGTCCCAGAATCATTAAAGTTGGGAAGGAGCTCCCAGAGCATCGAGCCCAACCTGTGCCCAATGCCCACCTTGTCCCCAGCCCAGAGCACTCAGTGCCACCTCCAGCCCTTCCTGGGACACCTCCAGGGATGAGACTCCAAAGCTCCCTGGGCAGCCCCTGCCAAGGCCTGAGCACCCTTTCCATGCAGAAATTCCTCCTGGTGTCCAACCTGAGCCTGCCCTGGCCCAGCCTGAGGCCGTTCCCTCTCCTCCTGTCCCTGTTCCCTGGCAGCAGAGCCCGACCCCCCCCCGGCTGCCCCCTCCTGTCAGGGACTTGTGCAGAGCCACAAGGTTCCCCCTGAGCCTCCTTTTCTCCAGGCTGAGCCCCTTTCCCAGCTCCCTCAGCCGCTCCTGGGGCTCCAGCCCCTTCCCAGCTTCGTTCCCTGCCCTGGACACGCTGCAGCCCCTGCAGGTCTCTCCTGTCAGGAGGGGCCCAGAGCTGCCCCCAGCACTGGAGGTGCCCCAGCAGTGCCAGCACAGGGGACGGGCACTGCCCTGGCCCTGCTGCCAGCCCAGAGCTGGCACAGCCCAGGGGCCATTGGCCTCTTGCCCACCTGGGCACCCCTGGGCTTGTGCCCAGTTTAGTTCTGAGCTCCCCACGTGCCTCCATGGAGCTGCTCCAGCCCCTTTTTCCTGTGCCTGGTGCTCCTGATGCCGCTCAGGAGCAAAAGAGCCCAAAGCCACCCCGAGAAAATCACAAACAACTTCTAATCCACCAACAATGTAGGTTAAAAACGTCTAATCCAAAAATAGCAGCCTAAATTTTTGCCAAAGGGAAACGTTTCAAACATGTTCGGATCTGACAGTGCCTCTCCACCTGCCTCGTTCCATGTGCCTGGGCAGGAGACTCAGAGATTGATCTCTGTGCTCAGTCCTCTGGAAAACTGCAAATTGAGCAGATTTTAGCAGCAGGAATGACAAATTTCAACGTTAATTTTACAGGGTTTGTAGTAATTTTAAAGAGAGTTGAAGGTGATTCTGTTCAGGTGGTCAGAAATAAATTAAACACAACGAGAAGTTAAAAACCAAATCACAAATCTGAGAATATAAACAGATCATTGAGATTTTACCAATGAGAATGGAGGGAAATCAATCCCTGAGGACTACAGCAACAGCTGGTGATGATAAATACAACTTATTGCATCGGCTGTGGAGTTTCTGAGCAGTTTTACCACAAAACCTCTGCTGGTTTTTATATAACAGCCCGTTCCTGCAAGTGCCACATCCCAGCAAGGCTCGAGCAGCTGCCTCTGCCGGCTGCTGTTCCAGCTGGGAAATGGAGCAGCAGCACCTGGCCAGAGGTTACCGAGCCTTCGCCTCCCCTGCAGTCCGTACAACACTCACAAGGTGTCCTGGCAAACCCGGCTGCTTCCCCCGGGAATGCCGGCTGGGAACGGAGGCTGCATCCGCAACAACCCGCGGTAAACACGGCACGGGATGAGACTTCCCAAGGACTTTGTTCTGTCCTGCTCTGAGCTGACTCACGGGGAGGAGGGGAAGGGAACGTTTGGGGTGTTCCCTGTGCCAGGCTGCCCGGCCAGACACCCCGAGCACACCCCGAGCACACCCCGAGCACATCCCTGCCCAAGCTGCTCCTGCGCCCCGCTCCAAGGGGCTCCTGCGTCCTCTCCGAGCTGATTCTTCATCCTCCCCCGCGAGCAGCCCCTCCAGACCTCTCCCGGCTCTCCCGCATCCCTCTCCGTGGTTCCTCTGTCCCTCCAAGCTGTTCCTGCGTTCCTGTCCCAGGTGATCCTCCGGCATCCCTCGGAGCCGATGCCACAAACCCCGGAGCCGACCCCACAAAGCTCTGGGAGCCGATCCTACAAACCTCGGAGCCGACCCCACAAACCTCGGAGCCGACCCCACAAAGCTCCGGGAGCGGCTGCCCGCGGCTCCGGGAGCTGTTCCCGGCAGCCAGACCCCGCTCCGCTCCGGGCCGGCCCCGCTCCCGCACCCCGTCGCGGGTCCCGCAGCTCCCACCCCCCGACACCGCCCGGGACGCACCGGAGGAGCCCCGCAGCGGCCCCGCGCTGCCGCAGCCCCGGCGCGGCCGGGCAGGGGCCGGGGCCGGGCCCGGGAAGCACCAACCTGCGCGGCGGCGGCCGCCCGGTGCCCGCCCGCTCATCCCGGCCCGCGGCTCCATCCCGAAGGATGCGCGCACGGCGCCGTCGCCACGGCAACGGGGCCGCCACGTGACCGCGCATCTCCCGGGCACCGGGAGCGCATCCCGGGAAATGCTCGCGGGCTGCTCCCGGCTCTCGGGGCCGAACTGCCCCGCAGCAGAGGTCTGAGGGGGGCTTAAAGTAGTTTTTCATATGATTTTTTTTAAATTATTTTTTTTCTTTTTTTTTTAGTTTTAATTTTCATTATTTTTAAGTTTTAATTATTTTAAAATGTTTTTTTAAAATGCCCCGTTTGGCTGTGTTGGAGGGAGGAGGCAGCAGCCCACAGCTGCCTACGAGAAGTTTTTTAACAAACAAACAAACAAAGAAAAAGAGGATGGCAGAATGACTTAAGTTAGAAAAGACCCCCGAGCTCATCGAGTCCAACCTGTGACTGACCAGCTGATTATATTTCACTCCATCCTTCCCCTTGAGCAAGCTAATACAAAAGAAATCAATATAAAATAAATCGATATAAAATGAATTAGTATCAAAGAAATTAATATAAAATAAATTAATATAAAAGAAATTCATATTAAAGTACAAAACTTACTCATCCAAACCCAGCATTTCAAGAGAAATGCAACCACACCAAAGAAAGCTCTACCCTGAGCTGGAAATGCTGGGGCTTAGGGCAGGAATTTCGTGGTTCCCTTGAACCCATCCAGTGCCACCCCTGCCAGGGCAGGGACACCTCCCACTGTCCCAGGCTGCTCCAGCCTGGCCTTGGGCACTGCCAGGGATCCAGGGGCAGCCACAGCTTCTCTAGGAATTCTGTGCCAGGGCCTCCCTGCCCTCCCAGGGAAGGATTCCTTCCAGTAAATTAAGAAATGATTCATAAATTGCCACTATAATAGAGATTACTGCACCATGAAATGTGGCCTCTGGCACACACCAACCAACCAAATAAAAACCTAAATCCCATCCACTTCCTCCAGCCCTGAGATGTTCTTTAGGTTTGTCTAAAGCCCGATTTCAACAAGTTTGAATAACAGAATCACCCAGGCCCAGAAAGGGCTGGGCTGGAGGGGGCCTTAAAGACCCATCTTGCTCCAAGCCCCTTCCATGGGCAGGGACACTTCCAATGGATTTATGGCATCGACAAGGAAAGTTACAACAACTTCCCTTGGTTGTTTATTCCATCTCTGTCTTGATCAGAAGAAGATTTTTAACTGGAATTTAACTCAGCTCCTGTTGAAGCACAGAAGGGATTCTATCCAATGCTGGCTCACAGGGTCACTTCCAGCCCCACGACTGTAAATACAGGTACTGGGGCTGTTAACGGGTATTAAATCAACACTGGCCACATCCTGCCACTGGCTGATGTCCCACAGTCCCTCACATCACCGCCAGGGAGCTGCTGCGAGCAGCCTGGGGACACCAGAAAAGGATCGTGGCGAGATCGATGAATAAAGAAGAATTTGAAATAAATTCAAAATAAACCCCCCCAGAATGAAACCCCAGCACTGGGGGTCCCTGTTCCTGCTGCTGGCTGACATCACCACATCACCACATCACCACCAGCCCTCCCCCAGGCTGCCACAGCAGAGATTCCTCCCCTGTGCACGTACCCAGCGCCTGCCATGGAAACACATGAAAGGAGCTCAAAATGCAGCCAAGTTCTGCTCTGGCAGGGACAATCAGGGCAGCTGCAGCACAGCAGGAACAGCTCCCAGCTCCTGCTCCCAGCTCCTGCTCCCAGCTCCGCAGTGGAACAGCGGAAAAAACGCTCCCGGAAAAACCAAATGCACAGGTTGCTGCTGCTGTGGGCAGGGACACCTCCCACTGCCCCAGGCTGCTCCAAGTGTCCAGCCTGGCCCTGGGCACTGCCAGGGATCCAGGGGCAGCCACAGCTGCTCTGGGAATTCTATTCCAGGGCCTGCCCACCCTCCCAGGGAACAATTCATTCCCAAGATCCCATCCAGCCCTGCCACAGGGTGGCTGTGCCACCTCCACAACACTTTAAAATCAAGGATTTAACGGCAGGAGTTTGCATCAGGTGGATCCAGAGCCAGGGCAGAAGGGCCATGTCATACCCCAAACCCCCACTGTGGTGATGGAGCACTTCAGATGATTCCTCCCAGGCAAAGGGATCCATGCAAGCACCATCCCTGCTTTCCCAAACACACACCACAAACAGGGACCATCGCTCTCGTCCCACACTCTGCCATGCCAGAAAAAGGGGCAGCCTGTCGGTCGCATTCACTGAACTGACACCTAAACCCAAACAAGATTTGCATGGAATTACTGTCCAACAGCCAGGGAACTCCCACCTGGACACAGAATCCTTGAGGCTGGAAAATCCCTCCCAGAGCATCGAGTCCAAGCTGTGCCCAGTCCCCACCTTGTCCCCAGCCCTGAGCACTCAGTGCCACCTCCAGGCCTTCCTTGGACCACCTCCAGGGATGGGGACTCCAAACCTCCCTGGGCAGCCCCTGCCAAGGCCTGAGCACCCTTTCCATGCAGAAATTCCTCCTGGTGTCCAACCTGAACCCTCCTTGAGGCCACTTCCCCTTGTCCTGTCCCTGTTCCCTGGGAGCAGAGCAGCAGCTGCAGCCTGGAGGAGGATGCAGGGAGATCAGGGAATGCAGAATGCACCAAACCAGCAGGAAATTGCAGAATTTCCATTTCTGCTATTCTGGACAGCCTTGCTGCAGGAATGCAGGTGAAGGTGGCTTCAGAAACACTCACTCCTGGAAATGTGAGGAGAATGCACCCGATTCCCTCAGGGATGTGCGTGCAGGGCTCCAGCAGTGCATCCAGCAAAATCCCTGACTCTGAGGCTCCATTAACATTTGTGTCTGCATTTTTCGTATCTCCTAAAGCAGTGAGAAACACTGAGATAAAGGAGCTTCCATCACACAGAGAGCATCAGCCTGACTGAATTCTGAGTGAATTTAAAAACACTCTTGTCCTGGTGTTGAAGGTTCAGTGGTGGAAATTCCAGCACCACTTGGGTAATCAATTCTGACAATTATTTTCTTACATTCACTGTTAAAAACACACATCTTGTTTTGTTGCCCAGAGCAGCTGTGGCTGTCCCTGGATCCCTGGCAGTGCCCAAGGCCAGGCTGGACATTGGGGCTTGGAGCAGCCTGGGGCAGTGGGAGGTGTCCCTGCCATGGCAGGGGTGGCACTGGATGGGCTTTGGGTCCCTTCCCACCCAACCCAGTCTGGGATCCTCTGATTTTCACATTTCATGTTCATTACTCTGAAGGTGTCTCCCTTTAGCTCCTGCTCCGTGTCCTCTGTTAAGCCCATCTGCCAAAACTCGAGGATTAAGTTTAATTTCTCTAGGATTGGTATTTTCAGAGATATCCAACCAATCCTTAACCCCTGGGGGTTACACCTGCATTCCTGGAGTCCTTGGCTGGACAGCTGCCCACAATCCCAAACCTATTTCCAGTCCTCGACCCATCTCCATTGGCCTTCCACAGGCTTTTCCAGCCAGGATCCCACCACCAAAGGGAGCTCTCCTGCTGCTCCTCCTGGCTCTTGTCACCATCCTTGGTTACAAAATCACCCCAAAAATGCACATTCAGCCTACTGCCCACCAGGACCTCCAAAATTTGCTGTGGAGCCATTCTGCCCAGCACATTTTCCCTTCAATTGGCTTCATTCCCAATATTTTCTCATCCCCTCTATTTTGTACATTTTCCTCCTCATGGAAATGAGTGCTAATGGCACAGAACTCTGCAGGGCTCTGCTTGAAAGCCCCTTCCTTTTGCAGCTCCATTGAAGCCAAGGAGACAAACAATTTTCAGGGGATCAGGGAATCCCAGACTGGTTTGGGTTAGAGCTGATCTCATTCCAGCCCCCCCTGCCACCACAGATTCCTCCCCATCTCCTGTCCGGGTGGGGCTTTGTTTATTGTTTTCTCAACCTTCCAGCACTCATAATTAGCTCATTATAGCAGCAGCCCCACGTCATTGATGCAAATGAACCCCAAGGCAATGACCCTCCAGGCTGAGAGACCCTGCCCAGGAGCCCCAGCCTGGGCTCCACCGGCACCAGGCACCTCCTTACAGCTCAGCCAAGCAGCTTTCCCTGCCCTGTTGTGCCAAACTTCGCCCTGGGTGACCTCATCCCTGTGGCCCCAGGCAGTGACATCCCCGGGATCTGCTGCCAGGGCCTGGGAGCTCCCCAGTGCTCCCAGCCACCGGCAGAGTCTGAGCTGGGAATGACCTCAGAGTGCAGCTGGGACTGAGAACAGAGACAGAGCATTCCAGCACCCTGCTGTTTCACCCCACAGCATCCCAGAGCCAGCGGGCATGGAAAACATCCCAGTACCATCGAGTCCAACCTGTGCCCAATCCCCACCTTGTCCCCAGCCCAGGGCACTCAGTGCCACCTCCAGGGATGAGACTCCAAACCTCCCTGGGCAGCCCCTGCCAAGGCCTGAGCACCCTTTCCATGCAGAAATTCCTCCTGCTGTCCAACCTGAGCCTACCCTGGCCCAGCCTGAGGCCGTTCCCTCTCCTCCTGTCCCTGTTCCCTGGCAGCAGAGCCCGACCCCCCCCGGCTGCCCCCTCCTGTCAGGGACTTGTGCAGAGCCACAAGGTTCCCCCTGAGCCTCCTTTTCTCCAGGCTGAGCCCCTTTCCCAGCTCCCTCAGCCACTCCTGGGGCTCCAGCTCCTTCCCAGCTCCGTTCCCTGCCCTGGACATGCTCCAGCCCCTCGGGAAGGTGAATCCCTCACCACCAGCTCATTGCACAATCGCTGCCCCTCTGCCAAACCACAGCCTGGAAACGACTCACCCACAACTCCTAACTCATTATTTACATTCTTTGCTACCAATTTTTGTCTTTCCTCCTTCCCTCAAAGAGCACAGCTGGTTTTTTTCCCCTTCCAAGCCTTGTTTTCCCTGGAACCTTTGGCCAAGTATTGTTAAACTGCCCCCAGTTATTAATATTTTCATTATTTACTCACTTGGAGCAGATCTCAGATTTTCCAGAGTCTCTCCCTCAGCATTTATTTGTAGGTGCTGATGTTGCTCCTCCTTTACACAAATCAAACACACACTCAACCTCTGGTCCCTGACACCCCCACAGTGACTCTCTGGGGCCCAGAGCAATTCCTCTTTGGAGCTGAGTTCCATCAGAAGATCTCCCCTGGCTGCAGCCCCTCTCACACTTAAAAAACACATGAAAGGGGTTTATTGTTATTTTTGTTGTTTCAGTGGTACCACGGAAGCCCCAAAGGCCCCATGTCTCATACAAAACCCCAGTGGGTCCTTTTTGTCCTAGGTCCCTTTGATTTCCATGGGATTTGGTGTTGGATATCAATCACCAGCTCCCAGTATTTCTGCACCAGGTCAGTGTCTGCTGTTCCCAGAGTTGTCCTTGGACCATCAGGCCCCATTTCCCAATCCTTTGGCTGTTAGGACATTGTTTTTTACATTTAATTAAAGCTGTCAGCACAGAGCAGATGTCTCTGAGCTGCCGAGCTGCTGCCAGGAGCGTCCAGGCAGCTGTCCCAGTCCCTGCAGGAGGTGTCCATCCATGTCCCAGTCCCTGCAGGAGGTGTCCATCCATGTCCCTGTCCCTGCAGGAGGTGTCCAGCCTTGTCCCTGTCCCTGCTGGAGGTGTCCAGCCTTGTCCCCATGTCCCTGTCCCTGCTGGAGGTGTCCATCCATGTCCCAGTCCCTGCAGGAGGTGTCCAGCCTTGTCCCTGTCCCTGCAGGAGGTGTCCAGCCTTGTCCCCATGTCCCTGTCCCTGCTGGAGGTGTCCATCCATGTCCCTGTCCCTGCAGGAGGGTGTCCAGCCTTGTCCCCATGTCCCTGTCCCTGCTGGAGGTGTCCATCCATGTCCCTGTCCCTGCAGGAGGGTGTCCAGCCTTGTCCCCATGTCCCTGTCCCTGCTGGAGGTGTCCATCCATGTCCCCATGTCCCTGTCCCTGCAGGAGGTGTCCAGCCTTGTCCCTGTCCCTGCAGGAGGTGTCCAGCCTTGTCCCCATGTCCCTGTCCCTGCAGGAGGTGTCCATCCATGTCTCTGTCCCTGCAGGAGCTGTCCACCCCTCTCCCCATGTCCCTGTCCCTGAAGGAAATGTCTGCTCCTGTCCCTACTTTCCCTGTCCCTGCAGGAGGTGTCCATCCATGTCCCCCTGTCCCTGCAGGGATCTCCAGCCCTGTCCCTGCCCCTGCAGGGATGTCCAGCCCTGTCCCTGCCCCTGCAGGGATGCCCAGCCCTGTCCCTGCCCCTGCAGGGATGTCCAGCCCTGTCCCCCTGTCCCTGCAGAGATGTCCACCCCTGTCCCTGCCCCTGCAGGGATGTCCAGCCCTGTCCCTGCCCCTGCAGGGATGCCCAGCCCTGTCCCCACCTGCACGTCCCCAGGGCCATCCACTCCTGCTGGGCTCCCGGGATCCTGCCCTGAGCATCCTCCAGCCCCTGGCACCTGCCCAGCTGCCCCCTCCATCCAACAGCCCCTGGGAATGGGAACAGGCAGTGCCAGGCTGGGAAGGGAAGGGCAGTGATGGGTTGGGAAGGGCAATGCCAGGCTGGGAAGCCAAGGATTGCCTGTTCCTGGCTGGAAGCCCAGAGCAAACCCGGGGGCACTTCTCCCCCAGCTCCTGCCGTGGCTCCTGGATCACAACACAACCCCAAGGTGAGGCTGCCCCGGCCTCCACCCTTCCCTGTGTCCCGGGGTCTGAAATGGGCTGGATCCATCTGTGAGTCCTGGCAAAGGAAGGAATTCCTCAGGCTTGGTGACCTGAGGCACAGGTTAGACCCCGGCTTGCAGTTTTGGGATGAGCTCCTGCAGTCTCCCTGAGCACAGGCACCTCCCACACCACCCCTCGCTGCCTTCGCACTTCTGCCATTCCTGATTCTCTCAGGTTCTCTGGAGTTCTGACACTGCAAAGTTTTCCTGGGAACGCTGGGGCATTACTGCACAGAGCAGCACAGAGGGAAATCTACGGGGAAAAATGGGAATGGACTCGTGATGGGATTTGAAACAAAAGGTGTTTGTGGTGAGGCTGAGCAGGGCCCTTCCCTAAATCCAGATTTAGGGCTACAGTGAGCTCCCGGCACTTCCTGGCCAAGGCAAGGCCAGGTTGGGAAGGAAAAGACAATGATGGACTGGGAAGGAAAAGGCAATGATGGATTGGGAAGGAAAGGGCAATGCCAGGTGGGAAGGGAAAAGCAATGATGGGTTGGGAAGCAACCGGCAATGCTGTGGATGGGCAGCCCTGTCCTTGGGGTCTGATGAGCCATTTTTTTGAGAAATGGATGAATTCCTTATGAGAATGGACTCCAGCTCTGAACTAAGCAGCAGCAGAACTGACCCCGAATTCTTCCCAATTTGGGTGCAGTCGCCCCAAGGAAAACTGGAACAGAATTCATATCCCATGGAATCAGATCAATCCCTCACTGCACGGCACCACAGCAAGCACTGGGAAAGGTGAGGAATCCTCGGGGAGGCAGGAACTGGAGGGAACGAGCACAGAGCAAAGCACGAACCAGCTCCAAGCCCTGCTGGGACCAGCCCAGCGTGGAGCTCCTGGTGCAGCCAGGACTGGAGCTCTACGCTGCTCACGCCAGGAAGCCACACTATGAAAAGCTCCGCAGGTCTCACCTTTCCAATATTTTGGCAATTTAGGCTCCAGCTTTTCCTTAAGGAATGCCACACTGTTAAAGGAGTGAGCAGAAGAGCCAGTCAATGGAACCATCGGGGTCTGGGAAGGGCCAGAGCAGCACAGCCCGACGTGGGACGGGCAGAGGGGAAGGGACATCCATGGCCCAACACCTTGGGCTCCCCATTCAGGGACTGGGACACAGAAACCACTCCCAGAACAATCTGGTACTCGTGATGTCAAATAAACCCAGAGGAGCATCAACTCTCCTCACTCGCAGACTGCAAATGGCTCCACACTCATGAAAATGGGAGTGCTCCATTTTCCTGGAATTAGATCCCAATGCTGCTCCTCCTCACTCTCACCTACAGGTGTGAAGAGTTTGTCTCCAGCCTCTATAGGACACTAAGGTTTATTTTGGAGTTTGTTTGGTTTTGTTTTCTCTCAGTTTTTACTTTTGAGGTGAAAACTGACAAACTGAGGAAGCAGAGTGACCTCGGGCTGCTCAAAGCACCACCAGTGCAGTGGGATTCCATTAAAACATCCCATCAGTGCCAGGGTGAGGTGACAACACCAGGGTGACAATAGTGCCATGGAGCTGGACCCACAGAGAGGCCATGGATGTGAGGCCAAGCCCCAGGCAGCACCAGGAGCTGACCCCTGCCGTTCATCTGACACTGCTCTGTTTATATCATTTCATTTACAATAAATGAGAAAACAGAGCCTGATCCAACACAGGGATGAGTGAGAGGTGCCACTGATGGGGGACAGGGAGATGCCAGAGCTGCAGGCAGGAACAGCCAGGCCTGGCTCCAGCTGCATCCAACACCTCCTGCAGCTCTTCCCTTCTAGAGGAGACTCTTCACGCCACCACAGCCTTCACATGATTTCCCAGAGAAATATTTATAACACAGCGTTGAAAATTCACCATTCCAAGCCCGGGGCTGCTCCCTGCCCCTCAGCCAGGCACGAGGCCTCGGCTCAGTGCTGAGGAGGGGTCCGGGGGTACTCACACGATGTGGGCCAGGTCCAGGGGCTTCTCGGGCTGCTCGGGGAACAGCGGCCGGGGCGGGTCCCTGCTGGGCACACAGCCCAGGGATTTGCTGATGGCGTGGCTCAGCTTCTTCGCCGGGGATTTCTGGGATTGGGAACAACGACAGGAGCCGGGTGAGGCTTGGGAAGAGCAGGGTGCGGTCAGAGAGAGGTGTGAAAAACAACACAAGTGTGGAAAAGGGCAGAAGGCACGGAAATATCCCGTTCTGTTACACCATTCCTGGGAAACCCTGCACTGGGGAATGAGTTCTGGGAGGCTTTTAAGGGCTCTAATATTGGAAATTGAAAGTTTTAACAAAATTATGTAAGATTAGGAAACAAACCAATTACCTGGGGGTTCTCTCAGGAATTAAGCCTGGGGCAATCCCATCCCATTAAGGGATTTTTACACTCACTCTCTGAGCACAGAGGGTGCACTTTGAGGGGAGGGCAGAGGCCTCGGGGCAGGAGCAGGCACTTCCCAATTTTCTGTCCATTACAGGCAAAGCCAAGGTGGGACACAGTGTTTGGACAGGCAGGAATGACTTTATCTCCTTTCACAACTTTCCTCAGTCGTGCTCAAAGACCTCACAGGATCAGTGATCTGGGATCCTTGGGAATGCAGGGAGGAAAGCTGGGGCCAACCCACAGGAATGGGGACCATAAAATCCATAAAATGGGGTTTAAATCCCATACTGACTTACCAAATTAAATCTGAAAATGATATTGCACCCACCAAGCTCCCATCAGTGACGTGGGAGGCCTGGTGATGGTCTTTTCCAACCCTAATAATTCCATGATTCCACGGTTATGGGAGTGCAGACATAACCTTAACTTGGCAGCTCCTTTAGTTCCTCTCACTCACTGACATCCCAGGAAAGTGTAACCTCTGGCTAATTACTCCAGTGGAATTCATTACTGTGCCTGTACAACCTTCCAAAGTAGAACTGGGACCAGTTCTCAAAGCACATTCATATTAAAATTCAGATTAACATATGGTCAGATAGGAGCCTGGGCTCTCCAGGACAGGAGTTACGCCCACAGTTACACCAAATGCCATCAGTACCTGGCAATTCCTGACAATTAGCAACATTTCCAACTAATGGAATAAACTGTTAGTAATTAATAAAGCAGTGAGAGTCCCCAGCTCTGGGACCCTGGGCTTAGGCAACACGAACAGGGCATAATCAGGAACTCTTTTGGAGAGCTCGTGCACGAGGAAGTTTTCCTGCCCATGGACTTACAGGGTTTACAGTAGCTTGGGATGCATCCAAAGGATGAAGTAAAATCCCAGAATCTCTGAGGTTGGAAAATCCCTCCCAGACCATCAAGTCCCAGCTGTGCCCAATGCCCACCTTGTCCCCAGCCCAGAGCACTCAGTGCCACCTCCAGGCCTTCCTTGGACACCTCCAAGGGATGGAGACTCCAAACCTCCCTGGGCAGCCCCTGCCGAGGCCTGAGCACCCTTTCCATGCAGAAATTCCTCCTGCTGTCCAACCTGAGCCTGCCCTGGCCCAGCCTGAGGCCGTTCCCTCTCCTCCTGTCCCTGTTCCCTGGCAGCAGAGCCCGACCCCCCCCCGGCTGCCCCCTCCTGTCAGGGACTTGTGCAGAGCCACAAGGTCCCCCCGGAGCCTCCTTTTCTCCAGGCTGAGCCCCTTTCCCAGCTCCCTCAGCCGCTCCTGGGGCTCCAGCCCCTTCCCAGCTCCGTTCCCTGCCCTGGACACGCTCCAGCCCCTGCAGGTCTCTCCTGTCAGGAGGGGCCCAGAGCTGCCCCCAGCACTGGAGGTGCCCCAGCAGTGCCAGCACAGGGACGGGCACTGCCCTGGCCCTGCTGCCAGCCCAGAGCTGGCACAGCCCGGGGGCCATTGGCCCCTTGCTCCCCTGGCCACCCCTGGGCTGGTGTCCAGCTGCTGGCACAGCACCCCCAGAGCCCTTCCCAGCCTTTCCCAGCCCCTTTCCCGCCCCGGGGCGCTCTGAGGGGCTGTGGCGCCCATTCCCGGTGTGTGCCTGCCCCCTGCCGGGCGCCGCTCCCACACGTGAGGCGCCGCTCACACGGCCCGGAACGTGCGGGATCGCAGCGCCTCAGGGCCGCCGGGGCGGCGGAGGAAACGCGGCAGGAACGGGGAAGGTCGGGCCCTCTGCGAGCTAAAAATCTCCTCAGCAGCTCCTACAGCGGCGCTGGAGCCGGGAGGGGCCGCGTTTGCTCCAGGCCCGGCCATCATTCCATGGAAACGCTGCCATCCAGGGATGCCGGCGGTACAGAAAGCCCTGAGCACGCCTGGTGTGTCCAGGGGCACGGGGAGGGCGGGCAGAAATCCCAAATATTCCATTATTCCTGGCAGGGGACGGGCCTGACCCACCAAGAGCTGACGAATTCCCTCCCCAAATCCCCTCCCGGGGACGAGCTCGGGATGCCCTGGATCTCTGACGCCTGGAATTTAGAGGGACAGATCGCTCAAGTGTCACAAACCCGCCCAAAGCCCCGCTAATCCTCGGCTGCCAGCAGGAACCGCCGAGCCTACGTGACTCCCTGGCCCTTGCAGTGAAACCTAAACTGAGACAGCACAGATGCAAAAATTTGGGAAGTGTTTCGGGGTTTTCATCCCTCCAAACAGGCCCCAAAAAGCAGCGGGTTCATGCGGCAAAGCCTCCTTAAAAATAGGTTTTTACCTGAATTTATCCATAGAAAATCACTATGGTTACAGATTTTAATATATTTCATCACCATGTTAAATATATGGATATATTAAAAAAATATCTCAATGGTATGTGTATCAGAAATTATCAAAGGTACCGCAGAAGTCCAGGAAAAAGGAGCTATAATAAGTATGTAAGTAATAATATTTATATAAACAATAATGTCATTAACAAGTATATTGATCGTATTAATCATAACTATGGAGATAATTATTAAGCTTATTCTGGGTCATAGGGCTCCAAAACTTCGAAAATACACCAGGCAAGACTGAATTAGTCCTGGCTGCACTGAAAAGCCAGGAAAGGACATTTCTTGTTTCACTGCAGGGGAGCAGCAGCCCATCCCTGCTGCCCCTGGGCTTTCACTCCAGGATTTATTGCAGAGGGACCTCAGCAGGAGCTCACTGAACACCAACACAGCCCAGACACAAAACAGGAGATAGCTCTTTTTAAATTAGGACTCAATTTCAATTTTCATAAAATTAACTTGCAAGACTTGGGGAAGTTAAAAAAAAAAAAAGATTAAGAGGAAATAATATGTAAGTGATCCCTCTCCCAAAGGTCCCTGTTCTGTGCTGGGTTTAATGAGAGAGCCCCATGTCCTACAAACCCCTGCATCAAGGCAGGGACACCTCCCACTGTCCCAGGCTGCTCCAAGCCCCAATGTCCAGCCTGGCCTTGGGCACTGCCAGGGATCCAGGGGCAGCCACAGCTGCTCTGGGCACCCTGTGCCAGGGCCTGCCCACCCTCCCAGGGAACAATTCCTTCCCAATGTCCCATCCATCCCTGCCCTCTGGCAGTGGGAAGCCATTCCCTGTGTCCTGTCCCTCCATCCCTTGTCCCCAGTCCCTCTCCAGCTCTCTTGTTTGCCCGTTTAGGCCCTGGCAGGTCCCTTGTCACTTCCCCTCCTCCAATTCACATTTTACCTTAAATTCCACTTATTCTGTACAGCCTGGTCAGAACCAACTGCCTTGAAAGCCAAGAGAGGATCAAAGGGAGGTGACAAATTCCCAGGTCCTGGTGCTGGGATGGGGCACAGCCCCTCTGACCCGAGTCACTGCCAGCCCAGGCCAGAGGCTTCAGAGGAAACACTGGAATGGAGCTGGAGCTCCCCTGGAATGTCCCAGGCCAGGCTGGACACTGGGGCTTGGAGCAGCCTGGGACAGGGGAAGGTGTCCCTGCCATGGCGGGGGTGCCACTGGATGGGCTCTGAGGTCCCTTCCCACCCAAACCATTCCATGTTTCTGTCATTTAGACTTGTCTTTGTATTAAAAATCCCAGCCTGGATTTATATGCATTTAAGGAATAATAGCTTACTGTTAGCTGGGATTAAACATTCCAGAAGTTTATTACCCACGGAGTTATAAAAAGGACAATAGAATTTTCCTTTGCCTCCCAACTCCTGCCTGGTGTTCAGCCCAATTTTCTAAATTAAACAGTAATGCTATAATGGCTCTTCCCCATGAAGATAACCATTAATTATAATCCTATCATCATCTGAACTTTTCTCTTTGAGTAAGTGAAAGGTTGGGCTTAATCTTTTGCCATAAAATAGGTTTTTCTCCATAAAATTGTCTATTATTTCTCGAGCTGTGATTATCCTCCAGCCATCGGAGTGCACGGCATTGCTCAGATCATTTCTGTAAGGGTTCTTAATTAAGAGTTTTCCAGGCATGTATTTACAACTGGCAGGAGAGTAATAGAAAAACTCAGTATTGTCACAGCAATGCTGTCCTTGAGATGCCACTGCATAAAGGTCCTGTCCCAGCACAGAGCTCGTGGTCACTGGTTTGCCTTTCTGGGCAGGACAGGCACTGCCACAAACCATCACCATGTGGAATTCCAGAACCTCAGGATCACTGAGGCTGGAAAAGCCTTCCAGGATCACCGAGCCCAAGCTGTGCCCAATCCCCACCTTGTCCCCAGCCCAGGGCACTGAGTGCCACCTCCAGGAATTCCTGGGACACCTCCAGGGATGGGGACTCCAAACCTCCCTGGGCAGCTGTGCCAGGGCCCTCTGCCCCAGCCTGGAACATTCCAGGGGTTGTGGTGACCCAGGGGCAGGACCTGGCACTTGGCCTTGTTGACCCTCAGCCCAGGGCTCCAGCCTGTCCTGATCCCTGTGCAGAGCTCCCTGCCTCCAGCAGATCCACATCCCACCCATGGGGCTGTCCCTGAGCTGACCCAGGGTGCTGCCCTCGATCCCCGTGTGCAGACCATCCATGAAGGTGCTGAGCAGGACTGAGGCAGCCCTGAGCCCACTGGTGCCCATTCCCAGCTGGATGTGCTCCATCCCCAGCTCTCCCTGGGCCCGGGTTTATCACAGCCAGGAATAAATACTAAACCCAGTCCAACTGCCTTGTTTATACCCTTTGGTGTTTGGAGAACTGCAAAAGCCCCACTGAGCAGTTCTGCTCTAGACCCTGAACACTCCCGAGGGAATCAGCCTGGAGAGGCTGCTCCAGCCTCAGCTGCGCAGGAGGAACGGCCTCACCCAGGGGAATGTCCTCACCCAGGGGAACATCCTCACCTAGGATAAATGCCCTCACTCAGGGGAACATCCTCATCCAGGAGGAACGTCCTCACCCAGGGGGAACATCCTCACCCAGGGGAACATCATCATCCAGGAGCAGTGCCCTCGCCCAGGCTAAATGCCTTCAGCCAGTATAAATGCCCTCAGCCAGGATGAATGCCCTTACCCAGGATAAGTGCCCTCAGCCAGGATAAATGCCCTCACTCAGGATAAGTGCCCTCAGCCAGGATAAATGCCCTCACTCAGGAGGAACATCCTCACTCAGGATAAATGCCCTCGCCCAGGATAAATGCCCTCGCCCAGGATAAGTGCCCTCACCCAGGATAAATGCCCTCACTCAGGATAAATGCCCTCACCCAGGATAAATGCCCTCACCCAGGAGGAACATCCTCACTCAGGATAAATGCTCTCACCCAGGATAAATGCCCTTGCCCAGGATAAATGCCCTTGCTCAGGATAAATGCCCTTGCCCAGGATAAATCCCTCACCCAGGCTAAATGCCCTCACCCAGGACGAGTGCTCCTTCATCTGGTGCTGGTTGCTGTGGGGGCCGCTGGCGTGGCCCCGCCAGAAGCAGTTCTGGCACAGCTGGTAGTTGTGGCACTGCTGGCACCGGTACCGGAAGCCCATCATGCTCTCACAGTGGCAGTATGAGCACTCCACGGGGTGGAAGACTTGGAGGCAGGGGAAAAAAGCAAAGAAAAATAAAGTTTAAGTGAATTTTAGGTAAAGCTGGAACAATCCCGTTTCACTGGAGCTTCCAGACCACCCCCAGGCTCTTCAGCACTCATTATTCCGGGCAGGATTCTGAGGGCAGAGCAGGGAATTTTGGTACTCTTAGCCCTAAGGTGAAGTTGGTGATAACACTGCAGCTCCACCTGACACGTTCTGACAATATTCCTTCTCCAGGTGTCTCCCTTCCCTGGGCATACTCAGAATTCCCCAGGGAGGTCCAGCAAAGCTGAGCACAGGTGGGAACAGCAGGGAAGCAGCAAAGCTGCATCACACCAGGTGGATTCTGCCTAAGGAGATCCCTGGGCCCCAGAGTCCTCTTCAGAAAGGCCAATTCCTGTTCCAAACCCACTCTCACCCCTCACTCCTGCCCCCTGCACCTCCACAGCTTCCAGTGAGGAATTCCCAACATCCCTCTGAATCCAAACATCTGGAGAACTCAGTTCAGTCTGACCTGCAGAGGCACCATCGGGGTGGGCTAAAATAAATATTAATAAACACAACTTCCCTGTTCTACCCATAGATGGACAATCCCAGACCTGCTCCACTTAGGCCTTTGCAAGGCACCAAAGAGGAATGTGAGAGTGAGGGGAAGGAGATGAGACCTTCCCATGGCAAATGCATCCCGAAATGTGAGGGATGAAACAGAACCAGGGCCTGCCCACCCTCCCAGGGAGCAATTCCTGCCCAATATCCTATCCAGCCCTGCACTCTGGCAGTGGGAAGCCATTCCCTGTGTCCTGTCCCTCCATCCCTTGTCCCCAGTCCCTCTCCAGCTCTCCTGGAGCCCCTTTAGGCCCTGGAAGGGGCTCTGAGCTCTCCCTGGATCCTTCTCTTCTCCAGGTGAGCACCCCCAGCTCTCCCAGCCTGGCTCCATGAAAAGTCCTCCCCCCAATTTCCTTCTGTCCCTTCTCCTGCCAGGCAGCAGAGATGCTGCTGATAAAAGGGAACAGAAGCACCACAGAATCCAAACCCTGATTTCCTGACGTGGGGAAGCAATAACAACGCTCTGATAACAGAAACCACGAGGCACAACGAGAACAGGGACAGCACTCGCTGTCCTGCACGAGGCACGGCCTCAAAATGATGGATAAAGAAAAGATGGGAACAACCAGGATCAGGGGTTATTAGATCAGGGACCAGCAAGATGGAAACAAAAGAGGTGAGAACTGTTTGGGTTGGCTGCAGGGCTTTTGTTTTGTTTTTTCTTGTTTTGGGTTTTTTGTCTGTTTCGGTTCTTTGATTGTTTTGTTGGTTTTTTGTTTGTGGTTTTTATTTTCTGTTGTCATTTTCTTGGGTTTTGTGGGGTTTGTTTGTCTAGGTTTCTGTGGGGTTTGTTTGTTTAGGTTTTTGTTTGTGGGGTTTTTTTGGTGGGTTTTTTTGTTTTGTTTGTTTTCATTATTCTGCAAGAGCCAGAATTTTGGATGGGAAACACCCCAGTGAAGGGGAGCAGCCAAGCTGGTCCCCTCCTGCTCCTGGCTGCGGCCAGGGAATGCCAGGATCAAATATACAAAATCCCCTTTTCCATGGAGTTCACCTGACATTTTAACCAGATCAACCTCCTCACCACCCAGGCATGATTTCCTGTAAGATCTGACACCAAGAAATTGCCCCCATCAAAATTAATTTTACAAAATCCCAAGATCCCTGAGGTTGGAAAAGCCCTCCCAGAGCATCAAGCCCAACCTGTGCCCAGTCCCCACCTTGTCCCCAGCCCAGAGCACTCAGTGCCACTTCCAGGAATTCCTGGGACACCTCCAGGGATGGGGACTCCAAACCTCCCTGGGCAGCCCCTGCCGAGGCCTGAGCACCCTTTCCATGCAGAAATTCCTCCTGGTGTCCAACCTGAGCCTGCCCTGGCCCAGCCTGAGGCCGTTCCCTCTCCTCCTGTCCCTGTTCCCTGGCAGCAGAGCCCGACCCCCCCCGGCTGCCCCCTCCTGTCAGGGACTTGTGCAGAGCCACAAGGTCCCCCCGGAGCCTCCTTTTCTCCAGGCTGAGCCCCTTTCCCAGCTCCCTCAGCTGCTCCTCAGACCCAGGAACATTCAGGGAATGTCCTTTTTCTTCCACTACATGCTGGAAGTCCAAACTCCATCGGTTTTCACTGCTGCTGCTTTCATGCCCAGCCAGCCTCCATCCCACATTCCCAGGACATTCTGAGCCCAGCCAGGTCTGGAATGCTCTGGGCCAGGACTGAGGAAGGCACAGGGCACCGGGTACCTGAGCAAGGACACAACATCCCCATGTGTGAGCAGAGCCCTGCCCTGCTCCCAGCAGGAAAACTTTGCAATTACCATTTTCAACATGGGCGAGCCTGTGCATGAGGGGCAGCCACACAAGGCACTGGGGAGGGGGGTCAGCCATCAGCGTGTCCAGGAACATGTTCAGCATCACCTTCTTCTGCAGGGACAACACAGAGAGAACACAGTTTCAGACAAAAGCATCCACTTGGTGCAGCAGGGGATGCTGCAGCCTCCAAAGCTCCCTGAGACACAACCTGTGCCTGCCAGGAACATCTGTAGTGTCACTGTCATGGAGTCAGGGAATGGTTTGGGTGGGAAGGGACCTTAAAAATCATCCAGTGCCACCCCTGCCATGGCAGGGACACCTCCCACTGTCCCAGGCTGCTCCAAGCCCCAATGTCCAGCCTGGCCTTGGACACTGCCAGGGATCCAGGGGCAGCCACAGCTGCTCTGGGCACCCTGTGCCAGGGCCTGCCCACCCTCCCAGGGAACAATTCCTTCCCAATATCAAATGTAAATTTGGAGCCTCATGATTCTGGAATCAAAGGCTGTTTCCTACTGTGTCATATTCCAAATATGCTAATTGCTAATTAACTTATATTTAGCCACTATAAATTTTACATCAAATACTGCAGAAATGCTTCTTCTGGAGCATCATCATGCCCAGAGTCTAAACATTTAATTTTAGGCCTAAGATCAATCAAGTTCATGTTTACAGTTGATTTAAGGATTATTTATATTATTTACATTACCTCAAATTGAGAAACAAATCATTGGAACAATTAAAATACAACTGCAATGGATTTAAAAATAAACTTGTGTACACAAGGTGTTTATTTTGAACAGATCCAGGAAGCGACTTGTTGAAACTGACTGTGTTAACACAGTGAAAAAGCTTTGAAAAATCAAGGGAAAAGAGTAAAAATGGCTTATTTTATGTTTTGGAAAAGAAATGAATTATCCTGCTGTTTTGATGGGGAACAGGGGTTGCCCTTCAAGAAGGAGAAGCAATAAAATGATGGGAAATCCTTTAATGGCTCCTTTTGGGCTGTTTCAATCTGCTTGGGTTGTGCAGGGGCCCTCAGTGAGCCCCAGCCCCGGTCCCCAGCTCCCAAACGCCTCCTGCTGACCTGCTGGGGGAAGCAGGAGCGCACCGAGTGCTCCGTGTAGCCGAAGGAAGGGCCCTCGAACACGGCCGTGGGCAGCTTCAGCACCTCCCGCAGGAACTGATCGAACTTGGTGAAAATCATCAGCCCGTTGGAATCTGAGATCTGAGAGAAAATATCTGTAAGAAAATACAATAAAACCCCCCAGTAAATACGGGTTCGCTATGGGAAAATGCCCGAGGTGTTCCCTTGTGCTTTGTTCTGATAAATTCTGATTTCTGATCACTGCTTTGTCAGTGCAAGTGTCCCCATGTGCCACAAGTGTCCCTGGTTCCTCCATCCCATCTCCCCCAGATTAGAGGAAAGCTCCTGCCGGTGCACGAACTGGGACAGCGAGGGAGCAGAAGCAGGAAAATTCCACGGGAACACACCCTGAACCTGGAACTACAGAAACGCCTCAGAGCAGGCTCCAAGAATGAAGAGCAGAGGTAACAGTGACAGAGCCAGAGCTGGCAGAGCCCCAGGGAAATGTGCACACCGAGGGCAGGGGGGATGGCGGGAGCACAACACCCCAGGATCCCTGAGGCTGGAAAAGCCCTCCAGGATCATCCAGTCCCAGCTGTGCCCAATCCCCACCTTGTCCCCAGCCCAGAGCACTCAGTGCCACCTCCAGGCCTTCCTTGGACACCTCCAGGGATGGGGACTCCAAACCTCCCTGGGCCTGAGCACCCTTTCCATGCAGAAATTCCTGCTGCTGTCCAACCTGAGCCTGCCCTGGCCCAGCCTGAGGCCGCTCCCTCTCCTCCTGTCCCTGTTCCCTGGCAGCAGAGCCCGACCCCCCCCGGCTGCCCCCTCCTGTCAGGGACTTGTGCAGAGCCACAAGGTCCCCCTGAGCCTCCTTTTCTCCAGGCTGAGCCCCTTTCCCAGCTCCCTCAGCCGCTCCTGGGGCTCCAGCCCCTTCCTCAGCTTTGCCAGGAGCCGTCGGAAGCCGAGGGCACCAACCCCATCCCCAGGCCCAGCACAGGTGGGCAAGTGGGAAGGGGAATCAGATCCCATTTTAGATTTGAGAGATTGGGAAGGAATTGTTCCCTGGGAGGGTGGGCAGGCCCTGGCACAGGGTGCCCAGAGCAGCTGTGGCTGCCCCTGGATCCCTGGCAGTGCCCAAGGCCAGGCTGGACATTGGGGCTTGGAGCAGCCTGGGACAGTGGGAGGTGTCCCTGCCTTGATGCAGAGGTGAAATGGGGTGGGATTTAAGGTCCTTTCCGGCCCAAACCATTCTGGGATTCTGAGAACGTTTGTGATGAGAGGAGTTACACTTTGGATGCAGCTCTGGGGGGACAAACGTGCTCCTGAAAGCAAAAGGGGCTGAGCAGATGCTCCCTGGTGTTTGCAGGGATGGAGGGAGAGGAGGGCAGGGCTGCAGCTGCTGCACTCCCTGTCCTTGCTCCTCTCTCCGGATGGACAAAGCCTCCAGAGCCTCGGGAGTCCCTGATCCCCTCCCCACAGCTCCCCCTGCCCCAGCCACCAACCCACAGCTCCCGTGTCCAGCAAAGGCAAATCCCACAGCAGGGATGCAGAGAGCACGACAAGGGATTGTGTCCCAGCAAACAGAACTCTCCTGGGATCCAAAATCTCCTGGGAAAACAGAGCTCTCAAAGGGCCAGCGGGGCCTCTGAGGCACTCCCAGAGCTGGGGCACTCTCTAAAGGAAGATTGCAGCAATGTTAACAAGACCTAGAATTTCCCAAGATGTGACAGATCCCAGATCTCCTCAGGAGCACTGAACCCTCTCTGTTGTTATTTCAGGCACCAGCAGTAATTAAACATCAAAAAGCTCATGCTGGCTTTTTTTTTTTCATGCTAGAAAATAACCTTCATTTCAGTGATCAAAACCAGCTTCAGAAAAAATGACACTTTCAGAAAAGCACATTTCTAGTAACTGGAGAAATTATCCCAATCTCCTGAAAGAATGAGCTCAGGAACAAGCCTGCAATGACTGAGTTAAGACGGATAAAGCTACCTGGAATTTGTCTCACTGACTAAACAGAACAGCTTGAACTGCAGGTATCAAGCTCTTGTTGAACAATGTTATAAAATACAATATATTAGGAGAAATGGGGGGAAAAAGAAAAAGAAATGGGGAAAAATGGTGTATTCCTGTATTTTAGAAAAATAAGCCAGCCAGAAAAATTAGATTTAACCTGGAAACTGAATGTGGAAAAAAAGTCAGGATGAAAATGCTCACAAAATGAAAACAACAGGCAACAGGCACAACTAAAATGAGAGAGCCCAACTTCCAGACTCCAAATCCATTCTGGAGCAGAATCCCTCCAGAAGCGGCCCCTGCACAAGAGCTGAAGGTCTGCAATGATCCTGGCAGGGTGGGGTGGGTAGGACACGACACAATTGTATTCAGAATGGACTGAAATCGCCTGGGTGTGCTCAGGACGTTCACCTGAGCTGAGCAGGCAGCAGGAGTCCAGTGACCCTAAGGAGAGAGAAATTAAAGGAATGGAAATCAACTGAAAATGGGAGAGAACAGACCCGGCTGTGCCAAGGGGAAACTAAAAACCCCTCCAAACCCCACTGGCGCTTGTCTTGCAGCTGAAAAAGTCAGTTTATTATCAAAGGGGGAAACTTCCACCTGGGGGATGAGCAGTGAAACTGGAAGTGATAAAAACCAGGATGTAATTGTATCCTTCCAAAGGGCAATGGTGACAGGAACAGAGGAACGGCCTCAGGCTGGGCCAGGGCAGGCTCAGCTTGGGCACCAGGAGGAATTTCTGCCTGGAAAGGGTGGCCAGGCCTTGGAGGTTTGGAGTCCCCATCCCTGGAGGTGTCCAAGGAAGGGCTGGAGGTGGCACTGAGTGCCCTGGGCTGGGGACAAGGTGGGGATTGGGCACAGCTGGGACTGGATGGGCTGGGAGGGCTTTTCCAGCCTCAGGGATCCTGGGATCCCCTGACCCTGCCTTGCACAGCAGCACAAGGAGCTGCTCTGTGAGGAGAGCACGTCCCAGGGAATCAGCCCTTCCAGAGCCAGGGAAGGGCCCCACTGAAGCTCTGCCAGTCCATCCGTGCCATCGGACATGGGGACGCTGCTGGGACATTGTCCTGTCCCCAGCAAGGGCAGAGGCCGAGCTCCCATCATTCACACGGATCATGGGATGAGGAAACACTAAAAACACAACCCCCAGGGCTTCCAGAGAGCCCCGTGCTCCAGCCTGCTCAGGGAAGGGCAGCTGGGGTGGGATCCTGCTGGACAAGGAGATTTTGGGGGTGAAGTGGGTCAGAAATCAGGGAGACAAGCAGGAAGGAAAGGGGGAAACCAAAGCAGCACAGTCACAATGCTGGGAAAAAAATCAAGAATCAGGGAAGAGCTGAGGCAGGGAGATCAGAAGCCTGTTCCTCCCAAGAGCAGATGGCTCGGGCAGGCACATTCCCGGCATGTTCCTCCTCCCTGAGATCCCTGGGCACTCAGCAGCCTTTGATGGATCTGCCTGCAGTGGAAGCAGCTCCAGGAGCAGCAGAGGGCTGGGGCTGTTTGATACCCAGCACATCCTCTGGGAAAGTGAAGGCAGAACTGGTCTCAGCTTCTCCATCTGTCACTGCTCACTCCAGTTGCTGCCCTTGGATTCCTCTCCTGGAAGGGGAAGGGGCAGCTGGAAGGGGAAGGGGCAGCTGTTTGCTCTTGCCCACCTCGCTCAGGATTTTACAGAACACTCTTTCACCCCCAGTTTTCTCTCCAGGCTGAGGAATCCTGCTCCGTGTCCTTGTCCAGCAGGATCTGGGGTTTGGAGATCAGGGGTCAGTTCCACCACCCCAGAGCTGCTGGGAACCTGTTCAGAGGGGAGAGAAACTGTGCCCAGGAGGCAGCAGGGCTCAGGGGAAGGGACAGGCTTGGGGCACCCTGGGACATGGGAAGGTGGCCCTGCCCAGGGCAGGGGTGGCACTGGATGGGCTTTAAGGTCCTTTCCAACCCAAACCATCCCCGGGTTTGACCTCAGAAGCTGGAATTACAGAGTGAGAAGGTGCAGAGAGCCTCAGGGGAAGCAGAAGATTCACAGGAGCCTCCAACACCCTCAAAGGAGGGAAATGGTGACAACTGTGACATTCCTCTTGGAAAATCAGCCCTCAGGTTTTCCATTTAAAGAAGTGCCCAAGAGCTTCAAACTAAAGAAAGGGGCTCGGGATCACCAGGAGCCGGAACATGGAACAAAACACGTGGAGTCCCCATCCCTGGAGGTGTCCCAGGAAGGCCTGGATGTGGCACTCAGTGCTCTGGGGACAAGCTGGGGATTTGGCACAGCTTGGACTTGATGGGCTGAGAGGGCTTTTCCCACCTCAGTGACTCTGGAATTCTGGGATTCCCAGTGCAGCTCCAGGTCAGTGTAAAGATCACTGAATCAGAAAAAAATAAAAAAAAGCCTCCAGCACTGAACACAACAAATACAGGGAAGGAAACATTCCATAAACACAGGGAAGGAAACATGCCCAGATAGCTGTGAGTACTCACATCTGAGCTTGTCCAGGATCTTCCCCCCACACATGGTGGCCAGCATGGCTTTCACCGAGAACACCGTCAGCTTCCCATGGCCCTCGCTGTGGGGAAAAGCACATAGTGAGCAATTCCCACAGGGAACAGCAAGCACAAACACCCCTAGTGCCTGGGGAGGGAAGCAGAAATGATGGGAATAACCATAACCATAAACACCTTCATTAACCTGTCACTGCCAGTAACTGGAATTAAATGTGCACATTCTCAGGGAATTTGCACTGGCACGGAAATTCAACGATGGGGAAAGCACAGGGTGAGTGTGGGGAGATGTGGAAAAGCAGAATTCTCCTGAAGGGAGTCTGAGAGAGGGACTTTGGACAAGGGCCTGGAGGGACAGGACCCAGACTGGTTTGGGTGAGAAGGGACCTCAGAGCCCACCCAGTGCCACCCCTGCTATGGCAGGGACACCTCCCACTGTCCCAGGCTGCTCCAAGCCCCAATGTCCAGCCTGGCCTTGGGCACTGCCAGGGATCCAGGGGCAGCCACAGCTGCTCTGGGCACCCTGTGCCAGGGCCTGCCCACCCTCCCAGGGAACAATTCCTTCCCAATATCCCATCCATCCCTGCCCTCGGGCAGTGGGAAGCCATTCCCTGGGTCCTGTCCCTCCATCCCTTGTCCCCAGTCCCTCTCCAGCTCTCCTGGAGCTCCTTTAGGCCCTGCAAGGGGCTCTGAGCTCTCCCTGGATCCTTCTCCAGGTGAGCACCCCCAGCTCTCCCAGCCTGGCTCCAGAGCAGAGGGGCTCCAGGCCTGGGAGCAGCTCCGGGGCCTCCTCTGGACTCTCTCCAGCAGCTCCAGGTCCTTGTGCTGTTGGAATCCCCAGGGCTGGGGCAGCTCTGCAGGTGGGGTCTCACCTGAGCACAGGGGCAGAATCCCCCCTTTCCTGCTGAGAGATCAGCCCAGGGCAAACATCACTTGGGAATTCCAACCTCCCTAAGTCCCAGTCTCAGCCCCCTGCCCTTTTACTCTTTAATAAACATTCATTTGATGTCACAGGAAGGTTCAACTTTGAATTAGTTCCCAGAAGAACCAGTGCCCAAAGCCATCAGTGTCTCCTCCCAGGACACAGCCTGTCCTTGGAAAGGTCTCTCTGGTGCCCCCAGGCACTGGGCCTGCCCCCACTGATGCTGTGTTTATAAATCACCCAAAACCCCAAACTCCTCCCTGCAGTCTGCCAGAGCAGCAGTTTCTGAGGAACCTCCCCAACCCTTTGTGCCTCTGAATTCCCATCAGAAGGAAAAAAGGCAGAACCTTCCATATGATCTTGAACCTCCTGTACCAACAACCAGGACTGGAAGCAGGGCTGGTTTAAACCAGGCCTCCTGAGGCTCCTTCCTCATCCTCAACATCCTCCCAGCCTGGCTTCTGCAGCAGCTCCCACAGCAGGGATGTCCACGTGGATCTGCCACTGATCCCGACCCCAACTCCAGCCAGCTCCTCACCCAGCCCAGGCAGAGCTCCAGGGAAACTCCCCCTCCTCTGCTGGCCCTCCCCGAGCCCACTGCAGCCTTCCAGCTGTGCCAGACCCTGAGCTCCTCCTCAGTCAGGTGAATTCCCAGGACAGGCAGCAGAGCTTGCTGAGCTCTAGGCATTGCCCAGAGCAGCTGTGGCTGCCCCTGGATCCCTGGCAGTGCCCAAGGCCAGGCTGGACACTGGGGCTTGGAGCAGCCTGGGACAGTGGGAGGTGTCCCTGCCATGGCAGGGGTGGCTCTGGATGGGCTTTGGGGTCCCTTCCCACCCAAACCATTCCAGGATTCTGGGACTATACCTGCCTCATGGAATGTTAAAGGCTCGGATGGTGCCAGCAGCACCCTCTGTGAGAACTCTGTGACTGTGGGCATGCCAGCAGCCCAGGGATTCGATTCCAGCAGCCCAGGGATGCCATTCCAGCAGCCCAGGGATGCCATTCCAGCACGGATGTGCATTTTTAACAAAGCCCGGCCTGCCGTGCTGCTGAGCTCCTGGAGAGGGAGCCTCAGCCCTGCCTCTGCTCTGCCTCCGGCTCTGGCACATCCCAGCTCCTCCCTCAGTGCCGGTGCCAGGCGGGGGGGGCACAGAGAAGCTGCTGCACCGTGCTGGGATCCAGGTGCTTCTGGGGGTCCAGACAAGGCAGAGCTTGCAGGGCTGGGGGGAAAGTGGGGGACAAAAATCTACCTCTAACTAAAGCCTCCATTTTCTGAGGCAGCTCCCCCAGACGTGACCATTCCTGGGTTTAAATCCTGCGTTTTTCAGTGTGAGCTGTCTGAGAATAACCAAAGCCTCAGCCAAGCCTTACAACTTGTCTCAGCTAACACCAAACCCGGACTGAACAGAAACCCCCCTGGGTTCTGCTGGCACAGAACCTGCTCTGAGCTTTGTGCTGGTTTTATTTGTCCTCCAGTCTGGACTTTCTGGGGGACACACCCAGCTCCTGTTTGGTGGCAATAAGAAGGTGTCACACTGGGAGAGGATCAAAGTCTGGACATCACAAACAGAACCACATCTGGCACACTAAGTGCTGGGGACTGCCTTGGGTAAATCCCCTCTGTGGGGCAGAAGCAGGAGTCAGATCCTACTGAAAAAACACTGATTTGGAGATGGGCAAGACCAAGAGTAAGAAATGCCAAGCACAGCAAAGGAGCTGCAGCTGCTGCTCAAAGAACACACAGGGGCACAGCCACTCAGGATCAGCAGAGCAGACCCTGCAGAAAGAGGCTGTGAGAGAAACTCCTAAAACTGGACACGAGGAGATGCCTGGACAGATCCCTGAGCAAAAAACACAGCTGCTTCCAGCCAGGAAATGAGAATCAGCTTTATGGGGTCACAGCACATTAAGGAGGGCTGCAAACCGACTGTCCAGACATAGCTGAGCTCAAAAAGGGTCTTTTTGAGCAAGATTGAACAAAACACATTCACCTTTCAACCACTGCTAAGCCCCCAGGAGGTCCCAGCACAGTTTCACCCCAGGCCCAGCTCAGAAGAGGGCTCACACTGATGCCTCGGGTTTTAACTTTTATATTTTTCAAATCCTGCACTGCCTGGGTGTAACTCTGAAGTTTCGTGTGGCCTCTTAGCTGCTGTTCTCTCGTGCTGGTCAGACACAACAAACCTCTCTCCAGGCTTCCACCTCAAGGACACCAGGCCCCAAAATGTGTAAACTAAAAGCCTCCGAGAGGGGGGCAAACTTGTGGTAATTACATCATGAACTGAGGTTACAATTGGGAGAATTAACCCTGATATGCAAATGGACCAAACTCATAAAAGTGTGAAGGACCCGTGAGCCACAGGATCACAGGATTGAGGATTGAGGGCTCCCCAGGCTGTACCTCTGAAGGCCCTTCAATAAACACCTACCTTTGTTCCCTAATTCTTGTCTAGCCTCTGTTTGCAGGTGGCCACCCCAGGCATCAACACTGGCCCCAGGGAGGCTCCAGCTCCTGTCACGAAGCAGGGGTGACCCCTGCTGCAGGCCCAGGGGTGGGTGGGGAGTGTGTGTGGGGTGTGTGGGATGTGTGTGGGGTGTGCCCCAGCCCCAGAAGCAGCACTCAGACCCCCTGGCTGCTCTCATCCCGCTCCGACGAGGCAGGGCAAGGATACAGGAGGCAGTACTGGCCTGTCATATGCTGCTATCATGAAGTTGAGGAGGAGGCTGATGGACTGCTCTACGCTGATCTGGTGAGTGGAAGGAAGGCGTTTGTTCAGCTGGTAGTAGATGGATGAAATGATTGTTTCTAGGCGGGACACGTTGATCTCTGTGTTGTGATCCAAAGTGTTAAGGCCGTTGTCTCGGAAGGCTTCAATCATATTCCAGATATCAACAAGGTGAACTAAAAACAAAAGGAGAAAGAATTAACTTGTGTTCTGCAAGGCACACAAGCCCGCTGGGATGGCACTGCCTGTGAGCAGCGCTGGCTCTCCTTTGGCACCAACAGTCCCTGTGCACAAAGTGAGACACTGAGTTCATTCCAACAGCTGGTAAAGGGACAGAGCAGTGCCCAGGTGCCTCAGGTGGCTTTTAGTCCACCCTTTAACACCCGGGTCTCTGTCAGAAACAGTTTCTGAAGGAGCAGAGCCCTCCCCCTGAGCATGCAGTGCTGGAGCAGAGTGAGGCACTCAAAGCCATCAGTCAGAATTCCTCCCTGGGAGGGTGGGCAGGCCCTGGGATGGAATTCCCAGAGAAGATGTGGCTGCCCCTAGATCCCTGGCAGTGCCCAAGGCCAGGCTGGACATTGGGGCTTGGAGCAGCCTGGGACAGTGGGAGGTGTCCCTGCCATGGCAGGGGTGGAATGGGATGGGCTTTAAGGTCCCTTCCCACCAAACCACTCTGGGCTCTGATGATACTCCAAATCCACTACCAACTGTTTACAGTAACTCTGAACACCCTCACGCTGACTCGTAGGGTATCGAAGGAGGAACTTGATGTTCCAGTTAAACTCTGACTGGTTCCAGTCAATCCAGTTCCCAAACCCAGAGCATAATGTTTTATAAACACAGGTCTAGGGCTCCAAAGCGTTTCCCTACATTTCCCTGCTGTCTCTAAGGAATGCTAACAACGTGGAGAAAACCTTTCCCAAACCACAGTAAGTGATCTGCAGAACCACATCAAACAATATTTCAAAATGTTTCCAAGCTTTAAGGTTTGCAGGGAAGTGCAGAAGACATCTGAGGATCAGCAGCCACCAAACGGAACACGATCCAGCACCCAGAGAAGGGACACTGTGAACTCCACTCCTGGATCTCCCCACAGAAGGCTCTGCAGTCAGTGTGAGTTTGTGCCTGTCTTACACTGAACTTGTTTTGTATTTCTCACATGAAACCCCCACAAGGACCAAAGCCAGGCTGTCCCCACCTGCCCAGAGCTGCACACCCCCATCCCCAGTCCCAGGGTGGCAAAGACTGCCCAGGGTCATGTGGGGCATCAGCAAACCCTGTGCAGAGCTCTGTAACCAAAGTTCCTTTCTGCTCCCTGCTGCTAACACCGAGGTTCAGCCCTGAACCTGCAGCTCCAGCCAGGAACCAACGCTGCTCCCAGGCCAGAGCCACCCACCAGCACAGGGACCTGGGGCACGGCCACCACAGCCCAGCAACACAGCAGGGACACGTGGCCTCCTGGGACCCTTCTGCTGGCCTCCTCCCCAGCCCTTCTGCTGGCCTCTTCCTCCTCCTCCTCCTCCTCAGCCCTTCTCCTGGCCTCTTCCTCAGCCCTTCTGCTGGCCTCCTCCTCCTCCCCAGCCCTTCTGCTGGCCTCCTCCTCCTCCCCAGCCCTTCTGCTGGCCTCCTCCTCCTCCCCAGCCCTTCTGCTGGCCTCCTCCTCCTCCCCAGCCCTTCTGCTGGCCTCCTCCTCCTCCCCAGCCCTTCTCCTGGCCTCCTCCTCCTCCTCAGCCCTTCTCCTGGCCTCCTCCTCCTCTGCCCTTCTGCTGGCCTCCTCCTCAGCCCTTCCCCTGGCCTCCTCCTCCTCCTCAGCCCACCCAGCAGTTCCTATGCCCTGGGATCAGGGATCTCCTCCCACCCGTTATCCCGCTGGGCTCTTTGCTGTGTCCAGCTCAGCACGGGCACAGCACAAAGTGCTCCCGCTCACCTGGGACTCAGCTCAGCCTCGGGAGCTGTCCAAGGTCAGAGCCCGCGGCAGGGAAGGAGAGAACTTCACTGCCCAGCGAGGTTTGAACTGACAGAGCTCTCCATGGTCCCCAATGCTACGCGTGGCCCCACACAGACAGCTCCAGGCAGGGACTGTCCCTGTGCTCACTGTGGGTGCTCTGGGCTTCCCCGTGAGGAAACAGCCCCTCACACAGCTTGAGAGTATCTGCATCCAGCACTGAGGGCAATGAAACACCACAGCTGCCCTTGGACTTCACATTTTCTGGACATTAAAGAGTAAATTTGAGGATATTACAGAGTATCGGGCAAGGATCGCTGCCTCTTTCTAATTGCATATTTAATGATATATGAAACCTCTGTTGAAGGGACAGCTGGCAGTGGCTGCCCAGTGCTGCCTCTCACTGCACCCCATATGGGCTGGGGGCAGTGTTAGCAGCAGCCATGCAGAGCAGGGTGTGGGGATGGGGCTGGGCACACTCACGGTTGCATCTCTTCTGCACGAAGCGCAGCTTGCAGGCGGTTCTGTACGTGGAGAGCCGGATCACGTCAAAGTTCTGGGCTCCTGCAAAAAAAACAAAGGTTTGGGGGTTTGCTTCCCTCTGCAACACCCAGTTCATCTGATATTCTTGAGAGGAGGACTTGGAGAAAGGCACGAGCGTCTCCTCACACGCATCACCTCACATGGGGGGATTCTGCCCCTGTGCTCAGGTGAGACCCCACCTGCAGAGCTGCCCCAGCCCTGGGCATTCCAACAGCACAAGGACCTGGAGCTGCTGGAGAGAGTCCAGAGGAGGCCAAAGGGGATCAGAGGGATGGAGCAGCTCTGCTGGGAGGAAAGGCTGAGAGAATTGGGATTGCTCTGCCTGGAGAAGAGAAGCTCTGGGGTGACCTAACTGCAGCCTTCCAGTGCCTGAAGGAACCGACAGGAAAGATGGAGAGAGACAATTGACAAGGTCTGGAGGGACAAGACACAGGGAATGGCTTCCCAGTGCCAGAGGGCAGGGATGGATGGGATCTTGGGCAGGAATTGTTCCCTGGGAGGGTGGGCAGGCCCTGGCACAGGGTGCCCAAAGCAGCTGTGGCTGCCCCTGGATCCCTGGCAGTGCCCAAGGCCAGGCTGGACATTGGGGCTTGGAGCAGCCTGGGACAGTGGGAGGTGTCCCTGCCCATGGCAGGGGTGGCTCTGGGTGGGGTCTGAGGTCCTTTCCCACCCAGACCACTCCATGATTCCATAATAATGCTACTCTGGAAACAAATCAGTATAAATATGTCATTTTAAGTCAGAGGTCCCTCGGTCTGTACCTGGAATTAAGGATATGCTGGGGACTCCAGCACCACTCCCTTCAGCCCTGAGTCCTTGCAGGACACCAGGATGAGGTGGTGCCACGCAAACACAAATTCTTAACACTTCTTCTCCAGAGGACAACTCTGCACACATCAACCCCCAAAGCATCCTCGAGTCACACCAGCACTGCAGGGCCATTTTTTATATTTTTTAAGGCCAAAAGTGCTCTGTCTGTTGTCATTATTTGTTTTAATAGCTGTCCACAAACTTTAGGCATTGTCACAGATGAGACACGGGAACATTCCCTGAGAAGGGAGCTTCCCAAAGCCTAGGGATGAATGACCTTCCCAGGCAGTTGGGACTCACCTCAGGCACTCTCCTCCTGAGCAGCCCCCAGGAGCACCTCGATGCTTTTCCCTGTGGGGGGTTGTGGGGCAGGACAGGAATGATCTGGTGCAGCTGCCACAGTGGAGCTCTCAGTGGAGAATAAGTGACATTATGCCTTCAGATTTTCTACTTACTCATTTCCATGAACAGCTGCCTCTTCTCTGCCATGGTCCTCCTCCTCTTCCCACTCTCCTCGATCATTCTGGAGACAAAAATGGCAAACACTGTTTGTGTTAGAATTCCTGTTACAAGAGCAACTTGCTGTGAACAAGAGGATCCCATCCCTGGCTGGAAGCAGTCTGCCTGTGTCTGGGGACGGGGGAGTCACAGACAGACACCTCTCATCACTGTCCCATTCCACAGCACACACCTCAGGCCAGTTAACACCTTCCAAAGTGGGGCACAGCACGGCAAACATTCATTCTGAACACTTTAATTGCTCTGGTTTGAAAAGCTCAGAGCTGCAGTAATAGATGTAGAAAAACATCCCATGAAGAATTCCTTTGTGTTCCAAGGATTTTGTTTGCAAAACACAGAGCAAGCCAGGCCTCTCCAGGAGCAGCTGAGATTTCGTGTCAGAGACTTTGGGGTTCAGCAGGAAGGAGCTCACCCCACTCCTCTCCCTGGCTGGCAGAGGTGAACGACCCCTCTTCCCTGCAGGATCACAGAATCCTTTATGTTGGAAAAGACCTCCCAGGATTCGTGGGGATGTTGGGTTTGGGGTGTGGGGGAATGCTGGCTTTAAACAAAACCTGCTAAAATTCATTTAACTTTGAACCCCGACTCCTGAGGTCAAATGGGATTTTTCAGGGAAGTAAAGAATGTAGAACTAATTAAGCTGGAAATAAAAACAGTTTGGTGACAGAGGCCTCCCTTTCCTAGGAAAACAGATCAGAGGAGTGACAGCACCAGGGAGGAGCTTGTACCCCAAGGTAAGGGGACACAGGGACAATTCAGCAGCTCTCAGGGCTCATTTCACTATATAGTCCTAAAAGGTGCCAAATTTCAGCCCACTGTACCAAAAAAAAAAGAAGTTAATTCAGCATCAGTGTGAATTTTACTTTATAATTCAATTAATTACTACACTATTCTTTAGTTACCAAATTCACCAACCTATGGCTTAAAAACCATTAAATACAGGTTTTATGTACCAAAATCCCAAAAAAAGGACAAAAATCCCAAACAATTCTTCCACAGTTCCATCCAAACCTACGGGAGGCAGCTGGCTCAGCCTCCTCAGCCCAGGCTTCAGCAGCCTCAAATGCCAGCAGGAACACCAAGTGGTGCCTTGGCACTGGCACACGTCCCCGAGGCACTGTCCCTTGGCAGGGCTCCCCATTTCCTGCTGCAACTCCCACAGCTTGGAACCCACCAAAGCCTCTTTCCTTTCCCAAAAGGAAAACAAGCACGTGGGCTTGGACCTGAAAACACATTGTATTTCCTTGGTTTTTCCTACTTTAGAAAACCACAGACTCAGAACCAATGCACTGCTGTGCCTTTATTATATTTTTGTTTTGCAGGAAAAAGCCTTGGTGGCAATTTTTATGACTTGTAAAAGTTGGGGCTTTTGGGCCCATGAACTTCCAAACCCATCTCATTTTCCACAAAGCACCCAACAGAGCCATGACTTCCACCTCTTCCCCTAGGGATTCCTCATTCATGGAATCCCAGAATGGTTTGGGTGGGAAGGGACCCTAAAGCTCATCCAGTGCCACCCCCTGCCATGGCAGGGACACCTCCCACTGTCCCAGGCTGCTCCAAACCCCAATGTCCAGCCTGGCCTTGGGCACTGCCAGGGATCCAGGGGCAGCCACAGCTGCTCTGGGCACCCTGGCACAGAGGGGCACCTGCACGTGCCAGGCTGGGAGTCCCAGAGGTCATTCCCAGTGCCTGGACACAGCACCCAATGCTGCCATACAGAATTCCTGGGTAAACAGGTCAGAGTGACCAAAACAGACACAATCACCCCTTCAGAGGAGCTAAGTGTTACCTCTGTGCCCTCTGCAAGGACAAGGAGTGACTGAGCATTTTCAAGTTGCCTTGAAACGAGACCTGGATGAGGGATCTGCTCTCTCCATGATCCCAGAATCCCTGAGGTTGGAAAAGCCCTCCCAGCCCATCCTGTGCCCAATCCCCACCTTGTCCCCAGCCCAGAGCACTCAGTGCCACCTCCAGGCCTTCCCCGGACACCTCCAGGGATGGGGACTCCAAACCTCCCTGGGCAGCCCCTGCCAAGGCCTGAGCACCCTTTCCATGCAGAAATTCCTCCTGGTGTCCAACCTGAGCCTGCCCTGGCCCAGCCTGAGGCCGTTCCCTCTCCTCCTGTCCCTGTTCCCTGGCAGCAGAGCCCGACCCCCCCCGGCTGCCCCCTCCTGTCAGGGACTTGTGCAGAGCCACAAGGTTCCCCCCGAGCCTCCTTTTCTCCAGGCTGAGCCCCTTTCCCATCACCCCCTCCCAGGACTCCTGATGCAGCCTCAGCATCTCCTCCAACCTCCTGCCTGTCTCAAAAGCAGAAGGTTTGTATTTTACCCTGGGGGAACAGCTCAGCTGCCTGGACCTGCTCACCAAACCCACCAAAGGTGCTGGCTGGGTTCAGAGCTGACCCTGCTGCTGCTTTCCTGCTCCAGCCTGAGGGGAGGAAACACCTCAGGGATGATCTGTCAGGGCCAGGGCCACACGTTCTAAACAGAGTGGAGAGAGAATCAGGGAATGGAAACACAGAACTGCCCAGGCTGGAAAAGCTCTGTGAGACCATCGAGTCCAACCATCCCCAGCACTGCCCAGGCCACCACTGCCCCCTGTCCCCAGGTGCCACATCCACAGGGCTTTGAAATCCCTCCAGGGATGGGGACTCCACTGCCCTGGGCAGCTGTGCCAGGGCTGGACAGCCCTTTCCATGAAGGGATTGTTCCAAATATCCAACCTGAGCCTGCCCCGGCCCAGCCTGAGGCCTTTTCCTCTCATCCTGCCCCTGCTCCCTGGGAGCAGAGCCCAACTCCCACATCACTGCCAGATATCTGGAAAGTGGTGGAAATTAGGTTCTATCAGAGTAATTGACAAACCTGTTTTTAATCCCTGAACCATGAGATACAGAAGGATCCCTCGGTGATGAGCCTGGGAAGAAGGAAGACGGCAAGTCTTTCTCAAGTTCCAAGCAGGAATGAACCAAACCCACAAGAACTGCAGCTATGTTTGGGATGCAAATTACAGTGCTCAGCTCCCAAAAGAGGGAAGGGAAACAGCAGCTTGGCCTGAGCTGGTTTGGTTTGTTGGGCTGGGCTCTTTGAAGGGGGTGGGGAGGCTGGGTTTGGGTTTTGGTGGGGATTTTTTGGGTAGGTTTTGTTTGTTTACTCTCGTTGTGCCTTGTCTTTTTAAAAATTGTAGCACAATCTGTGAGCAAAGTGCCAGGAAGCACAACATGGGCTGGAAAGATGCAGCAGCCAAGAATTCCTGAGGTGGCTGCTCACATTCCATGGGCACATATAGGGAAAACCACTCAAATATAGAATCCCAGGATTGTTTGGGTTGGAGAGACCTCAAAGTCCATCCAGTGCCACCCCTGCCATGGGCAGGGACACCTCCCACTGTCCCAGGCTGCTCCAAGCCCCAGCGTCCAGCCTGGCCTTGGGCACTGCCAGGGATAGGAAGTCCAATTATTTGGAAATCCTTATTGAAAAGTAACATTCAGCTAGAATCAGAAAACTATGCAGTACCTTACAAAACTGCAGCTGAGTATGTTTGATGTAAACTTCCAAAATTGCATCATTTCCCCTCATCCTTTCACCTTCTCCCCCTTTCAACACTTGCACGGCCACAGGAACACCCTCTGACAGAGTCAATAGAAAAGTTAATTTATAAATTCCACACCAACTAACGTGGAAAATTCTACACTCAGCCGCCATCTAAAAATATCTTTAATAAACTCACATTCTTCTTATTTCTCTTGTTTAACACCTTTTTTCTCTCCCTGTTTCTCTCCCACTCCGGTGTGCCAGGGCTCTCCCTGTCAGAGCTGTGTCCCACTTCCAGCTCAGGCGGGTGTGATTTGTACCCCCTGAGATCCCCTGAGGGCCCTCTGGCCGTGCCCTCTGGCCGTGACCTGCTGACCATGCCCTGCTGACCATGCCCTTGGACCGTGCCCTCTGGCCGTGCCCTCCTGACCATGCCCTGCTGACCATGCCCTTGCACTGTGCTCTCCTGGCCGTGCCCTTGGACCATGCCCTGCTGACCATGCCCTCTGGCCGTGCCCTGTCCCGCTCCCTGCAGGTGCTCCCGGGTTCAGGCCAATACTACAGGACCTTGCTTAGCAGGTTTCGCTCTTCTTGGAGCTCATCAGCTGTAGGTAACGGCCTAAGGACAGCTCCTCCTCCTCCTGCAGGGGAGGGATCCAGCCCAGCCCCTCCCCTCCTGCAGCAGCCACAGCTCCCCAGGCACAGCTCTGTGCTCAGGAAATCCCTGCATTCGCCAGACATTTGTTTGTCTTGTTTAATTTTGTTTTATTCTGTATTTCCACCTTTAAGAAACGCTCCAAAGGAGGTTCTGACCTTTAAGGTTTGGTAACCATTTCCAGACATTGCTTTGCACTGAATCTCATCAGCCAAAGGCAGGAACAGAGAAAGGAAAGTTCATTTACCAATTATTAAATCTGACTTGGTTCAGATTCTTGGCGTTGCATGTCATTAGCAGAAATAATATTTGATGTCACTGATTAAACTGCAGTTGCTGCATGAGGATAAAACTGTGCCCATACCTATTTATGGTCAGAAATAACTTGTAATTAAAATAGATCAGAAAAACCAGTTTGGGGCACGGGCTGATCTGAGCTGTGCTCAGCACAAGGGAAGGAGGTTCATTGACTCTCTGCCATTTTTCTGATTAGAAGAACAACTGTTCCTGGTGCTTCAGGGAAAAGCTTTCCTCCCTTGTCAGTTCATTCAGTCTCAGAAATGTAACTTTGGTATATAACATAACTGGGATGAAGATGCTGAATAAAAACCCAGGGCGTTACCTGTGCTGGCAGAAGTTACTGGTGTCCATCTGCTTTGGGCTTCTGAACTCACCTGGCTTCAACTGACATGTGATTGAAATAATTTAAAGCAATTTCTGAACTGTCAGAAATGTTTTGTCAAAGTACAGAATGAAATTTACCTATGATATGAAGGTGCTTATATTTTTTCATCTCAGATTTCAATAAAATTATGAAGTATTTTTCCTTTTCCTTCCTAATTTGAACAAGGACCCCACAATGACTGACTTAATTCCCTTCTCTCCCTCTGTCTATCCAAAATATCTGATGCTCTTACTCATTTCTTTGTTCTCCATCCTCTCCCGGTTCATACTCCGAATCCCTTTCCTCAGAAGTCAAACATAATTCATCAAAAATACTCCTTTGTGCCCCTGTGCCTTTTCCTGGGAAGAGGAGTGACCTAGAAGTGATTTCAGGGGGACACACCTAACCTCTGGAAGAGAAAAGGTAAACCTTTTGTACTTCTTCAAGTAGGCTGGCAACATCTTTTAAAGCACATTTTAACCACTTCTGACAATTCTTCTAATTTAAATTTCACATTTTAAACTCTGTTCCCATCATTTATAGGATAAGTAACTGAAGCAAAAGCAACTGTGCACAAAAGTGTGAGAAATACTCTAAAATGTTATTTCTGAACCTCCAGGAAGTACAGGAGCATCTCTGGGAACCAACATGCACCTTCCAGCTGCAGCTTCCCCAAAACCCAAAGGTTTGGATCTCTCACTGATGTTTTTACGTGTTTTACTCAGATGATTGTGCAAGATCTTCACAAAAACAAACTGACTCCAGCCTACAAGGGCGTAAGGAAAACCCCACTTGGCTAAGAGCCAGGAAACAGACTGTAACTTCCCAGAGATTACAACTCTGCAGTGAAATTCTAAACAAGTCAATGGTTCCTTATTTTCCTCCATAAATCCAGTGGATCCAAAGCTGCTCTGGATGATTCTGCAAAAACCTGCCCATATAATGCAGGAATCTTGACTGAAAATGAACAGGCAATCCAGTAGTTCAGGGGGAAAACAATGGTAATGAAACATAAAGCTTTCCCTCCTCCACGCTTTGCCATTTCTGCTGGAACTGGAAGGTTTTTCCAAGGCACAAGAAGCCATCTGGTTTGTTCATGCAGGACACAGCATGTGGCAGCACAGCCCCAGAGAGGCCTCAGTGCCTCCAGTTACTGGAGTGGAAAATCCCTGCATGGACAGGGACACTCCTGGCTGTGATAAACCCGGGCCCAGGGAGAGCTGGGGATGGAGCACATCCAGCTGGGAATGGGCACCAGTGGGCTCAGGGCTGCCTCAGTCCTGCTCAGCACCTTCATGGATGGTCTGCACACGGGGATCGAGGGCAGCACCCTGGGTCAGCTCAGGGACAGCCCCATGGGTGGGATGTGGATCTGCTGGAGGCAGGGAGCTCTGCACAGGGATCAGGAAAGGCTGGAGCCCTGGGCTGGGCCAGTGGGGTGAGGCTCAACAAGGCCAATGTTGGGTCCTGCACTGGGGTCACACCAACCCCATGGAGCACTCCAGGATGGGAAAGGGGCTGGAAAGCTGCCAGGTAAAAAAGGCTCTGGGGGTGCTGTGCCAGTGGCTGGACACCAGCCCAGGGGTGCCCAGGTGGGCAAGAGGCCAATGGCCCCTGGGCTGTGCCAGCTCTGGGCTGGCAGCAGGGCCAGGGCAGTGCCCGTCCCCTGTGCTGGCACTGCTGGGGCACCTCCAGTGCTGGGGGCAGCTCTGGGCCCCTCCTGACAGGAGAGACCTGCAGGGGCTGCAGCGTGTCCAGGGCAGGGAACGGAGCTGGGAAGGGGCTGGAGCCCCAGGAGCGGCTGAGGGAGCTGGGAAAGGGGCTCAGCCTGGAGAAAAGGAGGCTCAGGGGGAACCTTGTGGCTCTGCACAAGTCCCTGACAGGAGGGGGCAGCCGGGGGGGGTCGGGCTCTGCTGCCAGGGAACAGGGACAGGAGGAGAGGGAACGGCCTCAGGCTGGGCCAGGGCAGGCTCAGGGTGGACAGAAGGAGGAATTTCTGCATGGAAAGGGTGCTCAGGCCTTGGCAGGGGCTGCCCAGGGAGGTTTGGAGTCCCCATCCCTGGAGGTGGCACCGAGTGCTCTGGGCTGGGGGCAAGGTGGGAATCGGGCACAGGATGGACTTAGAGGACTTTTCCAACCGAAATGATTCTGTGATTCCATGGAAACGCCCTGGCCTAAGCCCCAGGGTGAGCCCAACAACTCCACCTGCCCACCTGGTTAGAAACTGATAAAGATTGTACTGGATTAAAGTTAAACAAAGATGGATCAAGTAACAATATTTAATCAGAGCTTTCTTTGAAAGCCTTCCAAAACTTTTAACACTGCTTTAAAAAGAAGCTCCAGGTTCTCTCCAGACAAAACAGAACAAATTCAAATCCAGGAGAGTTCCAAAACCATCTGAGTTTCTGCCACTTCACATCTGGGAGTGTCAGCTGAGTGCCCAGAACAGAGAGAAGTCCCAGCCCTGAGGAACTTCAGGTCAGGCTAAGAATGATGAGGGTGACAGTGGCACTGGAGGTTCCAGCCCAGTTCCCAAGGTGTTATTTTAAGTTCACAGCTCTCTATATCCATTTTCAGTCTCCAGGGAATCATCCAGCCCGGGCCCAGGAGCTGTGCAGGCTCTGAAGGACAATGCTCAGTGTCTCAGCGTGGACTCAGCACGGTCAGGTCTCTTCTCCAGCAAACACAGCCAGGGTGCAGAGCAGGCAGCATCAGTGCCCACAACACTCAAATGCTCTTCTGGAGTAACCAGAGAGTCAAACTCTCATTTTCCTTTATTGCCCCAAAGGCTGAGGAGTAGAAATGGGTTTTTACAACCTGCCTGAAGGCTGAAGTTAATGTCTGTATAAGGGGTTTACCACAAGCCTGCAAACAAGAGCAAATCTAGCAGCTGAAATTGTTTCCTTAAAATGAAGCAGTGCTCCTGTTGGATACAATCAATGAAATATTACAGGAGGATTTTCAAGCAGTAAGAAGTTGGAAATAACCTAATTAAGAGCTTAGCCCTCCCTCTCAGGAAGGGAAGACTCATTTTTGTACCAGTGGAGGGGATTTCTGAGCACTCTGTGCTTCACAGTGAACCTGGCAAAGCCTTCCCTCTCCATCTGACCCTGCAGGTCCCAGCACTGCTTCCAGAGCACAGGAGAGAACTCTGGAACCGCCTCTGCAACTGGAATATTCATGACTAGGATCTGCTCTGAGCTGCGTTCTTGCCCTTTTCCCCACTAACCCAGACTGGAAGACAGAGCAGGAGCAGGTGCCCCACACCCAGCAGCACTGAGAGGAGCCAAAGCAGCCCCAGCAGAGCTCCCGGCTCACACTGAGCTCCCCTGCACACCCGGGGAGGAGGGAAATTCCAGCCAGGGCACTGAGAAACACCTGGGAACACGAACTGCTTTCCCCATCACAACCGAGTTCAGGATAAAACAGCTTGCCCAGTCTCCATTCATTAACTTCAGCTCCTACATTGACTCACAACGGGAAATCTTCCTCACCAGCTTCACAAGGCTAAACTGAAATAATTCTAGGTTTGGGAAGTGTTAGATACTATTGAAAGGGTACAGGAGCACAGAACCAGGAACTGCCATTAATCTGCATTTAAAAGTCTCTCTGCCACTGCCCCAGGCAATGGGAACTGAACACCCACACAGGCCTGATAACTTTAATTCTGTCTGAGCTGCCAGACACACACAACACCTTCTTCAAAAGCCTGGCTGCACCCAAGCTACTCCTCAGTGCCTCCCTCCTGCCTCGGGATTGCCTTGGGTGGCATCACTCTATTAAAAAAGAAACAAAGAACACCTCACAGTAAGCCCAGGAACTCACTGAGGGAGCACTCAGTGCCCTCATCCAGGAGATCCCTGCTGAGGGGATTCCTCATCACCTGTGATTCCACACTCCAAAGGTCCCACTGGCTGTGGTCACAAACAAAGCCTTTTCTTTCTATAAGAAAAAAATAAGCCAGAAGTCTAACTGGTGACACTTGCCATTTCCTTCTGTAAAACTAAGAGATTTTATCCCTTAGTTTTGCCACTTTCTGTTTCAAAAAATAATTTTTTTTAAAAAAATGAAGTTAGGGCCTCAGCTGCCTCGTTGTTTGCTTTATGCCAGGACACCCCTTTGCTGCCCCACCTCTCAAATCACAGAATCATTGAGGTTCTTGGTCACCCAAGACCGCTGAGTCCAACCTTTGACCTAATTAAGTTAAAACTTGCACTGACAGAGACTGAAAAATACCTCACCTTGCAGTCAGTCAGTACCTGCTCAAGAGTTACTATGATTTTAAGCGTTCTGTAAGCACAACGCATCCTTCAGACATCCAACTCTTTTACAATTTAGTGATGAATTGGCACCTGCCATCAGAATTCCATTTGTTTCCACAGAAACACCTGGCCAAATATAATGCGCTATCTGCTGTGGAATTCCAAGGTCTCCTACTGTTTGTTCCAGATCTAGGCTGCCTAAAAGTCCTCATTACATAAGTTTTTAAATAAATCTGTATTACTTAAGCACAGCTGAGAAGTTAAAATACTTCAGTCCTTAAAGCCCGCAGGACTGGGAAAGGCCCATTAAACTATTTAAGTTTAGGCACAGTTTATCAGTAGAAATCTCTTTAAACACTAAACCAGAGACAACAAAATCATGGTTTCTTCTCCCTTGTATCAAGGGGAAAGCAATTAACTTAATAAAAATATTATGAATTCAAATCCTTATCACCTGAATCACCTTATCTGGATCCCTCTTTAGGCTCTCTAAAGCTCCCCCAGAGCAGCCCACGCAGGCAGGCTGAGCCTGGAGCTCACCGTGGTTCATGCACCAGCCCAGCCCCAAGGCCTTGCTTTAAACTTCCAGACTCGGTTCCTTCCCTCTTCAAAAACTCTCACAGCTTCCACAGCATGGAACTGATAACATCCACCCTTGGCTTAAAGGATTGCACAGCTGATAACATCCACCCAGGGCTGCAGAGGATGGCACAGCTGATAACATCCACCCAGGGCTGCAGAGGATGGCACAGCTGATAACATCCACCCAGGGCTGCAGAGGATGGCACAACTGGTAACATCCACCCAGGGCTGCACAGGACTGGAAGTCCTCACTCCCCCTTCACCTGTGCTGTGTGGGATACAATTGAACTGGTGGAAAAGTGATGTTTTTCTGCTGCTGCAAAAGCCCTTTTCCTTGCATTATGGCTCCTTCCTAAATCCCCCCTACCATCCAGCACTCCCTAAAACAAGTACTGCTGTTGGAACAGCTGGGTCCTGGGACAAACCAGAGGCCTGACTGCATCAGCTGCAACACAGCCAACAAATAAAGCCATTCACTGTTCCAAAAACCCCCAGCCTGCTCCAAAGCCAGGGAGTTTGGGACAATACTGGCAGGGCTGCTGCATTCACCACCACAGAAACTGCAGTGACCAATGAGGGGTGTCCCATGGAGCTTACATGAGGTCCTGGATGTGTTCCCTTAAATTCGGGATTCTGGAACTGTCAAGAACCAATTCTGGCAGCCCAAACCCGGAAGCAGGGAGCTGCTCCCTTGGGACTGACCAAGACCCCAGCAGCAGATCTGGGGGGTACCAAAGAGCCACAGAACAAGACAAGAATCCTGTGTATGATGATGGGAACAAGCAGAAACCCAAAGAGGATTTGACAGGATAGGTCAAGGAAAGGCCTAAGGCAGACACCTCTGGAGCAGCATCCTGCACACATGGAAGCACAGGAGGGGTTTAAGGGTCAAAGGAAACCTGAAACTGAAACTTGTGACCTTTTGAACCAGTGGTTCAGGCACGTGGAATGGTTTGTCACTGGGCAGCTGCAGCAGAGAGAGCAGAGAATGATCCAAGGTTTGGGTGGGAAGGGACCTCAGAGCCCATCCAGTGCCACCCCTGCCATGGCAGGGACACCTCCCACTGCCCCAGGCTGCTCCAAGCCCCAATGTCCAGCCTGGCCTTGGGCACTGCCAGGGATCCAGGGGCAGCCACAGCACCATCAGCGACAGAGGCAGAACTTGAGGGACCAGAGCAGGAAAATAAAGTGTAGAGCCCTGTTAGGGGCAGCAACACACGAATCCTGACCACCCTCCAGTGACTCAGATTCTGTCACACCCAAGTTTTCAAGCAGCACAGAACCAACTTCCAAAGCATCCCTGTGGCTCAGCAAACCCCTTTGGAAGGAGACAGCACCGTGACAGGGCTCTGCATCCCACTGAGGTTCTGCTGGGTCCCCAGGGCAGTAGTTCAGATGTAAGGGAGAAATTTGTCCCTGTGAGGGTGGGCAGGCCCTGGCACAGGGTGCCCAGAGCAGCTGTGGCTGCCCCTGGATCCCTGGCAGTGCCCAAGGCCAGGCTGGACATTGGGGCTTGGAGCAGCCTGGGACAGTGGGAGGTGTCCCTGCCCATGGCAGAGGGAGTGGAATTAAATGTTGGTTAAAATTCTTTCCCACCCAAAGCATTCCATAATTCCATGATTCACCTTCCCCAGCTGAGGGATGTGCTGCACAACAAACATCGTTCTGGAGGACTTTTAAACAGAGGATTCCATCTCACAGATGGACGAATATTTTTACATGTCCAACGCACAACAGAAAATGCAGACGTCACTGCTTCACAACACAAGTTTGTCATCATGAAAAATGTCAGTATCCGTTTCGTAAGTGTAAGAAACAGGCAACTGAACATACAAACCACAAGTTTTTAAGGTCAGTACCACAGTCAATCCCAACAGATCCCATTACCTGAATCACACTGAGAAGTCTCTCAGGGCAACTTCCACTTTCCTCTGCTCAGTTCCTTCTCCAAACATTTAAATGACAACCTAAAGAGGTGGGGAAAACACCAAGTGAGGTTTTTTTTTCTCCAAGAAAGCAGCGGTTTTCCACAGAAAAATTACATCGCCTTATTAAACAGCTACAATACGGCGCTGCTTTTCCCCTGGATGCGGCTCCCGTTAACTCCAAAGCAATGGAGCCCGCACACCCCGGGTACCCCGTTAATTCCAAAGCAATGGAGCCCGCACATTCCGGGTCCAAAGCAATGGAGTCTACATGTTCCGGGTATCCCGTTAATTGCAAAGCACAGGAGCACACACGTCCCGCGTCTCCCGTTAATTCCAAAGCAATGGAACCGGCACATCCCGGCTCCCTGCCAGCAGCTGTTCTGCGGCCGCAGGGAACACCGGGGCACGGCCAAACCAGCGGCCCCCAACCACAGCCCGGTGACCCCCGGCCCCGCTGGGCGCTCCGCCGCGCCGGGCCCGGCGGCCCCGCCGTTCCCACCTGTGCCTGTGCCTGTACCGGTGCCTGTGCCGGAGGTGCCGGTGCCGGAGGTGCCGGAGGTGCCGGGGCCGGAGGTGCCGGAGGTGCCGGGGCCAGGTCTCCCGGGGCTCCCAGGGCTCCCGGAGCTCCCGGGGCTCCAGGGGCGGCCGGGCCCCCTCAGCCGCCGCCGCGCTCCAACGGTCCCGGCCGCCGCCGCGCGGCGCCCCGGCCAATCAGAGCCCGCCTCCGCCGGGGGCGCGCCAATCCGCGCCCGCCCGGGCCCGCCCGCTCGCGCGCCCCGGCCAATCGGCGGCCGGCGCCGCCTGCCGCGCTCCCGCCCCCCGCCGCAGCGCGCGCGCGCCGCGCGGCGCTCACCCCCACGGGGGGCGCGGCGGGACTGCGCAGGCGCAGCGCGAGGCACCGAGGGGGCGGCCCCGCCCCCGGCCCGCCCTGAGGGGCTGGGGCCGCCTGAGGCGAGCGGCGCCGGTGGCGGGGCGGGCAGGAGAAGCGTCGGGTGCTCCTTGAGCTGTGGGTGTTCCCTCACTACCGTCCCCTCAGCACCGTGTCAGCCGTGACCACCCCCTCACAGCTGTGAGCAACAGCCATCCTTCAGAACCATCCCGGCACAGCTGTGAACGACTGCCGTCCCCTCAGCATCCAGCCACAGACATGGCTCTGCTCCATCCCCTCAGCTCCGAGGGCTGGAGCCCCTCCTGTCTGGAGCCTGGCTGGGAGAGCTGGGAATGTTCAGGCCGGAGAAGAGAAGGGTCCGGGGAGACCTCAGAGCCTCTCCAGTGTCTAAAGGGGCTCCAGGAGAGTTGGAGGGCCTTGGGACAAGAGCTGGAAGGATAGGACACAGGGAATGGCTTCCCACTGCCAGAGGGCAGGGAGAGATGGGATATTGGGAAGGAATTGTTCCCTGGGAGGGTGGGCAGGCCCTGGCACAGGGTGCCCAGAGCAGCTGTGGCTGCCCCTGGATCCCTGGCAGTGGCCAAGGCCAGGCTGGACACTGGGGCTTGGAGCAGCCTGGGACAGTGGGAGGTGTCCCTGCCATGGCAGGGGTGGCACTGGATGATTTGTAAGGTCCCTTCCCATCCAAACCTTTCCACGGATCTGTGTTTCTATGGGTTCGGAGGGCAGCTTTGGCTTGTAAGGACCTGTGCCCCTGAAGGACGTGTCTGTCCCCTGTTCCCTGGGGGAGGCTGCTCACAGCACCAGCGGGTGTTCGGAACGAGACCCGCTCCCTTGTGGAGAACAGCATTCCATGGCATTCCTTTGGGGATGTCACAGCCCGCCTCGCTGGCAGCCCCCGGCAGCACCGACAGCGCCCGCTCCCTCAGTGATTCCCGAGGGGCATCTGCTCCAGGCTCCTCTGCTCCCTCTGGAAATGCCACGGCTCCTCCTGCACGACGCTGTCTGTGCCCGCAGGAAGGGAGAATTCCTACGCCGAGCGTGGAGAGGAGGGACCACTCACGGTTTGCACGAGTGGGGGGGAGATGTTTGTCAGGAAATAGGAAAATGAGACGGGAAAGTGCTGCTGGGATGTTGTGGCTGGTCCTCATCCCGAGCTGTTTCTCCCGGAATTCCGGAGTCAGCCCCACGGGTGGTGGCAGTGGAACCCAGTTAGGGAGGGGTGGTGGGAAGGGTGATTCCTGCTGGCTGCATTCGCATCCTAAACCCAGCAGCAGCCAAAGCAGCCTTTGGAAAAACCGTGGGCTGTAGGGAGAAGTGCTGGAACCTGGAAAAACACCAGATGGTGCCATGGCTTTAGTTATTTCTTTATGCCTCTGACGCCGGGAGTTCAGGCTTCCCTCTCCTCTGTGGGCTGTGCTCATCCTCCTTCGCGAGGGTCCCAGGGGAATTCTGCCGGGCTAGAAAAAAAGGGTTTTACTTACTGAACAACGAGATAGAGCCATTAATTACTCACACTGATTAAAAAGGAGAATAAATTAAAGTCTAGTGATGCCACCAAGATGCCACCTGAGGGCTGGGGTGGATTATTCCTGCTGGCAGGTCTCCAACCCTTTCCATACTTAAAATACAGAACTGTTGCTTTTAATGTATTCAGGGAAAAGAAATCCCAGGCTCCTGCACATTCCTCAGTGCTGCTGATTTTACCGAGTTGTTAAGTGCATTCAGAGTTTTCCTGTCAGAAATCAGGGGAGTTGGTTACACACCTGTTTCCCTGAATCCCTCCATTTAAGGGAAATCAAGTTCCTATCACTTGATACAGTTCCATATTCCTGAAGTGTCTTGGGACCCCAGAAAGTGAGGGGACTGCAGAATTTATTAAGGCTGAGTAAAAAACCAAAGTTGTCCCCTTAAAATGTGCCAAAAAGAAAATTTAAAATTGTAAAGCCAGGGAAGTGCAGTTCCCTGTCAGGGGGAGGCAAAAGGAAATCCCTGAAAACCCCCATCAGCAGGACTTGAGGCTGTGACCCCAAATGCAGTGAGCAGAAGAGGGACCATGGCAGTGAAATGCACGTGTCCCTGTGCTGAGGAACTGCAGGATCACACCTTCATTTCCAGAGAGGGCCCTGTGGGAGGAACAGGAACAGAACCCGTGGTAGGACATGAGCCACAGGGAAGGATTCTCTGGTGCCATGTGCTGGGGGCACGGATATTCCAGTGCCAGGGTGGGAATGGGCTGTTGGGAGCAGCCCTCGGATCCCCCTCTGTGTGAGAGATGCCAAGGTGGGACTTTGTACATTGTATAAGGTGGCCTGGAAGGGGCTGGAAGTGCTACAGAGTTTGTGGGCTCATCCTTGAGACACCTCTGGACACCACATTAAATAAAACCTGTGCCCATGAGGCTCAAGGTAGCACCCACCCCATCAGGACAGGTGAATCCCATCCACTGGGAAGCAGCCTGGAGGAAGCTGTGGTAGCTGCAGCACATTCAGTGCCCGTGGGATCACAGCCCTGGGATCAGGCCTGGAGGAACCCAGAGGCCTCCAAAGGTAAAACTCTCGGCCCACCAATTCCTCTATAAAATCTGTAATTCAGCACTGCAGAAGTCTGAACTGAGAGGCACCGGAGACCAGTTTGGTTCAGTTTTGAACTGGGAGGGAAGGGCTGGCAGGGGCAGCAGTACCAGGGGAATAAGGAAGGGGAATAAGGAAGGTTTGTTCAGAAGTGCAGCAGCTCCAACACTTCGCCGTTTTGTATTTTATCTCACCCATGTACCTTAAACAGGAAACAACTCCCAAGGCTGCTGCTCCCTCTCAGGTGTGAGGTGGCTTTGCAGGTGGGGGAGGCAGCTGGGATGAGGAGGTCTGGGATGAAGGCAGGATCCCTCTCACACGGAGCCGAGGCACAGGAGGGACAGCCCTGCCCAGCCCCGCGTTCTCCCCCAGCGGGACCCTCTCAGTGCAGGGGTGGTTAAAGCCCCCATGCTGCCCAGAGCAGCTCTGGCAGCTGCGTGCCACGGTTTGTCTTTGCAGGACACCCCAACAACAATCAAGTACAGAAGTACCAGTTCTGCACCTTTCCAGGGGTCATTTTTGTACCTTTAACCCTGACATGTTCACGCTGCTCCTTTTCCCACCTCATTTCCTCCCCTGCACATCCCAGGGACAGAACCGCAGCACCCAGCTCTGGGTTACAGACAGGATCCCAGAACACTCACTGGATTAAATGGAATCTGTGTCATTTGAGATGCACCAACAGAGCCAACAGGGCCTTGCAGAGCAGGGCACGGGGCTGGTGCAGCCACCTCTGGGCCCCAATCTGCCCCCACCCTCCCTCAGCAGGGAACTGTGTTCAGTGGTGCTCTGGGGGCAGCCTGGGGCCAGGCACTCCAGGGTTCTCCTCCTGCCTCCCCGACTGGCACCCCCAGTGCCGCAGGATCAGCTGCTGGGCCAAGGCAGAGCTCCAGGAGGAGCTGGGATTTGCAGCACGTGGAGCTGTGTCTGGTCAGACCCCCCAGCCTGCTCACAGTGCCCTGGTGGGGCTCCATTCCCAATGGGAGCTGCAAAGATGGATCGACCTCGGCAGGGAGATTTTCACCAAAAGCCCTGCAGAGTGAAGAAATCCCCAGCTTTGCTGGAGCTCCCCTGAAATCACTGGTGGAGGTTTGGTGTCTGAATCCCCTGTAAGCACCAGGAGAGGCTCCCGCAGGCTGGTGGATTCCATGAGCTTGGAGGTCTTTTCCAACCTGAATGATTCTGTGGAGAACCCACCCACTTACTCCCATTCCAGGGCTGGAGCAAACCCAGTGGCTCCGGGCTGGCTTTGGCCGAGCAGAGCTGCAGCAGGGTCATCGCTGTGGGGAGGATTCATCCCAGCTCCTGGTCTCACATGAATCACTCCAGGTGGTCACGAGGAAAACAGAAAAATTTATGGCAACACAGACACGACACGGGACTGGGAAGTGTCTGAAGGCTCTCAGACTGCTGAAACCTTCCCCTTCCTTTGCTCTGGGCTCGTGCTTCCCTGCAGAGCTCCCACCCGCTCTCCCCTGGGCTCCTTTCCCTTGGTTTTGTGTTTTTAAACACTATTGCATCTCAGATCCAACCAGCTCAAATACTTTTTAATACATTGAAAATGTAAAATAAAGCATATACGAAGTACATACAGTATATATATACACATATTTCAAATACTTAAAATTCTTATGTAAAATATGATTTTTTTTCTATATTATTTGTGTAAAAATACATTTTCAAATGGTGTCACCTCGATTTTGCTGTACAGACCCTCAAGCCCAATCGAAGTCCCTTTTAAAAAGGCAAAAGACAAAGGTTTAGAATTTTTGGAACTGTGTTTACAGGCCTGTTGTCCACACAGGAAAAGCCTCTGGGAAACAGTATTGGATTGCTTCTTTGTGAGAATTCCCGTTTTTATTGCATTAACGTTAGGAACTGAATCTTTTCAGTTGTGCTGCAGTAACCCCCGCTGGCCTGGCCGAGGAACTGCCCTCCGGTACCCTGTCACCACCTCAGAACCCCTCCTTTGCCCGCCCTTTACAGGTACTAAAATATATATTACTTAAAATATATTACTGTAAGCTCTTAGACTCGCTCTGCACGAATAGCAAACGTAAGCATTAAAAACAACCCAGGGACCGAGGAACGCTCGGGGCCGCTCCCTCCCGGCAGCCGCCGGCCCCGGGGCCCCGGCAGGGCTCTGCCCACCCGCGATTAATCTGTGCTCATCAAAGTGATCGCTCGCGGCCCTCCCACATTCCCGCTGTGGGATCCTGCAGCGGGAAACCCCAGCCCGGCCCTGTCCTCCCGGGCTTCCCGTGGGTCACACGAACCATCGGCCGGAGCCTCCTCGGAGGGGAGAAGCCCCGAGCCCGCACCCGTCCCGGGGTGTTTTTGCCGCCGCCCTCCCGAGGATCCCTCCTGAGCGTCCCTCCCGGTAACGACCGGACCGGGAACTGCTGCTCCAGCAGCTGTTTTGTGCAACCAAAACAAAATCCAACTCCCCAACCAGTGCAACTGCTTGGAACCTCCTCTTTCCTGTAAATTCCAGGAGGGACGGTAAAATTCCACACCAAATTCCTTCCCTCGCTGCCCACCTGGCTCAAAACCTGAGCCCCCAGAGCCGCGCTGGCGCCTCCGGTGCCACAGCCCGTCCATGGGGTTTGGGGCTGGGAAGTGACGCGTTGGTCAGGCTCCAATTCCAGTTCTGTGTCCTGAAAAGGGAAACTGAAACCTCTTCCCTCACTCAGGTTCCTTTCCCTGCCACAAACACTCTGACATCAGGCTTTGGAAATCCTGGATTTTTGATGCCACCATTCCCTGCAGTGCTGGTAAATTCATTCCTCCTGGGGGACCAAAGTCGAATGGTTTAAACTCCATCACGACATCCCTTAATTATAAATCCCGCGTGGAGGTGGATTTACTGCCTGTGGGAAGGAGCCTTGGAAGTGGGACAGGCTGATCCCACCCCAGGAACTGCACAGGCTGCAGCATTCCCCCCTCTGAAACCCATCATCCCACACCCAGCTGCAGCACTTCCAGGGGTCTATCCCTATTCCAGGGAGGACCTCAGGGATTATTACACCGAGCCCGTTATCCTAAACAATTTCTTCACACTCAGTGCCCTCTGCTCACCCACGGAGATGCTCCGCCAGGCTGCACCAGGAGCGTGCTCAAACCTCAGACGGGCACCGAGAGAATCGATTTCCTCAAAAAGAAACGGAAGAAAAGTAGCCCAAGCAAAGTGTTGATCCATGAAATGGAACTAAGGCACTGACAGGTCTGAACTCCCGAGTCACCAACACGATCCTACACTGGCCAACGCCAGCCTGGAGCCACCTCCACGCCCAGGATCACCGATTGTCCCAGCCCTGGTCACCAGGCACCCCCTCCTGGCACGGCCAGGCGAGATGGGCACATTCCTATGGGATGGCTCAGGGAACGGCGGCTCCCTGCGCTGCCAGGAACGGGCACAGCACCCCCGACCCATGCTCCGCAGAAAATCCCACAGGAGGAACCAGCTGGAGCCACAGCCGGGGCGGGGACGGTTTGGGAAACGCCAGGGGAGCTCTGGAAGAGCTTTCCAGCGGCAGCTGCAGCAGCTGTAACGCCTGTGAGTGCTCAGGGCCACAGCTCCCTCCTCATCCTCTGCTTCCCCCTCTCCAGCAGCCTGGAAAAACACCCTGAGAGGAGCCAAGACAAGACCAGAACTGACCCAAGCGTGCAGCGAAACCCCTCCCTGTCCTCAGTTGTGTAACCAGCACCAATCTGCACATCGGACTCTCCTGGGCTGTCCCAGCCAGGAATGGAAGTGTTTGTCCAGGATTACGGGAAGGAACTTCCTTCCTGTCTGGATGAGGCCTGAGGAAGGAATGGACAGATCCTGCTCTCAGCTCCAAACCTGCCCACACTGTGTCCCCAGGTTTACAAAAATGCAGGAATTCCTCTTCCTGAACAAGAGCTGGAAGAGGGAAGTGGCGGGAACACCACCACCAACGCGTGTGTGAGATGCTCGTGGGGACAATTCTGTGCAATTTATTGAGATTTCAGTTTTAGATTTAAAAAATTGAGTTCATTTCTAATCCCTAAATTCTCCTTCACCACAGGATGCTTGAGCAGTGATGTGGAATCCCGACAGCGGGGGTCACTGCCCTGCAATAAATTTAAGATGATGGAACCCAGAGCAGGTGATGCTGCAGCTCCTGCTGCTCCGGAGGCGGCTGCACTCCCTGGGCAGGGAAGGAAATGCTCCTGCTACCACGGGATCAAGTCTGCAACTCCCTTTTCCTTATCACCACCAACTAAATCACAGAGTCATGGAATATCCTGTGCTGCAAGGGATCCACAGGGACCATCCAGCCCAACTCCTGACCCTGCACAGACACCCCAGCAATCCCACCCTGTGCCTGAGAGCGTTGTCCAAAGGCTCCTGGAGCTCTGGCAGCCTTGGGCACCACTTGTTCCTTGGAAAATCACGCAGGGAATTACTTCTGCTCCTCACCACCAGTGCTGGGCTCCCGGGGAGAAGGGGAAGGGAGCAGTAGTACAAAGGAGAGGGGAAGGGAAGGCTGAGGACCCCATGCACACTCAGCTGCCCCACTGCTGTGGGAATATTGCTTCAGCTTAAAAAGGCCTTTGGATTAAAAGTGAATTCAGTGCTTCTCCATCACAAACATACATAGCTCTGCTCCCTGACCAGGGTGCAGCCAGGCCCCCACCCACCCTGGCAGAGGAACAGCCCTCGAGTGCCTCGTGCTCCATCAGCATCCTCAGCTCCCGGGAACACGGGGCCACTGTGCTTTGATTTCCATCAGTCCAAGTGAAGGAATCTGGGAACTGACAGGGAACACAGGTGTCACCAGCCACGTCCCAGGTCAGGTCTGAGAGGCTGCCCTGGCACCCCTCCCTCAGCTGGGCCCCAGCTGAGATGAGTTCAGCCCAATTTGGTATTCTGAACACAAAGAGCCGCCCAGCAAGGCCCAGGCTGACACTCATTTGCCTTTCCCTACACCCAGGAAATATAAAATCTTGGATAGAGACTGGAGATGTCTGACCATGGGGGTGGTTTGGACAAGCACAAAGTGCTTCCCAGAGCATGGCAGGACTGAGGGTGACGCTTTGTGCCCTTCACCTGCTCCCATGTCCCAAGAGCAGCTGGCTCTGGGCCATGGGATGGCAGCTCCCAGAGAATGCCCAGGAGAGCAGATTCCTGCCCAGCCCTGCCAGGCTGAGCCTAGCTGTGTGACCCCTGCTCTGGTGGGACCCCCACAGTCCCAAACTGAGCTGTTCTGGTGGCCCCGACCCCACGGTCAGTACAGCTCCTTCTTGCAGTTCCACCAGCAGCACAGCCAGACCCCACCTCCCTTCAGCTCGGTTGCTGGGACGGGGGGGATTTGCAAACCAGGAACACCAGCCCGAATTGCACAGCCCAGGAGCCTTCTGGCAACACCCAGGGCACGGGGGAAAGGCAATGGATGGAAAGGCTGGCACCCCATCAGTGGTGCCTCCCTGTTCTTGGGGATTTGAACTGGGAGCAGCCGAGGGAGCCCATGGAGGGCTCCGGCCTCGGTGCTCCATCACCTCACACGGCCGGACTTTGATTATCCCGTTCCCTTTGCCAAGAGAAGACTGACAACGGGCCATGGGCTGGATCCCCCGGGGAGAGGAGAGCTCAGCAAACGTGCTCAGAGCAGGCTGGGGTTACTGGAGCTGCAGTACAAGTCAAACACTATCATCTCCTAAAAGATTGAAAAAATATCTTTAAACAAAATAATGTGGCATATTTACATAATTCCTTAAGTGCAAACTCTTGTCACAATTCACGTAGTCGAGCGCGATTTCGACTCCCTGTACAAGAAGGTGCTCTTTCATTAATGAAAGAAGGACTCTACTCTGTATTCCTGATTCAGTAACGTGTCTCTTGTGCAAGGCAGTAAAAATTCCTGTTTCTTCCCAAGATACTTCTGAAAGCAGCCCCCGGAGGGAGCCGTCCCGTTCCCCACACGCCGCCCCTGTTACCGCACGACGAGGCAGGAGACACAGAGCTTGGAGGGGCCGATGCAGTCGTCATGGCAGAAGGCACCGCAGCCCTTGCACATGATCATGGCTTTCAACCTGCAGTAACATTTGGAAGGGGGATCCTCCATGCCGCCGTCCTCGGCGAACGCCTGCACCGGGAGGCTCTGCCCGTGGCCGCCGGAGTTCACGGCCTGGCCGGTGGGAATGGTGGTGACGGTCACGGAGAAGGACATGACGTTGCCCATGGAGCTGGCCAGCTGGTTGCACTCGGACAGCCCGGCCACAAGCGAGCCCTGGCCCACGTCGGGCGAGGTGGAGACGTTTATTGTGCCGCTGTAGCTGGGCCCCAGGAGCTGCGCCCCGGCGCTCCCAGGCAGCTTCGGGGGGTGCGGGGCAGGGAGCAGCGGAGGCTGCGGCTGCGCCGAGTCCGGGGATGGGGCGGGGGGCCCAAAGAGCTCTGTGCTGCCCTGCCCCTTGCCCCTCATGGCGTGGGCCATCTGCTCCTGCGCTGCCTGCAGCAGGTCCCGGGCCAGCGCAGTGCCATCCAGTGCTGGCGCCTTCTCCTTGGGGCCGGCTGCTGGCGCTGCCTCAGCCTTGCCAGCCTTGGGCCCCAGGGAGCTGGGGTCTGCAGGGCCAGTGCCATGTGAGCCCTGCTCCTTCTCCCCCTGCCCAGGCCCCTGCGCCGCCCGTGGCTCCTCTTTGATGCCGACGTGCTCCCGTTCATCCCCGGAGCTCTCGTCGTCCGCGTCCTCCTCGCTGCTGCTGCTGCCCTGGGCACCCATCTCCTCACACTCCCCAAACTCTGCCCTGGCACCGTCGGCGGGGCTGCTCAGCCCCAGGCGGGGCTCAGGGTTCAGGGAGAAGCCTCTCCTCAAACTCTCCGAGCCGCGGCCGTAGGTGGAGATGTTGAGCAGGTAGTGCCCAGACATGGCGGGCTTGGACGTCCTCCTGCCCGTGAAGCCCAGCATGAATCTCTGGCTGGTGGAGCTGCTTTCCACCGGGAAACCTGAGTGTGGGAGGTTCAGCTGCGAGGGCTGAAGGACGGGCAGCAGGTTCTGCCTCTGCACCCTCTTGATGAGAGTCTGCAGGATCTGCTCCTGGGTCGATTTGCTCAGCGCCTCATGGCACTGGTGCTGCTCAGGACTGGGGTCCTTTCCCGAGGGGAGCGGGAAGGTCCTTGGAATGTGAGGCAGAGGCCCGTTCTGGCAGAAGATCTTCCCGAGCTGCTGCGGGGGCAAACTCGATGGTCTGTCCCCCGCCTCGGCGCTGTTCCCCGCTGCCCCCTTCTCTTCCTGAGGAGCCACAGGGACAGTTTTCATGTCTGCTTTGGTGAGCGGCTTGGGCAGGATCTGCTCCAGAGGGACGCTCTTGCCTTGGAGCAGCTGGGTGACCAAAGGGTTGTTGGCAGGAATGCTGGAGCTTGCTCTGGGCAGGGCCCCACCAGGAGGAGATTTAAGGCTGGGTGCTACTGAGGAGGTGCTGGAGGGAGGGACGGGTGTGCCCACAGCTCCAGCCTGGGCTCCGGGGCCCGCGGGTGGCAGGGAGGACACCAGAGGGGAAGGAGCTTTGCTTTTGGCAAGGTCAGAGCCGGTCCCTCCTGAGGCCGTGGGTGCTCCCGGGGTTCCGCTGGGTCCATTCCCGGCCGCCGGAGCCCCCTGGGCCGGGGCAGGAGGGGCTGTCCCTGCCCGGTCCCCCGGCACGGCCCCCACGCCGTTCCCTAGCGCCGGGGCTGCCACGGGGGCCCCTGGCTGTAGTTGTGCTCCAGGAGGATGGTGAGGAGCTCCCGGCTCCGCCTGGTTCTCCACCTGGGAACGGGGCCCGGGGCCGTGGGGAAGAAACCTTCTCGAACCTCCCCCGCTTCCAGTTCCTGCCAGTTCCAGTGCGTTTGCTCCAGTTGCAGTTTGGGTGGCTCCGCCGGGGTCTCTCCCGTCTCCCCCCCTGCCCGGGGGTCTCCCCCCGCCTGGGCCGGGCCCTGGCACAGCCCCCCCGGCCGAGGCGGCGGCGGCGGCGGCCGCTGCCCTCTGAGCCTTGGCCTGCTGGGCTCTTGCCTTGATGTCGGCCAAGGTCCTGGCCCCTGTCCTGCCCGGACTGCTGAGGGAGAGGGGGAAACGTGCCCTGGGAGAGACCTGGCCCGCAGGAAATGGCATCGGGGAGATTCTGGACACGGGAATCTGGAAGAGAGCAGGAGAAAAGCGCAGCTGAGACACGGGGAATGCTCGTCCCACAGGTTTAAGTGTTTGCAGTTCCATCTTAAAGAACTGGTCGTGGCTGTGGAGAAATCCCTTTGGAGAAACCCCTCCTGTCCCTCCCTTGAGACAAGAGACATGCCCAGCTGTCACAGGCAGTTTTTGGGTGGTACAAACCCCGTGGCTCTGAGTGAAGCTCATCCCTCCCAGGGAGAACCATCAGAGAGCATCACCCCAGAGCCCCCAGGCTCCCTTCCTGAAGGGCTGATCCAGCCCCCAGCCCTGTCAGCCCCTGCTCCTCTGTTTCCCATTATTCAGATGTGATTTCTGTCCTTTGGAAGGTGTCACCATCCTGCTCGACTCAGCCTTGCTCTTCCCCTTGGCTGACCCATCATCTGTCTCCTCAGTGCCTTTGTACAAAGCCATAATAACCCCTTGAGCTGGAGAAAAAATGCCAATCATTTACTTTTTCCTTCTAAAACACTTCCCCCAATGTTCCAGCTGACTTTCCCAGTGTCTGCTTTTCCCAACACACGTGCTCAGCCCTGCACTGAGCCTGGTTCCCCCTGTAGAGATCCCAGGGGGTTTATTTGAGGTTACATTTATTTTCTGTATCCATAAAAACCTCACTGGATTCACTGAGCTCTGATCAACCACTTCATCCCTTCATCTTTGGGGAATGACACACCCTGGGGACACGTCTGTCTCCATTTTCCCCTGCTTTGCAAGGGAAACTATTCACAGTCACCTTCAGCTCACTCTGTTGGTAAATTAAACCCCACCTTTCTTGCCCTGGCAGGGCAACCCTCCTTCCTGCAGGACATTCCACACCTCTTCTATGGCCAGTTTCCCCAGTTCTGTGTCACTGACAAATTCAAGGATGCTTTCCTGCCTTCATGCTGTTCTTATTAACATGGTGACAACATTTTAAAGTTTGGAGTTTGCAGCCTTTTGGATAAAAGGATATTAACAGGGGAGCAGAATTCCAAGGACATACAAGAATACAGGAATTCAGCTTCTGCCCAAGGCCACAGACCAGCTGGTTCAGCTGCCTGCTCCTACAGCCTGGCTCTTAAACCCAGGGCCTGCCCTGGAGCATTTCCGTCCTGCTGCCTCCCCCTGCCCACCTGATCAGGGGCTGATTCCCTTTCTCCTTCCCAGGTGGGTTCTTGCAAAGGCTCAGCAGCCAAAGGGCCTCTGCTCCTGAGCTGTTCCCCAAAATGCTCCGTCCCCGCTCCTGCCCTGGCACTGCTGCCCTACAAACCAGAGGGCAGAGCTGCCCCAGGCTCTGGCTTTACCCCCAGTGCCTGGGCTGGCTGCAGGGGGGCTGTGCATGGCACTCACCCCTCTGGCCCCGGGCCTCCCCCCTGCCAGCTCCCTGCTCTCCTGGCTGCACCTCACGGCCTCGAGAGCCTCTGCAGCTCCCTGCCTGCAGCCTGTGACAGTGGGAGCTGTCCCTGCCTGTGCCATGGGTGGGATGAGACAGGTCCCAAGGTGCCTTCCAGCCCAGAGCTCTTTGGGGTTCAGTGACCCGGTGGGAGCCCCTGGCTTAGCCCCGTGCGAGGCCGGGCCGGGCTCTGTCCCTGCTCTGCTCACCTTGAGCGGGGGCACCCGCGGCACGGCCGGCCCCGCGCCGGGAAAGGGCTGCTTCCGAAAGGCCTGGTGGTGCTGGCAGGGCTCTGCCACGCGTGGCTTCTTCTCGGGGGTGGCTGGAGCCTCCTCCCTGCTCTCCGACTTCCTCTTGTGGGCCTCCACGCCGACCTCCATGGCTTGGCTCTTGTCCGGCGTGTCCGGAGCCGCCGCGGGGCTTTGCACCTTCGCTGCTCCTTCGGCTGCCTCGGGGCTCTTTGGTTTGCTGGGGGCACCTGGAGCCTCCTTCCCTGGGCCCTCCTTCCCCGGCCCAGGCTTCCTCTGCTCCTCTGGCTTCTGGCTGCCGGCGCTTTGGGGTTTTTCAGGCAGGGCCTCTCCGTGGGCTCTCTCTCTGACGGGGCCGGGGCGGTCGCTGGCTCTCACCGCCCGCCGCTCCGGGGAGGCCTCGGCGGCCTTGGCTGCCTTGGGCTGTGCCTCCTCCGTGCCCTCCTGCCCCGCTCGCCTCCCGGCCGCTGCCCCCTGCGCTGGTTGTGCTCTGGGCTCCGATGGGGACGTGCCCTGCTCCCGGCGTGGGGCCGGGGGGCTGCGGGGCCGGGCGGGCTCTGCCTCGGGCTGTGCCGTCAGGCGCTCCGACTCCTCGGGGCTCAGCCCAGAACTGCCAAGGAAAACAGAGGCTTTGCTTGGTAAAACATCCCTGCAAAACCGTCCTGTCCTCAGGGAAACGGCGGCAGGGTTCTCTGAATAAACTCCCTAAATAAATGTCTCACACACCCAATTCTGTGCCACAATCACTGAGAACCTTCCCCATGGATAATCCTTCCGCAGGAAACAGAAATCAGCAGCGAAGATTAAACCCAGCTAAATGCAACACATGGAACTCTGGGTAGCTCCCAGTTTTCCAAGCTGCAAATCCAGTGAGTTTGGCCAACAGCGAATATTCCCTGTATGAGCCCCCAGAGCCTCCTCTGCAGCACGGGAACAACCCTGGCTCACACGGTGCCACCATCTCCTCCAGGGGATCATGGAATCCAATTCCCAGAGTGATGTCTGGGAAAACTTAAGTCCTTTTGGATTCACTTCACCCACCCTGTCAGTGATTTGTCAGGTTGGGGGTTTTTCCCCAAACGTGACTCCATGAAGGTCTGGTAAATCCATGGAAGTTCTTAGGAGCTGGAGGGAACTGAGGTCCTGCTCTTGCACTCGTCCCCTCCATGCTGTCCTGCTGTCCCCTGTCCCCCTAATGCTCCAAGACTGGGGCTGTTGTCACCTTCCCACGAGCAGAGAGCTGGGTCAGGTGGCTGACAAAGCTCTCTGTGAGCTGCACTCCCAGCCTGGTGTATCCCTGCAGTGGTTCCTACAGCCTGTATGGACACCCCCCAGCCCCTGGCTCACCCATGGCATCCCAACCACACCATGGGATGCCAGGAACAACCCAAATGCTCTGGATGGATGGGAGGCAAAGGGGCTGGCAGGGTGAGGGCAAACAGAAACCTGGCACAAGGCAGGATTAGAAGTTCCTGAGCAGTTCTTTACATGCGTGTGCTCCTTTCCAGGTCTCTCAGTAACTCACTGAGCACCCAAATCCTCCCTATAGCCCCAAAGGATGGAAAATCCTGAAGCAAAGGGAGGCACAGAATAAAAGCTTTGCAGATTTGGGGGTTTAACCAGGTGGTGTGGGATGGTAGATGTGGGCATGCAGGGCCTGACCCCGAGGTGGGACACGCTCAGCCACCACAGCTCCGAGGGCCTCCAGCAGAACCCTGGGGGTGGCTCCAAGCAAGGAGGGGAAGAGGTGAGAGGTCCCAGGACACCCTGCACTGCTCCAAGAGTGAGGTATCCTGGCAGCAAACACCTCACACCTGACCTGGATCCCGCTGGCATTTCCCTGTTTCCTGGAACCAGCTGGAGCCAGAGACCTTGCCCAGGTTCCAGGACTGATGAGACCCAACGTTCCATGGATGGACCAACCCCAGCAGGAGCCCCTGGCTAGGCAGGGCACAGGACACAGCTGAGCTCTCACCTCTGCCCGTAGTAGCTCTCGAAGAAGTGCTCCTTCCACGGCTCCACCTTCTTTTCCTTCTCGATTTCTTGCCGGATTCGGAGCTGCATTTCCGGGGTAAACTCTCCTGTGGAATGCAGGGGGGAATTCTGAGACAGGAAAGGGGTGGGTAACAGGGCACAGGCCCAGCTGGGTGTGTGCCAGGAGCTCGGGATGCTGCCCCTGCCCTTGGCCCCAGCCCGAGCTCCAGGGGCTGCTCTGGTGCAATGGGGCAGTCAAGGGAACGGAGCTGGGAAGGGGCTGGAGCATGTCCAGGGCAGGGAATGGAGCTGGGAAGGGGCTGGAGCATGTCCAGGGCAGGGAATGGAGCTGGGAAGGGGCTGGAGCGTGTCCAGGGCAGGGAATGGAGCTGGGAAGGGGCTGGAGCGTGTCCAGGGCAGGGAACGGAGCTGGGAAGGGGCTGGAGCATGTCCAGGGCAGGGAATGGAGCTGGGAAGGGGCTGGAGCCCCAGGAGCGGCTGAGGGAGCTGGGAAAGGGGCTCAGCCTGGAGAAAAGGAGGCTCAGGGGGAACCTTGTGGCTCTGCACAAGTCCCTGACAGGAGGGGGCAGCCGGGGGGGTCGGGCTCTGCTGCCAGGGAACAGGGACAGGAGGAGAGGGAATGGCCTGGCCAGCCTTGTAAGGGCCTCACCACCCTCACAGGGAAAAGGTTTTCCCCAATATCCCATCTGAACATCCAAAGTTTGGCCCAAAGGACTGAGCACCCTGTGCTGGTGACACCATGCTCTGCTCTGGAACAGAATTTCCCTTCTCTGCCCCCTCAGCAGTGTCTGTGTTTAGGTGCCCCAGCTCTGCTGTCAGTTCAGAAGATTTGAAACACATTTTTCCAGCTCTTCTCATTCCCAGAGATTTGCTTTGTCAGTCCAACACAGAACTCCTTCTGCAGCCCCCTCTGGCCTTGAGCCCCCCAGTTGTGGGCTCGCCCGGCTCCCCTGCGTGCACAGCCTGCAGTGAGTCCCTGCAGAGCTCCAGCTTCTCCAGGAACATCCTCGAGGCATTCCCCAGCCCTCCCCCAGCTGAAGGGGCGTGTGGGGAGGCTTTACCTTCCGACAGCCTCTCCTTCCAGCCCTGGGCAGCCGACGTGAAGAACTCGTTGTTGAGTGCAGAGCTGCTGAGCTTCATCAGCCCGTCAGCCCCCACCTGTGAGAGACACAGCCCGGGGTCAGTGCTGGCCACAGCCCAGGGTCACTGCTGGCCACAGCCCGGGGTCACTGCTGGCCACAGCTCACAGTCACTGCTGGCCACAGCCCGGGGTCACTGCTGGCCACAGCCCCTGGACTCACTGCTGGCCACAGCCCGGGGTCACTGCTGGCCACAGCCCCTGGTCCCTGCTGGCCACAGCCCCTGGTCACTGCTGGCCACAGCCTGGGGTCACTGCTGGCCACAGCCCCTGGTCACTGCTGGCCACAGCCCCTGGTCACTGCTGGCTACAGCCAGGGGTCACCTGCTGGCCACAGCCCGGGGTCACTGCTGGCAGGTAACTGCAGTGTCCCTGGGCACAGCACGAGCCCAGCACTGCCCACATCCCTCGGGAACCTGCCTGGAGCTCACTCAGGAGAAAAGCAACAGCCCCAGCCCAGCTGTGCTCGGGCCAGGCTGGACTCACCCATGGCAGGTTTTGTGCTCAGCCCAGGCTGGAGGCTCACCCATGGCAGGTTTTGTGCTCAGCCCAGGCTGGAGGCTCACCCATGGCAGGTTTTGTGCCCGGCTCAGTGGAGGCCGGATTTTGTCACACAACTCCCCCAGCCAGAATAAAGTGATGCCTTGCGGGGTGACACTAAAAACGTGGTGGGGAGGAGGAGGGGGCTATTTCTCCCAGCAATTCTGGAGGATTTGGGAATGCTCCCACCAGCCCAGGTTGTTCCCAGCCCTACCCAGCCTGGCCTTGGGCACTGCCAGGGATCCAGGGGCAGCCACAGCTGCTCTGGGCACCCTGTGCCAGGGCCTGCCCACCCTCCCAGGGAGCAATGCCTTCCCAATATCCCATCCAGCCCTGCCCTCTGGCACTGGGAAGCCATTCCCTGTGTCCTGTCCTTCCATCCCTTGTCCCCAGTCCCTCTCCATCTTTCCTGTAGGCTCCCTTCAGGTCCTGGAAGGCCACAACGAGGTCACCCTGGAGCTGGATTCGCTCTCCCCTAACCCCTCTCCCCCACGGGTACCCAGGGTACCACAACGGGAACGGGATCTGCCTCTGGAATTCCCCTCTGCAGGCCGGAATGCCCGGGCTGCCCAGGAGCCCTGTACCTGTCTGTCGACGTCGGGCAGCAGCAGCAGCAGGCGCTGCTGGCACTCGGGGGGCAGCACGGAGAACGTGTGCTTGTTGATCAGCGCCCTCAGGTTGGTGTTCACCAGGATCGAGTCGGGCGTCTCCACGTCGATCTCGGCGCACCGGGCTCTCTTCAGCTGCCCTGCAAGGGAGCACCCCTGGGTCAGCCCTCGCCCGCCCTGCTCGGGGTCCCTGTGCTTGGTGGTGCCCCCGCAGGAGCCACCCCACTGCTGGTTTCACCTCTGCACACACAGCGACCAACAGAGCCCGCGGGAGCCAGGCACAGAACCTTCCAGACCCACCCAGCCCACCCCAATGGCACCCTGGCTGGCTGGGGCCTGGCAAGGAGGGCTCTCTGGAGGGTTCTAGAACTCCTTTTGGCCACAGCAGCTTTCTGGTTTAAGCCTCCAGTTAAGGTCAGTTTGTTCCTGGGGATTTCTTTTGGGCTTTGCTGCTCTGTGGCAGGGCCTGCTCTCCCCAGGGACACAATCTGGGATGGAGACCTCAGAATGAGGGAATGGCTGGAGATCAGGGAAAGGTTCTTCCCCCAGAGGGTGCTGGGCACTGCCCAGGCTCCCCAGGGAATGGGCACGGCCTCGAGGCTGCCAGAGCTCCAGGAGCGTTTGGACAGCACTGCCAGGGATGCCCAGGGTGGGATTGTTGGGTTATCTGGGCAGCACCAGGAGCTGGATTCCATGATCTTTGCGGGTCTCTTCCCACTCAGGACATTCCATGACTTTGTGAGAATATCCTTAAGTTCACCAGGTCAATCCCACCCTTGGAAAATGCAAAAGGAACCAGGGAGGCCGAGAAAGCCCCGGCTCCAGTAAAGGGCTGGGAGCCAAATCCAGCGGGGTCTGAGGGATGGAGATCCAGGAAGGAATTTCTTTTCCTTTTCCCTGTTATCAGGGTGTGTAGGTACATTAAAAAGCCCATAAACAATGCAGGACCTTTTGTGCTCCCCAGCAGCTCGGAGCTCCCAGGAGAGGCCTGGCTGATGTGGCTGGGAAGGGCTGGTTTGAAGATGACATTCTGAATTATTTATCCCAATTCCCAGCAGACTGGCAGCACCTTCCAGAGTCCCTCAGCAACGGAATTAACACACTTCACTCCATTTTGCTGTTTCAGGCTTTTGCTCTGGCCCCAGAGCAGCCAAAGCTCTGGAGAAGCAGGGAAATCCATCTCTTACGTGCATGGAGCCTGTCGGATCTCGGGAATGGCTTCTTCCCCAGCCCAGGCAGGGAGTTCTCGAGCTTCACCGAGGGCGAGGAGCTGGATGTGGAGTTTGGGGGGCTGCTGGAATGTCCATCTGCCTGCTTCCCTTCCCAACCTGCTGGAAAGGGAGACACTGGAACAGGGGGATGCACAGAGGAATCCTGCACGAGGATATTCCTGCGTGGAATGAAGGTTCTCCAACACCCAGAGCCACCCCTGCAGCCCCAGCAGGTCCAGGACAGACATTCCTGTGCTCTTGGTGCACCTGCAGCCCAACACTGAGTGCAGAACATCCCTTGGAGCCACCAGGACATCCCAAAACAAAGGCAGGCACACCGTGTGTGCTTTGGGTCCGTTTCCCAGCTGACCCCAATTTATTTCCCACCTGTATCCGAGCCAGGCGTGGTCCCATTAACACTTCCAGGGTTAATGAGCTCCTGTCAGAGCTGTCACCTCTCCACACCTCTCATGTCCTTGCTAAACTTCACCCCTCTATTGTAGCTGCTGTTCCTCAGCCCACCCTGGGGAATTCCTCCTCCTCTTCCCAGTGCTCCAGAGACAGTTTCCCACCTTGGTTCCTCTCCCTCCCTTCCCTTCCTCACACAAGCTGTTCCAGCTCTGAATAAATCCCTGAAACTGTGGAATCAGAGCGTTGCTTTCCCCCAGAATGCTGTTCCCTCCCCCCTCCATTTAATTTGCTGGTCCCTCTCCACACCTTGCACTGTCCCTGCTGGGAGCTGTCCCTGTGCAGCCCCACGGGGATTCCATGGAGAACAACACACAAGAGCCACTGGTGCCACAGGAACCTTCCAGGCCTTGCCAGGCAGGGATTTACAGCCTGAGGGGCTTCTGAACACCCTGATCCCACCTGGAACCAGGTGAGGAAGAACTCAAGGAAAAGCCTGGGAGCAGGAAAAGATCCTGAGCTGAGCCTAAGGAAAGATCCTGAGGCTGGAGGGCAAGGACAAGACTTGCTGGGAGCTTCTGGCCTTTGCACCATTGGTGTCTCTCCCAACAGGCAGGAGGAACAACCACCAGGAATGAATCCCAGATCCTGTCCCAGGACAGGCTGAGGGTCAGGGGAGCTCCCAGGCACTCCCAGCTTCTTATGGCTCCTGGAAAATCCGTCCCATGAATTTCAGCGGGACATTCCCACAGTGACTCCCAGGATATGCAAATACAGATGTTTTTAATGCTGAGACTGCTGTTCCAGGACCGTCTCTGGCTGCTCCAGTGCCAGGGACGGAATGGGGACACTGGGAATTCCCCTGGCTTGGAGAGGCACTGGCACAGGCTGGCCCTGTTCCACATCCCAGCTGCCTGCAGGGAATCAGTGTGGAATGCTGAGCCCTGCCAGGAATTGTCAGGGAGACTGAGCCTGTCCCAAGCCAGGGAATTTGGCAGGTGCCAGGGAATTCAGCAGGTGCCAGGGACTGCCCGAGTCCCAGCCCCTGTGCCCAGTGCTTTGGCAGGGAATAACCCGGGGCAGATGCAGAATTCCTTCTCTCCACAGGAGCTGTCCCCGCTCCCAGCACGGCTCCTTGGCTGAAAGACTGACAGGGAAGGAGCTCTGGGACTGGGATGGGGTCAATAATTAATACTAATGAATTACCCACAGCACCAGGCTTTACTGGGGAGTTTGAGGGCTGAAAAAGCCTTGGGATTTGGGACTGGAGATGCAGTTTTGTTGGGATCAGGATGGGGCTTGGAGCAGCCTGGGACAGTGGAAGGTGTCCCTGCCCATGGCCCTGGATGGGCTCTGAGATCCCTTCCCACCCAAGCAGTCTGGGATTCGGTGCTTCTGTGGCTCAAACCAGGACCTGACCAAGGCCCTCAGTTACTCTGTAAAGAAATCAGACAAAACTGGCTGGAAATAACTTCCAAGAACTTGGGATACCATGGAAAATCGAGTGCTGGCTGAGGAGCTCCTGCCCTGTCAGACCAGCCAGAGCAGAGCAGTGACCTCACTAATTCCTAACAGCACAGATTCTGTAAACCCCTCAGGGATCTTTCAGATGAGAACAGGACATGGAACCCACCCTGCAGGATGAGGAGCCCCTTCGGGAAACAGAAACAACCAGGAGAACCCTGAACAGAAACACCAGGAGGACCCCAAACAGAAGCACCACGAGAAATCCCCAAACAAAAACACGAGGAGAATCCCAAACAGAACCACCAGGAGAACCCCAAATGGAAGCAGCAGGAGAACCTTGAACAGAGCACCAGGAGGAAGACCCTGCACAGGGTACAGGTGACTGGGAAGGTCACTGAGCACTGGGAGCAGCTTTTAACGAGCCAGTGGCACGGTCAGATCCACCCACGATCCATCCAAGGTCTCTCCTTACCTGGTCCATCCCTACCAGAACCCAAGCCCTGGAGCCAGAAGCTGATGATTTCAGAACCCCAAGGAGCCCACACAAGGAGCAGTTTCCCCTCCCAGCCCCGGCCCCAGGAGCAGGGGTCCCGCACGTACCCGACTTCCCAGCCGCGGCCTTGGCCTTGAGCAGGACGTGCTGGTTCGAGGGCAGCGCCATTCCCGGCCCCATTCCCGGGGCCATTCCCGCCCGGCATTGCTGCTGCTGCTGCTGCTGCTGCTTCTGCTGCTGCTGCTTCAGGGCCTGTGGGACAGGAGCACCAGGGTCAGCCACACCCCAGAGCCTGCGGGACACGGCCCTGGCTCCCTGCACACGGCAGCGGGATCGGGATCAGGACTGGGATCGGGATTGGGTTTGGGATTGGGAGTCCTAAATGCAGCCCAGCCTGGGACACCCCTCAGCTCCCCAGGACACCCCCGTGCCTGCCCAGTGGGACTCAGGGGACAGAGGGATTAAGCACCCACACCCTGCTACAACGTGGAGATGCCTGAACGTGTCCAGAGGAGGGCAACAAGGCTGGTGAGGGGCTTGGAACACAAACCCTGTGTCTGAGGGAACTGGGGGTGTTTAGCCTGGAGAAAAGGAGACTCAGAGGTGACCTTATCACTCTACAATTTCTTGAAAGGTGGTTGTAGTGAGGTGGGGGTTGGTCTCTTTTTCCAGGCAACAACTGACAGAACAAGAGGACACAGTCTTAAGTTGTGCCAAGGGAAATATAGGTTGGATATTAGAAAAAAATTTTTTACAGAAAGAGTGATACCATTGGAATGGTTGATCTGGGGAGGTGGTGGAATCACCATCCCTGGATGTGTTTAAAAAGAGACTGGATGTGGCACTCAGTGCCATGGTTTAGTTTAGTTGAGGTGTTCGGACATGGGTTGGACTCAATGATCTTGAAGGTCTCTTCCAACCTGGTGATTCTGTGATTCTGTGCTATGAGCAGACATCTCTGAGCTCTGCAGCTGCACATTCACTGTCACCGAGGAGCCCCTCTTGTGCTGCCTCATGGGAAAAAAGCATCTCCAGAGGAACACAGGGAAAGGAGGAAACTCCTTGGATGCCTCTTTAAATTCCGTGTCAGCATTGCTCTTCTGATCTCTGTTATAAACATTTGGGAGGGCTCTTTGAATCTAAGTGATGTTGAATCTAAATTACATTGAATCTAAATTACACTGAATCTAAATTACATTGAATCCTGCCATAGCAGGGGGATGGAGCAGCTCTCCTTGGGGAAAGGCTGAGAAAATTGGGATTGTCCAGCCTCAAGAAGTGAAGGCTCTGGGGTGACCTAACTGTGGCCTTCCAGGACCTGAAGGAGCCAAAAGGAAAGAGGGGGAGAGACAATTGACAAGGGCTGGGGGGATAGGACACAGGGAATGGCTTCCCACTGCCAGAGGGCAGGGATGGATGGGATCTTGGGAAGGAATTGTTCCCTGGGAGGGTGGGCAGGCCCTGGCACAGGGTGCCCAGAGCAGCTGTGGCTGCCCCTGGATCCCTGGCAGTGCCCAAGGCCAGGCTGGACAATGGGGCTTGGAGCAGCCTGGGACAGTGGGAGGTGTCCCTGCCATGGCAGGGGTGGGACTGGATGGGCTCTGAGGTCCCTTCCCACCCAAACCATTCCATGGATCTGTGACAATCACAGAATAATTCTGGTGGGGAAGGACCTCGGGAGTCTCCAGCCCAACTCCTGCTCAGCCAGGGGCTCCTCCAGGTCTGGAAAGCTCCGGGGATGGAGGGGGAACAACCCCTCTGTGTCCTGATCCAGTGCTAGGCTGCTCCCATCAGGGAGGGCTTTGCCTTGGGTCCCTCCCTCAGCACTGAATGGATGTGAAATCCTCAGGATTCGAAAGCGCTGTGGATGTGGCACCTGGGGACGGGGGCAGTGGTCAGTGCTGGCCTTGGCAGTGCTGGCAATGGTTGGACTCCATGGGCTCTGAGGGCTTTTCCAACCCAAACCATTTGGGAGTCGTGGAATCTCCAGCAGGATGAGCCAGTTTCAACTCTGACCCTGCAGGCCTCCAAGGCAGGACTTTTCCAGAGGATCAGAAGGAATGCAGCCTGGCACCCTGCCCCAGGCTGTGGGGATGGCACAGGCACTGCTCAGCTGCACTGCCCAGGCTGAACTCCAGTGTGTGGATGAACCAAATCCTGGGTTCTGCAACAGCCCCATCCACATTCCCAGTCCAGCAGCACGTGGAGTCCCGGGGTTAAAGATTCTCCCTCAGAAGTCCATGCCCTCTTCCCTCCAGGAATGTTGTGATTACTGAGGAGGGGAGGGCTGAGCCCAGCCAGCCCCCAGCAATAATCCAGGGCACAGACAGGATTAAGGACCTGGGAGTTCCTCTAATCCCCCTTTCACTCACACCATGGTGTTCTCCAGCCCCGTCCCTCCTTCCCACCATCCCAATTTCCTCTTTTTAGCTACTTTTTATAACTTCCAGTCCCACCCCTGCCATGGGCAGGGACACCTCCCACTGTCCCAGGCTGCTCCAGTCCCAATGTCCAGCCTGGTCCTGGACACTGCCAGCGATCCAGGGGCAGCCACAGCTTCTCTGGGCACCCTGTGCCAGTCTGGTCCCCCCTGTGAAGGGAAGAGCCTGTGTGGATGCTGGGGAATGTTTGGCAGCCAGGATTAACGAGGCCTGAGGAAGGCAGAGACTGTCATTAATATCCTGCTCAATCAGTGGGAAGCAATTTTCTGGGGATTGAAATGAAGTGGGAGCTGGGCTGGGAAGCTCAGAGGAAAACCTGGCTGCAGTGACAACCCCCTCACAGCCTGAGGGGAAACAGCCCCGTGGGAACAGGAGATTCCCACAGCTGGCATCTCCTTTGGCACCTCCCTGGGGCTGGAACCACAGCTCCCGTTCATCCTCCCCTTCCCTTCCTGCTCTCCTCAGGAACAGCCCCTGATCAGTGACTTCTGTCTCCCTGCAGATCCTTTCCTCAGGCCAGGGCACCTCTGGAATTCCATCCCGAGTGCTGCTTCTCTGCTGGAAAAAGTCAGGGGAAGAGACTGGGCTGGGAGAGCAAATCCTGCCAGGACACCTCGTGATTCCATCTGTTGCAAGCAGCTCCCACTCCGTGCTGGCACACAGGGAACAGGATCCACAACAGCCATGGGAATTCCATGAAAAATCCCATGGAAATCAGTCACTCCTGCTCTGTGCCTCACAGCACCCAGGAGAGGAGCAATGCAAAGGCACAGTGTCCTCCCTCCTTCCTTCTCCTCCAGACACTCTCCATGGAGTTCCTGCCCTCCCTCCTTCTCCTCCAGACACTCTCCATGGAATTCCTGCCCTCCTTCCTTCTCCAGACACTCAACATCCACAGAATTCCTGTTCTTGCCTTCCCCTTCTCTCCATGAGGACCCACGGAATTCCTTGGGAGGGAACTGCTGCCCACCAGGGGAAGAAGAGCTCAGTGCACTGAACTCCTTTCCCCCAAAGTCTGAATTTACCAAATCCGTTTCCTCCGACAGCAGGAAGCTACGGAATCTCATCAAAGGATTGGGGAAAAGAAATCACATTTCATGCCTTTCTCTAAAGTAGTAATTTTAAAAGTCCATGTTTCTTTTAGGGAGAAGTCAAAGGATCTGAACAGCACAATATTCCCATCACCTTCAGGAGAGAGGGAAGCTCCAGGCAGGACCCCTGGGATTCCAGCCCTGCCCGGAGCAGCTTCCCAGGGTGGGTTTCCCAGGGAAATGGAGGCACTGCTGAGATCTCCAGGGGCTCCCAGGGTCACTCACCTGCTTGAGAGCCTTCTTGCTGTGCTTCTGGGAGGAGGAGAGGCCCTTGCCTGGGATGGACGGCGAGGGGCAGCCGGACTGCGGGGAGGCCGTGGGGGCCAGGCGGGACGACACTGAGGGAACAGAGATAAACATAATGAAATAGAAATAGAAATAGAAATAGAAATAGAAATACAAAGGTAAACAAAAACATAATTATGAACATGAACACAAATAGAAACAGAAATATAAATACAAAGGTAAACATATAAATATAAATATAAATATAAACAGAAACATAACTACAACTATAAACATAAATATAAACATAAATATACCCAGACACAGGACCCCACCTTCCCACCCTCTCCTCCCCCTGTCAGAGCTCCTCAGGAGCCTCCAGGCAGCAGCACCTCCAGCACCTGTGACTGCTGGCAGGAAGGATCTCTCCATTCCCTCCTTCCCAAGGGAGCTGTTCCCCACTGCCAACAGCAGCTCCGTGGCCAAATCCAGCCGGGCCAGCTCTGGCCCATCCCTTTTTATTGAACCTGCAAGCAGCTGCCTCCAGACCCCACGGCAGCAGGAGGAAAAGCTCAGCCCAAACAGCTCCATGCTGGAATCACAGACAGGTCGGGGCCCTCGCTGGCAGCAGCCTCTGCTTGGGGTCAGTCCCAGGCTGGGAACGTGCACAAGGTGCAGAGGAACAGGAGAGGAACTCCTGCTCCTCTTTAAAGGAAATTTGGGAATGCACAGGATTCCCCAGGAAATGAGGGTGTGTTCCCAGAGGGGGAGTCCAGACATGGAAAGAAGCCCAGCCCAAGCCACCCTGGGGTGAAGCCTCCAGGTGATTTAACCTTTAAAAAGCCTCATTACAAACAACTCTCTGGGGATGGGAATCAAAGAACAGCTGCTCCAGTTGCCTGAATGAACTTGTCTGGCACAGGATACCCCAAATCCCAGGAGCTGGGGACACCTCCCACTGCCCCAGGCTGCTCCAAGCCCCAGTGTCCAGCCTGGCCTTGGCCACTGCCAGGGATCCAGGGGCAGCCACAGCTGCTCTGGGCACCCTGTGCCAGGGCCTGCCCACCCTCCCAGGGAACAATTCCTGCCCAGTATCCCATCCATCCCTGCCCTCTGGCAGTGGGAAGCCATTCCCTGTGTCCTGTCCCTCCATCCCTTGTCCCCAGTCCCTCTCCAGCTCTCCTGGAGCCCCTTTAGGCCCTGGAAGGGGCTCTGAGCTCTCCCTGGATCCTTCTCTTAATAAGAAAAACCTGCAAAATTCGGCAAATTCCTGAATGTCTCAGGCCAGGAATTTAGGAGGTGAGAAAAACCCGGTGGGATCACGGGGTTTGGTGGTGGGGTGGCCCTGCCATGGGGGATAATCAAGAGACACACGTAAGGCAATTAATTAACACTTCCTGGGCAATCAGCAGAGAAGGAGCCAAGAGATAACGACCCAGCCCTTCATTAACTGCAGCCAGCAGGATCCTGCTCAGGGTCCATGGAGGGAGGAACCTCCCCAAAATAATGCACCATCAGAAGGCAACATTCCAGTAAAACACCCGGAGTCAGTAACAACCACAAACCCCAGAGCTCTCCTGTGAGCTGTGGGGGAGCTGGGAACAGCAGGATCCTCGCACACACAGCCCAGAGGAGGCAATCCCAGCCCCTGGAATGCCACTGGATACTGCAGCAGCTGAGAGGGCTGGGTCAGAAATGGGTCACTGGTGATCCCTGCCCACGGTGAAAGGTGACAGAGCACAGAGAGCAGAACCACCGAGGGCCAAAAATCCCAAACCCTGATGTTGCACCCAGAGCTGGCAAGCCAAGGCTGTGTCCCTGGAATGTTTGTAACCTGACCAGCACCTGGAGAGGCAAAGCAGGTCCCAAACTCCTTGGGATTCTCTGATCACTGGATAAAGAGAATGGGAAGCGAAGAAAATCTGTTGTTAGAAGAGTTCCCTCGAAGTTCCTGAGAATGTCAACAAAAGGCTTCTAAAAACTGTTTAAAAACAAAGAGTTGGCAGAAGTGATGCTGGCACAGAGGAGAAACCTCAGAGCCCCTTCCAGGGCCCAAAGGGGCTCCAGGACAGATGTGCAAACCCAAACCCACTGGTCAGACACAGAACAATTTCAGTGTTCTCTTCAACACAGAAATAAAGAATCTGGGCAGGAGGGGAAGCAGCAGCGTCGATTTCAGGGGAATTCACTGAAGAGGATGAGTGGGAAATTCTTTCAGGGGAACTGCAGGGAACTGCTGTGAGCAGCAAACCCAGGATGGATCCAGGGATCCTCGGCCCCGACAGGAGGGGGCAGCCAGGGGGCGTCGGGCTCTGCTCCCAGGGAACAGGGACAGGAGGAGAGGGAACGGCCTCAGCCTGGGCCAGGGCAGGCTCAGGGTGGGTATTGGGGAAAATAAGAATCCCTGGGTGAGTGCACAGGCAGTGGTGGAGGAACAGCAGAGCTGAGCTGACTCTGGGCCTGTGGATCCCCGCACCCGAGGTCAGCACCCAGCTCAGACTGACCTGAACTGTGCCCACTCTGCTCCAGCAGCTCAGCAGGAGCTTCCTGCACATCCTGGCTCCAGCCCAGAGCCAGTTCCCTGACTGAGTGCTCATCTCCTGGGTGTTTCCTGGGGGCTGAGGGATGGATCTTGGATCAGCCCCTACTGCAAATCATTGGAACCCCACAGAGTCCTGCAATGGTTTGGGTGGGAAAAGACCCTAAAGCCCACCCAGTGCCACCCCTGCCATGGCAGGGACACCTCCCACTGTCCCAGGCTGCTCCAAGCCCCAGTGTCCAACCTGGCCTTGGGCACTGCCAGGGATCCAGGGGCAGCCCATCCTGAGCTCTGGCTGTGTCCATGTCCATGGGTTCATCTGCTCGACCTCTGCAGCTCCAGAAGGAAAAGCTGCACTTTACTCATCTGGGCTCAAAGTAAAGTCAAGCTGAGATAAAAATATAAAATCCCACCCCCACCCCAACTGTGCAGTCATGAGCTTAAAATATCATAATTTTAAACAGCTAATGGGATCCAGATGTATGACATGAAAAACTTGGAGGGAGGTCATTAAAACACACTTTGAGGAGCACGGAGATGTCTCTGATTAATCACAGAATCCTGGAATGTTTGGGCTGGAAGGGACCTTAGAACCCATCCAGTGCCACCCCTGCCATGGGCAGGGACACCTCCCACTGTCCCAGGGTGCTCCAAGCAAGGGCCTGGAGGGACAGGACACAGGGAATGGCTTCCCAGTGCCAGAGGGCAGGGATGGGTGGGATACTGGGAAGGAATTGTTCCCTGGGAGGGGGGGCAGGCCCTGGCACAGGGTGCCCAGAGCAGCTGTGGCTGCCCCTGGATCCCTGGTAGTGCCCAAGGCCAGGCTGGACATTGGGGCTTGGAGCAGCCTGGGACAGTGGGAGGTGTCCCTGCCATGGCAGGGGTGGCACTGGGTGGCTCTGAGGTCCCTCCCAACCCAACCCATTCCATAACTCTCTGAACTCCTGTCCTGGGAGATGAGCAGTCCTGAGGGCACAGGGAATGTGCCCGGGTTGTCAGGAAGGGCAGAGATGTCTGGAGCATTAATTCCTGCTCTTCACTTCAAAAGATTTCATTTCCCACAAATGATGAAAACATAACCAAAATCTGGCTGGAAGGAAAACCTTTTCCAGAAGCCCAACTGAAACCTGCATCTCCTTAGGAGAGCTCCTCAGACCGTCAGGAATCACAGGGAATGACATCCCCCACCGGGAACACGGAGTGGGATCAGAAGCAGAGGAAGGAGTTACAGTAAAAAATGGGTTATGCACTGCTAAGAGCCCTTCAGAGGGGAAGGTGTCCGGGCTGGGAGCACCACTGCAGGTCAGGACACTGCTGCTACAGGGGCAAAGATGCTCTGAACAGCCAAGTGCTGGAGAAATGCCAGAAATCCCAGAATCCCTGAGGCTGGAAAAGCCCTCCCAGCCCATCAAGTCCAACCTGTGACCAGTCCCCACCTTGTCCCCAGCCCAGAGCACTCAGTGCCACCTCCAGCCCTTCCTTGGACACCTCCAGGGATGGGGACTCCAAACCTCCCTGGGCAGCCCCTGCCAAGGCCTGAGCACCCTTTCCATGCAGAAATTCCTCCTGATGTCCAACCTGAGCCTGCCCTGGCCCAGCCTGAGGCCGTTCCCTCTCCTCCTGTCCCTGTTCCCTGGGAGCAGAGCCTGGTCCCACCTGGATATTTTGGGTCATTTGGGGCAAATCCTGCAACTCCCACCAATGGTTCTGAGGACTCCTCACATCCTCACACTCAGCACTCTGTATTTCTGTGTATATTTACATATATGCAGTTTACACATCAAACTTCCACTTTACAGAACGGCTGGACAGGAAATTCAATCAAATTCAGAGCATTTGTGACAAAAAAGTCCCATCAGAGACACACGATTTGCATGGAGCTGGGGCCACCACTGGTGTGTGAGGTGCTGGTGGCAGCTCAGTGTGACACAAACCCTGCCTGCAAAGCTGGCAGCTTCTGCCCCAACCCCAACCAGTGCCTCTGCCCAGCACAGGGAATTGGCCAAGAGGCCAATGGCCCCCGGGCTGTGCCAGCTCTGGGCTGGCAGCAGGGCCAGGGCAGTGCCCGTCCCTGTGCTGGCCCTGCTGGGGCACCTCCAGTGCTGGGGGCAGCTCTGGGCCCCTCCTGACAGGAGAGACCTGCAGGGGCTGCAGCGTGTCCAGGGCAGGGAACGGAGCTGGGAAGGGGCTGGAGCCCCAGGAGCGGCTGAGGGAGCTGGGAAAGGGGCTCAGCCTGGAGAAAAGGAGGCTCAGGGGGACCTTGTGGCTCTGCACAAGTCCCTGACAGGAGGGGGCAGCCGGGGGGGGTCGGGCTCTGCTCCCAGGGAACAGGGACAGGAGGAGAGGGAACGGCCTCAGGCTGGGCCAGGGCAGGCTCAGGTTGGACACCAGGAGGAATTTCTGCATGGAAAGGGTGCTCAGGCCTTGGCAGGGGCTGCCCAGGGAGCTTTGGAGTCCCCATCCCTGGAGGTGTCCCAGGAATTCCTGGATGTGGCACTGAGTCCCCTGGGCTGGGGACAAGGTGGGGATTGGGCACAGCTGGGACTGGGTGGGCTGAAGGGAAGCTCGATTAATCTAAAAAAAGGGAAAAGGACATTTCTGTGCATGCAGATCCCTCGTGAGTTGCACAACAGGATCCTCAGGAAGCAGCTGCCCCCCAGTCACGCGCAGGACCAGGAATTGCTGCGTTCAGAAAAGCTGATATTTCTACCCAGTCTTCAGCAGGAAGAAACACAGTGACAGAACCCAAACCGAATCCCCTTTTTTTCCCTCTTGCTCCTGGCAGCTGTGCTGGGTGGGTGGCAGTGCTGGGCAGGGCCTGGCCCCCAGAGCACACAAAGCTGCCCCAGCAAAGCCAGTGCCACCCTCCAGCTGTGAGCTGGCACCTCCCTGACTGCCAGGGTTTCCTCTGTGCCCAAGGACAACGCAAACCTCTGCAGCTCAGAGTGGTGCTTTATCCTTTATTCCCATTTTCCCGAGCCCTGGCGCTGGCAGGGAGCTCAGGGCAGCCTTTAATTCCTGCAGCTGTTTCCCTTCCCTGCCCCACCTCACAGGAGCTCTTGGTCATGACCTGTTCTGACCTTGCCCAAAGCTTCCAATCTGTTTTCAGTACCTGACTTTTCAGAGACACCAAATACAGAGACTTCTCCCTCTGAACACGGAGCTGGGCTGACAAAATTCTGGGAGCCCAGGAGGGACCCCTCAGCTGTACAAAGATTCAAGACAAGCTGATCACTGGCTAATGGAGAAGGCTTATCCATAATCTGGCCTAGTTTGTTTCTCTCTTTTCCCCTAAAGTTGGCTTTACAATCTCCTTTTTCATCTCATTTTTTTCCATTATTTTTTTCCTTTTTAACACAGAAACTTGGGTTGGATTTGCTGGAGGAGCCCCATGGCTGCAGATGCTTCATGATCACCACAGCCTCCTGTCCCTTGTCCTACACAACCCTGGTGAGACGGTGCCAAAAGCACCTGAACGAGGCTTTTTTACACTTAAACTTGCAGGGTGGTTTAAAACACCACAGAACCCCAGGAGTCCCCCCAGCATCCTCTGAGGATCATGGAATTGTTTGGGTTGGAGAAGCCCTTGGAGAGCAGGGAGTCCAACCATCCCTGGCACTGCCAGGGCCACCGCTGACCCCTGTCCCCATGTGCCACATCCACGGGGCTTTGAATCCCTCCAGGGATGGGGACTCCACTGCCCTGGGCAGCTGTGCCAGGGCTGGACAGCCCTTTCCATGAAGGGATTGATCCCAACATCCAACCTGAAGCTCCCCGTGGTGAACTGAGGCCGTTTCCACAAGCCCCACATGCCAAAAAAGCTGTTTTTATCACCAAACTCCAGGGACGAGGCCAAGCAGCTGCTTCACTTCCAGGCCCAAGACACGGGGTCTGTCTCACCCCGATGGACACAGGGAGGCCCCAAAAGGCCCTGCCAGGGGAACTCTGCCAGAAGTCCCTGCTGGAAGTTCCTCCCTTCCCTTACCTCCGCGGGGCAGTGCCCGGAGCTGTTCCATGAACATTCCTGCTGCTCCTGGCCCCTCCCGGGGCCCATGTGGCTCTGCAGAGGCACCGAGGGCTCCGTCCTCCCTCCCAAAATCAAAGTGCTGCTTTGTGCTGCCAGAGCACTTTGTTTTTGCACATATAAGGAAGCGGCTGCCGCTGTTATCCGGACACACTTCCTGTTTCACTGGGGATGAGCACGGCCGGGGCAGCTCGGCGCAGTCCTGGCACGGAGGGCTCGGGGCAGCTCCTGCCTGCCCCACTCTGCATTTTCCCTCCATCCCCTTCTCTCACAATGAAGCTCTGCTCCCCAGGCCCTGCAGAAACAACCAGCCCTGCCCCGTCCCAGCGCTGCTTCCCACCAAAGCCCTCGGGATCAGCCGGATCCCAAAGGCTCGGGGATGCTGCCGACCCCACCCTCACACAGGGCCGAGGGTGCCACGGGACAGCTCCGGCTGTGTTTGGGATGTTCTCCAGCTGAACCGTGAGGTTCAGGGGTTTTTTCATGAGGAAGGAGGTTTTTGTGTGCTCCATGTCAGGGCCCTGGAGGAGGGCAGCGTTCCAGGGCTGATGCTCCACAGCTCCAGAGGAACCTTCGTCCTTGGAATGTAACGCCTTGCTGGTTACAAAGGGCAAACAGATGGACAAAGTGAAAATAAAACCAGCAGCAAAAGGCTCAGAGGAACCTTGAGGATCTCTGTCAGCACCAACCCTGCCTCTCCTGGTCTCCCAGAGTCAGGATGGAAGTTGGGATGGTCACTGCCAACAGCTCCCGGCGCTGCAGATTCCCTCATTTCCACTCCACTCAGCCCTGACTGCAGGACAGGGAGATGCACCACAGCTGGGATGGAGCTGACCACACTTTCTGCTTCAATTCTGCTCTTCATGGCAACTTTCTGGATATCAAATGTTGCTTTTTGTACGTAGCAAGATCATGAAGCTGCAGTGTTTGCTGGAGGAAATAGAAAGAACCCTGCCAGATGCACAAAGGAAATGAAATACTGAAAATGAAACAAAATCTTCCCTGCACTTTACAGAATCCCAGACTGGTTTGGGTTGGAAGGGACCCTAAAACCCACCCAGTGCCACCCCTGCCATGGCAGGGACACCTCCCACTGTCTCAGGCTGCTCCAAGCCCCAGTGTCCAGCCTGGCCTTGGGCACTGCCAGCACAACTCTCTTCCATCCACTCCTGCAGCTCCCCAGTACAGCTGGTCCAGAACAGAGAACTGGGGGCTCCACTTGGTGAAAATTGCCCCAAAACATCACTGAGTGCCTGAAGAAGATGATGCACAGAGATCTGAATTTAAAAACGCTTCAGGCAGAGATTGTTTGAACTTTACAAAATCCCAGGATCCCTGAGGCTGGAAAAGCCCTCCCAGAGCATTGAGTCCAAGCTGTGCCCAATCCCCACCTTGTCCCCAGCCCAGAGCACTCAGTGCCACCTCCAGCCCTTCCCTGGACACCTCTAGGGATGGGGACTCCAAAGCTCCCTGGGCAGCCCCTGCCAAGGCCTGAGCACCCTTTCCATGCAGAAATTCCTCCTGGTGTCCAACCTGAGCCTGCCCTGGCCCAGCCTGAGGCCGTTCCCTCTCCTCCTGTCCCTGTTCCCTGGCAGCAGAGCCCGACCCCCCCCGGCTGCCCCCTCCTGTCAGGGACTTGTGCAGAGCCACAAGGTCCCCCTGAGCCTCCTCTTCTCCAGGCTGAGCCCCTTTCCCAGCTCCCTCAGCCGCTCCTGGGGCTCCAGCCCCTTCCCAGCTCCGTTCCCTGCCCTGGACACGCTCCAGCCCCTGCAGGTCTCTCCTGTCAGGAGGGGCCCAGAACTGGACACAGGTGACCCCTCCCAGCCTCTGCTTGAACATCGGGGCTGCTCTAAACCCACCCCACTGGGGGATGGGAGAGTTCAATGCCTGGGAGGGTAAATCCAGATGGAATTTTGTCCCGTGGCTCTGGCTGGCTCAGGGGAACTGGAAGAGGAGACCCACGGAGACAACAAACTCCCAGGGGAGGGAGGTGATGTGCAGCTCCAGAAAGCCCTGGCCCAGAGCAGCCATTCCTGCTTTGGGGAACAAGCACACGTGGTTCTTCATGGAATTCTGAGAGGGATCTGAAGGAGAAGTCCACGACCAGCTGGGAATTCCTTGGAGTGAGTGAACATGGGATGTTCACCAGCACTGGGATCTCACACAGGACACCACGGACAGGAGGGACATGCTCAGGACCAACACTGACCACAGCTGCTCTTGTAAATTCCCCATCATTTCCAATTTATTCATCACTGGATGCTCATGATCTTCGGGGCATTAACACCCACAGAACAGGACTTTATGTCAGCAGCCAAAATGCCATTCCAGCAAAAACCATCAGCACCAGACCTCAGAGAGGAGCAGCCCCCCTTCTTGTGTTTATACTTTCCCATTGTCCTGTTTTGGGTACTTTTGGCAGCTGTTTCAGGGGAAGATTTCCATTCCTTCCCACCTGGGTTCCTCCTGCCTTTCCAGCCCTTTGGTAATGAGATATGTAGAACTTTTATCTCAAATCTCTCCACGTATTTCTACATAAAGATCTCTCTAAAATAAACATAAACTCCCTCACAGGCTTCCACCTAATATTGTAACATTGGAAATGTAGGAAAAGTAGCCAGAATCCCCTCATTGACCAAATATTTTGAGAGCATTTGTTAGAAACGAAAATATTTCAGCCAGACTGTGTACAGCTTCCCTGTCAAAGGAAGGATTTGGAGTCAAGTTTAATTTCTAAGGGGTTTTTTTAACACTTTGTACTTTCCTGGTACTTTCAGTGCTCACAACTCCACATGGCACAGTCTGGTCCTGGCCTGTGGTTCAAGGGCAGGGCCTGGCCCAGGAGACCCCCCCCAGGCAGGGATTGGCAGCTCCATGCAGGGCTGGGACAGATCTGGGACCCCTCTGCCCCACCCAGGAACCCCAGGGCACTGGAAATGCCTTTTCCATAATGGCCTGCCTCGGCCAAGGAATTCCGTGCACGAGTGAGGGGAGAAGGAAAAAGGCAAAGCGTGGATGGCAGGGGGGGTGAACAGGACTCAGTATCCAGGTACTGCCCGGCTTATGGGGGAGAGGAGCCTAAACCAGGTCAGAACTGAGCACAAAGCTCAGGCCCAAGCCCTCCAGGATCCTGCAGGGATGCAGGGAGCTGGCAGGGGCAGCCTGGCAGGGGCAGCCTGGCAGCTCCTGTGCCAGAGCCTTGGACACACCAGCCACAGGGACGTGGAGCAGCAGCAGCAGGAACAGCCCAGATCAGCTGGGACTGCTCTGAGGGGAGGGAGGTGATGGATAAACACTGGGAGCAGGTCAAACCCCAGCTCCCAGAACTCACCTTTCCTTTTCCACCTGCTCTTCTTGCCGTCCTTGGGGGCGCAGCCGTCGCTGCTGGAGCTGCTGTGCTCCGAGCTCTGCGAGTCGGACTGGGCATCGCTGCTCTCCTCGGAGCCCTCCGACAGCTCCTTCAGCCCATCCGGGATGTCCTTCTGCCGAGGGACACCACAGAGTCACCCCCACACCAGGGACAGCCCCCAGCAAAACCCCTCCACCCACACGGGATTTATTCACCAACTGCAGCCCTTTCGGTGCCCCGGAGCTGCTTCCCCGTGGCCCCAAAGCCTCCTGTGAGTCCCTGTAAGCCCCAAATGCAGGTGGCCTGAACCCTGTCCCCATCGTCACCTCCCAGGGGACTCCTCAGCTGCCCCTCCCCGAGCTGCCCATCACTGATCACCAACTCCAACACAAGGGCTGGAGGGACAGGACACAGGGAATGGCTTCCCACTGCCAGAGGGCAGGGACAGATGGGATATTGGGAAGGAATTGTTCCCTGGGAGGGTGGGCAGGCCCTGGCACAGGGTGCCCAGAGCAGCTGTGGCTGCCCCTGGATCCCTGGCAGTGCCCAAGGCCAGGCTGGACATTGGGGCTTGGAGCAGCCTGGGACAGTGGGAGGTGTCCCTGCCATGGCAAGGGTGGCTCTGGGTGGGCTCCAGAGACAAATCCACACCAAATCAGGAATGGTGGGAGCCAGCTCCATTCCAGTATTTACATTACAGCTCACTTTTAACGGTGCCAGTCACACAATTCCCTGTTTTTCCCCACAAATGCTCTCTCAGACTGAGGATAAGGTGATTTTTCATCTCTAGGTACAAGCTGAGAGCAGTGAAGAGGAAGTTACCCTTTTGGGGCCGGAGTTGCATTAACATTTTAATTACTCTCTCATTTCTGGGACAGTAATTAACATCAGCAAACTGCACTGTGGGTAAAAAGGAGCTTCTGCAGCTTCACCTTCACAGCCAGGAGCCCCCGAGAAGGGAGGGATCCTTTATGCAGCCAGTGAGGAACTGGGGGCTCCCTTTTGGGATTGTCCTGGGTAATGTGGACACCAGCAGGAATTTCTGCATGGAAAGGGTGGCCAGGCCTTGGCAGGGGCTGCCCAGGGAGCTTTGGAGTGCCCATCCCTGGAGGTGTCCAGGGAAGGAGTGGAGGTGGCACTGAGTGCTCTGGGCTGGGGACAGGGTGGGAACTGGGCACAACTTGGACTCCATGCTCTGGGAGGGCTTTTCCAGCCTCAGGGACTCCGGGATCCTGACCCACCCCGTTTTTAAGCAGCCAGCAGTGCCCTGAGCCCCGAGGGAAGCCCCCTGGCACTCACCTTGAGGGTGTAGACGCCCATGCGGCCCGGGACCTTGTAGAAGATGCCCTCCTCGCCGCGGGAGTTGGTGTGTAACATGGCATTCAGGCAGGCCAGCGGCGACGTCCCGCTGCAAAGAGACCCCGTCAGTGCCCCCGTGCAGCCCCCAGAGCCCTCAGCCAGCCCCACACACGCCCAGGCACAGATCCCACATCCAACTCCTGCTCCCAAGGGGAAGACGAGTTGAAGCTGCCACAACAAGCAACAGGGAAACCAGCCCAAGGATGCTCCAATCCCGGGAAAAAAGCAAACAAAACCCCCTCAACATTTGAGCTCTCTGAGACGTTTTTGACAAACATCAAATCAGCCCCAGAGTTTCCAAGCTCTGGGTGAACCTTGGAGCAGGTTTGGGGAGAGCTGAGGATGGGCTCCAGAGGAATTCAAAGTTGTGTTGAGGGTTTTTTCCCAAAAAGGAACCCGAGTTGAACTGGAACGAGGGGTGTGGGGTAAGGAATGGAAACCAATTGTGCCATTCCCCCCGGGAAGAGGGGAGCTCTCCAATCCCAGCCAGGAGAGTGGAGGGAGATCCATCTTTTCACCAGGGTTGGAGGGGTTTTGTTTGGTTTTTTCACCCATCCTGCAGCAGCCAGCAGCAAACCCAGGCAGGCCCAGCAGCTGAGCTGGGTCCCCACAGCAGGGACAGGAGGGTCACAGCCTCTGCCAGCCCTCGGGATCAGCACAGCCCTGCACAGGAGCCGAGGGGGAATTCCTCCCCTCCCAAAGCCCAGGTGGGCAAGAGGCCAATGGCCCCCGGGCTGTGCCAGCTCTGGGCTGGCAGCAGGGCCAGGGCAGTGCCCGTCCCCTGTGCTGGCACTGCTGGGGCACCTCCAGTGCTGGGGGCAGCTCTGGGCCCCTCCTGACAGGAGAGACCTGCAGGGGCTGGAGCGTGTCCAGGGCAGGGAACGGAGCTGGGAAGGGGCTGGAGCCCCAGGAGCGGCTGAGGGAGCTGGGAAAGGGGCTCAGCCTGGAGAAAAGGAGGCTCCGGGGGGACCTGAGAGCCTCTTCCAGTGCCCAAAGTGGCTCCAGGAGAGCTGGAGAGGGACTGGGGACAAGGGCTGGAGGGACAGGACACACGGAATGGCTTCCCAGTTCCAGAGGGCAGGGATGGATGGGACATTGGGAAGGAATTGTTCCCTGGCAGGGTGGGCAGGCCCTGGCACAGGGTGCCCAGAGCAGCTGTGGCTGCCCCTGGATCCCTGGCAGTGCCCAAGGCCAGGCTGGACATTGGGGCTTGGAGCAGCCTGGGACAGTGGGAGGTGTCAGGGTTGGAACTGAATGATCTTTAAGGTCCCTTGCAACCCAAACCACTCTGGGATTTGATGATTTGTTGCCTTTTCCCAGTCACTCCCAGCCCGATCCAGCAGGGATCACACGGAATCACTCCCATTCCCGGGAAGCCCCAGGGTAGGAGGAGAGCTCTGCCAGGGACCTGAGCTGAGCCTCCCCCAGCACGTTCTGGATAAAACCTGCACCAGGGCAGGGTCTCAGCACTGATCTGAGCCCTTCACAGGATCCAGAGCCACCCTCTGGAAGCTCCCCCAGGAATGGCAGGACCACCTTCACCAAAGCTTTCCTCCTCTGGCACCTCCACTGCTCCTACAGAACTGATTCCCTATTTAACAGCTTCTCCTTATTTTTTATTTACTTTTTTCCCACGTTTACCCATCTCCTGGCATGTGCCTGTCTCTGGAGGCTCCTCTGAAAGCTGCCCCAAAGCTGGCACTGCTCCGGCCTGGCAGAGCTCAGCAGAAAACGTTTGGAGTTAAAAATCCACCAACAAATCCCAGGTAACCCTGAAACAAAATGGGTCTGATCTGGGGACAACTTCCATTGCCATTCCCCATCCCTCCTGCCTCTGGGGAGCTCTCAGCTCCGTGAGGAACCATCCTGCTTGCAGGGCTGTCCCACAGGAGGCTGGGATAAGGCTTATCCTTGGAGGTGAAACGTTCTCCTGCGATGGAGGATCTCAGCCCTGGCTGGGGCTCTGCTGCCCCTGTGCTCAGCATCCCCCAACATTCCCCGATTCCCTTCTCCTGCTCCCTGTGCTCTGCACCTGCCTCGGGCTACTTGAAATGCAGCAGCTGCCTAAACCCAGCCCCAGGAACCTGATTCCATCTCTTTTATTGCCCTTTCTCCTCCTTTTACCAGTGAAGGCCATTCCTCCATTTCCCAGCAACACCCACTGGCAATTCCCACCTCAAAAGCAGCCCATGGAGAACCAGGGGATGTCAAAGATGAGTTTCTGCCCACCCCAGCTCCATCACCACCCCCTGTCCCCCTCAATATCCCCCAGCCCTCCCAAATCCACCCGCAGAGCCACGCTCAGCTCCAGCACTGCCAACGTGCCAGTCCTCAGGGTGATCCCAAATCAGGATCCATCCCTCAGGAAAGAGCCTCTGGAGCTCAGCAGGACCCTGCCATGGCCTGGAACTGCTCTGCTCCCCCAAATCCCTCACAGGAAACTCCCTCAAGGCCCTCAGCTGATTTCCAAAGCTTCTGCCCCGGAATGTTCTCCAGCTTGGAATCGTGGTCAGCTTGGAATGTTCTCCAAGCTGTTCTCCGGTTTGGAATCATGGCCATGGGCTGCCCTGGGCTCTGAGCTCAGCTCTGATTCGTGGCTGGAGGTGCAGAAGCTCAGCCCTGCTCAGTGAGAGGCAGGAACAGCACCAGGGTTGGGATTAGGGTGGGGCTGGACGGGGCTTGGAGCAGCCTGGGATAACGGGAGGGGTCCTGCCCACGGCAGGGGTGGGTGAGATGGGCTTTGAGCTCCCTTCCCACCCAACCCATTCCATCATTCCGTGCCTCTAAATGCTAGGAACCAACTGCAGAGGAGTCAGGCCTGGCTTGTGCTGAGGCTGATTTCCCTGGATCTGCCTGGGCTGGTGCCATCCCCAATCTCCCCTGTGCACTGGGAAGAGACTCCAGGCACCATCAGGACATGGGGATTTTGTCCTGCCCAGTACCACGAGCCCTTCCCAAAGGGCTCAGCCACCCCAGCAGGATGGAGCTGCCCCTCCAGGCCACTGCCCTGACCACAGGAGCATTTCCCTGGTAGGACCTGGATAAATTCCTGACACAGAACACAACTGACAGGGATTCCCTCCACCTCCAGTGTCTCATCCAACGCTTCCAAGAGTCATTTTTGGCCAAACCCCCCGCAGAGGATTCCTGCTGCAGCCCATGATGTGCCCTGGACACCACGGGGGACAGCCTGGATCCGGGATATCCGGCACCCACAGCTGCTTTTCCAGGCAAGCATCGCTCAGGATTTGCCTTTTTGGGGCTGAGCAGGAAGCGCTCCCAGCTGCACTTCCATCAGGCACTCCCAGCCTGTGCTATCCCAGCCCCATTCCAGGTGGGAATTCCCTGCTAGAGGAGGGCAGGCCCGATTCTGTGGCAGGGAGTGGGATGATCACCTTTAGCCACTATCCAGGGACACTGACGAGTGAAAGGGATCACTGGGAAAATCCAGACAATCCTGCTGCTCTCACTGGTTCCCATCTCGGCCCAGCAGGATTGGGATGCACAAGGGCAGCTCTGGGCTCTGTGCACTGAGCTTGGGTGGAAGCACAAAATTCCCACCTGCTGGAGTTCAGGGGACCCAGCAGTGAGTGGGCAGCTCCTCCCAGGCTCAGGTTTCCATGGCATCCCGAGCACACGCTGAAGCTTCCTGGCTTTTCCTTCCCCAAGAGCTCAGCCCAGCCTGGGAGCAGATCTGCCACTGCAGCCCAGCTCTGCTGCCCGGGACCTGCAGGGGGAGAACTGGGAAAACTCCCACTTTTTTGGCTCTTTGAAGCTTTAGGCCACTTCACTTCCCCATGGCTGAGGCGTGACCCTCACTCTCAGGGGACTGGAGCCTGAGAAAAGCCAGGGAGTGACAAATCCAGCGCTGCCAGCTTGGCAAGGGCCAGCGGGGTGAAGCTGGAATCCATCCAGGGGTTAAGCTGGAACCAAAAAAGGGCTCAGCTGGAGAAGAGAAGGATCCAGGAACAGCTCAGAGCCCCTTGCAGGGCCTAAAGGGGCTCCAGGAGAGCTGGAGAGGGATTTGGGATAAGGGCTGGAGGGACAGGACACAGGGAATGGCTTCCCACTGCCAGAGGGCAGGGATGGATGGGATATTGGGAAGGAATTCTTGGCACAGGGTGCCCAGAGCAGCTGTGGCTGACCCTGGATCCCTGGCAGTGTCCAAGGCCAGGCTGGACAGGGTTTGGATCAAGCTGATGCTGCCTGCCACAGCAAGTGGTGCATTAGTGAAGATTCCCCTCTAGTGCAGCTAAAAATAACCAATTTAGGAGGTTTCTGGAATTTACAAACCTGTGGCTAAAAAAATAAATTGCATTTTTTAATATTTTTTCCCGAACAAGGGGCTCTGACGACTTGTAAATATCCATTCTATCCTGAAAATGATCATTTTCCACATCCACACTCTCCCCAGTGAGGTGGCAAACTGCTCCCAAGGGGGTCTCCAGCAGGTCAGGGTCCCTGTGCCGCCAGGACAGGCACATTCCAGATTTCCTGCGCTGCTGGAAGGGCCAAAGCAGCGTTGGGTGGTGCTGGCAGGGAGGAGGCAGCTCCGGGGCCAATCCAAGGCACAAGGAATTGATGTCCCTGAGCTACCCAACACCTCAGTCTGACCCACACAAACCACGGTTTCCTCCCCAGAATTCCCGAATTTCAGCCACCATTTCTAGAGGACATTTTAAAACTCCACATTAAATTCAGACTGAGCAGGAAAAAGGGGCTTGAGTGGAAAATGAAGGTTATGGTGAGGAGTCTGCTCTGAGAGCTGCTGGGAAGGGGGAGGAGGGAGGTGCAGGATCCCTTCCTGCCCTGCAACCGCCCTGGAGCATCCCTGCCCCACTGCAATCCCTCTGGAGCATCCCTGCCCCACTGCAATCCCCCTGGAGCATCCCTGCCCCACTGCAATCCCCCTGGAGCATCCCTGTGTTGGGTCCTGCCCTGCAATCCCCCTGGAGCATCCCTGCCCCACTGCAATCCCTCTGGAGCATCCCTGCCCCACTGCAATCTCCCTGGAGCATCCCTGCCCCACTGCAATCCCTCTGGAGCATCCCTGCCCCACTGCAATACCCCTGGAATCCCTCTGGGATCCCTCTTCCCGCCAGTCCTGCTCCAAGGCCTCAGAGACCGAGGTGACTTTTCCAATTCTCAAACAAAAGCAGGACCAAACCCTTCCCTCCTGGCTCCCCTCGGGATGCATTCGGACTTCCCAGCCCTCTCCCAGCTCATCCCACGGGGATTTCTCTCTCCCAAGGTGACTTTGTGCTACAGATCCAGTTTTCCCTGCCCGGCAGATCCCGCAGGATCCCTCGGCCGCGATTCCCCCAGCAGGGCTCCCGGGATCCTGCAGGCACTGGGAGCTGCTGGGCAGGGAAAAGCCCCCGGGAACGCCCCGGGTTTGTCCCCAGGGAGGTCACTCGGCCCCAGGGAAGGTTCAGCAGTGCCAAGGGAAGCTCCACACAGAGCAATCCCCCAGGAACCATTTCCCACCTCACTGCCCGGACCAAGCTGCCACAGGCGCAGGGGAAGATTTCCCACTTTTTCCTTTGGAGCATCCCCCCGTTCCCCCTCTCCCGTGGGTCGGAGGCTCACCCCAGGAGCTCTTTGCTGAGTGCTGTGGTCACCCTGCTCAGGACCCCGCGGTTCCAGGGCTGGGCATGCCAGGAGAGCCGGTGCCAGCAGCGGGACTCGGGCAGGGTTAGGGAAGCAGCTCCTTTCCCAGGTTACGTTTTCCCAACATGCAGCACCCGCGGCCCCAGACAAGAAGCACAAACCCCACATGCAAACCCAGCCCCACGCAGGCAGCAGCTCCCAAGCCCCGGGGTGCCCAGCTGGGAGCGTGGAGGCACAGGGAGGGCAGCGTTACACCGGGGTTACACGGGGGATACACCGGGGATACCCCCAGGAGCAGGGCAGGCAGGGGCAGGAGGAGCTGCAGGGAACAGGGAATGGCAGGGGGGCGTTAGGACAGGAGCTGGGAACAAGCAGCGCTGGCTCTGGTCTTACCTTCTGCAGGTGGAGTGCAGCCCAAAAAAAGGAGAGAAACACCCCTTTAACAACTTCGGCAAAACAAAGGACCCGGCATCAACCCGCACAAACCCTCCCCCTTTCCTTCCGCCACAGCCACGTCCCAAAGGCCCGGGGGCAGCCTGCGGGAATGCCGAGCCCAGGAGAGCAAGGATCCACCTGGGAATGAACCTTGCGGGAGCCAGGGGGCCCTCGGGAAGCCCCCACACCGTGGAACAGGAATTTACTCACTCCTCACCCCCCCAGCACCACTCCCAGCTCACCATTCCAGGGAATACAGCAGCCCTGCACCCCAGACTTCCAGCGGTTTAATGGAGCAGGGGCTTCCTCACCCCAGGGGCTCCCCAAGGATGCAAATCAGGGCATATTTGGAGTGTTCCCCACAGCCCTGGGGCGCCTGCCGTGTCTCACCCTGCACCGACCCTGACCTGAGCAGGGATCTCTGCCTGCACCCCGGAATTTCGGGGGTTCCTGGAGCTGCCGGGTGCCCCCAGGGCAGGAATGGCTGCAGGATCAAGGGAAGTGCAGCCCGAGGTGGAGCTCAGGAGCCACACTGGGAGCACTGTGTCCGAAGGCCCAGGAGAAACCTGGGCATGGGGATCGGTCTGGAGGACACCACAAAGCTCTCAGAACACCCTGAAGTTGGACTAATTAATAGCTTTAATTAAAGGTCTGTCACCACAACCGGATCGGAGCTGCAGGAACATCAAGGACTGGGATATGGCAGGTCCTTGGCTGGGAACAAATCCCTTTCCAGCCCTTCCGTGGGTGTCAGGTGCAGGCAGCAGCCCCAGGATCACAGCACTGGTGTCCACAGGCCCTGCTCGGGGCCCTTCTCATCTCCAGGGAATGTGAACCAGCAGTTCCTGATCTCAGAGCAGGAATCAGAAGCGAAGCTCCTTCCCCTGAGGCTTTTGGGGCCCGCAGTTAAAATTTCAGTACTTTTGGGATCCTCTCTGTTTTTCTGCTGCAGAGCCAGCCTGTACTGAGGAGAAACCCCAAATCCAGGTATTTCCTGAGGCCTCAGCTCTGGTGTTTCCCAGGAGGGAGAGTGGAGCTCTCAGGTTCCCATGGGCAGAGGGTTCCCCCCCTCACCTCTTGCAACACTGAACATCTCCTGCACAGCAGCAAAAATCTCTGCAATTTCATCTTGGGGAAACAGCAAAACCTGCCACAGCCAGGCTGGGCTGGGAGAAGGGGAATTCTCTGTTAGTGATGGATTTCACACTGTGTAAGAGGGGCATGCAGAGCCACCCGATGGGAGTTTCTCCCACACACAACAATGGTATTTAACCCTCCCTGCCAGTGCTAACCACCCAACCTGCCTGCAGCAATACTCTTGTTGAACTGTTGATTTTCAAAACAACTTCAAACTCTTCCCCTACATTTACTATTTATGGATTCCACCAACTTCTCTCCGTGTTCTGCACAGACACTGAGTGGTTCAGCAACCTGGCCCTTGTCCCAGGTCCCTCTCCAGCTCGCCTGGAGCCCCTTTAGGCCCTGCAAGGGGCTCTGAGCTCTCCCTGGATCCTTCCCTTCTGCAGCTCTGCCTTCAGTCACAAAGATCACCTGGGAACTGCTCGTGTGCTCCAGGGAAAGCCAAACCCTGCTGGGAGCTGCAGGGACCCCCTGGAGCCCTCCCTGCTGCAGCCCCAACCCCAAGGAACTCAAACCCTGAACCATCCCTCAACCAAAGTGCTTCCAACAAATTCCCCTTTCCCACTGGCAAAACGTTGTGGAAGAGCCACAGAATCTCAGCTGTGGTGAGAAATCCTGCACAGGACAACCCCAGGAGGCTGGCAGTGTTTTCATGGACATTTTACCAGACCCACATTCCAAGGATCTCACTCAGGGGGATCTGAGGTAACCCAGGCTGGTGATTCCTTAGGAAGGAATGTCTGGATGTCCCTGTCCTACCCCAAATGCCCAACGTGACCAATATCCAACCCCTGGGACAAGATCTCAGGGTGTCCCAGGACAAGGGCAGGGATGGATGGGATATTGGGAAGGAATTGTTCCCTGGGAGGGTGGGCAGGCCCTGGCACAGGGTGCCCAGAGCAGCTGTGGCTGCCCCTGGATCCCTGGCAGTGCCCAAGGCCAAGTTGGATGGGGCTGGGAGCAGCCTGGGACAGTGGGAGGTGTCCCTGCCCATGGCAGGGGTGGAATGGGGTGGGATTTAAGGCCCCTTCCCACTCAACCCAGTCTGGGACTCTCTGATTCCCTCTCTACTCCAAACACCACCAGTGAAAAGGGATATTTGGCTTCCGTGCCTTTTTTCCCCCTCAAGAAGTGGTTCAAGAGTCTGGCTGGGTTTATGGCAGGAGCTCCATGGATATCTGAAGTGAAGCAGTCAGTGCTTACATTATCTCCTTGTTTAACCATTTTTTGGGCAAAAGCAGCTTCTGTGTTTGGCCAGAGGCTCCCAGGATGGTGCTCTACATAAAACCCAAGGAAAACCAAGCATTCGAGGCTCCAGAGAGGAGCAGCCAGCAGAAACATCTTCCAAAAGCTCATTTTGATGAGATGCTGATTACCCTGATTTTAACACCCCCAGGGAGAACAGGGAAATCCAGTGACAAATTACAGTTTGGGATTTAAAAAGCTCCTTCTCATCAGACAGAAGTGATTCCCCGTTGGTGCCTCTGCGTGCCCACCTATCCATCCCATCACTCCCACGCATTCCAGAGCGGGGAACGTTCCCAGCTGGGGAACACCACGGTCCCACACCCCTTCAAAGCCTCCCCTGGCAGTGCCACAGCACGCCCAGGCTTCCCTGAGCCTCGATGGCAGCGGAGATAAGGCCACAAATCCGGGATGTGGGGCAGGTCCTGGAGCCAGCCCCGGGCACGCTGCCCATCCATGGGCGTTTTTCCATGGATTTCACCGGGGCAAGCAGCGGCCTGCAGGCAGCACGGGCTCTCCAGGGAGCAGGGCAGCCTGTCCTGACAGGCACACTGGGAAAAGGGGGGACAGATCACACACAAAAAGGGGAGCTGCAGCTCTGGGATGTCTGAGGAACCCAATCCTGACCCCTCCGAGTCCTGGCCCTGGGCTGAGCTTTACAAATGTCACCACTAAAATCCCCTGAGGAGCAGGGTAAAGCCCTGAACACAGGTGAGGTCAGCCAGGATCCCCCTGGGCTCTGTACTGCTACACAACAACCTTGTGAAAGCCCTGGTCTCATCCACAAAGCCCCAAATCGTCCTGCACATGGCAGAAATCCCTCTTCCCCCAACCCCTGGTGTTTTTCCAGACTCGACTGCAATTCCCTGCAATCCTAAACCCTCCACTCCAACCCTGCAGCTGCCTCCCCGAGCAGCTCCTGCCCAAGGCTCATCCCAGGGACCATTAGAGGGAGAGGCCCTGGCAAACAGGAGAACGACCCCAGCTGGGCTCCCCATTCCCTCTGCCTCATTCCCAGACTCTGGGAAAGCCACTTGTCACTTCCAAACCTGTTCTCAGCTCACTGAATCCCAGATTTTCAAAAGCCTGATGTGAAAGGCAATGCTTAACTCACCCTCCCATCACCTGCAAAGATCTGAGGCCGTAAATGGGGGGTTAAAACCCACAACAAACACACCCCAAGGTCAAAGCTGGCAGAGTTTAAGGCTGAGGGGCTTTGTGGGAGTCCTTTGCTCCCAAATCAATCTGCAGCTGGGTTCATTAAAAGCCAACTGAGAGCAGACCCCCACCCCTCACCCAGCTGAGGGTGTCACACTGCCAGGGGCTCTCCCAGGACTTCCACATGGGAGGACTCAAAACCTGGGGAGCTCCACGTGCTCACCTGGCAGCTTTTGGGAACCTTCAGCTTTTATTCCTCCCCTAGCAGGGCTTTTCCTTCACTAAAAGCTGGTTTGTGTTCAGCCCATCTTGTCACGGGCTGTGACTGACCAGAACCCCAACCCAGCCACAAATGCTGGCACTGACTGCAATTTAATTGCCTCAAATGTGACAATCCTTCAGCTTTTAACCCAAATAAAGCCTTACTACATCAAAACAAAGCTTTATTACATCGATGTTATATTTAAAAGCAAAGATCCCTGCCCAGCATCCCAGTGTGGCCAAGGGGAAGAGCTGAAATTTGAGTTTCCCACCTGGCTGTTCCCACAAACACCTCTGGGATTGGAGATCCTGGTGCTCAAGGCAGCTCCTTTAGAGAGGAAAGCAACTCCCAGAGCACAGGCTCAGCCCCAGATCAGCCCTCAAAGGAGGAGGCTGAGAAGGATGAAAGGCACAGCTGCATTTCTGCTCTGCTTTTTTTGGCTGTTTGGTCCAAAACCTGCCCTGACCAGCCACAGACTGTATCTTTTGGGTCCCACCTGGGCTCCTGCCTGAGGCTCTGCCCCAAAACCACTGAATTTTGCTAAAAAGGTTCATCAGTGTCAGTGCTGGGTGTTTGCTGCCCTGGGGCTCTGCCACCAGCACTGACCAGTGAGCTCCAGTGTGACCAGTGCCCCTCCAGGCCTGCCCAGTGCCCCAGGGGCTGGCTCTGAGCTGCAGTTTGTGCATTTGGGTTAACAATATTTAGTTTAACAATATTTAGCACAGAACTGCAGCTGCCCCAGGCTGGCAGAGCCTGGCTGTCCCCACCCAACATGAGGGGCACGCTCAGGGCAGGAGCTGAACCTCACTGTGGGCACTCCCCAGGGGCTAAAGGAGTTCATTTGGTGTCCCTGTGATTGGACAAATCCCACATTTCCCAATGCAAACAACCCTGTGACATCCCCAGCTCGAGTGGGAGATGCTGCTGGGACAGCACAATTCCTGCACTTGGGCCCTTGACTATTTCCTGCAGAGCAGATGGATTGCTGGATCCAGCTGGCAAAGGGGAGTGGAAAACAAAATTAAGTCAAATTTAGGATGCCTGCTTAATTCCAAAATAGATGAGCAGGCCCAGCCCATCCTCTTTATGCCCCTGTCTTTAGCTTTGCTCTTAGAAAACAGAAGAAATACTTTGTACTTCACATGGACTATTGCTCCCCACTCCTCCCTGGGAAAGCTGATTGCCACCTCTCATCCATGGGAGAGCCAGGACTCTGGAATTAAGCTGAACAGCTCAGGAGCTGCACTGGAGCTGCTCTGAGCCCTGACCAGATGGACAGCATGGAGCTGCTCTGCCCAGCATCCCCCCAGGCTGCTCTGGGGACAGGAATGTCCCTAAGGAATAACCACAACCCCTCCAGGGAATACAGAGGGCAACAGCAGCAGGAATCCTGTTTTCTATGTAAGAATCTTTAACTGAGGCTGCTTTGTTACTCCCTGGGTAACTCTGAGTTCTGCTTAAGTCAAACTGACTGTTCTTTTATATTTTTAAAGAAGAAATTAAAAATTGTTACGTTTTCTTTGGCCCCTGGAGCCTGAAGCCCCTGCCCGGGTCTGGGTTATCCTATGAAAGAGCTGCAGCCAAGTCCTGCACACCTGGGAGCTGGGGATGGCCCTTACCCAGCTCTTTGGGGACTTGGGAGCTGTTTGCAAATGGGACCCAGACCTCAAACCTGCAACATTTCAGTCCCAAAATTCCTCAGGAGCTGGGGGGTAACAGCAAACTACCCTGAGCTGGAAGCAGAGCATCAGTGGGCTTGACTGGTTTACTCAACTCACCTGATTTCCTTAAGTCCTTCTTTCTGGATAACTTGAAGGATCTCTTTATGGCTCATGGGTGTGTTGGGATATTTCTCCAGGACCTGGCAAGCAAGAGCAGATTGAGAGGGAGTCACTCCTTTGCATTCTGAATTTACATTCAACTGCACCAAACCCCACATTTAATGGCTTGGACTCTCCAAGGACACAATACAGGGAGCACTGCAGATGCTCCCCACATCCCCCTGAAGGACTCAGGGAGCAGAGAGGTTCCAGAGGTTGGCTAAAGGACTTCTCTCCGTGCAATTCCCAATTTTATTTCCAGCGTGCTGCCCTCAGATAGCACTCCCTGGAGAATGAAATGTTCCTCAGCCACGGGGGAGCTCCCCAGCAGAACTTCACTTGGAATGCTGCAGGAAGTATCCAGTACCTCAGACACACTCCCCAAACCCCAGATCCTTAGGCTGAAACAGCTACTGAGCAGTGTGGCTGAACGTGTTAAAGCTGAAGGAAACGGGGCTTTGGCACTGCTGGGGCTGTGTGAAACTCTCTGCACACACCCCAGGCTGCAAGTCCCTAACTCTGGCCCAGGAAAATGGGATCTCTGTTAAGCTGCCACATTCCCAGCCCTTCCCCAGCTCCCTGGGATCCCTGAGCTCCCTTCCGAGGGGACTGGGAGGCTGCAGCGGCGGCCAGGGAGCTGCTGGAGGCTGCGGCAGGCAGATGCCACTCACCGCACGTCACTGGGATATTTTGGGCAGTATTTGTGCTGGGGAAGGGGGGGGGGATGGGCAGGAAATGCCTCGTTTCCGTCTTAATCATCAGCTTTTGACCCGAGCCCAGCACATCAAACCCCAGGCCTGACTTAGGCTCAGCCCAGAAGTGCTCAGCACAAACCCCGCAGTGACTCTGCAGAAGGACAGGAGCAGTTTCCATTCCTCTGCTGAGCAGAACCCACGGCCCCTCGTGGACCCTGCCCCTCATTCCCTGCAGGAACACCAGGTTATCCCCACCCAGCTCTCCTGGAAAGGACTTTGCAAGGCCCCAGCTGAGCTGCAGCATCTCCCTGCTCCCAGAACAAACCCCTGCATTCAGCTCTGTCTGCAGCTCTGTAAGCTCCAGCTGATGGCCCCATCCTGGAAAATCTCATAAGTGATGTTGAGGCCTGACTTTCATGGAATCATGGAATGGTTTGGGTGGGAAGGGACCCCAAAGCCCATCCAGTGCCACCCCTGCCATGGGCAGGGACACCTCCCACTGTCCCAGGCTGCTCCAAACCTCAATGTCCAGCCTGGCCTTGGCCACTGCCAGGGATCCAGGGGCAGCCACAGCTTCCCTGGGCAGATCCAAGTGGGATTTCCTTGCACCCATGGTACAGCCTCAGGGGCTCATCCCACCCCACTTCCAGCTCTACTGTAACTTCGGCCACCACAGCAAAAGGGTCCAGGACTGAGGTGTTTGCAGAGTGCTCTCAGCCAGGTCAGTGCAGTTTGTGGTTTCCATCACACAGCTCTGCCCAGGGGACAGCTCACCCTGTGCCACCAGCTCGGAGCTGGATCCCAAAGCTCATTCTGGGAGCCCAGGGAAGGCCAGCAATTCAGGATATCTCCCATTTCCACCTGTGGTTTCAACCTTTTCACTGCAGCTGGGGAAACCAGGAGAGAAGTGAGGTAGTGCCAAGAGTCCATTCACAGGGAGCTCCGGGCACTGGCCATTCCTCCCACACACAACTCCAACTGTGCATTTCCCTCCTGGGCACTGTGGCATCCCCTGCCCTTCCCTCTCTGGACGTGCTCCTGACCAGCCCCATGTGGCTCAGACCAGAGCAGCAGCACCACATTCCATGGATTTGTCACCAGGCACCCCCGGAGCACGAGCCAAGGCCGCATTCCACCGGGAAAACTCGGCAGGGTTGAGGGGACAAAAGCTCTTCCAGTTCTATCCCCCACTGCCCTGGGACACTCCCCTGCTCCTCTCCCAGGTAACCTTTCCCCGTGTCCTCCTTCCCCAGGGCTCCTTGCTGCGGCTGAGCCCAGCAGGATGAGGCTGGATGGGTCTGGCTCCCTGCAGATCGTGCTGGGCTGCTCTGGGGAGGTCACCAGGAAAGGCCAACCAGCTCTCTCGGGTGTCTCTGCTCTCCAGGAGATTCCTAGAACCACTGAATGATTTAGCTTGGAAAAACCCTTGGAGATCATCAAGTCCAATCCATCCCCAGCACTCCTGAGGCCACCACTGCCTCATATCCCCACGTGCCACATCCACAGGGCCTTGAAATCCCTCCAGGGATGGGGACTCCACCACTGCCCTGGGCAGCTGTGCCAGGGCTGGACAGCCCTTTCCATGAAGGGATTGTTCCCAATATCCAACCTGAGCCTGCCCCGGCCCAGCCTGAGGCCGTTCCCCCTCCTCCTGTCCCTGTTCCCTGGCAGCAGAGCCCGACCCCCCCCGGCTGCCCCCTCCTGTCAGGGACTTGTGCAGAGCCACAGGGTCCCCCCGGAGCCTCCTTTTCTCCAGCCTGAGCCCCTTTCCCAGCTCCCTCAGCTGCTCCTGGGGCTCCAGCCCCTTCCCAGCTCCGTTCCCTGCCCTGGACACGCTGCAGCCCCTGCAGGTCTCTCACCCTGAGTGGCCCCTGTGCTGCACACAGGACGTGTTTCCAGAAGTCGATGGTTCCCAGAATCCCCAAAGCACAGGAATCTCGGAGAACAAGGCCCAGACTCCAACCCTAGGCTGGACTCCATGATCCTGGAGGTCTTTTCCACCCTAAATGGCTCCGTGGCTAACCCAGCTGCTGCCCCATGTGTGTCCTGGCTCACTGAGGCTTTGCTAACTCAGGATCGAAGCTTCTTGTGTGGAGCAGCCCCAGCCCCGGGGGCAGCCAGGAAAGGACCAGAGTGGGTTCCCAGGCTGAGATCAGCCTGCACTCCCCCGGTTACAGCCTCACCTCACGCTCTTTAGGAACCGTGTTTAATATTAGCTCTCAGCCTCGTTAGATAAACAAAGCAGTTCACACCTCCAGCTGCAGCAGCAGCTCCGTGCTGCCAGACAAGCTGATCCAGAAGAACCAGGAATGGGGATTAAAGAGACTCTTACCAAAACAGATACACCTTGAAAGAATAGATACACCTTAATTACCTTCTCCTCTCTCTTCTGCCCTTTTAATCCCATATCAGATCTTTCACTGGAGTAATTTTTAGTCACTGTGTGTAAATAAATAAAATCCTACTGTGCCACAGGACTGAGTCTGAGAGGCAACTCAGCTCTGATCAACTGAGCCAAGCTCATTGCCAACAAAATCATTAATTCTGGAATGGTTTGGGTAGGAAAATCCATCCAGTGCCACCCCTGCCATGGGCAGGGACACCTCCCACTGTCCCAGGCTGCTCCAAGCCCCAATGTCCAGCCTGGCCTTGGGCACTGCCAGGGATCCAGGGGCAGCCACAGCTTCCCTGGGCACCCTGTGCCTGTGGAGTTCTCCCTACAACACTCACCAGTTTCACAGCACACATCCCTGTGCATCCTGAACACTGTCCTGGCCCAAGAATCACAGAATGGCCTGGGTTGGAAGGGACCTTAAACACCATCTCATTCCAGCCCCTGATGACCCTGTTTTCTGGTTCCAAAAACCAGGATCATCAGGAGAAAATCCATTTCCTTGCTTTACATCCTGGGTGGGCTCAGGGGGCTTGGAGGGCTTTCCCAACCTCAATCTCTTTTAATTATGGTTTTGCTGAGCTCAAAGTCCACTTTCTGCTTCCAGGCCAACCTATTGCAACACACCCCAGAGGAACCCTCCTGCTCTGGCCATGCTGCCCACTGGCATTCCAACATTTTGGAACAGAATGTAAGGACTCAAGAATTCCCAATGGAAAAAGCTGCACTTCCAGCACCTCCCTGTGTGACAAGGACTGGCCCACACTGAGTGTCCTCTTAACCTTGAAGGAAAATATTTCCACCACGAGTCTGAGCTTGCTGCTGGAGGCAGTGAGGGGGGCGAGCAGGTCCCAGCCAGCAGGAAGGATAGGGGTGGGGAGCAGAATGGGACTGGAAGGTGCTGGACCTTTGGAGAGGACCCCCAGTGAGCAGTGGCGATGCCTTTGGAAGGACTCACAAACCCCAGCACTGTGGGGAGCCAGGCCAGAAACCACCCAAAGAGGTGTTTATGAGTTGTTTTTAATAACCAGTGCTCTGGTGGTGGTGTTAAGTGAGAGTAAGAGGGGTTTGGAAGTTCACACCAAACCAACCAGCCTCTAACCGTGACTGTCCAAGGCTGGCTGCCTTGGGAGCACTGTGGCATGCGTTTGCCAGCGTGGATAACCCCAGCTCCAAAACCATCTCAGCTCCACCTCACAGCTTGCACTGCATTTTTAGAAATCTGAGTGGAACCAGCAGCCCCTCTCTCTCTGTGCCCCAGGAACAGCAGCCAGGGCTCACTGGGAGCTCCTGGGGTGACAGCAATTCCCAGCAGCTGCACCACAACCACCCTGGGCAGTGGGAGCCACACACTGCACCAGGGGGTTCAGGGCCCACACAGCTCCAGTTTTGGCACTGGACATGGGCACAGCCACGGCTTCACCCCAAAAACACCCCAGAACCCCCAAAATACTGACACACGTGGCACAAAGGGACCTGTGCTACCAGAGGGGCTTAAACAGCACAGAGGAACTGGGACACAGAGAGATGCTGGCCACAACAACCCCTGCAGAGCTCCATGCTGGGGCAGAGGAGCTGGGAAAGGCCCTGGGGGTGCTGTGCCAGTGGCTGGACACAAGCCCAGGGGTGGCCAGGTGGGCAAGAGGCCAATGGCCTCTGGGCTGGCAGCAGGGCCAGGGCAGTGCCCGTCCCTGTGCTGGCACTGCTGGGGCACCTCCAGTGCTGGGGGCAGCTCTGGGCCCCTCCTGACAGGAGAGACCTGCAGGGGCTGGAGCGTGTCCAGGGCAGGGAACGGAGCTGGGAAGGGGCTGGAGCATGTCCAGGGCAGGGAATGAGCTCCTTCCATCCACTTTCAATGCTGAGCCTTCAGGAAATTCAGCAACAGCTGAACAAAACCCAACGTTTAGTGCTGATTCCTGGGCAAAGAGGGATGAAATGTTATGACAGGGAAACCTCTGCATTTCCATAGGGAATGAATCCACCCCCCCACTCCCAGGCTCCGAGGTTGGTGGCTCGGTAAGAGCTGCAGAGCAGGCTCAGGACACCACAGTGACAGGCAGGACACCAGGGCAAGGACTCACTCCTGGAACGGGAGCTGAAACCCTCAGTGTGGGATTTACATCCAGCCCTGGCCTCGCCCAGACCAGTCCAGCACAACCCCCCTCACTGGGCAGCTCTCGGCTCTGCCCCTGCCAGCAGGAAGAGCTGGCCACAGTTTTCCATTTGGGAAAGCTCTGAGTGATCCAGGTTCTGCCCACGTAAATCTGACAGTGGATCACGCCAGCAGCCAGAATGAAAAGCCTCATGGAAAGGAGTGTTTGAAGTGGCTGGGTTGGTTTGGGGTTGTGTTCACCAGCAATCAGCCCATCGAGGTTTAACCCAGAGATTCCCCAAGGCTGGATATGAAGGAGCACCTCAGTCCATGGAGGCTCTCAGCAAGCTTTGGCAAAAAGGCACATTGGAATATTGGTTATTCCCTTGTGCCAAGAGGGATTTAAAACTGGACCCCAATGTTATAAACACAACCAGCACTTACACTCAGGCTCCTTCCTGGAAATAGAACCTAAACTGCCTAAATCCATGAACCCACAACAGCTGAGGACTTTCCACCTGGATCAGCATACGCTCTGGAAAGACAGGCAGCAAAACCTGATCATCTGGTTACACCTCAGCCTCACATCCAGCAAGGAGCCCTCAGCTCCAGGCATTCCTTCCCAGGAGGAGAATTCCAGCTGCAGCTCCAGACACCAGCAAAAGCTGCACATTTCCTCCCAGCAGGGAATCGTCCCCTGCAAAGCAAACCTGGGAGAGAAGTGGGTCAGCTATAAAAAGCCCCGGGTGGATGTGAAATTCCTGCTCAGTCACCCCGGAGCAGCCGAGAAAACACTGCAGGAGCCCCGGGGGGGATGAGGGACTCGACCCAGATTGCAGGATCTGCTCCACTCATCCAATTAGCCAAATGCTGCCCAAGGTTTTAGGCAGAAAGGAGGTCAGGGAGGAATGGACAATCCCGTGTCATCAGAAGGCAGGTGCCATTAAAGGCTGTGTTTCACACTGAGCTGTCACACGGCTCGGAAGGGGCTGCAGCAGCAGCAGCAGCAGGGGGGACATCCCAGAGCCACCTCCCTCCTTGGGGACCTGGACAGGCAACAAGGGCCTGGGGGAGGACACGGGAGGACTCCAGGCTCTGCTGCCACAGCAGTGCCATGGGCACTCCCCGCTTGTCCTGCTGAAATCCACCCTGGAGAGGTGGGGCAGGACAGGGACGCGGCGCTGGGGTTGGTTCCACCGCTCAGCAAGGGCAGGAACCAACGCTGGAATCCCACAATGGATGGGGTGGGAAGGGACCTCAAAGCCCACCCAGTGCCACCCCTGCCATGGCAGGGACACCTCCCGCTGTCCCAGGCTGCTCCAAGCCCCAATGTCCAACCTGGCCTCGGGCACTGCCAGGGATCCAGGGGCAGCCACAGCTGCTCTGGGAATTCCATCCCAGGGCCTGCCCACCCTCCCAAGGGAACAATTCCTTCCCAAGATCCCATCTATCCCTGCCCTCTAAACTGTCTGTATTTGTGATGTTTCATTTCGAGTATCTGTCCAAAAGGACACTGAAGTGTTTCTTCAAACAGAACATTTCTGGATCAGTGAAAGAAAACTTGTCCAGCCACAAGACACCATGACCATTCTGCACAGTGCCCTGAGCTCCCACCAACTTCCAAACATCCCACCCAGTCACTCGACAAGCCCAGCTCTAAGTGGAGAATAAACAGTTTCAGAGAATCACAGGATATCCTGAGCTGGAAGAGCCCCACAGGAATCGAGTCCAATTCCTCGGTTTGAAAGAAGCCCAAGGATTACACCAACCACAAAGGCCAGGAGAGGTTTGCTGTCTAGGATGGATTTTTGTGGGGAAAACCAGGAGGGACCCCTTACAAAACAACTCAAAGCTTCTGGTCCTGGAGCTTACAGCCCCGAATTAAGACCAGCAAATAACCTGGAACAGCACATCTGAGGTGAGGCTTGAGTACAACATCCCTTCAGGAATAACATGGGGATGAGGTGGGAGAGGGGCACATCTACAGGACTAACAGGGTGGCCTTTTCCAAAAAATCCCTCTGCATTATCCTGAAGGTTTGAGGAGGCTGAGGGGTTGCACAGGGGACCTAAAGGTGACAGGGGAAGGTCAATTATCAGCAGGAGATAATTATTAATTATAATTATTAATTTTTTTTTTTTTTTTTTTTTTTCCTATGACAGACTTGGCACCACTCCTGGCTGTCCATTCAGGCTCCCCCACAGGAGTTCAGGATCCACACACAGCCAAGGTTGGAACATTTTTTTGTACACTGAGCTGTCAAGTCCTCAGCTCCCAACAGGTATTTCTGGAAGTAAAATTCACGTTTGACTTCGAGCCCTGCAGCAGCAGCTGCCTTTAGCCAGGGCGGCTGACACGGGGCTGGAGCACCGTGTCAGCATTTCCCAACTGGCAGATTCCTGGGAATGCAGCTGGGGAGCAGACAGGGAAGAGGTCAGAGTCCCAAAGCTACACGGCAGCCCCACAAGGAAGTCCCCAAAACAAGCAGTGCTGAGCCCTGCTGCCCGGGCAGGGAGCCAGCCCAGCCAGGCAGCACAGCAGGGCCCCGGGAGGAGCTTCCAGGATTTCTGCAGGAAAGTTTGGGCACGGCAAAGCGGCTGGCTGCTGCTAGACCCAGACACGCTGCTTCCCTTCACTCCCTGCCAGGAAGGTTTGTCCCAAATGCCCCCTAAAGCAGGGAGCTCCCGTGGCTGTGTCTGTGCAGGGTTGGAAGGAGCTCCCAGAGCTCTGGCTCGGCTCCTTCCCCCGGGCTGCACCACCAGCAGTGGGAAACAGGAGCAGGGACCTAAGCCCGGCCAAAAATAGCATCACCTCTTATTTTAATTAAGCAAAGAAAAGCTCCACGATCGAGTTTGCCAAGCGGCTTCACACCCTCGTGGGCACTGGAGACAGAGGCCAGAGCAAGGGCAGGGCTGGCACAGTCCAGGAAAACTGAGGTTGGAAAAGCCCTCCAGGATCATCGAGTCCAAGCTGGGACCAATCCCCACCCTGTCCCCAGCCCAGAGCACTGAGTGCCACCTCCAGGCCCTGCCCAAAGATAAAGATGACCACAACCATCAGGGCACCTGGAGCCAACCTGAGCCCAGGCAGCTCTTCTGGAGGGTTCTGTTCTCCCACATTCCTTCCCCTCTGGAGCAGATGAGAAACCTCAACACTCATCCCCTTCCTTTTAAGGCTGGAAAACAGAGCTGTCCACAGATAGAGGAGACACCAGCTCAGAGATGGACAGGAAGCCTCAGTGGCCTGACCTGCCACAATAAATGGCATTTGAAGCACATTTGCTGCCTGGCTAAGGGAAGTGCACTGTGTGTGGAGACTGTAAATAAAACCAGTGTGTTACTGAAGTGCTCATCTACAACCCAAAGCCTTTAACTGAAATAAAACCTTCCTCGCAGAATTTCTATTTGACAGCAGGAGCAGCAAGTGGCAGAAGGGAAGGGAAGCCCCTCAAAGCCTCCCAGCACAAGGAAATAAGGAAAATCAACAGTTTAAGCACCTCAAGCCTCAAGCCAGGCACTGGGACAGCCAGGGCAGTGCTGTGCCTCCCCAGTGGGTTGTTCATCCCTGTGTCCCAGAGCAGGAGGTCACACACTCACTCAGGGGGGAACTTCAGCTGCCTCTCTGAGCTGGTATTTATTGGGGAGAAGAAAAACCATCCCAGGTCACACACGAATGGAAATGTGCCTGCTGAAGGATAAACCCATCACTGCCACAACCCTGCTGAGCTGGGACCACTCTCCTGGCTGCCTTCTGAACAGGTCTGAGGTTCAGCTCTCCAGCAAGAATTGGGATGTGCAGGTTCAGATGGAAACAGCTGCAGGAGGGCAGCAAAGAGACCCTGAACTCCTCTCCCTGCCTTTGGAAGATTCTACACAAGAGGGAAGCCGACTTTGCCAGCAATGGGGTGAGTTAATGCTTTAAAACTGAGATTATTGAGCTCAGGGAGACTTTAATCCCCAGTGAATCCTTTACTCCATACTGTTCTAATGGCAGATCCTTGGAGCAGCCTGGGATGGGATCAGCTTTATGGTCAAAGGCTCCAAGCCCCAATGTCCAGCCTGGCCTTGGCCACTGCCAGGGATCCAGGGGCAGCCACAGCTTCTCTGGGCACCCTGTACCAGGGCCTGCCCACCCTCCCAGGGAACAATTCCCAAGATCCCATCCATCCCTGCCCTCTGGCAGTGGGAAGCCATTCCCTGTGTCCTGTCCCTCCAGCCCTTGTCCCCAGTCCCTCTCCAGCTCTCCTGGAGCCCCTTTAGGCCCTGCAAGGGGCTCTGAGCTCTCCCTGGATCCTTCTCTTCTCCAGGTGAGCACCCCCAGCTCTCCCTGGCTCCAGAGCAGAGGGGCTCCAGCCCTGGAGCAGCTCCAGGGCCTCCTCTGGACTCTCTCCAGCAGCTCCAGGTCCTTGTGCTGTTGGAATGCCCAGGGCTGGGGCAGCTCTGCAGGTGGGGTCTCACTTGAGCACAGGGGCTTCCATTGGACCCTCTCCAGCAGCTCCCAGCATTGAACACAACACAAGCCATGTTTGTGCATCCTGTGCCAGCAAGCACAGGGGAAAAGAGGAGAACTGGGCTCTGTTATCCCAGGGGATGCTCCATTGGGACAGTAAGGACTGAGCTCAGGAAAAGCTGGGAAGGACAATATTTATTGCTGCTTCTTCTGTGAGGCTGGAGAGCGAACTCCAATTTCCCCACATGTAAAGGAGGAAAGAAAGAACACAAACTGCAGGACTTGCCAGAAGATGGAATAGGATCATTTTTACCAAGTGATCTCATGAAACCAGTTTTGAATTCAGGACCCAGTGAAGCACAAGGAACTTGTGCACTCCGGCTCCTGCAGGGAGAGCACAGAGATCAGAATATCCCTGACATGGATATCCCATTATCAGAGCACCAACAACATGGATTTTATGCCTAATATCCATGAGGGCCCTGAGAACAGGAGAACACACAGTTCCCAGCTGGGCTTCTGAAAATAAAGTTTTCATGTGGCCCAAAGAGAGAAGTTCACAAGTTCAGATCCTGCCCTGAAGCTGCATCCCTGCAATGACACCCAGGCATTACTGTGAGCAGCAGCCACACCAGGCTGGCTCAGAGGGAACAAAAGTGCTTTTAACCAGGATTGCTTTGGGTGTTCTCACACGGAACTGCTGCAGAGCCAGAACAATCGGAGTGTCCATGTGACACGCAGTTCATGCTCACTCCAAAGGTTCAGGAGCAGCTCCTGCTGCTGCCCTGGGTTTGCTCCCTGCTCCTTCCCATTAAATCCACCTGGGGACAAGAGCACCAGGGACACCCCAGAGCTGGCCAGGAGCCCCAGCCCTGGCACCACCCAATTGTTGGATTGACTTCAGTTAAAAACCAAATTACTGTAATTACAACAAAACTTGTGTAAGTATGCAACCCATGTGCCTGGATAATCCCAGGATCACTGTGGTTGGAAAAGATCTCCAAGATGGGTCCAAGCTGTACCCGATCCCCACCTTGTCCCCAGTCCAGGGCACTCAGTGCCACCTCCAGGAATTCCTGGGACACCTCCAGGGATGGGGACTCCAAACCTCCCTGGGCAGTCCCTGCCAAGGCCTGAGCACCCTTTCCATCCAGAAATTCCTGCTGCTGTCCACCCTGAACCTGCCCTGGCCCAGCCTGAGGCCATTCCCTCTCCTTCTGTCCCTGTTCCCTGGCAGCAGAGGCTTGGACCAGCCTGGCCTAGTGAAAGGTGTCCCTGCTCATGGCAGGATGAGCTTTAAGGCCCCTTCCAACACAAACCATTCTGGGATCCTATTACTCCTCCCAATTTTTATCCCTCCTCAGCTCCACAGCAGCTCTACTGCTCTGCTTCCCTGCAAAGCAGAGTTTTGGAGCACCCACAGAACGGAAGCAATGGGCACAAATATCCAAGCCCCACACTTTGAGAGGCTGTTCAGTGGCACTGAGAGCACTGTCACTGCATCCCACCGAGGCTGCTCCGTGGGGATGCACATTTGGCTCACACCTCCAAGAACCTGCCAGCTCTGGTGACAGCAGGGATGTTTTACAGACCCTACAGAACTGGACTGACTGTCCCAGCTGCTCTTGGCCCTCTGTTCTTACTCCTCCAAACAGACACACACAGCAGAAAACCTGACAGCCATAGAAAAGACAAATCTCTCTCTCAAGCATCCGGTTCTGGCGTGTTTAACTCGTGCTGGGGAGCAGCTGCAGCTCAGGGCTGAACCCCAAAGCCACAGGATGGTGTTCAGTGAGCCCTGGGGAGCCTGGGCAGTAACTCACACCTACGTTACTGTGTTTGCACCCCAATCACACTCCGTGCACAACACCTCAGCCTGTGCCACACGGGGGTTCTGCACAATTTGAATTTCCCTCTTTTTAAAACCAAAAGCTGCCTGAGAGCACATCCAAGCACAGTTAACAGAAGCTGACTGTCCCATTTCTCTCAGACACCAAAGCTCTGGTACCACACAGTGACCAGGTCCATTCCCACCTCCTGCAGCTGCTGCAAAGGCCATGGCAGGGGGGCACAGGGTGATCCCAAACCAATCTGGGATTTTACAGCCAGGAAACACCACTGGCTTCGGGTCTCAAACCTTCTCACCTGCAAAAGCCTTGCCCTGGAACGCTCAGCCAGCCCTGTACAGGTGCAAGGCTGAGCTGCCTGGGGAGGAGGTCACAGCCTGTGCAGAAAGGCCTCTCAAGGCTCGTGTGGTGTTAGAGAGGAGCCCCCTCAGGTCTGCACGAGGCCTCCAACCCCTCCTGAGCCAGACAGACCAAGCAGGAGTGTGGCTGAGCTCTGTGGTAAAATCCACACCTACAGCATGTTCATGGCTTTAGACAAGGCCAGAAATTGTTCCCTGTGAGGGTGGGGAGGGGCTGGGATGGAATTCCCAGAGCAGCTGTGGCTGCCCCTGGATCCCTGGCAGTGTCCAAGGCCAGGCTGGATGGGGCTGGGAGCACCCTGGGATAGTGGAAGGAGTCCCTGCCCATGGCATGGAGATCAGATTTAAGGTCCCTTCCAACCTGAAGTGTTCCATGACTGTAGGAAATACAAAGAATATCTCTGGGGTCCTTCAGCAGCACTGAATTTTTCTCCTGGAACACGGCAATGAAGAACTACCCACACTTCCACCTGGGATCCTGCTGGGAGAGGCACTCAGGGCAGGCCTGGGGATTCCCCACCTGGCACAGCCACTGCTCCCTCTTCCCTCGGGTGCTCACACACCCTCCCCACCCTGCTCTGCACAGGGAAACAACATTCCAGCGCTTTTCCAGCTGCACTCACACTCTGGGACAGGTGGGCTCTGCTGCCAAGCCAAGAGCCAGGCCCTAGGGTAGCTTTTAAAGTAGGTGTGCTGCTAATTGTAATTGGAACAGCAACCAAATGAGCCCCACCTGAGGCAGCACCGTGCTGCCAGCCCATGGCTCACCCCAGCCATGGGAAATGGGCTCTGCTGAGCTCCAGCCAGAGGAGTCACCTGCACAGCCACAGCTGCAGGGACGGCGTCTGCAGCAACTCACAGAGCCCTTGGAGAGGTTAGAATTCCCAGCAGGAGCAAAGGAACTTGGAAATGAGCGTTTAAAATGGCAGGCCAATAATTGGATTATTGTGACTGGAAGGAGGATTTTGTAGTCTGCTGGTTTGCTCCAGCCATTAGAGGGGATTACACTTCCACCTCATCCTTCACAAGTTCTGTTTCCACACAGGAACCATTTTTAATGTTAGAGATGCCCAGGGTGAGCTCAAAGCAGATTTCAGCTCACTGCAACTTCTAGGCCCAGGAGTGCAGGTGTCAGAGGACCAAGCTGAGCTCACACCTGCAATTGCTGGCTTTACTGGGAACTCACAGAATCCCAGGATCACTGAGGCTGGAAAAGCCCTCCCAGAGCATTGAGTCCAAGCTGTGCCCAATCCCCACCTTGTCCCCAGCCCAGAGCACTCAGTGCCACCTCCAGCCCTTCCTTGGACACCTCCAGGGATGAGACTCCAAACCTCCCTGGGCCGCCCCTGCCGAGGCCTGAGCACCCTTTCCATGCAGAAATTCCTCCTGCTGTCCACCCAGAGCCTGCCCTGGCCCAGCCTGAGGCCGTTCCCTCTCCTCCTGTCCCTGTTCCCCGGGAGCAGAGCCCGACCCCCCCCGGCTGCCCCCTCCTGTCAGGGACTTGTGCAGAGCCACAAGGTCCCCCCGGAGCCTCCTTTTCTCCAGGCTGAGCCCGTTTCCCAGCTCCCTCAGACACTCCTGGGGCTCCAGCCCCTTCCCAGCTCCGTTCCCTGCCCTGGACACGCTCCAGCCCCTGCAGGTCTCTCCTGTCAGGAGGGGCCCAGAGCTGCCCTCAGCACAGAAATCCTTCAGGAAAAAACTTGAAAAAATTCAGGAAAAACACATCCAAGAGCTGCAGCTGCTCAGGGATCTGTGTGAGTGAGGAGTGAAGCAAAGTGCCCTTCTCTGTGAACATGTGACAGAGCCTGTGCCGAGTCCTGCTCAGCCCTGTGCAGCCACGAGTCTGTTTCCCTGGAAGCGGTGCCAAGGAAATTCCCTGGCCAGCAGACACAGAGCTGCCTCATGTGCTGGGAGGACACCAGACAGTGGCTCGGTCCCCAGAGCTGTGGCCACCACCTGCCCTGCCCCTGTCCTTCAGAAACCTCTCCAAAGGCATTTTACAGATGGGACAGACCAACCCTCACCCCTGCTCCGTGTCTGTCTTGGAAATTTGTCCCTGGCCACAGCCTGGGAACAGGGAAGGAGCCATAATAATCCCCAGGGCATTAAAAACAAAGCAAAGCACCACCAAAAAGCCCAACAGAGCAACAAACAATCCCCTCTGGAAAAAAAATTCCAGGAAGCCTTTACCAGCTCCTGCTATCAGCTCATTCCACAAATTGGGATTAGTCCCTGGATCTTCTGCAGCACCACCTTGTTCAACACCTCACTGAGAAATGAAAAACCCATTCCCAGGTTCTCCAGGAAGAGCCTGCTGTGCTCCATAGCCGCCTTCAGACTTTTCCCATGGAACAACCAGGGAGGAGAGTGACCTGTTGGAGCCAGTCCAGAGGAGGCACCAAGGGGATGAGAGGGATGGAGCAGCTCTGCTGGGAGAGTTGGGATTGTCCAGCCTGGAGAAGAGAAGCTCCAGGGTGATCTAACTGTGGCCTTCTAGTACCTGAAGGGGCGAACAAGAGAGATGGAGAGAGACAATTGACAAGGGATGGAGGGAGAGGACACAGGGAATGGCTTCCCAGTGCCAGAGGGCAGGGATGGATGGGATCTTGGGCAGGAATTGCTCCCTGGGAGGGTGGGCAGGCCCTGGCACAGGGTGCCCAGAGCAGCTGTGGCTGCCCCTGGATCCCTGGCAGTGGCCAAGGCCAGGCTGGACACTGGGGCTTGGAGCAGCTTGGGACAGTGGGAGGTGTCCCTGCCCACGGCAGGGGTGGCACTGGATGAGGTTTATGGTCCCTTTCCACCCAAACCACTCTGGCATTCTCAAGCACCCAGCTGCAGCAGCTGCCCCTCACAAACAGCCTGGCATCCCTGGGTGACCCAGCCAAGGAGCATTTCCAGAGCCCATCTCCCACACAGCTCCAGCTCCTCGGCACTGCCGGGTGCTGCAGCAGGAAACCCTTTCCTCAGGTCACCCGCGGGGACTTCCCGTGAAAAACAAACACCAAAACCCATTCCAGCTCACACTTCCCTCCCCACACACAAAGCACCACGATGGCCTGGCTGGGGACAGGGCCCTGTGGCATCACCACAGACCCACCAGGGCGGAGCAGGGACACCACGGAGCCCTCGGCTCTGCTCCGTCCCTCCTGTGAGGAAGCTGCATCCCGAGCACTGTGCTGAACACAGGGAGAGGAAAAGCAACAGCTCCGGGACCTGAGCAGTCAGAACATCCCAGAGAAGTTCTCTGCTGCACAGCCCAAGTCCTGTCAGCAGTGGGACACCAGGGCACCTTCAGCCTCAGCCCTGGGGGGACCCACTGGATACAGCGGCGACCATGGAATGGGTTGGGTGGAAAGCAACATCACAGCCCAGCCAGAGCCACCCCTGCCATGGCAGGGACACCTCCCACTGTCCCAGGCTGCTCCAAGCCCCAATGTCCAGCCTGGCCTTGGCCACTGCCAGGGATCCAGGGGCAGCCACAGCTGCTCTGGGCACCCTGTGCCAGGGCCTGCCCACCCTCCCAGGGAACAATTCCTTCCCAATATCCCACCCATCCCTGCCCTCTGGCAGTGGGAAGCCATTTCCTGGGTCCTGTCCCTCCAGCCCTTGTCCCCAGTCCCTCTCCAGCTCTCCTGGAGCCCCTTGAGGCCCTGCAAGGGGCTCTGAGCTCTACCTGGATCCCTTCTCTTCTCCAGGTGAGCACCCCCAGCTCTCCCAGCCTGGCTCCAGAGGGGCTCCAGCCCTGGAGCAGCTCCGGGGCCTCCTCTGGACTGTCTCCAGCAGCTCCACGTCCTTATGCTGTTGGAATCCCCAGGGCTGGGGCAGCTCTGCAGGTGGGGTCTCACCTGAGCACTGGGGCAGAATCCCCCCTCCCCTGCTGCTGTGGGTGTGGGATGCAGCAGGACAACACATCCCAGATCAGACTGAGGCCAGTGCCAGCCAAGATTTGCTCTCCCTGCCAGCACCGGGTGAACAGGCAGCAGTTCCAGATCTCTGATAACCCTGAGCTGCCAGAACCACAGCTCTGAGCTCGGGCACTGCCCTGGCATCCCCCTGGCTCTGCACACACAACCCCAGGATCACCACCCGAGCCTGGCACCAGCTCAAGGTGCAGCTCAAGCACTGGCACAGGCCAGGGGCAGCCTGAACACAGCAAACTGTGTGCTGCTCACCCCCCGTACTCCCAGCAGCTCCAGCTCCTCCCCTGCTGCAGGTGGGCTCTGAGCTGCCCCTGTCCCCAGCACAGGCAGCAGCTCCCAGCCCTGTGCAGCTGCACAGGCACCGAGCGAGGCAGGAAATGAGAAAAGGTTGTTTATCAACAGTAACTTCCTGCCCTCACAGGGACCCTTCCCTCACCTCACCCTGCTCTGCTGCCCCCTTAACAGCCCCACACCTCTACAGAGCAGCACAGATGGGATCCCACGGAATTCCCTCACCCCTACAGCTCCCCCAGGTCCTGCCAGCAAACAGCAAGGCCTCACTTCCACCTCTCACCTCCGAGCTGCTCCAATGGATTCCCTTAATTCAAGAATAAATTACCTCAATGCTCTCCCCTCCTCACATTCCCATGATCTCCCCAGAACTGGAGGACTCCTAATCCCAAACTCCTGGCCAGGAGGACTAAACTGGAACAAGAAAACATCAGCACCAGAAGTTAATTATAAAAAACAATATTTTTTGCTGGTTTAGCTGCCTCAACCACCTGTGAGCACCAGCGGAGAGGTGACAGAGCAAGAGAGGAGGCACAGGGGGGACAGACCTGTCCCAGAAAATCCAGCTGGGATGACCTGAGGCTGCTGTGCAGGGAGCTGGGGAGTTCCCCAGGACAAGCTTGCCTGGAGAGTCAGTTCTGTGAGGAGCAGCTGAGGGAGCTGGGAAGGGGCTGGAGCCCCAGGAGCGGCTGAGGGAGCTGGGAAAGGGGCTCAGCCTGGAGAAAAGGAGGCTCCGGGGGGACCTTGTGGCTCTGCACAAGTCCCTGACAGGAGGGGGCAGCCGGGGGGGGTCGGGCTCTGCTGCCAAGGAACAGGGACAGGAGGAGAGGGAACGGCCTCAGGCTGGGCCAGGGCAGGCTCAGGGTGGACACCAGGAGGAATTTCTGCATGGAAAGGGTGCTCAGGCCTTGGCAGGGGCTGCCCAGGGAGGTTTGGAGTCCCCATCCCTGGAGGTGTCCCAGGAAGGGCTGGAGGTGGCACTGAGTGCTCTGGGCTGGGGACAAGGTGGGGACTGGGCACAGATGGGACTCCATGGGCTGGGAGGGCTTTTCCAAGCTGGATCACTCCGTGATCCTGGGACAAGCAGAGCCCCAGGCCTGTCCCCTGCAGCCCAGTGACTCTTGGGGTCACCCCAGAGCCAGCTCAGAGCTCAGTGAGGGAACCTCCTACACAGAGGGGACACCTGGAGACAAAAGGGGAGATCCCTGAGCTTGGGGACAGTTTTGTGTCACCTTCCAAAAGCAGAAGCACAAGGCACCTGAGAGCTTTTCCATTCCTTGGCATGGTTTTACAATTTTCCCTACAAACCCCAGCCAGCAGCCAGGGGCCAAGCCCAGCACACAACCTGGGACAAGAACCCCAAACACAGGGAAACTTAGGGGAGGTTGGAGCTGGAGTCCGACCAGAGTCCTTCAGCATTCCTGCTGAACACACAGATGTGCCAGAGCTGGGGTTTTGGCAGGCATTTACTCATCCTTTCCTCCTTTTGTCTGCCTGTGCCCTGCTCTGGGCAATGTGCAGCCCACAGTGGTGAGAGGTCTCAGTGCAGCTTGGCTAAATGTGTGGTTTAGCCCTTAAGTGGATTCTGGAAGGGATCAGTGGCTGGACAGCAGTGCACAGAGGCTGGAAAAGAGCTGGTCTCCCTTCTACCCTGCACTGGAGATCCTGCCACGGTTCTTTCAACAGAAACTGTTAAAAATTACACACAAAATCATACGCAGAGCAACACCAAAGGGTTTGCCTGTAAGCTAGCTAATTATTTCTGAAAATCTCTAACTGCACTGCATCTCCTGAACACAGCAGCTACTCTGATGCCTTGCAAGCTGTAAACACAAGGTCCAAATGAATTTATTTATTAAAATATCCCTTGCAAGTCTCAGCCGCAGGTTTCTATTTACATTTGCTTCCCAGCCAGACTTTTCAAGTCTTGTTCGAACAGATCCCTCTTCCAGGAGGGTTCTCAGAACCCTCAGCTCCTCCCCTTCTCCGTGAGGGGGATTTATCCCGGCCTGGGAAGTGCGAGCTGAGCTTTCACAACTCAGTTGTTTCAGCCAAGCTCCCGCAGGTCGCACTTGTGGAGTTTCCTCTCCCATTCCTGTCCCACTTCCGAACTTCCCTTTTCTCCACCCTCTGTGCCCGCCCCACACGGGGACTGCGCCGAGGCCAGCCTGGCGACAGGGCAGCAACAAACCCCGCCACGCTGGGGAACCGGGAGGCAAAAAAAAATCACCTTTTAGGATTTGCAGCTCTGCCTGACCTGGGGCAGCTCAGCAGCTCCCACACGAACGCGTTCAGCTGCACGGAAGGCGCGGAAACACCGCCAATACTGAGAACCCCCTGCGCCTGTCACTTGCTCGCGGATGTGCCTCACACCCTCGCTCACCAGCGCAAATCCCAGCGGCGGTCCCTCCCCCACGCCGCTTCCCAGGGAAATTCCTGCCGGGAAGCACTTAAGCAACTGGAGAACAGGTCAAAATAAAACCCCTGCCTCTGCGGGCGGCGGAGCGGAGCGGCGGCAGGGCCAGGCGGGCCCCGCCGCAGGCCCGAGGCCGAGGCCGCCCCCCCGAGCCCCGCCGGGAGCGCCCCGACCCGCCCCGCCCCACGGCCCCCCCGCGCACCGTCCGGGCGGCCTCTGCCCAGGTCCTGCCCTTCTTCCTGCGGCCCTTCTCCCTCATGTCGGACGCGGCGGGGCTCGGGGCGCTCGGGGGGGAGGTGTCCGGCGGGCGCGGGGGCGGCGGGGCCGGGGCGGCGGCCCCTAAAGGCGGGCAGCGCCGAGCGCGGCGGCCCCTGCGCCCGCCGCCGCCGCCATGTTGGCTCCGGCTGCGCACGGGCCGCGGTCATGTGACCCCGCCCGCCCGCCCCGCCCACAGCGCGCGCGGGGGGGCGGAGCCTCGGGGAGCCACGCCCATCATCCTCCCGCCCTCCCGCCTCCCTGAGGGCCGAGCAAAGATGGCGGCGGCGCCTGAGGGGGAGCAAAGATGGCGGCGGGGGCTGCGCAGGGCGGCGCTGCCGCTCCGCCATGGCGGCCGGGCGTTCCCTCTGCCACAGCGACCCGGCTGCCACCGCCAGCAGCTCCCCTCGCCCGCCGCCACCAAGTGCCACCGGCAGCCTCCGCTCCCTCCTCCGCGGTCCCCGGTGGTTCCCGCAGCCGGCACTGGCGCGGTGCCTGAGGGGGAAAGATGGCGGCGGCTCCCTTACGGCCTCAGCCGCCCCCTCATACCCCGGTGCCCACCACCTCCGCAGTGACACCGATGGTGACGTCTCGAGAGTCGGGAATAGCGAACAGCTCGCCCAGGGAGTCATGGAGAATGGGCAGGGGGTTGTGAAACAGAGTCTTTGGTATGGTTGAAACAGCCTGAAAGGAGGGAGCCTGGGCTCCCTCAAAGGGCCACCCGGGCTTTTATCACATAGTCGGGGGTCTTCCTGTTGAGTGTGGGCTCCTGGTGTGTCACCTGCCGTGTCTCTTGTCATCTGGCTGGAGCCACACGGTGTAAATGTAAGCATGGATGTAACTATTGCTCACAAGCTGTGGCCCAGAGCAGCAGACACGTCTTGCTTGGCAAGAAATGCCGTGGTGAACTTTGTTTAAAATGGAACGAGGGCACCTCCCCAGAGGACACCAGAGCCCCCCAAAGAACCCAGGCGGCCACAGAAACGAGTATTGCACGAGATTGCTAAATAAATATGCATTAGGCAGTTGGCAGCCCTGCATTACATCGGGGGGTTTATGAAAACACTACTGTATAAATGTTGCATTTTTTGCTCCTTGCTGTGCGGGGTTTGTGGAAACCTCCCCACTGCACCCCGTGCAGAACAATTCAGTGTCTCATTTCTAAACCAGACCCTGTGTCTGTGTTCAGAGAGCTCCTCAAATCAGCAGCACTTGGCCCCATTCCCCCTCACGCCAGCCCTGCACAGCCCCTGCCTCAGGTTCCCCCAGTTCCCCACAGACTGGGATAGCACTGGCATGGCTGTGGTAACGTCAGTCTTTCCTTTTCCATCAGGGATGAGCTGATCCCCTCACAATGAGCTGGGCTTCGCTTCCTCCTATGCAGCTTCAAGAGATAAAATTAGATCAGAGGAGCGTGACCCCAGTGAGCCACTGGTGCCTGAGCCACGGCTCCAAAATATCCCAAATAAGCTGCAGTTTCTACTTCAGCCATTGCACTCTCTGCCACACTGAGAGCTACAAAATTTAGAGAGGATTGAGGGGATGTTTTTAAAATCATGGAATCCCAGAATGGTTTGGGTGGGAAAGGACCCCAGAGCTCATCCAGTCCCACTGCCTGCCATGGGCAGGGACACCTCCCACTATCCCAGGGTGCTCCAATTCCAGATTCAGCTCAGAATCTCCTCATGCTCCCCAGCAGTTGTGCTATTGAAGCTGATGTTTAACATAGAATAAATCAGATATTTAATATAGAATAAATCAGATATTTAGTATCTGGTCGGTTCTGTGATTCCAGGTTTCTCAGACTGATTCCAGCCTTAGGGAAGCTGAGCTGCTCTGTTTGGAAATCCAAGGGCTGAGTGCTGACACAACCTGGAGTACAGGAAGAGAGAAATGCAGAGGGAAGAAGCAAGGAAAACCCACGGAAGGCCACAGTTCCAGGACACAGCTGGAGAACACTGGAACGTGGCACTTGGTGCCAAAGGAGGTGCCTCTGACAGGTCAGTGCAATAAATAATTGGCAATAAATTAAACAATGTGAAACAACAGCAGATGACAGTGAATGAAAGATGGGAAATTCCCTGAGCCAAGGCTGTTCTGCCAATGACAACCCGAGGATATCTGCTCCCTCCAAGGGGATTCATCTTCCCTTCTGTGTGGGGTGGTTTTGTCTATTCCTAGTGTCAAGGATCTTCACAAAAGTCATGGAATTGACTGTGACCTAATTAACAGTCGGGGATTGATAATTCCCACCGGGAAGGGCGACAGATGAACACAGTGCCCTCCCCACACCAGATGTGTCAGGACTCCCCCCAGTGTGAACGTGGTTGTGCTCCGGGGCAATGCACAGAAATCCCAATTTCTTCCCTCAAATACATCTTTCCAACTGCTGCTCTGGATTCACCCTGGGATTTTGCTGCTGCAGACGTGGTTCCATGTCAGTTTGAGATCACAGCTCAGAGTCAGTGCACTTAGGGATGGGAGCAATCAAACACCCTAAGGATGGGAAGAGGCCCAGGGGAGGAGCACAGGGAGAAGGGTCAGGGAAGGAGCACCGGGGCTCAGAAGCCCAGGGAAGGAAGGAGCAACTGCACCCAAACGTGATCCCAGCAGGGCAGCTGGAACGGGGTGTGGAACGGGATGGCTCCAGGGACTGCCACGACCCGCACTGACAGAGGGCTGCGTTCCAACACCCAGGGGTGAGACATTCCCAGAGCTGCCGATCTCACCTGTCCCGGGAGCGCGGCAGCCCCTGGAGCTCTGGGGGCGGGTCTGGCCTTTGCCTCCTGCCCGGAGGTGTCAGACACGGTAACGCACAACGAGATCACCCTGCTCCACAATGAGATCACCCCGCTCCACGCCACAGAAGGATGCAGCCTCCGCTTCCCTTTCCCTGGGATGTGATGCACCGAGCACCAGCTGCAGGGGATTTCTGCAGCTGGATTTCGGGACCTGCCTGCTGGAGCTGCCGTTTTCCTGCCCACCCTCAGCGCGCACAGGGAGAGGAAGGGCAGCGCTCAGGGCCAGGCTCCATGGGTTTCCCGAGGGAACAGGAAGTCGATGGATGTCTTTTCCCACACGGCGCAGTGTGACCAATCCCTTAGAGCGGGGATGGGCTGGGATCACCAGAGCTGCCGGGCAGCTCAGCTCAGCTCAGCTCAGCTCAGCTCAATTCATCACTCCCGGCTCAGCTCCCTCTCCTGACAGCTCACAGGAGGGTGCCACCTGCTCTTCCGAGCAGAAAACATTCCAGTGGACACCTAACCAGAGGGGCTGCAATTACTTAGGTAGTAAATAATTTAGATATCAGGAGGAAATTGTTTCCTCTGAGGGAGGGCAGGCCCTGGCACAGGATGCCCAGAGCAGCTGTGGCTGCCCCTGGATCCCTGGCAGTGGCCAAGGCCAGGCTGGACATTGGGGCTTGGAGCAGCCTGGGACAGTGGGAGGTGTCCCTGGACATGGCAGGGGTGGCACTGGATGAGATTTAAGGTCCCTTCCCACCCAAGCCACTTCGGGATTCTGTGCTTCTGTGAAAAGAACAGTCAGTGCTCTGCCAAGCTGAGATTCTGACTAAACCTAGATGAAAACTGAACTTGAAATTTAGTGGGAATATTTTCCCAAATGACAGCAGCAGCAGCAGAGTCAATCCTAGAGATCCGATCATCCCCTTGAGCTCAGCAGCGGTGCCAGACCCGGCAGTGGTTCCAGGGAAGGTGAGACAGTGCAGAGGTACAGCCGGACACTCCACTGGGAAGTGAGGCTCACAGGCTGCCAGGGAATTCTGTGTGGAGTGAGGGGAACCCTTTGAAGGAACAGCAAACTTACAGGGGTGGGAAAAGAGAGCAACGTCCCTCCCAGGTACAGCCCCAGTCCTGCCAGGGGCTGGGGAAGGTCTCCGAGTGCTCCAGACCCAGCAGTGCTTTGAAGTGTTGGGTGGAATAAATTGAATGGAGGCCTCCAGGGCAGGTATTTCTCAGGGAATCATGGAGTCATAGAACCATGGAATGGTTTGGATTGGAAAGGACCTCAAAGCCCACCCAGTGCCACCCCTGCCATGTCCAGGGACACCTCCCACTGTCCCAGGTGGCTCCAAGCCCCAGTGTCCAGCCTGGCCTTGGGCACTGCCAGGGATTCAGGGCAGGCACATTCATCCCTTGCTGAAAGCCATTAAAGACTGAGGTACTGGAGGAAAGGTCACTGAGAAAAATGTAAGGACAGAAGTAAAGAGCCAATGGGAAGTAAAAGAGTGGAATTCTTGGGTGTTTGTGCAGCTATAGCAGTACAGGAGGAAGCCCACAGGGTGTCATCAGAGCGTCGGGGAACAGCAAAAAACCCCAAAATAACCCCCAAACCCTCTGCACCAAAGGCTTCCCACACAGCTTCTCTCTTGGGAAGCACACATGGAACATTCCTGGTGGCTGTGG